>JAPFBL010000089.1:0-1200000 GCA_026182355.1 Hermatobates lingyangjiaoensis
TGAAATGAGATATTTTTTTTTTCAAAATTACATTCACCATAGTTACAGTATATTTTCTGTTTTCAGTAAATAATTTTTTAAAGCTAATCGGCTCATTTAAAAACAATGAAGTTTTGACAAAACATTAAAAAAAAATTCAATTTAAAAAAAAAATCACGCTTTTTAAAATACGGCAATGAGCATAAAGTCATAAAAACTAAATATTTATCCTAGACTAATGATTTAATTGCTATACTTGTATTTGTTTACATTTCTTTACATTGACTTAGAAATATTTTGAGTGAATCCACTGAAATATAATTGATGTTTAGGGGTTTAATAAAATATTTTTAAATAATTTAATAACTTAATAAGAGATACAAAAGAATAAAATTCTACATGTAAAAAATTAACTCCAATCAAACATATAATTTCTGATCCATTGTATAGTATTATGGATTTGTCTCACAAAATCCTCTAATCAATCTATATGTTGCACCCTTATAGAAAACTTCATATCAAATGCAACTTTGTTTTGGTTTATGAATCATAAAGGTGAAAATAATTCGCAAAAGAATGAATTTTACATACAAAAAACTTAAAATGTTCTTAATATTGTTGAAAAATCCACTTTATGATGAAAAAAAAAACTATGGGAGATATTAGACAGGAATTAAGTGAAATACTGAATTAAATAAATGGAAAAATAGAGAAAAGGACAGCAGCTGTTCTCAGAATAATGGATTTCTATGAAAGTCACTCTTTGAAAGACTCAATATCCCCACAACACGTACCGCTTCCTTACTTCTAAGAAACAAGCACACGACTGATAGTTCAACTCGACAAAAAATTAAAACTACCATAACGTATTTATTTTAAAAATTCCAACTAGAAAAATTAACATGCGTCTCTAGTAAAAAGTTAAAAAATATTACCTCTGTTAGCACATTCAGACATTACTATTTCAAACAGTAAGCCTCCTTATGCTAAAACTGTCCCTTTTTACATAGAATCATTGTACTCTATATATATATATATATATATATATATATAAAATAAATTCAATAATATATCAACCGTTGGATAGAATAGGTGTATAATGTAATCGGGATTCGGTCAATTTTCCAGGATCAAAATCAAACTCTCAATGCCGACGTTTCGGTTTTATTTAAAAAAAAAATGTAAAATGTACCTGAAGTTACATTGGCATTTTATAACAAAAGAAAAGTCAAGTCTTTATTTTCAAATTTGAAACAAAAAATACCAAAGGAGTTACAAAGTAACCTCATTTATGCGATCAAATGTAAAGACTGCGACAAGCGTTATTACGGAGAAACAAGTCGTTTTTTAAAAGAAAGACTTTATCAACATTCTTATTCAATAAGAACTAATAAAAGTAACGCCACTGCTTTAGCATTCCATGCCTTAAACGAAGGTCACATGTTCGATTTTGAAGAAGCAATTATAGTAGATAAAGAACAAGATGAGCAAAGAAGAAAGACCCTCGAAATGCTATATATTAAAAAAGATCAAAGTTCAGTTAATCATAGAAGTGACATTACCAATTTGAACACTATTTATTCAGGAGTGTTAAGTTGATTTTAGTGAAATTTAATTTCCTTAGTTCCTTTTTGTGTTCTTTGACTGAACAGTGTTTCGGTTTACATGTAATTGTAATCAGTTAGTCTGGTCCAAGTTTTTGACCAGTTAAGATGTTAGTTCACTAACTATCTATTGTTACTTCATTTTATATAATGTAAATTTCATCATTTTTCTAATTCAAAAATTCTGACTTCTGTAAGTTCATAAAAATGTTTATTGCTTTTCTATTACTTCTACTTGTATATATATTTTTGTTTTTTCACAACTGTAATATTCCATTTTGATGTTAGTTATATGTTGATGTTTATATATGATTTCTTGTCATCCTTTGTTTGTAGGCCTATGAAAAAGGTTTTAAATAAAACCGAAACGTCGGCATTGAGAGTTTGATTTTGATCCTGGAAAATTGACCGAATCCCGATTACATTATACACCTATATATATATATATATATATATATATATATATATATATATATATATATATATATTATACGAGGTGTGTAAATAAAGTAGTGAGACTGGCAACGTCGCTTTCGATCTGGCAACGCTGGAGACGCGTGGCCTTGAGTAGCGTCAGGTGCACGTGTGATGCGCCTCCAGTATGAATCTGAACTCGCCACAGTCATTTGTTTGTCCGTAGCGTTGGTTTTCTTGAAATGGTTTTTTCTTGAGCGTTTTAAAAATGAGTGACCTCAAAGTTGAGCAGCGGTGTGCAATCAAATTTTGCTTCAGACTTGGACATAATGCAACCGAAACTTTTGAAAAACTTCAGGAGGCCTATGGAGAACGTGTTTTATCAAGGGCACAGGTTTTTCGGTGGTTTAAGGAATTTTCAGAAGGAAGAGAGTCGATTGAAGATGAACCACGAAGCGGAAGGCCTTCAAGTGCAAACACCGATGAAAATGTCAACAGAGTACGGAACCTTGTGCGTTCAGATCGACGCTTGACAGTCAGAATGATCGAATGATCGAAAAAGAGTCCTTCGTGTGCGGCCAAACATCAAAGACAAGTGGGTGTTGCATCACGACAACGCGCCCTGTCACACTGCCATCTCAATAAACGAGTTTTTGGCCAGTAAAAACATTCCTGTTGCTCCTCAGCCTCCTTATTCACCAGACTTGAGTCCTTGTGACTTTTTCCTCTTCCCGAGATTGAAAAATCACCTCAAGGGAACTCATTTCGGGACACTACAAAACATACAAACTGCTGTAACCGACCAGCTGAAGGCCATTCCAGAATCCGAGTTCCAGCAATGCTACAATTATTGGAAGGACCGTCTCCAGCGCTGTGTGGCTTCCGAAGGGAACTATTTTGAAGGTGACAATATCACATTGTAATTATATTTGAATAGAAAATTTTAAAAAAATCAGTCTCACTACTTTATTTTCACACCTCGTATATATATATATATATATATATATATATGTTTTGTTAAACACGACAGAGTAGTTCCTGTCTATAAGTTTCTTCTGGAGAACTTCGATTTGCCGAAAAACAGTTTTTTCGTTATTAGAACAACGGTTGAGGAGGTCTGCAATTGTAGTCGACGCGTTTCGATCATATTCCGTGGTAATCTTCAGGACATCAATAGTGGTGGGGTGGGTGGGATGAGGGTCTTATACGTTGTAGAGGGTGCAATAGTCGAGCCAATGGGATGATAGTATTGAATATTATAGTTTTATTGGCCCTGGTTCTGGTCTAGAGTAGGTGATTGGTCCCCGAGTAGGCGGAGGGTCCTCGTAGTACCGGTTTGTTGTCTGTTTATTGCTGCGTTATTCTTCATTATCGCTATCGCTGCGTGGATTTGTAATCTATTGTAGTCATTCATTTCTCTCATTATCCTTGTATTTTCTGTGAGGTCTTCCCGGGTCAGTTCTGTGCTTTGTTTGTCAAGAGTGTGCTTCTTTATGGCTCCACTTTGCAGGTGCATTGACAGTCGCCTTGAAAAAAAAACTGTTTTTCGGCAAATCGAAGTTCTCCAGAAGAAACTTATAGACAGGAACTACTCTGTCGTGTTTAACAAAACATGTATATCCGAAGGACTGCTACCAAAGTACACTAAAATATATATATATATATATATATATATATATATTGTAAAAGACGAGCCAATCCCTGTTACGTATTACTTTGGGCACTTCTTATTGGTTGTAATACGTAACAGGGATTGGCTCGTCTTTTACAATATCTAATCTGGCATTCAACATATATATATATATATATATATATATATATATATATATATATATATATATATATATAAATGATACCAAGTGTATAACCTATATAATAAAATTACTAAAGATAATATTTGATAAAGTTTCATTCATTAACACTTAGTAGCATAGGCAAAATTAAGAAACTTAGTGTTTGTAACGAACACAATTATCACATTTAGTGTCCCTCCATCTCTCATATTGTCTTCGCTGCAGGGGATCTCAAAAGGGGTGACACCAACACCCCCAGGAGTCAATTTCGCGTTAGAAAATTAATACAATATTTCCACTGACCTTATGATATTCAATACCTTCTGTATTCTTGCATTGTCATTTAATCAACGCAAACTCATATTTAAAACATATATTAAACTAAATATGTCAATGAATGTACTCTTTTAAACACAGATATTAAACTAAATTTCTCAATAAGAACACATTTGAATTAATTTCAAACTGTTACAAATAACATTGACGTCGAATAGAAACGCAATTAAAAATTAAAATGAGGTGAAAAAATGAGAGCCAATGATTGGTCGAAATAATCATACGATAGAAAAGACATGCACATTATGTACTGTTGGCGGGAAATGAAGGGACTTCATTCTGCGTGAATAATTATTTATATACTAAATAGAGACCTATGATTCTTAAGTTGTATTGAATTCAACAATTTTAAAAATTTCTTTTCACCCAGTTTATACTTTGATAAGAGGAGCTTTGTTTTACTGGCATTATTTAATTTTATGGATTCCGTATTATAAAGTTTTCGTTTTACTTGTACCAAATCGTATAACATTGTAACAAATCTGGAGTAGCCTGCACTTAAGTTTGCTATAAGTAAAAAAAAAAATACCAAACTAATTTACAACATAATGATTTTTGCCTCCTCAATAGCATTCAGATGCAATCGTAGATCAAGATTTTTACATTTTTCTGAAAAAATACATTTTTATTGTTTTAAAAATTTCACCATTTCTTTCGTTTACTTCTTCTTTAATGAAGTCATGAATATGCACTTAAATCCTATCTTTAAATCCTGTCTTAAGGTCCTATCTCATTATCCAATATAGTGGTGTCTAAAATCATTGCATCTTATTCTCTAAAGCACATCTTAATTTATTAAAACACTATTTAAAAGAAACTGGAGTGGCCTGCACTCAAATTTACTATAAGTAAACTTAATATCAATGTTCTTGGGTATATAATATATAATGTCTCATTTAAGCATAATGTAAAAATTTAAATGGGAGATGTTTATTAGTCTTGGTTTTCTGACGTAGTACAGATAGTGATTGATCGATTTATCAATATATAAGCTTATTCTTGTACATCCCACGGCTGATCCAAATAATCTCATTGGTATAACTACAGCAGTATTAACATTTTTGAAAATCCAAACTGAAAATTTCTTGACACGAAATGATCTCCTACAACAGAACATGGCCATTGTTCAAATAGCCTGTGGTTTTCATAATCGTTTACTTCACCTCCTTCTTCATTGAATATTTAAGTCAAATTTTCAGAATTTAAAGCAGAAAAATACCCTTACTTTCTCTGAAAAACAACATAAACAGTGAAGAAAAAATGTTGTTTTAAGATGATTTATAATTAAAGATGTAGGATAATTACATTTATTATTCTCTAAACGAAAGATTTCAATTTTGAATCATCTTTTACATTTTTGGTTTTTTATAGAATTATTATACTGGGAATTTTATGGCTTCTTAGTATTTAATAAGATCATTTTCCTTCCCCTTTGTCAAATATCATATATACGAATTTTTTCTGAGTGAGTGTTATCATTTTCCTGCACAATATAACTCCTCTTACATCTCAAATAAGTCAATAAACTATTTAAATTGTTCCTTTATGAATATCAATTTTATCTCAGTGGATTCGCTCAAAAAAATTTTAAGTCAATGTAAACAATGTAAAAAAAGATAAAAAATTCGACAATTATAGCCTGCTTAGTCTAAGATTCCTTAGTCTAGGATAAACAAACGGTTTTTATAGTGTTATTGCTCTTTTCCGTAATTGAAACTTCATGATTTTTTTTGATGAATTGCTAATTTTTTGTTCCATTTTTTGTCAAATTTTTATTATTTTTTAATGAGCCGTTTAGCGTCAAAAAAACATTTTCTAAAAACAGAAATCGTACTGTAACGCCCCTTTAGCGAATGGAATTTCGAAAAAAACTATCTCAACTCATTCTCCACATAATGTTCTATTTTAAGGCATAGTTTCATTTTGATCCGTCAAACAGTATGGCTTGTATCGCTCCCACAAGGTTTGAGATTGAATAATAAGTCAAAATTTTTACATTTTATTGAAAAAAAAATATTTCCCGTTGTTTTAAAATTCTGAATATATTTATCGTTTGTTCCATTTGTAACCTCAAAGATAATATCAAAATTTCAAAGCTCTACGGTTATCAGTTTAGGAGAAATAAATGTTTTCAAAAAAACGGTTTTGGGCAAAAAAAAGTGACTTTCCCATCAGGCATAATTCTTCCCAAACAATAGGGATCTTCTTCCCTTTGAGGCCCAATTTTGTGTAAAATATCAACTTGATCCATCAAAGATTCTGGACCGTAGCGTGGTAACAAGCAATGCTAACACACTCAACCACCCACCCACACACACACACACACACACACACACAGAGAGAGAGAGACATCATCGAAAAAACTTCATAAAACGACTTCTGGGACCTCAAAACATGTAATTCCGTCAAAATCTCGAGATCGAATTTTTTCACGATCACTATACTTTACTTATAGTAAAGTAAAAAAATTTAGGACTTCCAATGTACAATCAATCTTCATGTGTATGTGGTATGACAGAGGGCCCAATGTTCGGCCGATATGTGTTCCCTTGTGGGACAGCCACTGCAACCTAAAGGATTGCCTAGTACTTAATACACAATATAATATTGGATATTTACAATTGTATAAAAGAATGACTGATTGACTGAAAGAAAGATAAAACAGACCTGTCTGCTTGAGGACTCTAATAGACCTTGCATCAACACGTTGGGATTAGGACGTAGGATAGCGCTTGAGAGAAGTTCTGATGACATCGAGTTCACATCTCACTCTAATACTAGATTTGGACATGGGAAATTGAGTTGCACGCCATCTCTCACGGAGGAGATAAATCTATCGGACATCTATGCGAGATGTCTTCAATCATCTATCGTATTATCAAACTTGAGTATGACACATTTCGAGTCCCACTATTAGATCAAATCCAGTACTATGAGCACGACACCAACCATAAATACACACTTCTTTATATTTTTACTTACATTTACGCAGTATGCAAATACTGCGTATTTCATTTGACTATCATCAAATACATTGTGATGATAGTACTGAATTTGAAATATACATTTTGTGGCTTCTTGGGTCCAATAAATTAGTTTCAAAAATTAATATATCTAAGTGTATTTTGTCATTTCAAAAACCAAAGGAAATGTAATCAATTCAGATTATTTAATTTTCTTATTATGTAGGTAGTTACTATTCAACTTTCATTTTCCATAATTAATCAATCTAAAATAAGTATCAATAGTGACCATTAGTTTTGTTTTATAGGAAAACAACGGTATATAAGCTCTAGCTGCTATTACGCCGAAATTAATCCAGTAATGGGGCAGATAAACCACTTTACTGCAGTCATTTGTTCGATTGATTATAAGAGCCTTTCCTTAAGCCGCAAGTTACCCAGCAGCATTCAGTGAGGATTACCAGCCAACTTCCTTCAAATGCCTTTCGCTCAAATAACAAACTACCCGGTGAACATTGATCGCCTTCAATAATTAGAAACCATTCATTACCTTCACGTCTCGAGCTACAGCTTAAACATATATTTAGGCAATATAAAGAAATGATATTACAAACAAATACAACTGCAATATCAAATATGTTTTCACAAATACAAAGGAAATAAGAAACATTTCTGAGACATTTTCTAGTTTATTTTAAAAAAGTGACTTCCCCACCATTCATAATTGCTCCCAAACAATAGGGCTCATTTACAGTATGAGACTAATTTTTGTGTAAAATATCAACTTGATGCATCAAAGATTCTGGACCGTACCGAGTCCACAAACTTCACCGACCCACCCACACATATACAGACATCATCGAAAAAACTTTATAAAAAAAACTTCTGTGACCTCAAAACATGTTAACTTCGTCAAAATCTCGAGATCAAATTTTTCACGATCACTATACTTTACTTGTAGTAAAGTAAAAAAGTGAGTTTTTTTATCATTATTTACAATAATATTTCGTTTTGAAAAATTATTTTCAAATAATTTTACGTATTATTATTCAAATAATAATACGTTTTCAAATAATTTTACGTATTATTCAAATAATAATACGTTAGGAACGTATGGTCTCTCTAAGTAAAACCATACGTCCCTAACATTAAACCCTAAAATAAAGTATTTAAACAAAAAATAAGAAAGTTACTCCAATTATTTCTAGAAATTTCTCAAATAATACGTATATGATGTAGTAGTAATTTGGAAATAAATTGAAGAAGAATTACATAATTTCAACAACTATTTGATTTAATTATAAGAAAAAGTATCCATCAAAATTTCAATGGTAAGAGAAAGTTAATGATTTAATTGGTTAATTATAGATAGATAATGTTTAATTGGTTTAATAATTTAATTAGTTATTATAGACAGATAGTAGTTAATTAGTTGAATGATTTAATTAGTTAATTACAGATAGATAATAATTAATCAGTATAATGATTTAATTAGGTAATTATGGGCGGTATAGCTAATTAGTTTAATGACATAATTAATCAAATGATTCAATTAAACTTAATTATCTATATAAAGGAAACTAACCCATATGAATAGTATTATGCCCAATTAGGACTGTAAAAAACTGTGGAGCTCACAAAATTACAGTAGTAAAAACTCTGCTCTGATGGAAGTAAACAGATTGATCCAAGAATGTTTAACAAAATGATAATATCGGTTTTTTTTTGAAATGACAGAAAAAGATGTACGGGTCTAGTGGTTGTATAGATAAAAGGGATCCTTATCTACAAGCAAGTTTCGAATCCAAGAAAGGAACAGGGATGTTGAAAAGTTTTTTTAACTTTTCAATGTACAGTTTATTAAATGAAATACATAGTATTATTTTTCAATATCTAATAAAAAGTTACTTTTAGTAACATGTTACATTCTTCTTCATCAAGGTGTGGTATTTCAAGAGAAGTCTGTTCTCTGATTGATATAGTCCACGACTAAAGTATTCAGATGTTTTACAATAGAATCTGATAAAAACTCGAGTTTTTATTTATAGATACTGATATGGCTCGTGAACTTGGAATAATGCGTGCGTTGAACATCTCAAAGAATTATGGCGAAGTTTCATTGCACGATGTCAAGACGAAGGGCACATAGAAACAAAAGAAAATCGCATTCTGAAATGTAAACAAAGTCACTTGAAGAAGACTATTTCAGCGTGAACTGATTTTAAAACCAACATTGACTATGTAAGCTATAAATAAACAATAAACATGTTTTTATTCTACAATAGATGCTTCAATAAACGCTACAGTAAATATAACAACATATCGATTTCTAGATTTTAACAGATTTACATGTTTTGGGGTGTACCCCTAGACTGGTCTTTAAAGTTTTTAAATATATCTGGCTGCATGTGACTGGTTATGTATAATTTTTTTCATATAATACTCAAAAATGCCTTTAATGGTATAATTGGGTTGAATTTTGGGGCTATTATGAAACTAGTAACATCAAAAAGTGAAAAAAGTTTCAAAATTTTTTTTATAAAAATAAGATTAGCTTTTTGCTTCTGATTCAGTCTAAAAGCTGATGAACACAATACATGTCGCAATACTTGAAAAGTAATGATAACGTTAAACAGAAAAATAGCTCTTAACAGGAATAGTATTCTCTGTATAGGTTTTGAGCCAATTTGATTGACTCATGGGAAAAGAAAATTATAAACATTAAAATTAAATTAAAATAAGACAATGAATTTAAAAAAAAGAAAAATAGAATATTGAAATTCACCATCTTGTGCTTAAGAGTCATAAATAATAAAAACCATTTCTAAACTTTCTGGCTGTTGGCATAGTTGATACCGTTGACTATTCAATATGGAAAAATGCCAAACTCTATAATCCTTATCTGCCCTTCAGCTTGGGTTTGCTTTACATAAATTAGGAAGAATTCTTTTTCTTTATCAGAATAGAACGAAAAATATTTATTAGAGTTTATACATTCCTGATATTTAAGATAACTGGATTAGGTCTTTACATAGGAACATTACATCATTCTCAGCTTTAGTGTACTATTTCTGTTGAATAACTCTAAAAGAATTATAAATATTCTGAGGTAAAATAGATAAACAAACAAAAGTCTCCACACAAATGAAGTTTTATTCAACAACAACAACGCGTTTCGAACACTTTGTGTTCATCATCAGCAAGACACTATAATACAAATTATATCTAATCAGTTACACAATTAGAGTGAAATAATAAAATTCAATTAAGAGAATTCAAGACATACCCAAGGATGTAGTGCTGATGGGTTGGTCCAGTGAAAACGAGTAGGAAATAGATCCGCTGCGAAAGAGTGGTGATAGGCATTTAGGAGATAAGGTGACAAAGGTGTCCAGTATGCTTGAAAACCGTTAACTGAAATACAGAAGGCCAGCACCACTAATTTAGAGGAAAGAAACCTTTTTTAATTTATTCTTTGTGATTCTAGGAACAGTTTTAGAAATTTTGGACACACCGGAATTAGCACATTAAGACATAAAGAGGCAGAAGAATTATTAATGAAGGCTTTCAAATTAGGGATTTCTTTAAATTTTGTATTAGCATGTAGGACGGTAAGGTTCATGTCTGGGTCAAAGCTATGGTTTTTTGTGACTTAGGTGTTTCGCAAAATGTGAAAAAATGCTTTATTACTCTTACTGTCATTTTTTCTTTGCAAATATTCATTAAAATGTTCACGTTTTTTTTTCAAAGGAACGCACAGTCATACCAATGTAAAAACCTTGACATTTCAGAATGAGTAAATACCACACAATTACGGATTGCACAACTAATGAATTATAAATATGCAAGGTATTTGGGTATAAGTTTGATACGTAAGTGTTGTATGATATCACAGTATTCATACATTTTTTTCTCAAGTAATACACTCAAAAGAATAAATTTTCTATTCTTAACCTACACTCTTATTTCTATACTCTATAAAGTGTGAGGAATAACTATGTTTCGTTATTTACGAACCTACAGGTTTTGAGGTCTCTCTGAATATACAGTCATGAGTAATTGATGTACACTAATTTTCCATGATGCCTGCCTGCATTTGGCTAGCTGGAAATCCATCCAAGATATTTTAAACATTCTACAAGTGACACTACTTGAGAAATCCTAATTATGTTTGCCATTTATCATAGTTCTTGGTGTGAGAATACGCCTAGTGGTGCAGATTCTTATAAGCCTAGGGTACATTATAATTCTTTATGCCATTCGTCCCGCTCTTTAAGTGATTCTAGAATTAGGGAATTTCTCCTTAGGGTGTGAGGCAATTGGCGTGTGTTAGCATTGCTTGTTACCACGCTACGGTCCAGAATCTTTCATCGATCAAGTTGATATTTTACACAAAAATGGGCCTCATAGGGAAGAAGATCCCTATTGTTTGCGAAGAATTATGCATGATGGGAAAGTCACTTTTTTTGCCAAAAACCGTTTTTTTTTAAACATTTATTTCTCCTAAACTGATAACCCTAGAGATTTGAAATTTTGACATTATCTTTGAGGTTACAAATGGAACAAACGAAAAATATATTCAGAATTTTAGAACAACGGAAAATATTTTTTTTTCACTAAAATGTAAAAATTTTGACTTATAATTCAATCACAAACCTTGTGAAAGCGATACAAGCCATACTATTTGACGTATCAAAATGAAACTATGCCTAAAAATAGAACATTATGTGCAGAATGAATTGAGATATTTTTTTTTCAAAATTACATTCGCTAAAGGGGCGTTACAGTACCATTTCTGTTTTTAGAAAATGTTTTTTTGACGCTAAATGGCTCGTTAAAAAATAATGAAAATTTGACCAAAAATGGAACAAAAAATTAGCCATTCATGAAAAAAGGATCATGAAGTTTCAGTAACGGGAAAGAGCAATAACGATATAAAAACTCTTTGTTTATCTTAGACTAAGAGATCACCTACTATACTTGTCGAATTTTTTGTATTTTTTTTCATTGTTTACATTGACTTAGAAATTTTTTGAGCAAATCCACTGAGATAAAATTGATGTTTCTAATGGAAAAATGAAAATATATTATTGACTTATATGAGATGTAAGAGGAATAATATTGTGCAGGTAAATGATAACACTCATTAAAAAAAAAATTCGTATATATGTTATTTGACAAAGGGGAAGGAAAATGATCTTATTAAATACTAAGAAGCCATAAAACTCCCAGTATAATAATTCTGTTAAAAATCAAAAATGTAAAAGATAATTCAAAATTGAAATCTTTCGTTTAGAGATTAATAACTGTAATTATCGTACATCTTTAATTAACAAATCACCTTAAAACAACATTTTCTTCGCTGTTTAAGATGTTTTTCAGAGAAAAAAAGGGTATTTTACTGTTTCAAATTTGAAAATTTTACATTAATATTCAATGTAGAAGGATGTCAAGTAAACGATGTAAGAAATCTACTGGCTATTTGAACAATAGCCATGTTCTCTTGTAGGATAATATTTCGTTTCAAGAAATGTTCACATTGGTTTTTCAAAAATGTTATTACTGCTGTAGTTATACTAATGAAATTATTTGCAAATAATAAATTATTTGTGATGTACAAAAATAAGCTTATAAATTGATATGTCCTTCAATCACTATCTGTACTACCTCACGAATGCAATGCTAATAATTATATCCCATTTAGATATTTATGTTATGCTTAAATGATACGTTATGTGTTATATAGTCAAGAAATTTGACATTGAGTTACTTATAGTAAAGTAGAGTGTAGGCCACTCCAGATTTTTATATTTGTTTACGTAGCCTGTTAATTTAATTTAACATTTTTTTATGATTTGAATTGTACGTTCTTGTTTTGGAAAATCTTTGGTTTTCTTTGATGACGACTGTATACGAGTACTGTAATAAGATGAAAGGTTGGGACTAATAACAGCAGTCTAGAATAAGAATCCGTGATTGTAATTCCATGTAGATAACTATTCTGGGGACTTTTAAGACATTGTCAACGGCAAGCGAGTGGAGGAGGGGGGGATTTTTTTCTCGTAAATATCTAATTAGTTAAAAGTGAGAGGATAATGCGATTAGGTTTAGATTACCTTTGAAAGCAAAAGGTCTACTTGCTAAACTCTATAAAACTAGCCCTATTACACAGATTAGACCTATTCTACAACAAGGCCATTAAGGAAGTTAAGGCAAGAATAATTGAAATTTCCTGCTTAATGAAAAAAGTTGGAATGAATGCCTCGTACTTGACTAAACGATTTCTAGTTAGTTAAGTGGTGCTAACTATTCCTGTGTCTGAACTTGATAAGGGAGGCATTTACAGAGTAAACAACAGAGACATGACATGACAACAGCCTCTATAGAGCTTCTATCAGCTGTGAACATGCTCGAAATCCCAATCGTAATGGTAGTCGAAATACAAGAGTAAGTTGTGTCAGACCATTCTGTGCGTACTTTCACTGTAAATACAGATTAACTATATATTTATATATAAAACAAGATTTTGCAATAAACACGTGAAATAACAATCAACGTTCAAACCATAACAACATAGTAACGGGTTACTTGCCGTTGCGTCTAGAACGTGGTTGGTCTCCCTTTCTCTTTTCTCCTGAAAACGGATTACCCAAAAATTTGGGTCTGTAAGTGTGTTTCCTTACTCTGTGTGTTACTCTTCTTGATTTTTGAACTTATATTGTGTCCCGTTTGGATTGTGTTTCGTTTTATTAAATGAAGAAATAAATATATATATATATATATATATATATATATATATATATATATATATATATAAACAAAACTAAAGTTTATCGGGACTCGGCCAGTTTCTATCTGTTCCTATTCCACGGTCGATACTTTTATCAATATTTATATATATAAACTTCATCTCGATTACTGAGGGCTAGAGTCCAAACTACCAAAGTCCAGTACGAAAACGGTCCCTTTTTGTATTATTTTGACTATGACATAGCCTTGTTGGATGATGTTGGTTGGAAAAAATCTTAACTATCACAATCTTTTACTCAAAAATATAATTTTTTTAACATTATTATTGTACAGCAGAAAAACCTGAGAACTCTATTTCGATCCTAGTTTAAGTGAATTAATAAGAATATACGGGGTACTTGTTTAGTTTAATTCTTTTTGAAAGAAGCTATATATATAACAGATGTGTCTTTACATAAATAGTGGAGACTTATTGCATCATCAGATGCAATACTTGGATCTTATTAGTGTTACGGTGTCTGTTGAGTTCATACACATATCCAATTTTAAATTTTTTAGGCAGTTATATTAAAAATAATTTTGATTTAATCAGTAAATTAAAAAGTGTAAATATATGGAAGAATATATTGCTTAGCATTGAAGTAACTTCTCTTTTACTAATATACTTGAAACTGATCTTCTAACGTTAATGCACGAGGGGTTGGTTCATTATTTCGTCCCTTTACCTATCACCACTGAAATTCAGTTTATTAAATTGTGTTTGATTGTTACATTCAATTTAAAAATTACTTTTACAAACAATTGCTTTACTTTTACTTTCGTTAATTGCTTAGCCCCCCCCCCCCCCCTCTGGAGTAATTTATATATTACTTTCTCTTTTGAAACTGAAATGTTAAGTTAATCCAACCTAATGAAGTTAAATGGTTCAAATATATTGACGATATATTATAGCTCTTTCCCAATTCAATGCATAAAGATGTCTTTCTCACAAAATGAAATTAGTTAGACCCGGAAATCCAATTCACAGTGGAAGGAGTAGTAAATTGTTCACTGCCCTACTTAGACGTCCTTATCCACAGGATTGGTTCATTCAAATTAGACTCAGTTGTAACTAGCAATAGATTTGCTATTACAACAAATTCGACGACAACGAATGTCGAAATATCGTAGTGAGTCTTTAGTGTGTATTTTTATCTGTTTTTCCATTTCCTTTGTGAACTAGTAGTCCTGTTGGACCGTTTAATATATATAATATATATATATATATATACTAAACTGTGATACATAGACTGAAATATAACAAAGACTCACTTTTTAATATTTCAACCGTAATGGCGGTCGTACTCAAGAGAAGAAGAGAAGATGTTAATTGACGGAGGGACGACAGTTAATTAGTTAACTAATAAATTGACTGTCGTCCCTCCGTCAATTAACATCTTCTCTTCTTCTCTTGAGGACGACCGCCATTACGGTTGAAATATTAAAAAGTGAGTCTTTGTTATATTTCAGTCTATGTATCACAGTTTATTTTAAGCGTTATCTGTCCTGCCGGACCGTTTTTCGTTTATCATGGTATATATATATATATATATATATATATAACACTTTAATACATAGAAAAGAACACAGAAAGACACTACAGAACTCACTTCGATATTTCGACATCCGTCGTCATCGGGAAGAAGTGCGAAGTACTCGCAAACTGCTACTGGCCTCCAGAGTAACTCGTGGAACCACTGCAATGCTGCTCCCCAGCGGAGGAGAGGAAAAATAGAAATCCCTCCAATATTTATTTAGAAAACAAGATAAAAAATCTGCAGTAACCTACACTCTACTTTACTATAAGTAACTCAATGTCAAATTTCTTGAGTATATAAAACATAACGTATCATTTAAGCATAACATAAATATCTAAATGGGATATAATTATTAGCATTGCATTCGTGAGGTAGTACAGATAGTGATTGAAGGACATATCAATTTATAAGCTTATTTTTGTACATCACAAATAATTTATTATTTGCAAACAATTTCATTAGTATAACTACAGCAGTAATATCATTTTTGAAAAACCAATGTGAACATTTCTTGAAACGAAATATTATCCTACAAGAGAACATGGCTATTGTTCAAATAGCCAGTAGATTTCTTACATCGTTTACTTAACATCCTTCTACATTGAATATTAATGTAAAATTTTCAAATTTAAAACAGTAAAATACCCTTTTTTTCTCTGAAAAACATCTTAAACAGCGAAGAAAATGTTGTTTTAAGGTGATTTGTTAATTAAAGATGTACGATAATTACAGTTATTAATCTCTAAACGAAAGATTTATATTTTGAATTATCTTTTACATTTTTGGTTTTTAACAGAATTATTATGCTGGGAATTTTATGGCTTCTTAGTATTTAATAAGACCACTTTCCTTCCCCTTTGTCAAATAACATATATACGATTTTTTTTTTAATGAGTGTTATCATTTACCTGCACAATATTATTCCTCTTACATCTCTTATAAGTCAATAATATATTTTCATTTTTCCATTAGAAACATCAATTTTATCTCAGTGGATTCGCTCAAAAAATTTCTAAGTCAATGTAAACAATGTAAAAAAATACAAAAAATTCGACAAGTATAGCAGGTGATCTCTTAGTCTAGGATAAACAAAGAGTTTTTATATCGTTATTGCTCTTTTCCGTAATTGAAACTTCATGATTTTTTTTTTTTGAATTGCTAATTTTTTGTTCCATTTTTGGTCAAATTTTCATAATTTTTTAACAAGCCGTTTAGCGTCAAAAAAACATTTTCTGAAAACACAAATCGTACTCTAACGCCCCTTTAGCGAATGTAATTTTAGAAAAAAATATCTCAACTCATTGTCCATATAATGTTCTATTTATAGGCATAGTTTCATTCTTGTCCGTCAAACAGTATGGCTTGTATAGCTCTCACAAGGTTTGAGATTGATTTATAAGTCAAAATTTGTACATTTTATTGAAAAAAAAATATTTCCTGTTGTTTTAAAATTCTGAATATATTTTTCGTTTGTTCCATTTGTAACCTCAAAGATAATGTCCAAATCTCAAAACTCTAGGGTTAGTAGTTTAGGAGAAATAAATGTTTTAAAAAAAACTTTTTTTGGCAAAAAAAGTGACTTTCCCATCATGCAAAATTCTTCCCAAACAATAGGGATCTTCGTCTAAATGGGGCCCATTTTTGTGTAAAATATCAACTTGATCCATCAAAGATTCTGGACCGTAGCGTGGTAACAAGCAATGCTAACACACGCACCCACCCACCCACCCACTCAACCACCCACCCACCCACCCACCCACCCACCCACCCACACACACACAGACATCATCGTAAAAACTTCATAAAACGACTTCTGGGACCTTAAAACATGTAATTCCGTCAAAATCTCGAGATCGAATTTTTTCACGATCACTATACTTTACTTATAGTAAAGTAAAAATATATAAAATACGAAATAATAATAATAAAAAATAAATAATAATAATAAAAAATAATAATAAAAATAAAATAATAATAATAAAATAATAATAATAATATAATAATAAATAAAAAAAAAAATAATTAACGGTACAGGTTGAGACCAGGAGGAGAACGAGCCCCAAGGAGGCATATGAATGCCTCTTCGGAAGCTCTAAGGGTGACATGGGAATTAGACTCGGGGATTTGTTTGAGGATTTGTACCCTGAAACAATCATTGATAGGGAGGTCATGGGAATTAGCATGGATAGCTATGGGTAGGTATCTGCGTTGACCAACGGACGCCCTGTGATTGTTCATACGCAGGCTCAGCTTGGTTGAAGCCAAGCCAACGTAAAAAGCATCACATCGAGTACACTCCAAACGGTAAACGCAGTTCTGATACATCTTGCACTTCCTGTAACTGCGTTTACCGTTTGGAGTGTACTCGATGTGATGCTTTTTACGTTGGCTTGGCTTCAACCAAGCTGAGCCTGCGTATGAACAATCACAGGGCGTCCGTTGGTCAGCGCAGGGACCTACCCATAGCTATCCATGCTAATTCGCATGACCTCCCTTTCAATGATTGTTTCAGGGTACAAATCCTCAAACAAATCCCCGAGTCTAATTCCCATAGAGCCTTAGAGCCCTTAGAGCTTCCGAAGAGGCATTCATATGCCTCCTTGGGGCTCGTTCTCCTCCTGGTCTCAACCTGTACCGTTAATTTTTTTTATTTTATTATTATTATTATTATTATTATTATTTTATTATTATTATTATTTATTACTTTACTATAAGTAAAGTATAGTGATCGTGAAAAAATTCGATCTCGAGATTTTGACGGAATTACATGTTTTGAGGTACCAGAAGTCGTTTTATGACGTTTTTGCGATGATCTCTGTGTGTGTGTGGGTGGGTGGGTGGGTGGGTGGGTGGGTGGGTTGCGTGGGTGGGTGCGTGTGTTAGCATTGCTTGTTACCACGCTACGGTCCAGAATCTTTGATGGATCAAGTTGATATTTTACACAAAAATGGGCCCCATTTAGACGAAGATCCCTATTGTTTGAGAAGAATTATGCATGATGGGAAAGTCACTTTTTTTGCCAAAAACCATTTTTTTTAAAACATTTATTTCTCCTAAACTGATAACCCTAGAGTTTTGAAATTTTGACATTATCTTTGAAGTTACAAATCGAACAAACAAAAAATATATTCGGAATTTTAAGACAACAGGAAATATTTTTTTTTCAATAAAATGTAAAAATTTTGACTTATAATTCAATCTCAAACATTGTGAGAGCGATACAAGCCATACTGTTTGACGGACAAGAATGAAACTATGCCTATAAATAGAACATTATATGGAGAATGAGTTCAGATATTTTTTTTTGAAATTACTTTCGCTAAAGGGGCGTTACAGTACGATTTGTGTTTTCAGAAAATGATTTTTTGACGCCAAAGGGCTCGTTAAAAAAAAATGAAAATTTGACCAAAAATGGAACAAAAAATTAGCAGTTCACAAAAAAAAATTCATGAAGTTTCAATTGCGGGAAAGAGCAATAACGATATAAAAACTGTTTGTTTATTCTAGACTAAGAGATCACCTGCTATACTTGTCGAATTTTTTGTATTTTTTTACATTGTTTACATTGACTTAGAAATTTTTTGAGCGAATCCACTGAGATAAAATTGATGTTTCTAATGGAAAAATGAAAATATATTATTGACTTATAAGAGATGTAAGAGGAATAATATTGTGCAGGTAAATGATAACACTCATTAAAAAAAAAATTCGTATATATGTTATTTGACAAAGGGGAAGGAAAATGATCTTATTAAATACTAAGAAGCCATAAAACTCCCAGTATAATAATTCTGTTAAAAATCAAAAATGTAAAAGATAATTCAAAATTGAAATCTTTCGTTTAGAGATTAATAACTGTAATTATCGTACATCTTTAATTAACAAATCACCTTAAAACAACATTTTCTTCGCTGTTTAAGATGTTTTTCAGAGATAAAGGGTATTTTACTGTTTCAAATTTGAAAATTTTATATTAATATTCAATGTAGAAGGATGTCAAGTAAACGATGTAAGAAATCTACTGGCTATTTGAACAATAGCCATGTTCTCTTGTAGGATAATATTTCGTATCAAGAAATGTTCACTTTGGTTTTTCAAAAATGTTATTACTGCTGTAGTTATACTAATGAAATTATTTGCAAATAATAAATTATTTGTGATGTACAAAAATAAGCTTATAAATTGATATGTCCTTCAATCACTATCTGTACTACCTCACGAATGCAACGCTAATAATTATATCCCATTTAGATATTTATGTTATGCTTAAATGATACGTTATGTTTTATATACTCAAGAAATTTGACATTGAGTTACTTATAGTAAAGTAGAGTGTAGGCCACTCCAGATTTTTTTTTATTATTATTATTTCGTATTTTATATATTTTTTATCTTGTTTTTTAAATAAATATTGGAGGGATTTCTATTTTTCCTCTCCTCCGCTGGGGAGCAGCATTGCAGTGGTTCCACGAGTTACTCTGGAGGCCAGTAGCAGTTTGCGAGTACTTCGCACATCTTCCCGATGACGACGGATGTCGAAATATCGAAGTGAGTTCTGTAGTGTCTTTCTGTGTTCTTTTCTATGTGTTAAAGTGTTTATTGTCCACACGGACCTTTCATTTTATTCGAAGTATATATATATATATATATATATATATATATATATATATATATATATATATATATATATATTAATGACTGTTTCCGTGTACAGTTCCTGAGGCAGATTGATCAGACTAATTCGAAAGTTACTCTGAGAGCTTCAGAAGAAGCACTTATTAGTCTTCTGGACGGTAGATCGGCTCCTGTGCTTAATCTCAATCGTTGATTTTTTTTTTTTTTTTTTTTTTTAAAGTTGTTATCAGCTTTTAATTTTATTTTAGTTAAATGTTTTCATTTTTTAATTTTTATTTGGCTTTTATCTCTTTATCTTCCCTGTCTACCTTTCCTCCAAAAGTTGGCTACACTGTTTGAGTGCTTCAGTTCGAACCCAAGTCAGTCGTTATCAGCCTTTGGAGCGATTCACTTCTTTTCCTGAAGACGAGGACATCGAAATATAGTAGTGAGTTCAGTGGTTTCCTTTCTATGTGTTCTTTTTTAAATTCTAGTTTATATATATATATATATATATATATATATATATATATATATATATATATATATATATATATATATAACTTTAAATTACACAAAGAAAAAACAATAAAGAACACAGAAAAAAGAATATACAGAACACTTACAGAATTCAATATTTCGAACTGTTGTTCGTCATCAGGAGTAGACTAGAAGAGAGAACGAAGTGAGAGAGATCTCCCCACGTCGAAGAACCGAGCGCGAATATATATATATCAATTATCAAACTAAAATAAGAAATAGGAAAATAAGACTAAGATCTTTCAACCGTAACAAGCAGTCTTCGTTAGAGTCAAAAACCCAACTGAGTTTTTGAGTTTTTAACTCAGTTGGGTTTTTGACTCTGACGAAGACCGCTTGTTACGGTTGAAAGATCTTAGTCTTGTTTTCCCATTTCTTATTGTGGTTTGATCATTGATTGTTATTTCACGTGTTTATGTGAAATCTTTATATATATATATATCTATATATATATATATATATATATATATATATATATATATATATATATATATATATATAGTTCAAAGATGGGTTTCTAGAGGATTTTCGGTCTAAAGAAATTAAACTCCTATTTATATGCTGACGGTAAAGTGTTTAGACCAAAAATCCTCAAGGACTCAGTTTCAATGACCGTTTCTGTGTACAAGAGTTTCAGTTGTGCTTCTTATTTAGTTATGCAGTGAGCTGCTCTCCTTCCGTCAGTCGATATATGAGAATAAAAAAGGAACCTTGGACTTCTGCTCTGTTATATGCTCCATCCAGTCTTACCCAAATTCTAATCTTGTTTCATAACATTGTAATAGCATTGATTATTATAAAAGTAAGCCATATGTCATAGAAATATAATATCCTGCTAATATAATATTGCTGTTTTTAATTTATAAGGAAAAATTAAAAACATATTAAAACCAAATCAAAGTTGTAATGTCATAAAAAAATTCCCAACAGTAAATACCCGATAAATTATTAATTTAATTATAAAAGCCTTAAAAGGATTTTTATGTTAAAAACAGTATAAAGTTTTCAAGAGCTTTGAAGAGAGTGTCAAATACTTCATTAAAACTTTGTTAAATTTAATTAAATTATTCTTTAATTATCGTCACTTATATTGACTAAATGAGTAAGTAGCTTACTTTTCGCTTTCATTTTGCTGGAAGATTACAAAAGTGATTTATTAATGACTTTTTAAGGGTCACTGGATACATGGATTGAAGTGCTTAAATATAAAAATATATTTATTTCTAATATAACTAAGTCCAGTGTTTATCAATAATTTTTGATTTAGAACGTCCTTACTAATACAGATTTTATTATAGACTCTTGTACTAAACTTTATCAAGCTGTTTATGTAATACAATTGCACTTTATTTATAAAGGAAAAGTTAAAACAAATGCCAAACAAAATAAACTTTGATATTAATGTTTACTGTTTCAAAATATTAGGGTTGATAGAAAGCAGATCTTCCTTAAAACATCTTTCATTAAGGTGAACGGCAGTCTCAGCATTCACTGTCTTCTAACAGAAAGATTAGATACGACGAACTAATTATGATTTTCTGACAGATTGTAAATGCCAAACCTGCGGTTCACTTTAATGAAAATATCTCAAAATAGCAAATGATTGAGTAAATCTATAAACAGTGAAACTTAAGTACTAAACTTGAAGTGGTTTTGACGGGGAAAAGTTCATTTCTCTCACGTTTAAAGACTCAAGCACTTAAGAGGCAAGCTCATTGAAAAGTGATCTTTGATTTCTATTTAATTTCAAGATATTCTAGAAACACAACACAAAAAGGATCAGAAACACAACAAGGGTAACAAGTTCAAAAAACGGGTAACAGTGGCAAAATCTAACTGCCACTTCAAATTTAAATCTAATCCCTTTAAATTCCTTTATGACTAAAACTCGAGAATTTTTGAATTTGGAAACCCACAGAAATTAGCAAAAGTAAATAAAAAATTCAATAAAAAATAGTGCTTAATGTTAGGAAATATTAAAACATCTGCGACGCGAATTACTTATTACAAAATTGAATAGTGTTTGATAAACATCAATGTTTCATTGTCATATACTGAAAAAAAGGCATAACTCAATATTTCTGACCTCGGCTGGACATATACTTGTTTTTTTTTTTAATTCAAACAAAATTTACTTTAAATACTGTAGAAGTTTATGATACAAGAAAGTGGGAGAATTATTTTGTATAATTTAAAAGAGAATATATAAAAGGAGTTTCAAATGTATTTCAGTTATACAATAAAGAGTAACTATCATTAAAAGCGTTATTAGGGACTAAACATTTTCAAAAAAAAAGGAATTATCAACACTCATAATAAATAAAGACTAGTGAGAATAATGCCACTGTCATACCGCTTCATTTCTTAAACAAAGAACGTCCATTTCATTTTGATGAAACAGGTTTTATTAAAAAAAGGAGAGATAACCAAAGTAGAAAAACGCTGGAATGTTACACTGTAAACTTTATCAATATACAGCTAATTATAGAAGTGAATTAAAGAAACTATTACTCATTAATAAAGTTGCTCCTCGCATAATTGAAAATATTTCTTATTTCTCTCTATCATGAAGGCATATTAAAGCGGCAACGGAACGTTGAAATAACAAGTTTTGCTACTATAATGAAGTTATTCGCATATATCCAGGGTCTTTCGTAATCTTGTTTTGAAAAAAATTAGGCTTTTTTTCAAAACTGTGCCGACCTATAGTGACCATGACAAAATTTGATTTTAATAGTACCGTAAGAAACCATAATTATTCTTATAAAAAAGTCTCTCTTAAAAGAAGAGTAAGGTTCTCTATAACAAATTTTGGAAATACGAATGTTTCCCTGCAAAAGTTTTCCACGATGAAGGTACATAAAAAACTCATCTAGTAGTAACTATAATAGAAATGAACTTTCTCTTGTTGAAAATTTTAAAATAATAAGCAAATCCAAAACTTAAACGAAGTGTAAGATTGCGTAAATTACTATAAAAACTAGTAAACATATCAAAATAAGTAAAACCGTTATAACTTAGTTGGCGGCCACTTCAGTAAAATCACGAAGTTTCCAAAACATTTAAATTAAAAAAAAAATGTAAAACCTTTGATGTACTAGATCAGTGATGGGCAACCTTTCCAAGAAGAGGGCCAGATAAAAAATATCCAGGCGGGCCGGGAAAAAAACAATTTTTTTTAATGTGTTAATATTAATTTTTTTAAGCGTTAAACTTTATTTTTGATTTTAAATCATACATAACTTATAATATGCTACAAAAAAATTACATAAATTGATTATTCTTTAGATGATTATGAATGAGTAGGTGACAGATAAAACTGTGACTGAGCTTCTAAAAGTTGTTTATAATTTGGTAGAAACTGGGGTGAGCTGATTCGCGTTAGTAAAGCTAAATGGTCGTCAGTAAATCGGTTTTTAAGGCTGTTTTAGGAAGCTTCATGACTAACATTTGACCTTCAGATCAGACGAAAAAAAAATGGTGGTACCCGATTGGTTCCGAAGTTACCCGAGCACCACTCTTGTCGGGTCTCCGTATATGACAAAATATTCAAAAACTAATTATTTGTTTTGTTTACTACTACTATTTACTACTATTGTTTTACAGACTACTAAAAAATATCTTAAGAATAAAATATCTTAAGCTTCAGTTGATGCTAAATTAGAAATACAAATAGATCATGAGTTTTGTTTGTATTTTATTTATAGGCTCATTCAAAACCATGTCGCGGCCGGATTGACTACCCCGAAGGGCCACACTTGGCCCATCACTGTACTAGATCAGTGTTTCCCAAACTTTTTCGTTTGGACCCCCTTGGGTCCATAAACCTATATCTCAACACCCTTGAATAATAATCAGATTCCTAGACTAAATAACCAAATGAGTAACATTTCAATAATTCAAGTAAAATAATTACTAATGGAATATTTATTTAGATCCAATATATGTATTGTTTCATAGCATATTTATGCAAAAGAATTAATATACAATAAAAGAAACTTAGGCGAGAAGATATTTTTAACATAAAAATGAATTATCAAAACACATAATTTTAAGAAAACGTTTCCTAGAAGTTTACATATCGTGTTTACACTTAAATTTAAAAATTATATTGCATGAACATTTTCAATTTATGGAAATACGAGTAGAATCCCCGCTCCTTTTTGCTTTACCGCCCCCCGATTTCAATGCACCGCCCACTTTGGGAAACACTGTACTAGATGAACAGAAAATTACATACCTTGTCAAAAGAACATTTTTCAAATTTTTAATAAAAGTTTTACTATTTTGGTCAGTATTTCGGGATCTTCCCCCACCACTATGGCGACGTCTTAACATCATGTCGAGGAGGGAGCTTTGCTACGATTATTTTTTACACTCTTCATTTGATTAAATTGAGTGTCAACACAGTTTTGAGTCAAACCTGGGTTCATTACTATTTTTCCAGAAGCGAGCATGCAAGCCACTGAGCTACCCTGAAGGAAATCCACCTCTTACTACTACTACTTATTCTAAGTACTACTACTTATACTACTACTACTTATTTACCTCTTCTTTCCCACTAATCTAGAGTCGAAGAGTTGGAATTTTTCTTCATATTCTCTTGCCTTAGCCTTATCATTCAAGGTTCATATCATTATCAATATTATTCATTCATTGCTATTATCATTATCATACAAATACAGAGGTTGACGACGTTTAGATTTGTGATCACCTCCCACAAGAATAAATCAAGGGCTAAAATATTACATCTGAACCATGGACCTACAAGTTAGAAGACGAGTACATAACCATTCAGCTAACCCGAACGCTGCGCTCCCAAGTTAAAATTAGTCCTCTTCAATATTCGTATGCAGTCCACAGTGCTAAATGTAAACAAGGTCACTCACTCACTCAATCTCTCTCACTTCGTCTGTCTTACTGCATTATTCAAAACACCGTCTTTTCTCTGCCTTTTAATCTTTATTCCATTTCAAATAGGTAAGCACGTTGTAGTAGAAGCAACGGCAAGTAATGGATGTATTGTCATCAAGAAAGATTCAGTTTGTTTCCTATTGAGAGACAATTATGGGATATAAAAAGCATGAAAAGTTTTATCTATACGTGCAATGCAATGTCACCCATAGAGGGCGACGAATTCACTAGAAATGATGAATTAGATTAGGAGCTGCCTGATTCCAAGAATAAAGCTCTTGTCTGGTACACTAGCTGGCCAAACATTGATAATAAAATTATAGTAATCCGTCTTACCTCGTACCATGCTGCTGAAGTTCTTAGACCGGTTTCGGGCGTCACCCATCTTCAACAAGAACTGATCAACTAAAACTACGGAGTCCTACCTTTCTGTTTATATAACCTGCCTACTTTCCCAATGCTGCCTAGATTTTAATATTTAATTATTTTAACTTTACTTTTATTTTTAATTTATTTTACTTTTATTTTAATTATTATTATTTAGATTAATTCTTTTCTTATTATTTTCGTTATTGTCAAGTCTGTCAAGTCGTCGCTTCAATTTCTTTAACGGTTTAAATAGTGTATCGCTTTGGTGATTTATTTGTTCATTTATTAGCTCATTTGTTCATATGATAAAAGCGGTGTATATAAAATAAAATGTAAAAATTGTAATCATATATATATTGGACAAACGGGAAGGACCCTAAAATTAAGATATAAGGAACACATTAAAGATTATCTAAATAACACAAATAAATCTAATTATGCTAACCACCTAACTGAAAATGGACATGAACCGGACAGTTTAGAAAATTCAATGACCTTAATAAAAACAGGACAAAAAGGAAAAAGACTAAACGTAAATGAAGAATTAGAGATATTTAAAAATAAAGAATCGGGTAAGCTAATAAATGAACAAATAAATCACCAAAGCGATACACTATTTAAACCGTTAAAGAAATTGAAGCGACGACTTGACAGACTTGACAATAACGAAAATAATAAGAAAAGAATTAATCTTAATAATAATAATTAAAATAAAAGTAAAATAAATTAAAAATAAAAGTAAAGTTAAAATAATTAAATATTAAAATCTAGGCAGCATTGGGAAAGTAGGTAGGTTATATAAACAGAAAGGTAGGACTCCGTAGTTTTAGTTGATCAGTTCTTGTTGAAGATGGGTGACGCCCGAAACCGGTCTAAGAACTTCAGCAGCATGGTACGAGGTAAAACGGATTACTATAATTTTAATATTAATGATACTAACCTCTGTGGTAATGAAAAAATGCATGAATTGATAATAAAATCCGACAAATAAGTTGACTATCATGTGGGCATCCGCACACAAGGGAGTACAGGAATATGTGGCGGTGGACCGTTGGAAAAGATTATTGCTAACCTTTTTGCACCTATGTGTGTTCCGTTGTGGGACAGCCACTGTAACCTAAAGGGGTGCCTACTTCTACTTCTTTTCGCACAACACACTACAACATTCACAAGGATACAACTGATGAATGTATTACAAACGATGCGGATGAAAATCTAACTTAGCTGACCTAGCCACTACATTGAAACACACTACACTAGTTGTAATAAACTATAGTTCTAACAAACTAATTTATAAATTAGAAAAAAATAAATCTCCAAAAAGGGAATATAAATATATGCAGTATACCTAGCCGTACATTGTCCTCATAACTACCACTAATACAAGCAAGAGTTAACAAGATACGAGTGTGATGCTCATTATATGAGCAAACATGTCTGAAAACATTCAAAACTCTTGAATATATCCCATGCTAACACTAAGCAATCCCTTTTAAAAGCTTAAATGGTTCATTTTAAAACATTTCAAGTTCATTTGAATAACGAAAATTAAATGGATATGAAAAAAAAGCTTTTATATTACCTCTACAGAATAACCATATTAAAATAAAACATTCCAAATAAATGAATTTGATTCATCAAAACTCATCAACTCTTATTGTTTACTCATGACCATTTCATGACATGACCATTATCATGAGCTTATCAGCAGCTTGCTACAAGTAATACACGTTTTCAATACGGTTGAGTGGAAAAGAAAGTTCCCATTAATGATGAGTTTGGGGGTAGGTTAGCTCAGTTGTTAACGTACTCGCCTCTGGGCTGGCAGTCCGGGGTTCGACCCCCACCTGGCCCTCGAATTACTCACGCGGGAGGTGAATAAATCTGAATACTCGTCACTTGGAGAGGACAATTAAGTCCTCGGTCCCTAGCCTCTACGATGTCAGGAACTCGTTGAAGATCTCTACTCGAAAGACACTGGAATTAGGCAAAATTTAGAACTCCCAATGTAGAATCACAATTCTACGAAATCACAAGTCTTTTATCACATTAGAGGGGCCAGCGTAAGTTAGGGGCAACTTGCTCGCGTTTGGAATAGTAGATCCTGGTTCAATACTCACGCTAGCAATAAATTTAATCACTCCAAAGTAAATAAATCTGACCACGTCATCACTAGGAGAGGACGTCAAACCGTCGATCCACAGCATGTACGATGTCAGGTACTCGTTAAAGAACCCTGCTCTAAATACACATGCCTGTTAAGCAAAATTTATGATTCCTAATGCAGATTGTTCTTTGTGTGGTATCACAAATGGCCAATGTTCGTCCTACGAGTGTTCCCTTGTGGGACTGCCACTGCAACCTAACCTAACCTTCATCATGTTAACAATGCAAATATAACTAATCTAGGTAAAAGATGAAAAGATAAAAACGAAGTAACTAGATGAAAAATAATAAACACAAGATAAAATAAAAATTAAAATCAAATAAAGTTAAAAAAAAATGAAATAAAAAACTGAAACTGAAGTAATAAAAATATATCAATAAATTCTACATTAGTACATTCTGCATAAATAATAATGTAGAATAAAATATGATTTGACGTAAAAATGGGGTGGTAAAAATGACGTAAAAGTGTTAGTAGAGAAGATAGAAAGGTGTTAGATGATGGTGATTACTCACCCTCGACCCAGGCTGCACTCTGATGACCCAGACACAGTCAACTGGGAGCCCGTAGTCCTGGGCCATGACTAGGTGCTGGGCAGCTACGTCAGAGCTGTTCACGTAGCCCTCCAGCCCTATCAGCTCGATGCGGCAGGCCGCTTGTTCAGGTAGCCAGGTATCTGAAACAAAACCACTATACTGCACTCAGGGTATGTATCAAAATCACTTGTTACACAGTGTATGAGGCAAAAGGAGCGGTCATGTCATCTGGACGCTGTCCAGCTCTCAGCTACATGTGAAAGAAACCTGATGAGATGATGCAGCTTTAACGTGGAGTCAACACAAGGCAATGTGAACTAGAATGGAAGTCACAAATATTTACACTTTCTGTTGATAACAACTATAAGTGTGAGTACTGGATTCTTCACTGCTCACAGTCATTTCACAAAAGGTCGTCCCTGCCTCGACCAGCCTCAATTCAGTCTCCAATATTCTACTGATGCATATAATTTTGTTTATAATTAAAACTAGTACCCTTTCATTAAATCTCTTCTATCAAATTAAAACACACTTTAAGATAAAAAAAAAACATCTATAAAGAAAATACGCATTTTAATTACATCTCTAGTTTAGTCTCAATAAAGACGACTGTGCTAAGATCCATTGGTTTTCATCACTATTACGGCTCATAACAAAGACAATGGTGTTCGTTTTTAATAGCAAACTCAACAACCACAATTACTAACATCATCTTAAATCAACTATTGAATCCAGAATCGCAAAACAGTTAGAATTAGAGGTTGCTATTGACATCAGAATAGCAGAAAAGGGACATTCTGAAATAGGTTGTTGCATTTCAATAGAATATTACTTGTTTTTAGTATATTCAAATGTCCTATTGAAAGTGTAGATTACTGTTCAAAACATATTCAGTATTGAAATTAAAATAAAATACTTCAATAAATATTCTATCACATAAATTTGATTAAATGGTATATATGTTCTTGCCGTCTGCCACATTTTCCCTTTAATCAAATCTTAATTGATTAAATCTTAAACTGACACCTTTCCTTACAACTGTTACTCCTACAACTTAAACAGCTTCTGCACAAGTTCACATTTAGCTACTTGAACCTGTTTTAAATCTGCGCTTAACTTCACCAAATTCCTTTTTCATTCATTACGTGTACAATCTGCTGTAGTGTGGTATTTACTCATGTTTGGGGGTTTCAAGAATTACGTCTCCACATAAAAAAAGGTTTTTTTTCTTGAAACGTAATTCTTGAAATCGCCAAACACGAGATACCTTTTTCTTTATTATTTATTCCTTTATTTTTTTTCCTGTTCATCTACGTAATTCTTATTATTTTAGATGTTATATTTTATAGATTTATTAGATTTTATTAGATTTTAGATATATATGCATAGTATTTTGATTTTCGATGACTAATCATATGGATTATTGTTCTATATTTTTCCCTAATTCATTGTTGCACATATTTTATAGTTATTATGAAACCAACTCTTATAGTTTTTGTTCACTTCTTTGTTTTTAACTTTTTATTTTGAATATTACCATTTACTTTGTTGCATATATTTCTCACATTACTAGCCTTTACACATTTTTTCCAATTCATTTTGATCTCATATTTGCTCTATTAACCTTTCATTTGTTTTCGTTCCCTTTCTTTCAAGTTCATTATTATTATTATTATTCACTACACCTTCACGTGTGTCACAATCGTGACGTTCATAAAATGGATGTCAATTGCAAGGTCTGTAAACGACTTCTCTTCCTTATTCCTCTGAAGATCTTTGTATTACTGAAATTATTTATTTATTATTTGACAAAGTGAACAAAAATCGTGTTTGTACCTGTTTTGTATTTATCGGTCCAAGGTTCAATTATTTGTCTATTTAATTAATAAGCTAGTACAGATTATCATTTATTGACATATTACGTATTTATAAATAGATAGTTGATCTTCTTTTAACATGTCTTATTAAAAAATCTGTAGTGGCCTACACTCAACTTTACTATAAGTAACTTAATATCAAATTTCTTGAGTATATAACACATAACGTCTCATTTAAGCATAACGTAAACATCTAAATGGGGTATGATTATTAGTCTTTCATTCCTTAGGTAGTACAGATAGTGATTAAAGGACATATCAATATATAAGCTTATTTTTGTACATCACACAGCTGATGCAAATAGTTTCATTAGTATAACTACAGCAGTAATAACATTTTTGAAAAACCAAACTGAACATTTCTTGATTGCAAAAGTTTGCAAGTAATGGAGGTAGCCTGGTGGTGGGGAGTTTTGTGAAGGGGTAGTTTTCACCCCCACTGTGTTGCGATTTTGATTGGTTAGTACTAAAGCTGAAGCCACGCCCATTTCAGTTCAACCCCATCGCCATCACCACCCTTGTGTTCGGCCCAGAGTCAGTTCTACCTTGATTACGGGTAGTCAAGGGCGTTAGCTCTTTGTCACGCTGACCTTGTCACGACTTGCGATGAAGGAGGAGTATGATCCCCTCCTTAGGAGGTAACTTAAGGATGGTAAACTATCCTATATAGTTTATTCATCCTATATATATATATATATATATATATATATATATATATATATATATATATATATATATATATATAGTTCAATATAAACAAAGAAACATAGAGAAATCAGAAGAACACACTTACAGTCTCTAATTTTCGGTTTGAACCGTCTTCAGGAGAGATAAGAGAGGGAAACCAAGTGCACTGGATCAGAGACGGTTGGAGACCAACCGTCGACGGTCTCCAACCGTCTCTGATCCAGTGCGCTTGGTTTCCCTCTCTTATCTCTCCTGAAGACGGTTCAAACCGAAAATTAGAGACTGTAAGTGTGTTCTTCTGATTTCTCTATGTTTCTTTGTTTATATTGAACTATATTTGTCCGTTTTGGATCGTATTTCCAACGAAAAAAAGTATATATATATATATATATATATATATATATATATATCCTACAGTTATTATATCTTTAAAAAGAATTCACATAAACACGTGAAATAACAATCAATGAACAAACCACAATAAGAAATGGGAAAACAAGACTAAGATCTTTCAACCGTAACAAGTGGTCTTCGTCAGAGTCAAAAACCCAACTGAACACTAGATGCAGAAAACATCTGGTGAGAAGTTGAGAAGAGTGGGAGGGAAGAGTGGTATTTTAAAAGGGTGAAAGCGCAGGAAAGGACTAATGTCCAGAAAGGGATGTTTGGGGAAACAAAGGAGTACAGTAAGAAAAAGTAAAAAAACTATCTGCTAGCTGTCAACCCTCTTTGAAGAGGCTCTTGCCCTCGTGACGAAAGTATTAAGTTTGAAGAGACCGTTACTAATGTTTATAATATTTGATCTATTAAATTTAATTAGAGATGATTCAATAATACTTCTTAACAACATTAATTTTTCATAGGTAATAAATTTAGCTCCTGTCCAATCAATATGATGATTTCCATTGTTTATATGCAAGAATAAGGCACTACTTTTTTCCTGTCTACTTACGTTATATTGGTGTTGTTTTACACGTGTTTTTAATGATTTACCAGTTTGACCAATATAAATTTTATGGCAATTTTTGCACGGAATTTTATAAATACCAGCGGACTCCAATTCGCTGGGCGAGTTTTTTTATTAACATACTACCCACGTTATTACGATTAGAAAACACTATATAAAAATGAAGTTGTTTGGCTAATCTTGGAAGGGGGTCCAATGATTCGTGGTATGGCAAAACTATAGAATTTGACATTAAAAGGGGCTCTGTTGAAGTATTAGAGAAAGTTTTTTTAGCACCCTTCCAAGCTAAATCGATATAGGGAGAGGGGTATTTTAATGAAAGGGCAATTGACCTAATATTGTTAATCTCTTCATTAAGGAATTCAGGAGAGCAAACTCTTAATGCCCTCAAAAACATATTTCTAAAAACAGAAATTTTAACATTTTTTGGATGCGAAGAATAAAAGTGAACATATGCAAGTACATTCATAGGTTTTCTATATACACTAAAGCGTAACTCATTATCAGGAATTAGTTCATCAGGACATCTAAGAAGGGCAACTTACCACTTACTTCTTCTTCCATTGTGAATTTGATTGTCGGCACTAATGAATTCAATTTTGTTAGGAAATCAACTTTATTTAAAGAATTGGGACGAATGCAAAGAATATCGTCAACATATCTATACCATTTAACATTTTTGGGCAAAATTGAGCTTAACATTTTACTCTCAAAAAACTCCATATATAAATTACTTAGGAGGGGGGATAAACAGTTACCCATAGCAAGACCAAATTTTTGTATATAATAATTATTTTCAAATTGAAAATGACAATCTACCACACATAACTTAATTATCTCTATTATAGTGGTAGATGGAAGGGGAAGGGAATAATTAATTAATTCCTCCTGGAGTAAGCTCAACAGATCAGTTACAGGTACATTTGTAAAAAGAGACTTCACATGGAAACTGATTAATCTATAATTTTTGTACATGTTGACGCTTTTTAATTTTTTAATTAAATCCACATTGTTTTTTATATGGCTGCCTGAAATTTTTCCAATTAATGGGCTTAAAATACTTACTAACCATTTGGACAAGCCATATGATGCCGAACCAACCAAACTCACAATCAAACGTATTGGGTAATTATCTTTATGTGTCTTGATCAACCCGTACATACATGGCAAAGAAGGGGATTTTGATATAAATTTAGTAATAAGTTCCGGTTGATTTTTTCAGATAGTTTTAATTTTTTTATTAAATGAACTATTGACTCTTTCCAAAGGATTAGACCTTAACTTTGTATACACATTTTCATCATTCAACATATTCTCTATTTCATCGACGTAATCTTTTTTATTTAATATTACTGTTACTTTAGATTTATCGGCTTTAGTGATTTCTATGGTATTATCTTTTTTAAGCTTAGAATAAGCCTCGATAAAACGTCTAGGAACGCTAACAACATCAGTTTCTTCTGAAAGACCGTATACCAATCCTTTTAAAATATTTAAATTATCGATATCTATATTATTTAATTTTTCATCTTTACAAAAACCCTTAGCCACCTGAACATAATTTAAAATGTTACTTTTAGGAACAAAATTTAAACCATATCCTAATGCTGCTACTGCATTATTATCTAATATTCTGTCTGATAAATTAAGAACTAATTTTTACTTTACTATAAGTAAAGTATAGTGATCGTGAAAAAATTCGATCTCGAGATTTTGACGGAATTACATGTTTTGAGGTCCCAGAAGTTGTTTTATGAGGTTTTTACGATGATATCTGTGTGTGTGTGGGTGGGTTGGGTGGGTGGGTGGGTGAGTGTGTTAGCATTGCTTGTTACCATGCTACGGTACAGAATCTTTGATGGATCAAGTTGATATTTTACACAAAAATGGGCCCCATAAAGACGAAGATCCCTATTGTTTGGGAAGAATTATGCATGATGGGAAAGTCACTTTTTTTGCCAAAAACCGTTTTTTTGAAAACATTTATTTCTCCTAAACTGATAACCCTAGAGTTTTGAAATTTTGACATTATCTTTGAGGTTACAAATGGAACAAACAAAAAATATATTCAGAATTTTAAAACAACAGGAAACATTTTTTTTTTCAATAAAATGTACAAATTTTGACTTATAATTCAATCTCAAACCTTGTGAGAGCGATACAATCCATACTGTTTGATGGATCAAAATGGAACTATGCCTATAAATAGATCATTATGTGGAGAATGAGTTGAGATTTTTTTTTCAAAATTTCATTCGCTAAAGGGGCGTTACAGTACGATTTCTGTTTTCAGAAAATGTTTTTTTGACGCTAAACGGCTGATTGAAAAATAATGAAAATTTGACCAAAAATGGAACAAAAAATTAGCAATTCATAAACAAAAATCATGAAGTTTCAATTATGGGAAAGAGCAATAACGCTATAAAAACTGTTTGTTTATCTTAGACTAAGAGATCACCTGCTAAACTTGTCGAATTTTTTATATTAATTGGTACAGTGGTAGAAAAACACTGCTCCAACACATTTGAGGAAGGAGGCAAATGGATAAATCTTTAACTAGGCGCAAGGCTACTATTTGTTATGTGAGAGGAATCATATCAACTCTTAGTCTTATTTCTTTATCATTATACTTATGCAGTAATTCTGCCAATTTTAACATGCCCTTGTATAATTGTGAACAAAAAGTTAACATATTGCATTGTGAAACATGAAATGTAAATGACCTTGGTAAAATAATAAATACTTAAAATCATACAATTATCATAATACGATTCCGTGGAATAGATCAAACATTTCAGAACTTAAAATTACGTATTTATCATGCAGCAATTGATATTATCGTTACTAAATTTTACCTGCAGTGAACTAAAAAAGTCATAAGCAAAAGTAAACTTACTAGAAAAGTAATTGATTAAATTTATTAATTGATTCTAATATGGATAGAACCACTGTAGGAATTAAGAATGGTTTTAAATATTGAAATAATATTTACAATTTGTAAATAGATTGCCAGCAATCTTCTTGTTACACAATATTAAAACCACTGAATTGAATAAACAGTCCACACGGACTAGAAAACTTGAAATTATACAAAACACGACAAAGAAAATAGATAAAATGCACACTTACTAAATTCAATATTTCGAACTATTATTCGTCATCAGGAAAAGACTAGAATACTAATAGTCACCTGATGACGAACAACAGTTCGAAATATTGAATTTAGTAAGTGTGCATTTAATATTGTAATTAAAACTGCAATATTAAAATCTTCTTGTACTGCTTTATTTTTTAATTTATAAATATCTAATGTTAAGGAGCTAAAGATAAGTGTTACCTGAGGTCGGTCGAGGAATGAAGTTGTAAACTGCGCGAAATCCCTTATGTTCTATGCTTTCATCAGAGTGGAATCTGAGCCAAAGCCGTCTTGTCGTTGATGATATGAGTGGAGGGAACTGAGACCCACAGAATTTGCCAATGAGAGGAGAGTATCCACGGCCACCGTCTTTGATCTCGAGGAAATCGTTGTGACACTTATCACTGTCCTCCAGTTTGAAGTAGTCTCTGAAGTCTAGCTTAATCATGTGACCAGCTGGACCTGAAACACAAATATCTTTTACTTCATTTAAGAAATGTATTCACTGAAGAAATGTTAAACTTCAAATTCCCCTTTCCTCATAATGTTGATCCATCAATGAGGTTATTCTAAACAAGAGGTAGGACATCTCTTAATCACCACAAAGGTGATGCCAGACCACAATTTTTTTTATTTTATTGTTAAACTGATCCCCTAGCGGGTGATAACGTCAGCCGTTTACCGGTTTCTGTTTGATCGGTGATAGTACAGATTCTACATTGGGAGTCCTAAATTTTTGCATAAGTGCATTTCGAGTAAGGATCTTTAACGAGTACTTGACATCGTACAGGCTCGGGACCGACGGCTTAACGTCCTCTCCGAGGGACGACGTACTCAGATTTATTCACCTCCCGCGTGAATAAATCGAGGGCCAGTTGGGGATCAAACCCCGATTACCAGCCCAGAGGCTGGTAATCGGGGGTTTGATACAATAAAACTTGTATAGATGAAGGCCTGCTCCCCAAATACACACACACATATATAAATAATATAATGGAGATTATATATAAATATATATATATATATGAGTCGTTATCAGCCTTTGGAGCGATTCACTTCTTTTCCTGAAGACAAGGATATCGTAGTGAGTTCAGTGGTTTCCTTTCTATGTGTTCTCTTTTTTTAAATTCTAGTTTATATATATATAATATATATATATATGACCTCGTGATAAATATGACAATAAGGGTACTTCAAAATCCAGTTTCTCTCGCTCTCTCTCTCTCTCTCTCTCTCTCTCTCTCTCTCTCTCTCTCTCTCTCTCTCTCTCACCTTTACTATATACTCCTTGACTTTCGTAAAATATCTCATATGTTTTTCTATACATAATATTTATATCAAAAAGCTAATACGACGTGTACATGATATAGTATTTTCAATCAATATTTTATTCTCAAGACGATCTAGCTTGATTAAGAAAGTTTTTTTTTTTATTGTAAAAGCATATATGTTTGTTATCGATACATTTATTATCGAATTATTGGCGATAAATTAATTAATCAAATTTTATCAATATGACTAATGCCATTCTGTAAATTTTATTGGAAATGAAAACGAACATACTAAAAAAATAATAATTAATATATGTCTCCAAACGTCTCCGATTCACTGAATACTTATTATAAATATTTGAAGCTTTATTTTCTATTCTTTTTTACTCCCTTGGTTTGTTAACAATTAAACATGAATAAAAAATTACAGCTTGGGATGACTGTTTATAGATTAATAACATTTAAAAGAAAAAAAAACATTGTACTTAAATAGGAAGATATATTTGTTTATTCTGAATTCAGAAAGTTCCACAAGCTGCCTTCTCAGACTGGCTTCCCATCTCATTCTTTTCCGCTATTGGAAAATTTCTTCAACTGCTTTCAAAACAACGATTACGAATAAATCTCCTTATTGCATTAGTATAACATTTTCTTAAAATTATTATCTAAAAAATCGAATAGCATAGGATTTATAAACTAATGAAAAAAATCTGGAGTGGCCTACACTCAAGTTTACTATAAGTAAAAAAGTATTAACCGGTTAACAACATAAAGATTTTTGTCTTCTCAGTAGCTTTCACATTCAATCGTAAGTCAAAATTTCAACATCTGTTGAAAAAAAAAACTTTCTTGTTGTTTTAAAAATTTTGAAATCCCTTATCTTTTTCTGATTAAATCATGAATCTGTACTTTATACCACTATCTTAAAGTCCTATCTGTTTATCCAATGTAGTGGTGTTCCAAATTATTGCATTTTATTCTCTAAATCTTATTTTAATTGATTATTATCACTATTTAAAAATTCAAATGAGGAAAAATTTCATTACTTAAGTAAAGACATTAATTTACAAAATCAAATGGTTTAATGCATTTCTATTTATATTCGGCAATCAAATGTAATAAACACTATGTACACTTTGAAGACCATTTTTATGGAAAATATTAACCTCATCTATGAAAGATTATGGACTGTATCGTCTACACAAACTTTAGATACGCACGCACACGCACAGACATCATTGGAAAACCGTCATAAATAACTTTGGGACCTTAAAACATGTAAATCGGTCAAAATCTCGAGATGGAATGTTTTCACGATCACTATACTTATAGTAAAGTAACAAGTTTACAAGTCAACTTTATGTGGAAACATTTCCTACAATTCACAATAAACTTAATGTATATACGATTGGAGTAATATTAACCACCAGGAATATATTTTTTGCCTTAATATACTAGTTTTTCGGGTTAATTTAAAATAACCAATGTTTTATTTAAACTTCAACATAGTGTATATGTATTTTCAAGTTGACAAACTATAAATATAAATATATAAATTATAATATAATATAAATAAATTTGAACAACATTGAAATGAATTATTTTAATTTAGACTTGGAATATTTTAAATTAAACTAGGATTATTTTAAATTAGGTTATGTTGCAGTGGCAGTCTCACAAGAGAACAGACATAGGCCGAACTTCGGCCCTTTGAGATACTACACAATGATTCTACATTGGGAGTCCTAACTGAAGTGTATTATTTAGAGTAGGGGCCTATAACGTACATATACTTGACATAGTACAGGCTCGGAACCAACCACTTAACGCCCACTCCCAAGGACGATGTATCAGATTTGTTTTCACATTCCACGTAAATAAATCGAGGACCAGAGTGGGCAGTGAACTTCGGATCTAACAGTCCCTAGGCAAGCATGTTACTTCTGGATTAATCTGACCCATTTATTTAAAATGAAACTAGGATTAGTTTAAATTAAGTTGTAGTTGGTACATAAAATATAATGTTAATACATCGTATTAAGCAATTGACATTCACCAATTATTCAATGAGGTATTTGTTGTGTTATATATTTATGGATATTCACTGACTAAAATCCATTCACACTAAGAGCATGGTATAAAACACAAATAATACTATGAACAAATAAAATAGCAGAATCTACAATAGTACAATAAAAATAGTATAATAGTACAAATATAGTAAAACAATATGGTAGAATAATTGAAACACTGTTAGAAGGATTTTTTAATAAAGTATAGATAAGGCAAAGTAAAATAATATTTTAGAAAATAATAAATTTTAATGTAACAATACAGCATAAGAGAATAACATTGTTCAAGATCCAATATTACTAATTGAAATTTGGAAAATAGGTACAACTAATACACTAAAGAACTGTTTACAATGATATCAAAAGAAGCTTTTTCAATATTTTTATAGAAGAAACTATTTTGACTCAGTTGATAAGTTCCCTGAGCCTTGAAAATGACTACAACGTGATTTTTTGTATGATATATATGGTGGTAATTATATTAAATATTCTATTTTCCTGGAGAGGTGTAATGGTGATCAAAATATACTATTACTAATAATATATTACTATACATAAAAGTGAAAAGCCTGAAGAAATATCAATCCAACTCGTAATATAGAAAAGAAAATTAATATCATGTTTCCACTGACCGTAACTATGATGAATATCTTCTGTATTCTTGCATTGTCGTTCAATCAACGTAAAAACTAATTGAAAACAGATATATTGAAATAAAGTTTTCAATCACAACACATTTGAATTCGTTTAAATTATTACAAATAAAAGTGACGCTATTATGAAAAATATGAAAAGGACTTGGAAAAAAAAATGAGAGCTATGATTGGTTGAAATGATCATACGATAGAAAAGACATGCGCATTATGTGTAACGTTGGCGGGAAATGAAGGGACTGACCATATTCTGGCTGGATAATAATTATTTATACACTAACTGGACACCTATGAACCTGAATTGAATTCCATTCAACGTTTTAAAAATCATTTCTAATCCGTTTTAACTTTGATAAAATAACTTTGTTTTACTACCTTTATTGAACATATAAACTCCATATTATAAGATTTCTATTTTTTTTTATTATAAGCAATGATAATAATGTCAAATATAAAGAAGTTACTACAGATATTGAATTTCATATTATTATAACAACTAAAAGTAACTTTGTTTTACCGGCATTATTTAATTTGATAAACTCTGTATTATGAGGTTTCCTTTTAATTTATAATAAATAGTCACAAAAGTGTAAAAGTAAATACGTTAATAGAAATATTGAATTTTGATATTATATTATCAAACAGCATAACAAATAACACCAACCTTCTCTTACAAGATCTACGTCTTGAATTTCATAATATTAAATACAATTTCTCGAAGGGCGATTATGCTTCATTATTATCAAATTTACCGGAAATTAGTTGAGCCACTATATTTTTATTCTCGAATATAAATTAATCCACTAATTATTTCTATATTACGTATTTCACTCATCATAGACCATTGCGTAGCTAATTAAAACAAATAGTACTTCAACTTCTCCAAAATGGTTCCTCTCGGAATTAATAAATGAAATCTGGAGTGGCCTACACTCAACACGACTATAAGTAACTTAATATCAAATTTCTTGAGTATATAACACATAACGTCTCATTAAAGCATAACGTAAACATCTAAATGGGATATAATTATTAGCCTTTCATTCCTGAGGTAGTACAGATAGTGATTGAAGGACATATCAATATATAAGCTTATTTTTGTACATCACACAACTGATGCAAATAATTTCATTAGTATAACTACAGCAGTAATAACATTTTTGAAAAACCAAAGTGAACATTTCTGGATACGAAATATTCTCCTACAAGAGAACATGGCTATTGTTCAAATAGCCAGTGGACTTCTTACATCGTTTACTTGACATCCTTCTACATTGAATATTAAAGTAAAATTTTCAAATATAAACAGGAAAATACCCTTTTTTTCTCTGAAAAACATCATAAACAGCGAAGAAAAAATGTTGTTTTAAGATGATTTATAATTAAGGATGCACGATAATTACATTTATTAATCTCTAAACGAAAGATTTCAATTTTTAATTACCTTTTACATTTTTGGTTTTTTACAGAATTATTATACTGGGAATTTTATGTCTTCTAAGTATTTAAACAGATCATTTCCCTTCCCCTTTGTCAAATAACATATATACAAATTTTTTCTGAGTGAGTCTTATCATTTTCCTGCACAATATTATTCCTCTTACATCTCATTTAAGTCAATAAACAATTTAAATTGTTCCTTTATAAATATCAATTTTATCTCAGTGGATTCGCTCAAAAAATTTCTAAGTCAATGTAAACAATGTAAAAAAATGTGGAGTGGCCTACACTCAACTTTACTATAAGTAAGTATAATGTCAAACCTCTTGGGTAGATAATGTAGTATGTAGACATAATATATATGTCTAAATGCTCCCATTTAGACATATATATTATGTCTACATACCATATCTTTCTACATATGTTTATCTTTCATTCCTGGAGGTAGTACAGATAGTGATTGATTCTCTTATCAATACCGTATATTACACAATTGATGCATATATTATCATATATATTAGCACAGCAGTAATAAGACTTTTGTAAAGTCAAAGTGACGATATTGTGTTACGAAATAATCTCTTACAGACGAAAATGACTTTTGTTTCTAAAGGCAATGGATCTCCAGCGGCCAACGAGTATTCCATGCACATCAGTGCACGTCGTAATTAGCAGCCAGAGTCCCACTACTGCTATATTCTCATCCTGCATTTCTTGTTAAGGTCAGTAATCATAAGGACGGGGATGGGATGTCAGTCTGTCAGGACGTCCTTCACGAATATGGAAGGAGTCACATTCGTGGTCGTATGGTCTTCCGGCTTTGCATTGTCTGAGATATTGTATACCGTGAAGTCATTAGGTTGTCATATTTAGCTGAGGACCTGATTCTGAAAAATGACTGTCATCGAATCACCTTAGAATCAGTTTAAAGTTAGTATCTCTTTGGTAATATAAAACTAAGGAGTTCATTCCTCTTAATTCAATATTACTCAAAGATCATAAGATTCATAAACACAAAAAAGTCAACAACCAGTAGCTTTTCACACCAAACATAATATAAGTAACTTTTTCCTTTGTGCTATATTCGGTTATAACGTTGCTGTAAATATATATTGAGAAAAAATATATCAGTTATTAGCCAGTTTTGCATACTCAAATCAAATTCAAAGTCGGCTTTTCAATATAATTTAGAAGTTGTGTAAATGGAAACATCAGAAATTATATGTTTGATTGGCATTAATTTTTTACATATAATTTTATTCTTCTTACATCTCACATTATGTCATTAAATCATTTCAAATTTTCAAATAGATGACAACATTTCTCAAAAGCAATAGGAAACACAGACGAGCAAACCCTTAATTTGATAAATATAGGGTAATAAATTTAAATAATCTATTGTTAAGTATTTTTCATCGTTTTCGCTATAACTAATTTAGTGAATGAGGTTTAAAATAACATAAATTAACTAAAAATAAATCTATTCAATGCTTTATTATATTTATTAAATGTTTAGTAGTAATTATTCAGGAACTAATCAATTATTTTGATATATTTTTATGAAAATAATTCCAGAGAAACAACACACATGAAAGTCGCTTTTCTTCGTAGCAAATTACATCTTTCTACGAAACAGTCGAAATATAATAGTAAGTTTTTGTGAAATCTTTTATGTTTATTGTTTCTGCTGGTTTAGTTTATCTAGTTTATGAAATCGTTTTAATTACTAATTATGAAAGTAATAATATTTAGCATTAAACTAATTAGGAAATCAGTAAGTTTACAAAAATAAGTTAAAAAGGAATTTGTACTTACTATTTGAAGTATTATTAAAAGAATCAACTAGTGAACACAACAATCTATAGAGAGGTTAAAACAGTTTGAAAGGCTCCAGGAAGGACGCAGAGGAATAAACAAGGAGTGTAATGCCGCCTTTTTAGAATGACTTAGCTCTACCGGTGCACCAATCAAATGCCATCTAAATTATCTCATTTTAAAATACAGTCCCCTTCTATCAGTGTTTCACATTTCAATTACGGCAAAGAAGAAATGAAACTATTAAAACTGAATATTGATCCAGGACTGATGGTTTATTTGCTATACTTGTATTTGTTTACAATGACTTAGAACTTTATTGAGTGAATCCATTGAAATAATATGATATTTAGAGGTAAAATGAAAAAAATTGAAATGACTTATATGAGACTAAGAAGAATAATATTGTTACAAGTAAAATATTAGCGCCAATGATAATACATTTCAGATACTTTCCTTGGCATGATGGATTTGTGTCCAAAATGCTCTAATCAATCTATATGTTACATCCTTGAACAAAAACTAATATCAGATGTAAACTTTTTTGCATCGTATCGTATCGTAAACATGGATCATCGTATCTTTGGGATTGTTGAAGGGTGAGGAATGGACTCTTACTTACGAAAGAGTTATTCAGTTGTTGATAAATACTAGTTTTTTCTCTATCCTAGTCTAATAGTTCATATCTATTATTTTTAAGAATTCAAGCATCAAGCTATAAAAGTTTTAAATTATATTGGAAAGCACGCTTAGAATTTGATATGAGCATGCAAAAACTGGCTAATTACTATTTTTTTTCAATAGACATTTTACTGAAACCTTATAACACAATACAGTATGCAAGAAAAAATAACACTCCCTCAGAGTAACTTAGGTTTTATAATTTTTGACAAAGGGAAAGAAAAGTGTTTTTTTTTTAAAAAAAAACCCACTAGCATACTATAAAATTACCAATAATTTTATAAAAGACCAAAAATGTAAAATACAATTCAAAATTGAAATCAATCTTTGACTCCCCTGGCTATTGGAACAAATAGCCAGTGTTCTCCTGTAAGAGATTATTTCGTAACACGAAACTACACTTTCGTTTTCCACAAATGTTATTACTACTATAGTTAAACGAATGGTATTATATGCATCAGAGGTGTGATATAGAAAAAATAAGCATATATATATTGATAAGTGGATCTACTACTATCACCAGGAATGAAAGACTAATAGACGCCTCCCTAAGACTAAGACTCCAAATGTAATTTATTGACTGATGAATGTAATTATTTCATTAGATTTTATAGTCATAAAACCAAGTATCTTATTTCAATAAAAATCAGAAATCTTGCATTGTCTATCAGCTAGAAAATTCTCCGCTTCACTCCACACACAGAGACATCATGGAAAAAACTTAATGAAATATCTTCTGCGACCTCAAAACATATAATTCCGTCAAAATCTCGAGATCAAATTTTTTCACAATCACTATACTTTACTCATAGTAAATGAAAAAATAATTATAATAAGACTAATTATAAAAGACTAAGACTTAAGACATTTACATTATGCTTAAATAGAAAATACATATTATATACCAAAGAAATATGATAATATGTTCACTTATAGTAAAGTTGAGTGTAGGCCACTCCAGATTTGTTTGTTTTGGTTGATGGAATAAAGTTTTCTAAACTGTATTTGGCCTTCTGTATATTTCGAAGTTACTTCACAATTTTTTCTGTCATGAGATTTATGATGTTTAATTTGTAGACCAATATTCTTCGCACTCAAATGTATCTTTTTATTATTATCATATTTCGTGATCCATCATTTAAAACTGCGTTTTTTTTTTCAATTTCCTACTAGTTGAAAATAAATTTCAAAATAAATTCTGAAGTCACACCTCAACTCATTGACTTCTTTTTCTTCAACAACATATATATATTTTGGATGTCACAGTAAGAGAAACAAGTGAAAAATATTTGACTACAATGTTTTTTAAACCCACACACAGTGGAGTTTACTTAAAGAGTAAAAGTGAATGTCCCACGAGGTATAAAAGAGGGACGATAAAGGGGCTAATCCGTAGAGCATACAAAACGTCTTCAGATTGGAACATTTTCAATAGGACAGTAAACGAACTGAAACAGCTATTTATAAATAATGGTTACTGTAATAGGGAATTTGATAAACAGCTAAAAGACTATATGAATAACCAAAGAAATTATCAAGATAAAGAAGAGGAAACTGAAAGCAACAATTACACGATATATTATAAGAATCAGTTCTCAAACAGCTATAAAACCGACGAAAGAGTACTAAAGCAAATAATAACAAACAATGTCAAGTGCAACCGACCAGTAGATAAACGAAAAATATGTGTGTATTATGAAAGCAAGACGACAGCCCAGATAATCATGAGAAATAACACCAGAGTGCAGCCACCCCTCCAGCAAACCAACCTAATATATGAGTTTACATGCCCTATTGGAAACTGCGAGTTCCAAAATCCCTCATATATTGGGTCCACAGTAAGCAACCCTTTCTAGACGCCTGACGATGCACCTTTTTACTGGGGCACCTAAGGATCACATGGAACAGATTCACAATAGAAGAATAGACAGGGAAACGCTGGTAAAAAACACAAAAGTTATTGCCCAACTAAATGATGAAAAACGCCTCAGAATATTGGAATCCTTATATATTTTAGAAAAATTGCCACACATCAATAACCAAAATTCAAATTTTAATAGAGTACTAAAACTTTTTGCAAATATTCAACCACCCACAGCAGAAAAATGAAATGAATGCAGTTTAGGTAGAACACACGCCCAGCCAAGAGAAGCAAGTGCAATGACCCAGTACCTGGACATCCCTCCACAACAGATGTCGCCAGCCACCCTCCAAAAACCTTCAGTGAAATGTAAAGCTGAAACGCGGTATCATGTCACCTCCCTAGTAATAATTATCTCTGTACATTAAGTTTTAGTTTATAGTGTCTGAAATAAACCTGATGATGGTCTTCTGAAGGACCGAAACATGTCGTTTTATATAGTTAAGTGTAATCGTAAATCGTTAATAGTAAGCATTAGTGTAAAATAAGTGAATAAAATGAATTTTGGACAGCTGTTACATACGCTATCTCCTACCACAAGGAAATCCATCAGAAAATTGGAAAATCTTTCAAAAAAATTAACCAGATTGGAAATACGCGAGAAATTCGTATATATATATATATATATATATATATATATATATATATATATATATATATAGTGATCAAACCATAATAAGAAAATGGGAAAACAAGACTAAGATCTTTCAACCGTAACAAGCGGTCTTAGTCAGAGTCAAAAACACCTCAGTTGGGTTTTTGACTCTGACGAAGACCGCTTGTTACGGTTGAAAGATCTTAGTCTTGTTTTCCCATTTTCTTATTGTGGTTTGATTATTGATTGTTATTTCACGTGTTTATGTGAAATCTTTATATATATATATATATATATATATATATATATGAGTTGTCATTAACTTCAATTTAATGTATCTAGTAAACCTCATCTATGGTTTACACTCGTTGTCTCCTAAAATTTAAAAACTGTACACCTCAGACTATCGTTGAATAAGTCTGTTGCTCAGTGAACACCGACTGTAAAAATCTCCCTGATTAATTGCTTTCTATTCTTTAATCTCATTTTAAAAAACATGATCAGTCACTTTATTCGCCAGACTGAACAAATTTGCCACAAATTAATTAATAGTTAAAATGAATGAACCTCAAGTTTGCAAAAACTTGTTAAGTCCTTATACCTACATCCTATTAATGAATTCCACTCAACAGAAAGCTAAAAAGAAAAAGCGGTAGAAGGAAAGGATCATTACAGTGTCCAATTTGTATAGAGGGTTATAGTCTCTGCTGCCAGGGCTAGCTATGGACGTTAGTTCGTGTTCACCAAACCACCAGATTGTGGAAGAATAATTAGTGGCAAGGTGACAAATAACTGAAATACGACGGATAAACGATAGCTTAAGTACAGTTTTGGTCAAGTTTGAGAAGTAAATCAGTGTAGAAAATTAATTTCACAGATGTTTCGCCACATTTTGAACTATAAAAGTTCAAAAAGCAGCATCTCAGACTAGTTATCAGGAACATTCAATATAACATCACATTTAATGTAACTATAATGCTGAAAATAAACTACATAGAATAAAACCAAACCAAGACCATCGTATCCTAATGAAATTCTAATCTTATTAGACCTTCGAAAGTAACGTAAATATAAAAAAAATATTGAAACCTAATAAAAAAACTGAAAAAAATTCGCACTTACATAGGACTATCTATATAAACTCCTATACAAACCATATACTGTTTCATATAGTCTTTATATAGTTTGTTCTTTCCTTTGGACATTAGTCCTTTCCTGCGCTTTCACCCTTTTAAAATACCACTCTTCCCTCCCACTCTTCTCAACCCCTCACAAGATGTTTTCTGCATCTAGTGTTTCAGTTGGGTTTTTGATCTGACAAAGACCGCTTGTTACGGTTGAAAGATCTTAAGTCATTTTTCCCTTTTTATTTTGTGATTTGATCGATCATTTATATCGTTTGTATAAACTGACACCTCATCTTCATCCAAGCATATATTGATAAATAGCAGAGCAGATTCTGCATTCGCTATCTTTTTCAATAATTGGTCTTTTTACCTAACGAATTTTCTATGAAGTAGGCAGTAAGAAGTCGTTTCTTAATTTCTATATTATTTTCTTCTACCTGAGGTCGAAAGCTTGTGTTTTTCTTATAATTTAGTTATAGTCAGTTCGTTAATATAATATATATATAAGAAGCAGTGGATAATATATATATAAGAACAAATTTCTTTAGGAAATTTGTTATTTAACGCCTTTTAATAATAGAAAAGTGGTTAGGAAAAAGGAGCAATTATTTAAAAAGATCGCGATTGCAGAATTTGCTCCTTATATGGTCTATATAAAACCCTTGTTGAGTAATTAAAACAAGCTCAAATATTATCCAGAAATAATGGAAATATTATCGAGAAATAATTTTGAAATAAAGACACCATAATTAACACGTTAGCTTGGACACCCATTAGATACTTGTTAGATATCCGACTAACAAATACGTTAAGGCCAGCTTACATGTATACTGACTCAAATACTTTCGCTAGACAACAATCCTTCAACCTTTAGTACACCATATGATACATAATTTTAGCGTTTGCTTTCGCAGTTATACAAATTAATTCTTCTTGAAGATAATCTTTCAATTTCTTTTACTAAACACTGAAATATACATATTTTGATCTTTCAGTTTTTACAGTTATATTACCTTTTGCAAAGGTGGCATTTTCTTGATCATTTTTTTTTAATAGAATACTTTATTTCTAGCAGATTTATTTCTCAAAATTTCATTACTCTATATTTAGTCATTTGGCGTAAAAAATGCATCCTGAAAATATTACAATTACTGTAAACTTTACTTTTTAGTCAATGTAATTTAGACAAAAAAGTATTCAGCACATCCTCTGAATAATGTATAATTTCATTATGATATGAAAACCGGTAACTTGTTCACAATCGTCTAGATTCAATCGAAAGTCAAAATCTTTACATTTCACTCCAAAACTAACCTTCCTTTATAGATACTCAGAGGAACTTTTTATTTTGTTATTGCTTCCGTTGGATTCATAATAATTGCAACATTTTTTTTTTTTTTTTGAGAGTTTGTAATTTAAGAGAAAAAAGACAGTTGTCCAAAATTACATTTTAGAATAAACATTACTTTTCCATAATGTAATATTTAGTCAATACGACAGGTCAGTTCTACACTGTGGGGCCCATGACTGAGTGAAATTGGAATGTGATCCACCAAACGTGCCAGTGAAGTACCCACACACTCACAAAGACATCATCTGGTCGGAATTTCAAAACATATACAACTGTCAAAATCTCTAGGTCGTCGTTTTTTTGATGCACATTGCACTTTACTAATGGTAAAATATTGATTATTTTAAATAACTAGTGGCATACATTTGCTTTTTATGCATTTTACAATGACATTTAGAACTGACTAGAACACACGCACAAACTGCTTGACTACGATTCACATGAAGCAATAACACAATGTTAAAAAGTTTAACTATGTCAATCTTTCGATTTAATATGTTGATTTGTATTTCAATATACTTGTAATAATCTAGTAAATTATAATAAAGTACAAAAGGCAAAATTATTCTTACATACTTAAAAGAAAATAAATATAAATAATAATTATTTTTACGTTAATAAAGGAAATAACGAATTATATCTGGCCACATGAGTAAAAACATGAAATGAATATTTATTCATGTTATGAATTTTATGAATTAATATAAATTTTCTTAAAAAAAAAATAAATTTAAAGATGAAGGTATATTTGTAGCTAAAGAAGGGAATCAGAAAAAATGAAGTGAAGGAATAATGCAAGTTAAACCTGAAATAACATAAAATTTCTATTAGAGTGGTTATAAATAATATATGCCAGATAAAAAAGATGAGAAGACATCGGATATGGCCTACAATCAGAACTATAAACACCACAATAATTTATTCTTTATTAAGCTAAACACAAAAAATAATAAAGGTTAATGTACGCGCTACAGAATAACTATCAATAATTTGTACTATCAAATTGACGGAGTAGCAATGGGCTCCCCGTTAGGGGTAACCTTTGCTAATTTTTATATGTGCCACCTGGAGAATAGTATTTTAGACTAAAACCAGACCAGTAGACCTCAAGTTTATTGCCGTTATGTTGACGATTGTTTTCTCATTATGGACTCAATAGAACAAACTGAAGTTTTTAGGTCATCAATGCAAGCAGCCTCAGTACTAAAATTCACTTTTGAATTGAACAATAAAGGAAACATGAACTTTCTCGATGTTACCATAAAAGAAAATGGAGAACAATATGAAACATCTGTTTATGTCGAACCCACAAATGCGGGTATTTATTTAAACGCTCGAAGTGAATGTCCAGAAAAATACAAGAACGGAGTTACATACATTAGGTTGCAGTGGCAGTCCCACAAGGGAACACACGTAGGCCAAGCATTGGCCCTTTGTGATACCACACAATGAAGATTGATTCTACAGTGGGAGTCCTAAATTTTGCCTAACTCAAATGTATTTAGAGTAGGGATCTTTAACGAGTACCTGACATCGTACAGGCTCGGGACCGACGGTTTAACGTCCTTCTCCGAGGGACGACGTGCTCAGATTTATTCACCTCCCGCGTGAATAAATCGAGGACCAGGTGAGGATTGAACCCCGGTCCTATCAGTTCAGAGGTGAGCACGTAACCACTGAGCTAGCCTGGCCCTTAAGAACGGAGTTATAAAGGCACTATTCACACAGCATATAAAACTTTATCCAGCTGGGCGCTCTTTCAGCAAACAGGAGAGAGATTGAAACAAGTGTTGGTTAATAATGGGTACGCAATAAGCAATATGATATGGTACATGTATGAGAGAATATATAAACAAAATACTCCGAAACAATGAAAGACAACAAGATGCCAATAACGAAGGAACAACCCATAATGTACAGTATAAAAACCAATATTCTAGGGCTTACAAAACCGATGAACAGATTTTAAAAACTATCATTAAGGCAAATACGACATGCCGGAACCCAAATAACCGATTGAAACTTAACACTTACTACAAGAGTTCAACGACTGCAAGCATGGCTATCAGAAATAACTCAATAAAGAAAGAAACACTCCAGAGAACCAATGTAATATACAATTATACGTGTAAAATTGGAAACTGTGAGTTCCAGAATTCTAATTACATTGGTTCTACGACAACGACATTGTACAGGAGGTTAACCATGCATCTTGCAGCAGGAGCCCCCCAAAGAGCACACATGGAATAGTCAACAAGGTGAAGTTAACAAGACAAATGCTCAATAGTAATACCGAAATAATTACCCAGGAGAATGACCATAACAGACTTCTGATTATAGAGGCGCTGCACATCCTAGACAAGAAACCATCATTAAATGCCCAGGCTAGTGAATTTAATAGGGTTTTAAAGTCATATAGAGAAAAAAAGCGAGATGAAGAGTGTAAAGCCTGGAGAAGGAGGTAACACTGATATCACCAGTTGAAACTGCCAACCCATCTGTAGCCTCTAATAATAGCACTTTTCATTTTTAACATGTTTAACATATTTTTCGTAGTTTAATACCTTTCTAGTTTGTATTTAGATGTTATTTATATTGTAGAATATACATTGATAATGGTTATTGAATAACCGAAACCGGTCTGTTTTTATTTTTAGTGTAGTGTAGTTATCAGTATAAAAATAAATATTGATGAACTATAAAAGCAAATCTTTTGGTGAGCTTGTTTATGCTCTTCCCTGCCAATGGAAGTCTTTAATAAGAAGATTGGAAAAAATTTCGAGGAAATACGAAAGGATAAAGATAGGCAAGTAATTTAATGAAATATTAGAATTAGTAATAATACATTCCGTCATACCTCGTAAAGTCTCTGTAACGCTCGACCGGTTTCGGGTCCGCCTGGATCCCATCTTCAAGAGCACCTAACTGACTGTGAGTGTTGTTTCCCTATAACCTACCTATATATAGTATTTACATTGTGTAATCAGTGTTGTGTGTGTAGGTAATTTTTTTTTTTTTTTTTCTATTTCTTTAATTGTTATGTTTTTTTCTTTTATTGCTTATTTCATTATCTATTTCTAGTTCCTTGTGTCGTCTTTTAAATGTTATTAGTGGTTTTGTTAAAATGTCGGTTTGGTGGTTTGTTTGTTCATTGATTATATTGTCTGTCATTTTATGTTTATATATTTCTATTTGTTCCTGTATGTTCATTCGTTGTCCTTTTTGTCCCGTCTGTAGTAAGTCCATTGTGTTTTCCATACTTTGTCCCGTCTGTAGTAAGTCCATTGTGTTTTCCATACTGTCTGGGTTATGTCCAAATTTGTTTAAGTGGTGTGCATAGTTTGATCTGTTTGTGTTGTTGGTGTAGTCTTTAATGTGTTCTTTGAATCTGTCTTTTAGTGTCCTTCCCGTTTGCCCGATGTAGTTTTTACCGCAATCTTTGCATTTAATCCTGTATATTCCGCTTTTTTCGAACTTGTTATCTTTGTTCTCTGTTGTGTTGTTTGTGATTTGGTTTATAGTGTTATTCGTTTTATAACCTATTTTTAATGAATATTTTCTTAGAAGAGTCGCAATTTTTTCGCTAGGTTTACCTATGTAAGTTAAAGATGCGTATCTGTTCGTTACTCCCGGTGTTGTACTGTTAGTATTGTGTTTATTTCTTCTTTCGTTTATTATTCTTTGTATGATTTTTTCCTTATACCCGTTATTTTTTGCTATTGTTTTTATGGTATTTAATTCCTTATTATAGTTAATTGCATTCATGGGTATGTTTAGTAATCTATCAATCATATATCTATACGCGGATGTTTTTTGTTGTGGTGGGTGGAGTGATGATTTATGTATAGTTGTGTCGGTGGTAGTTGGTTTGCGGTATATTTGAAAGCTGAGTTTGTCTTTAGTTTTTCCTATTGTTAAGTCTATGAAGTTTAATTTGTCATTTGTTTCTATTTCGTGGGTGAACTTGATTTTGTTGTTTAGTGAGTTGAGATAATTCTTTATGTCTATTATATTTTGGTTACTAGGGTTATTGACTATTAGGAAGGAGTCATCAACATATCTGCAATAGTGAACAACGTTAAATTTTGACCTTAGAACATTTACATAGACCTTTTCAAGTTCTTGGAGAAAAATTTCTGAAAGTATCGCAGACGTTGGATGTCCCATTCCTAATCCATCATTTGCTTTGTAGAAATCATTGTTAAATCTGAAGTAGTTCTGTTTGAGTGTTGTTTTAGTTAGTTTTATTAGTTCTTCTGTACTATTGTCATGTTCATTAGTTATTTCGCGTATGATGTTAAGTGTTTCTGTGACGGGAACAGAAGTGTATAAGTTTTCAATGTCGAATGAAACAAGTTTGGTTTGTGCGTTTATTGTTATGTCTTTCACTTTGTTTATTAGGTCAACCGTGTTTTTGATGTTGTAGGTGTTCGGTAGCATAACCTTATCTTTTAATATTTTTGCGACTTGTTTGGATATTTTATAAGCCGGTGCATTCCTATAGTTTATTACGGGTCTAATTGGGCTATTTTCCTTGTGTAATTTAATTTGGGCTTTTAGTTGTGGTGCCTTTGGGTTCATATTTATAAACTTATATGTTTCATTTGGTTTTATCAGTGTGGGGGAGTTATTAATGATGGTTCTTATTTCATTTTGGAATTTTTTTGTCGGATCGGTTTGAAGTTTCTCGTAATTATTATTCTCGATAAATTCTTTTGTTTTTTTGATATAGTCGGATTTATTTATTATAACAATTGTGTTGCCTTTATCAGCTTTGGTTGCAATTGCGTTGGCTTTTTGTATTTTGTTTTTAATTTTTTTAATGCATACATTATCGCGGTTGTTGTCTTTAAGAGATTCGTTTTTGTTGATTACTTTATTAATTATTTCCGAGGCTAAGTGTCTAACGTGGGTTTGTTCATCACTTGGAATTTGTCTTATGGCTATTTCAGTGTCTGTTATGAGGGTCTCTATATCCTTAGTGTTGAGTTTCCGTCCAATGTTATGTTTCAGTCCTTTATGTAGTAAGTCAGTTTCCGTTGTCGTAAATGTTATATCGGTTTTGTTAATTAGTCTAGGGAAGAAAGTGTTTTCTTTGTCGGTGTTTTTGTGATATTTGTTGAGAAGGTTATCAATTTTGTTGTGGAGTCGTTTGTATTTGTCGTCTAGATGTCTCTGAATTTTGATATTAATGCTTTCTGTAGCTGTTAAAAATGTTTCAGTTTGTAATGTGTTGGATAGTCTTAGGTGTTCTGTCATGAGTTGTTTGTTAAGTTTGTTTTTCTTACAGTAAAGTGATCTAATCTCGTTTTTTATCCTTAATGTCTGAGCTTGTCGTATAGTCTTTTGTCCAGCGTATGTAAAGTTTTTTGTTTTTATGATCGCATATTTAGGTACAATATTATGAAATAAGCAAGTTTTGTTAAACCAAATGTTAGCATTAGTTGTTAGTATTTTTGTTCGTAGTCGTTCGAACTGTGTCATTATCTTAGCCAGACTGGCTGAGTTAAATATAGTTAATGGGTTAGTTCCACTGAGGTTAGTAATATTAGAATTAGTAATAATACATTCCGTCATACCTCGTAAAGTCTCTGTAACGCTCGACCGGTTTCGGGTCCGCCTGGATCCCATCTTCAAGAGCACCTAACTGACTGTGAGTGTTGTTTCCCTATAACCTACCTATATATAGTATTTACATTGTGTAATCAGTGTTGTGTGTGTAGGTAATTTTTTTTTTTTTTCTATTTCTTTAATTGTTATGTTTTTTTCTTTTATTGCTTATTTCATTATCTATTTCTAGTTCCTTGTGTCGTCTTTTAAATGTTATTAGTGGTTTTGTTAAAATGTCGGTTTGGTGGTTTGTTTGTTCATTGATTATATTGTCTGTCATTTTATGTTTATATATTTCTATTTGTTCCTGTATGTTCATTCGTTGTCCTTTTTGTCCCGTCTGTAGTAAGTCCATTGTGTTTTCCATACTGTCTGGGTTATGTCCAAATTTGTTTAAGTGGTGTGCATAGTTTGATCTGTTTGTGTTGTTGGTGTAGTCTTTAATGTGTTCTTTGAATCTGTCTTTTAGTGTCCTTCCCGTTTGCCCGATGTAGTTTTTACCGCAATCTTTGCATTTAATCCTGTATATTCCGCTTTTTTCGAACTTGTTATCTTTGTTCTCTGTTGTGTTGTTTGTGATTTGGTTTATAGTGTTATTCGTTTTATAACCTATTTTTAATGAATATTTTCTTAGAAGAGTCGCAATTTTTTCGCTAGGTTTACCTATGTAAGTTAAAGATGCGTATCTGTTCGTTACTCCCGGTGTTGTACTGTTAGTATTGTGTTTATTTCTTCTTTCGTTTATTATTCTTTGTATGATTTTTTCCTTATACCCGTTATTTTTTGCTATTGTTTTTATGGTATTTAATTCCTTATTATAGTTAATTGCATTCATGGGTATGTTTAGTAATCTATCAATCATATATCTATACGCGGATGTTTTTTGTTGTGGTGGGTGGAGTGATGATTTATGTATAGTTGTGTCGGTGGTAGTTGGTTTGCGGTATATTTGAAAGCTGAGTTTGTCTTTAGTTTTTCCTATTGTTAAGTCTATTAAGTTTAATTTGTCATTTGTTTCTATTTCGTGGGGTATAAAAATAAATATTGATGAACTATAAAAGCAAATCTTTTGGTGAGCTTGTTTATGCTCTTCCCTGCCAATGGAAGTCTTTAATAAGAAGATTGGAAAAAATTTCGAGGAAATACGAAAGGATAAAGATAGGCAAGTAATTTAATGAAATATGTTTAAAAGAAGGTATGCTCCCTAACTACACACACACACACACTAATATATATATATATATATATATATATATATATATATATATATATATATATATATATATATATATTATATATATATATATATATATATATATATATATAATATATATATATATATATATATATTGAGCAAGATTATATATATATATATATATAATCAATGATCAAAGCACAATAAGAAATGGGAAAACAAGACTAAGATCTTTCAACCGTAACAAGCGGTCTTCGTCAGAGTCAAAAAACCAACTGAACACTAGATGCAGAAAACATCTGGTGAGGAGTTGAGAAGAGTGGGAGGGAAGAGTGGTATTTTAAAAGGGTGAAAGCACAGGAAAGGACTAATGTCCTGGACATTAGTCCTTTCCTGTGTTGAAAGATCTTAGTGTTGTTTTCCCATTTCTTATTGTGGTTTGATCATTGATTGTTGTTTCACGTGTTTATGTGAAATCTTTTATATATATATATATATTAGTGTATATTGGCAGCAGATTCTCTTGTAAACATATTTTATTAAAGTAGACAGCAGCTTCTGCATTCACGACCTTTTTGCTCGTGTTTTCTAGTTTTCTTTGGTAGGAAGTGATTTCGTGAAGGAGTTGTCCCAGAGACATCAAAGAAATTATTTTGTAGCTTTCTCAATAATATATTTTTCTACTTACAAGCTTTCGATTTCACCGAAATCATCGTCAGGTATATGGTATAAACAGATTAAATTAACTGTTAAACTGTTTTCTATTTAGTAACTTGTTTGGACCTGCTAACTTTTATTTATATTCATTAGTTTATTTCAAAATTGTTTAAATTGTTTCATTGTTTTTTTAAAATTTTTAATATTTCCAAATTTTGAAAAACGTAAGACCCAACCTGACGATGACTATAGAATAGTCGAAAGCTAGTAGATAATGGTCTTGTAAGTTATGTTATATTCTTTACCTGTGATGTTAGTTTTCAGTTGTATTAAAATTGTTGATATCTATTAAAGTGTTTCAAAAAAGTGTCCCAATGTCCTTTGGACAACTTATTTGGGAATTACCACCTTATATTCGTAAGACTGTCAGGAGACTGGAACAGCTTAGTTTGAAAGTCGTTAATGCCGAAGCTGCGGTACATTTCAACAATATATATATATATATAAAGATTTCACATAAACACGTGACATAACAATCAATGATCAAACCACAATAAGAAATGGGAAAACAAGACTATGACGGATGACGGTTCAACCAAAAATTGGAGACAGTAAGTATGTTTGTTTCTTAGTTCTGTGTTTGTGATTCATTGTGAAATGTTTCGATAAATACATCGATAAATCACCAAAAGATTTCCTTGTAAATTCCATGTAATTTCGAAGCTAAATCGAAAAAACATCCATAGATGGCAAGAAATTTAATTGTGTATATTATATATATTATATTACATAATATATATATATATATATATATATATAAAGATTTCACATAAACACGTGAAACAACAATCAATGATCAAACCACAATAAGAAATGGGAAAACAAGACTAAGATCTTTCAACCGTAACAACCGGTCTTCTTCAGAGTCAAAGGGTCGTCATACTCGTAGTGTTCAGTTGGGTTTTTGACTCTGACGAAGACCGCTTGTTAATATCAATATATATATTGATATTGATATATATATATATATATACACTGATTGACTAAAGACACCAAGGAAACTTAATCTGGAGGTTTTTTCACTTTTTATTTCTCTCTCTCTTTCCCTTTTTCTTATTTTTCATCTCTCTCTATCTCCCTCCTTATTTTCTATCTGACTCTCTCTATCTCCCATTCACTCTCTCTCTCTTACTTTCTATTTCTCTTGCTCTCTCTGTCTCTATCACCCTCTCTTCTCTCTCTCTCCCTCTCTCTCTTTTTCTCTCCCCCTTTTTGTTACTTTCTATTTTTTTTTCTATATTTTGTTACTTTCTATTTTTCTCTCTCTGTCACTCTCTCTTCCCCATCTCTCTCTTTCTTTCTCTTACTATCTATCTCTCTCACTCTCTCTTACTTTCTATCTCTCTCTCACACTCTTACTTTTTATTTCTCTCGCTCTCTCTCTTTCCCTTTTTCTTACTTTTCATCTCTCTCTACTCCCTCCTTATTTTCTATCTCGCTCTCTCTATCTCCCTTTCACACTCTCTCTCTATTACTTTTTATTTCCCTCGCTCTCTTCATCTCTATCATCCTCTCTCTCTATCTCTCTCGTTCCTTCTCTTGCTTTCTATTCTCTCTCTATCTCTCTCGTTCCTTCTCTTGCTTTCTATTCTCTCTCCTTCACTCTCTCTTTCTCTATTGCTCTCTCTCTCTCTTTTTCTCTCCTCCTTTTTATTACTTTCTATATCTTTCACTCTCTCTCTCTCTTACTTTCCATTTCTATTGCTCTCTCTCTCTCTCTCTCTCTCTCTCTCTCTACGTATATCCCTCTCTCTTCTCGATATCTCCCTTTTTTTCTCCTACTTTCTATCTCTCTCACTTTCTCTTACTTTCTATTTCTCTCGCACTCTCTCTATCCCTCTTTCCATCTCTCTATCTCCAGTGCTCAACTCTGGATTCTAGATCCGGTGTTCAGAACCCACTCTCGACAATGTTTTATTCAAGGGGTTGGGTAAAATAAATCTGAGCACGACTTCGCTTGGAGATGACTTTTAGACTTCGGTCCAAACCTGTACGACGTCAGGTTACTCGATAAATATTCCTACTTTAAATATACTTGAGTTAAGTAAAATTTAGGAATCCCAATGTAAAACTTTAATAGATTTATAATTTAGTGGTATCTAAAGCTAATTATCTAATCAGGAAGCCTTGTTAGCTCAGTAGCTTACGTGCTTGTCTCTGGACTGATAGATCCAGGGTTCAATACCCACTCTGGCCCTCGATTTATTCAAACGAGAGGTGAACAAGTCTGAGCACGTCGTCCCTTGGAGAGGACTTTAAGCCGTATGATTAAACCTCTACGATGGCAGGTCTTTGTTAAAGATCCCTTCTCGAAATACATTTCACCATATATATATATGTTGTCATTTTTTTTTGGGTTGAGGTCTAATGATTTGAAACTTGTTTTACATGCACAGTAACAGAGAGGAATTTATTGATAAATCAGTTATTTGAACTATGGATTTTTTACATTGACATAAAGATACTATTATTTTGTAAAAGCAATAGAATAATTATAATAATATCTTTGTCAATGTAAAAAATCCATAATCGAAATAACTGATTTATCAATAAATTCCTCTCTGTTACTGTACATATTAAAATGTAATAAATAACCAAAATAAGAGTAATAGTAGTGCTAATTGTAAAACAATCATATTGTAGCCCTGAAGATGACATAAATATATGTCGAAACGTCGGCAAAAGGGCTAGTTTCAAATCATTAGACCTCAACCCTCAAAAAAAATTACATCATATAAATATTGGGTCAAGAAAACAAATCATGATTGATTTATATATATATATATATATTTAAATTCACATAAGGGGTTATTGAGGATTTTGGTCATAAAACATACAACTCCTGATGATCAGCCGACGTTTCGCCAAAAGTTGTTTGGCATTTTCAAGGCTAAAAAACAATTTATTAAACGACATAAGTAAAGCAAGATAAATACATCATCGAACACCATCCAACAGAAAACAAACGACACAAACAACAATTAAAGTACCCAGAGAACCACAAAAGTATCATAAAATACCTAGTGCTATTATTAATATTTAAAAACAGACATTTGTCGTTTAAACCTAGTTGCATATTATTAATTATTCAGAACATCAAAAAACCACAACAGACAGTAATAAACACAGCAAATTACAAAACCATGAAAAAAGAGTCAAAGATTAAAAGATATTCAGAGGAAAAGACAAAAAACTACAAACATAATACCTTGATTTAGAAGAAACACTAATTTACTGGTCCATGCTTAAATCTGGCTACATCATAACAAATACACATATGCAGGAAGGTTACATAACCCTACAAAGGAACACAAGCTACTCCGTAATGTCAAACATAAGAAACAGTTCAATGGCAACTATTGATCAATAACCCCTTATGTGAATTTGAAATATTAGTGGTCGAGAAACTATATCAATATATATATATATATATATATATATATATATATATATATATTTCGTTGAACAGCTGACCGTATTTCGCTGATGTCATATTCTTCACTAGTTTTTTGAAAAACTAGTGAAGAAAATGACATCAGCGAAATACGGTCAGTTGTTCAACGAAATATGCTTAAAAGAAGGACTGCTTCCAAATTTTACAAATATATATATATATATATACAAACACTTTTTCTTTTTCTCGGAGTTTGGTCAGGGTAAATATATGGAATCACCTTTTTGCCAACGTTTTGTCTTTATTACAAGACATCCCCAGGGCTATAAACTAACAAAAAAACAATAAACAATGGACATTTTTTCATTTCTACTTAAGAAACATCATAAACAAATTGAAAAAAGAACTTACTGAAGGCTTGGTTCTGTTACATTTACAAACAACCGTTAACTGTCATTACATGTGCTGTTCCAAGCGACATATTATTGAACCACTGTTTTTTTAGTACAATCATATATATATATATATATACATATACACATATTATAATATATATCTATTATAATATGTATCACCATAATATATATCTATAATACAATTATTATATTATAAAATTATAATTATAATTAAAATTATAAAATTGTATTATAGATATATATTATGGTGATACATATTATAATAGATATATACTCTAATATGTGTATATGTATATATGTTTATATATATATATGATTGTACTAAAAAAACAGTGTTTCAATAATATGTCGCTTGGAACAGCACATGTAATGACAGTTAACGGTTGTTTGTAAATGTAACAGAACCAAGCCTTCAGTAAGTTCTTTTTTCAATTTGTTTATGATGTTTCTAAAGTAGAAACGAAAAAATGTCCATTGTTTATTGTTTTTTTGTTAGTTTATAGCCCTGGGGATGTCTTGAAATAAAGACGAAATGTTGGCAAAAAGGTGATTTCATATATTTACCCTGACCAAACTCCGAGAAAAAGAAAAAGTGTTTGTGAATATTTTGTGGTCAAGAAAACAGTACCGTATATATATATATATTTATATATAACAATTATATGAAACGATTCTTCGAACTGAATAAAACCGAACTTTTCTGACCGAGGATATCCTTCTAATTTCATTAACAACCGTATAGTCCCTGCAGACGTTCATCATAATTCAGGTCCTAGGAGGGATCGCAGTGACGCGAATTTCCTCATCACCACTTATTTTCCTGGTGCTCATAGGCTGGGTGCAGTTGTCAGGGAGTTTTTCCCTATACTTTCTTCCTCCTCCTGTACTTCTTCAGTCTTTAGTGAGGCACCTTCCATTTCCTATCGCAAACCTGCTAATCTTCAATCTATCTTCTCTCACATTTCTTCTCCTAAGCCTCCAAAAACTGCTGGTGGTATGGTTCAATGCGGACGTCGTGGATGTCTAACTTGTCCTATCATCAATCCTGTTCCTTCCTTTACCTCCTTCCATAGTAAACGCACCTACCCTATCTCTCACAAGACCTCTTGTACCTCTGGTAACTGCGTTTACCGTTTGGATTGCACCCAGTGTGATTCTTTTTATGTGGGTTTGGCTTTCACCAAGCTAAGCCTGCGTATGAATAATCACAGGTCATCCGTTGGCAAACGCAGTGACCTTCCCGTTGCTACTCATGCCAGTTCTCACGGACTCAGTTTTAATGACTGTTTCCGTGTACAGGTCCTGAGGCAGATTGATCAGACTAATTCGAAAGTTACTCTGAGAGCTTCAGAAGAAGCACTTATTAGTCTTCTGGGCGGTAGATCGGCTCCTGGGCTAACCTCAATCGTTGATTTTTTTTTTTTAAGTTGTTATCAGCTTTTAATTTTATTTTAGTTAAATGTTTTCATTTTTTAATTTTTATTTGGCTTTTATCTCTTTATCTTCCCTGACTACCTTTCCTCCGAAAGTTGGCTACCCTGTTTGAGTGCTTCAGTTCGAACGCCAAGTCAGTCGTTATCAGCCTTTAGAGCGATTCACTTCTTTTCCTGAAGACGAGGACATCGAAATATAGTAGTGAGTTCAGTGATTTCCTTTCTATGTGTTCTTTTTAAATTCTAGTTTATATATATATATATATTTACTTAAAATAAACTGTGACACATAGACAGAAACATAACAAAGACGTACTTTTCAATATTTCGACTGTAATATAAAATTTTCGATCGAAATATTGAAAAGTGAGTCTTTGTTATGTCTATATCTATGTTATGTTATATCTATGTTCCCAGTTTATTATAAGTGTAATCTGTCCTGCCCGACCGTTTTTCGTTTGTCATGGTATATATATATATCTGTGTATTTGGGAGTAGACCTTCATTCAAAAATGTTTTATTGAATGCAGAGATCTAGAGCACATGTCTACCAATGCAAAGGGATAATAGGCTAGATACTAGAGTATATCACAGGTAGTAGGGTCGGGTGGATTTTAAATAGATAGTCAGGTAGTTGTAGGTAGATAGTAGGGTAGAACATAGGCAGTAGGGCTTATAATCAAGTATGTGCTACATAGCAGAGTAGGTAGAGATAGATTTATTGAGGGTGATTATTCTATTGCATACTAAGAACTATTGTACTTGAGAGATAGATAGTAAGTAAACAAGAGGTAGATAGTAGACCATAATGTACATCATAGAGTAGAAACTTATAGTGGAGTATATTGACCAGTGTGTGGGAACCCAACGAACAAGGCTTGTATCCAGATTATTCAAAATAAGTGTGCTCGCCCTATAGCCAAGGCTCCTTGGTATGCCCAAAATGTGTATATTCACCATGATTTTAAAATAGAATCCATATATAGTTACATCACCCAACTTGTTACCAATAAAGACAACAAACTACCTACTCACCCGAACCTCCTAGTACAAGCTCTCAATCCTGCCAGCAACCTTCCTCAACAACTCTGAACAATCACTTCATCCACTGACTATTTTTCCAACTCATTGACCAAAAACATTGAAAACTATAACTAACAAGACCACATGACCTGTGTTGACCTTTATACGCACCAAGCCAATATTTCACGCCATATCGTTTTCAAATCAAGTCAGGTTGTCTTTTTACGATTTGCCCTTTAGCCGTCCCATGTTCACATAGCGACGCCCAAGGTGGACCACGCGGAGGCGGGCAACTCGATACTACTCGCGCAACAGTATATTTACATCGCGAAACGGTTACACTGGGTACGAATGATATTTCGGAGCAAAAAGGAAGATCCCATGTAACATAACTAGGTCAGACTTTTTCTGATACATTATACATTTTACTTTCTTTTTTTTAAAAAAAAAATAATGTCCTAGGGTGATTTAACCCTATTTATGGCATGGATGTAGCTCAGGAACGCCGGGAGGTTTACTTTTTCAAGTACTCTACCATATGAATTGGACAGGGTAGAGCCTAAAAACATCTCCAATCTGTATCTCTCCCTGTCATATCTCGGGCAGGCTTCGAGAACATGCTGCACTGACTCATTCGGGTGATCACAGTCGCAAGCCGCACTTGGTCTGAGCCGGAAGCGCATTACCACATGACCGCAAATACGACGTTATTACTGTACAGACGAACTTAATACCTGACATAAATTACCTGACAGTCCAAGTTATAGTAGCAAAGAAGGCCTCTGGTCTGGAACTGGTAGTTACGACGTGCACTATAGTGCGCGGATATATTCGTTGGTCGTTGGTCATATTTCAGACGACTAGTGTTAAGGCTCTCGGAGTTCTCAATCTGTTGAGATCGATACTTATTAGAAATCTAGAATACGGAATCAAAGTGGTTTCAAAAACATTAGACCAATGGTTTACAACAATTTTTACGATTGAGGAATTTTTTTATTTGTATTACGGAAAAAATATATTGGTATTATCAGATATTTTACAAATTATTATAATTATCCTACTACTTTTAAAACAAAAAAATCAAGAGTGGCTTACATACAACACAACTATGAGTAACTTAATGTTACACTCATTCACTATCAATTGAGTTTTGGTTATATTTTAATGAGTCTATGAAGTAAGGTAATATGATACTTTCTGGTGAAGTATTATCAACTATAGATGATAAATTTAATTACTACATTTATTTTATTATGGCTATATGTATTGATTTTGTTATTTGCAAAAAAAAACTTCAAATCGTTAATCTGTTTAACCACATTTTAGCCAATGTATCTGGTGCGAGGGTTTTTTAGTTTATTGGCCAAGGGATCTGGCCAAAACAGATTTATTCCGCGTCCCTCTGAGAGTTATAGCTAGGTATCATGTAATAATGAAGTCCTTGAAGCTTACTTCCTTTCTTTTTGAAAAACATCATATCAATAACTTTACTTATCGTAACATTGGTTATCTGGAGTATCCAGTAGTTTATGATCACCTAATCACCACATTAATGGTGATATTTTTATTTATTTTTATTATTTGAGGGTGACTATAGCACTGCGTCTTAAAAAAAAAACTATTGTACTTCCTCTCTTCTGTACTAAAGTACCCCAGCTGTTAGCTTCAACGCCTCCAAGAAACATCATTGTTTCTGGATGTTATTAAAGAATTCTTTTACGTTATTTAAAATGTACTTAAAATAAATAAACTTAAAGATTTAAATAAATAAGTTTACAATTTAATATTTAATTAAATTGAATTTTGGAAGAGTAATATTATATATCAATTGACCATTCATAACTTTTATCTATAGAGATATGAGAAGTTTTCGATAAGTTAGAGACTTCATACGGGACAATATATGTATATCAGAAGAGTAAATCATCAAAGATAATATAAAACACTCTAGTAAACAGAACAGAAAACGGTCTAAAACTTCAAAAAAACTTTCTGGGCTACTTCTTAGATAATAAAAGAGTTTTTCATAACAGGGTTTAGAATCAAGTAAATCAGAGTTAATATAATGAGATTTTATTCAAGAACTAGCAAACGTACCCGTCTTTGACGGAATCAAAAATTCTAGTATACTTTGTATTTAAAAATATCAATTATAGTATTATACTAATACTATAATTAGAAATTATAGAATAGTAGAAAATACCATTATTAGTACAGTGTTAAACAAATGCCTCTGTATACACCACATTAGCTGTCTGTCCTTCAGGTTCACGGAAGAACCTCTGTCTCTTGAGCAAGTAAACTATAGTTGACCACGTGAGAAAAACTTGGTCTCGCTAACTTGAATTCCTGCGTTAGATAAAGTCTCCCTTTGCGACTTAGTTAGTCATTGCGAAATAGACTCTGACAGGACTTTGCAATCATTTCAACGGAAACAGACAGTGGCTCGGAATGAATGGTATGTGTGGTATACACACAGACTCCCCAATACCACATCCAGTCATTATGTCCGCCTCTATGGCATATCTGTGTAGAGCACGAACTCAGAGTCGTGTCCCGTTGCACAGTTTTGGGGCACTCATGTTTCGTAACATGAAATTTGTTACTGCTACTAAATTGTACATGATTGGTGCTCCTACTTTAAGTTTTTACTCATGAGCAGGCAGTCCAGGAGAAATAAATTCAGAGTCAAGAAATTCAATTAGATAATGAACTACTTCTTAATCACTAATCCAATCTCTTTACTGACTTGTAAGGTCTTTCCTCGGTATGATATAGCGTAAGAACTTGTTTGTTGATTTTTCCTGCCTGTTCATATTAAGAGTTGAGAATTGCTCGTTTACAAAAGTATTTATTCGTAATAGATGTCAAATACGCAATATATTCATATGCTCCAATGAAATTAAAATCAACTAACAATACCTACTTGCCACACCTGTGTATTTTCAAAACATACTTGTCTGTGAAGTTAGGAAAATACGCTTAAAGCCCTATAACTTCGCTTCTGTACTTAATTATGAATGTATTTAGAGCCCGTATTTTAAGTAGGGCATACATGAATTCAGTGTCAAAGTTTCATCTCGCCATGCCTTATGGTGGCTGAGTTTACTTGTGACAAACGTTTTTGCGTTAAACGTCCATAACTTCACTTCTACGTTGAATTTCCAATCAATTCAGAGCCTATATTTTAAGTTAGACCTATTCAAATCTACTGTAAAAGTTTCAGCTTTATGTGTCTTATGGTAGCTGAGTTTACTTGTGACCAAGTTTTGCGGACAAACAGACAAACCGACAGAAATTTTTCTAAGGGTGGATTCGGTTTCTCCAATGTATGAAACGTAAAGAAAACTTGAAATGAGTCAGTTCTAAGCAATGTACACACAAAATCATTATTTTATTTATAATTTTATTTATTTTATTTTATATATATATAGTTCAATATAGACAAAGAAACATAGAAAAATCAAAAGAAGTCTCCAACCGTCTCTGAACCAGTGCGCTTGGTTTACCTCTCTTATCTCTCCTGAAGACGGTTCAAACCGAAAATTAGAGACTGTAAGTATGTTCTTTTGATTTTTCTATGTTTCTTTGTCTATATTGAACTATATTTGTCCGTTTTGGATCGTATTTCAAACGAAAAAGTATATATATATATATATATATATATATATATTATATATATATTAGGTGTGTTCTCTAATCGGGGTTCGGTCAATTTTCCAGGATAAAAAATCAAACTCTCGTTGCCAACGTTTCGGTTTTATTTAAAACCTTTTTCATAGGCCTACAAACAAAGGATAATAAGAAATCACATATCAACATCAAACATATACACAATATGAAAATGGATTGTTACAACTCATGAATATTACAAGCAGAAATATTTCAGAGATACATAAAACAATATTACTTACAGAAGTAAGAATTTTTTAACTAAGAAAATGAAATTTACATTATTTAAAGGAACAACAATGTTAGCCTGACAAAACCTTCGACTAGACTAATAAGATAACATTACAAATAACCTCAACACTGTTCACTCAAGGGAACTAAATAAATCAAATTTCACTAAACCTCAGCACAACACTCCAGAATAAATATTACTTAAATTAGTAATATCACTTCTATGATTAATCGAACTTAGATCCTTTTTAATATATAACATCTCAAGTGTCTTCCTTCTTTGCTCATCTTTTTCTTTTTCTATTATAGTTGTAGCTTCAAAATCGAACGTGTGACCTTCGTTTATTGCATGCCCAGCTAAGGCTGTTGCGTTACTTTTCTTTGTTCTTATGGAATAATTATGTTGGTACAACCTTTCTTTGAGAAAACGACTAGTTTCACCATAGTAACACTTGTCACAGTCTTTACATTTGATGGCATAAATGAGGTTACTTTGTAACTCCTTCGGTATTTTTTCTTTCAAATTTGAAAATAAAGATTTATTTTTTCTTTTATTATAAAATGCCAGTGTAACTTCAGGTACGTTTCGTTTGAACACTTTTCTAATTGATTGTGATAAGCCCTCAACATAAGGAAATTTGAAATACTTCCTATTTATAACTTCCAGTTCAACATGATCTTCATTTGAATGTGCTGGTTGCTGTCTTAAATATCTTAACCAATATCGTTCAACTAAGTTCTTCGGATAACAATTTTTCTGTAACAATAATTTCACCCTTTTCTTATTTTCATTTAGAAAACATGGACTACTTATTTCAATAACTTTTTTAACCAAATTTTGGACGCAATTTAATTTTTGGTTTATAGCATGAGAAGAATGGTAGTTCAGGATTCTTGCAGCACTGGTAGGTTTTTAAACCAATCCGTTAAGATATTGCCATTTTCACCTCTTATAACTTTCACATCTAAGAATGGCAGATTTCCATCTTTCTCTACTTCACAAGTGAATTGTAGACGATTATGAAACGAATTAAATATATTTAATACATTTAAAATTCAATATTAATAATTCAATAAAATTCAATTAATAAAAAATTCATTAGAATTCAAACAAGCCCTTTCAAATCAAATACTAAGTGATGACGTAATTATGATTTCACTAGATGTTCAGTCGTTGTTTACTAATATACCTTTAGATCTAGCATTTGATTTAGTAAATAAACAATGGAATAAGATTAGTTCACAGGTTGGAATGTCGAAAAAGGTTTTCCTTTCTATACTGGACCTTATATGTGAAGCAAGGTATTTCACCTTTGATGGTACTATTTATAAACAAAAATATGGATTACCAATGGGATCACCAATTTCACCAGTTCTCGCAAATATAGTTATGATTGAACTATTGGAAAACAGTATCAATAAATTAGGTACGAAGGTGAAATTTATTAAATTATATGTGGACGATTTGTTTTTAATTATTGAAAAGGGAGAAGAAGAGAATGTATTAAATATATTTAATTCGTTTCATAATCGTCTACAATTCACTTGTGAAGTAGAGAAAGATGGAAATCTGCCATTCTTAGATGTGAAAGTTATAAGAGGTGAAAATGGCAATATCTTAACGGATTGGTTTAAAAAACCTACCAGTGCTGCAAGAATCCTGAACTACCATTCTTCTCATGCTATAAACCAAAAATTAAATTGCGTCCAAAATTTGGTTAAAAAAGTTATTGAAATAAGTAGTCCATGTTTTCTAAATGAAAATAAGAAAAGGGTGAAATTATTGTTACAGAAAAATTGTTATCCGAAGAACTTAGTTGAACGATATTGGTTAAGATATTTAAGACAGCAACCAGCACATTCAAATGAAGATCATGTTGAACTGGAAGTTATAAATAGGAAGTATTTCAAATTTCCTTATGTTGAGGGCTTATCACAATCAATTAGAAAAGTGTTCAAACGAAACGTACCTGAAGTTACACTGGCATTTTATAATAAAAGAAAAAATAAATCTTTATTTTCAAATTTGAAAGAAAAAATACCGAAGGAGTTACAAAGTAACCTCATTTATGCCATCAAATGTAAAGACTGTGACAAGTGTTACTATGGTGAAACTAGTCGTTTTCTCAAAGAAAGGTTGTACCAACATAATTATTCCATAAGAACAAAGAAAAGTAACGCAACAGCCTTAGCTGGGCATGCAATAAACGAAGGTCACACGTTCGATTTTGAAGCTACAACTATAATAGAAAAAGAAAAAGATGAGCAAAGAAGGAAGACACTTGAGATGTTATATATTAAAAAGGATCTAAGTTCGATTAATCATAGAAGTGATATTACTAATTTAAGTAATATTTATTCTGGAGTGTTGTGCTGAGGTTTAGTGAAATTTGATTTATTTAGTTCCCTTGAGTGAACAGTGTTGAGGTTATTTGTAATGTTATCTTATTAGTCTAGTCGAAGGTTTTGTCAGGCTAACATTGTTGTTCCTTTAAATAATGTAAATTTCATTTTCTTAGTTAAAAAATTCTTACTTCTGTAAGTAATATTGTTTTATGTATCTCTGAAATATTTCTGCTTGTAATATTCATGAGTTGTAACAATCCATTTTCATATTGTGTATATGTTTGATGTTGATATGTGATTTCTTATTATCCTTTGTTTGTAGGCCTATGAAAAAGGTTTTAAATAAAACCGAAACGTTGGCAACGAGAGTTTGATTTTTTATCCTGGAAAATTGACCGAACCCCGATTAGAGAACACACCTATTCTATCAAACGGTCGATATATTATTGAATCTGTTATATATATATATATATATATATATATATATATATATATATATATATATATTGATAAAAGTATCGACCGTGGAATAGAAACAAACTTAAAATTTATCGGGACTCGGTAAGTTCTTCAAGTTTACGAACCATTCATGAATCAGTTCATGAACCTGAAGAACTGACCGAGTCCCGATAAACTTTAGTTTTATATATACATATATATATATATATATATATATATATATATATATATATATATATAGGTGTATAATGTAATCGGGATTCGGTCAATTTTCCAGGATCAAAATCAAACTCTCAATGCCAACGTTTCGGTTTTATTTAAAACCTTTTTCATAGGCCTACAAACAAAGGATGATAAGAAATCATATATAAACATCAACATATAACTAACATCAAAATGGAACATTACAGTTGTGAAAAAACAAAAATATATATACAAGTAGAAGTAATAGAAGAACAATAAACATTTTTATGAACTTACAGAAGTCAGAATTTTTGAATTAGAAAAATGATGAAATTTACATTATATAAAATGAAGTAACAATAGATAGTTAGTGAACTAACATCTTAACTGGTCAAAAACTTGGACCAGACTAACTGATTACAATTACATGTAAACCGAAACACTGTTCACTCAAAGAACACAAAAAGGAACTAAGGAAATTAAATTTCACTAAAATCAACTTAACACTCCTGAATAAATAGTGTTCAACTTGGTAATGTCACTTCTATGATTAACTGAACTTAGATCTTTTTTAATATATAGCATTTCGAGGGTCTTTCTTCTTTGCTCATCTTGTTCTTTATCTACTATAATTGCTTCTTCAAAATCGAACATGTGACCTTCGTTTAAGGCATGGAATGCTAAAGCAGTGGCGTTACTTTTATTAGTTCTTATTGAATAAGAATGTTGATAAAGTCTTTCTTTTAAAAAACGACTTGTTTCTCCGTAATAACGCTTGTCGCAGTCTTTACATTTGATCGCATAAATGAGGTTACTTTGTAACTCCTTTGGTATTTTTTGTTTCAAATTTGAAAATAAAGACTTGACTTTTCTTTTGTTATAAAATGCCAATGTAACTTCAGGTACATTTCGTTTGAAAACTTTTCTAATTGATTGTGATAAGCCCTCAACATACGGAAATTTGAAATACTTTTTATTTAAAACTTCAAGTTCAGCATGATTTTGATTGGAATGTTCTGGTTGTTCTCTTGTATATTTAAACCAATAACGTTCAATTAAGTTGTTTGGATAACAATTTTTCTGCAACAATGACTTTACCCTTTTCTTATTTTCTTTTAGAAAACATGGATTACTAATTTCAACAACCTTCTTAACTAAATTTTGAACGCAATTCAATTTTTGGTTTATAGAATGAGAGGAGTGATAGTTCAGTATTCTTCCTGCACTGGTAGGCTTTCTATACCAATCCGTTAAAATAATGCCATTTTCACCTCTTATAACTTTTACATCTAAAAATGGCAGATTTCCGTCTTTTTCTATTTCATAGGTAAATTGTAGACGATTATGAAAAGAATTAAACGTATTTAATACATACTCTTCTTCTCCTCTTTCAATAATTAAAAATAAATCGTCTACATATAATTTAATAAATTTCACCTTCGTACCTAATTTATTAATACAGTCTTCTAATAACTCAATCATAACTATATTAGCAAGGATTGGTGAAATTGGAGATCCCATAGGTAGTCCAAATTTTTGTTTATAAATAATATCATCAAAGGTGAAATACCTTGCTTCACATATAAGATCTAGTATGGATAGGAAAACCTTCTTTGACATTCCAACCTGTGATTTTATCTTATTCCATTGCTTATTTACTAAATTAAATGCTAAATCCAAAGGAATGTTAGTGAATAATGATTGAACATCTAGTGAAATCATAATTACATTATCAGTTAGCACTTGGTTTGACAGCGCTTGTTTGAATTCTGAAGAATTTTTTTACGTTCAACTCATTTTTGCTTGTAATATAGCTAAGATATTTTTCCATATATTTAGAAAGTTCGTAAGTTGGACTACCGATGAATGATACAATAGGACGGAGAGGAAAGCCTTGCTTGTGTACTTTTACTAACCCATATATTCTTGGTGCTATTGCATTATAAGATTTCAAAATTGATGCTTGACGTAGATCAATGCATAGTGTCTTCTTTAATTCATCAACAATCTTATTTACTTTATTACGTAAAGTAGATGAAGGATCTCTTCTTGTGATTGAGTATGTATCATTATCTTCCAATAGAGTTTTCATCTTTGCTTTATACTCTGCTTCTTTCATTATCACTGTATTACCAGATTTGTCACTTTTACAAACCACAATGTCCTTATGCTCTTTCAGAAATTTACAAGTTTTCTTGTAGCAACGTTCTACACAAGCATTCTGTCTTTTCATACGGTTTGATGAGTTATTTAATCTATTCCCGTGGTTTGTAATTATATTTACACATTGGCTTCTAATGACATCACTATTTTCCATGTTTACACATGAAAATATCTTTTCTAAGTCTCCTATTATGTCAAATGTAGGGATATCTTCTTTTTTACCAACTTCTATGGCAAACTTTTCTCCTAATGAAAGTAAATGGAGGCTATCCCTAGGAATTTCAACATTAGTTAAATTTGTTATAGCCAACTCTCCAGAAAAATCAAAGAAACCTTTACCTTGTTTTAAATGCAGGTTATTCATCTTCTTTTGCAAATTTAATTTACTTTTATTAAATACAGATTCTTTGAGACTATTCATTGAACTAATATAGTTTCTTAAAATCATATCTGGTAATTTAACTCTTGCAAATTCTATACAATCACTAATAAGTCTGTTAACACTATTAATACGCCAGATGGTAACTTTAATTTCAATATTCAAAACACCTTGTTTAAAACGATTTAACACTTTTTCCATTTCTCTATGAAAAGGGCTATCACTCACTACTAAATCTTGAACTGAATTCACATAATCACTAATATGTTTTGGAAACAAACAGTCACTTCTACATTTTAACAAGAAAATTCTTCTACTTGATTGTCTAGCTAATTTCGCTGTGTAACATCTCCATTTCTTCAAACATTCACTCACATCTTCTCCATATACTCTTCTTATCTCCTCATAAAAACCCATAGTTGTATTTATATAAACCCAATAATATAACAAATTCAATAATATATCAACCGTTGGATAGAATAGGTGTATAATGTAATCGGGATTCGGTCAATTTTCCAGGATCAAAATCAAACTCTCAATGCCAACGTTTCGGTTTTATTTAAAACCTTTTTCATAGGCCTACAAACAAAGGATGATAAGAAATCATATATAAACATCAACATATAACTAACATCAAAATGGTATATATTAACATTACTTTAGCGATTTTCTAATGCTTTTTAGGTAGGTTAGGTTGCAGTGGCAGTTCCACTAGGGAACACACGTAGGCCAAGCATTGGCCCTTTGTGATACCACACAATGAAGATTGATTCTACAGTGGGAGTACTAAATTTTGCCTAACTCAAATGTATCTAGAGTAGAGGATCTTTAACGAGTACCTGACATCGTACAGGCTCGGGACCGACGGTTTAACGTCTTTCTCCGAGGGACGACGTGCTCAGATTTATTCACCTCCCGCGTGAATAAATCGAGGGCCAGGATTGAACCCCGGTCCTATCAGTTCAGAGGCGAGCACGTAACCACTGAGCTAGCCTGGCCCCCTTGCTTTTTAGGTATAAATGTTTACTTAATTAAAAAAGAAATGTTGGAAGTCGTTAAAACTCTGGTCTGCTAAATCGTGACATTATTCTTACTATAAAATCTCAGGCTCTGTCATTTTCATTTCCGTCATTTTAAACACTTTAATATCTCCTTTGAAATTACTAAATGTTTTTTTTTTTGAAATATAGAACGCTACAGCTCTGCTACTATATTTCAAATTTATTATTAAATAATATGAACATTTCCTTCCCTCAAGAACTATTTGTCTGTTATATATTATACACAGTATTAGGAAAACAAAGCGATGGTGAAGAGTTTAAAGTATTTTCATTAAAAATCCCTCCCTCTGCAGAGCCGGAAGACATGATGAAAAATGGGGAACTCTTAACGAGAAAAACTGTAAACAAATTACTCTTTTTTTCCCCCACAAACACGATAACACATTTTAGCAATACTTAAAAAAATATCACTTGCATATTAAGAAGAGAGAATCTTATAGCTGCATTGGTCGAAAAACACAGTATACAGTATGTTACAACCATCTAACTCTATATTTCAGATATAATTATAATTCATGAACGGTCATTTAACGAGATAATGAGCCAGGGTTAGCCTAGAGGCTCTGGACTGATAGATCCGTGGTTCAATACCCACTCTGGCCTATGATTTATTCACGCGTGAGATGAATAAATCTGATCACGTTGTCCCTCGGACGTTCTCCTACGTCAAACTATCGGCCTCGAGCCTGTATGATGTCAGGTAGTAGTTAAAGATCTTTATTCTAAATACACTTGAGTTAGGCAAAAGGTATGATTGTACAATGTAGAGTCAATCTTCATCGTGTGGTATCACAAGGGGGAAAAGGTTTGGCTTATGTGGGTTCCTTGTGTATTTAGTACATTTAAACTAAGATCACAAGCAGTAGAAGCCAAATATTACTTACTTAATTAAACAATAATAGTGTTAATTCACGATAGAATATTTTCTAGTTATTTGACTGTAATTGTTATTGCATATATAGATGATTGCATAATTATTAATTATCCATCAAAACTAAAATCATCTGTTATCAAATATAAAGACTAGACAACGAAAAACGTGAGTGAAGTCACTAACAACCATCTTACGAAATTATACAATTTCAATAAAACTATTAGTAAATATATTTATTATTATGTAAGAAAAAGTGATGGTACAGTAAATTGAAGAAAATAACATAAAATATTTCTTGGAACACATCCATTTTTAAAGTTAATTAAATGAAAAAAGATTCTGAGAATCATATCTTTGATCCAGTTATTTTGATTAGTGAGATATTGATTTGATTGTGATTTATGATATGGATTTTTAATATTTACACTGAGAGGAAGACTTTTAAACTTAAGTTATGTTAAATAACAGAAAAAACATATTTCAAAAGATTTCATAATGTAAAAGTAACACATGATTTGAAAGATGTACAAAACTTTTACTAGTTGTTTATTTTCAAACTTTTTTCATAGCATACTAATTAATATAAAGTAATGCCTGAATATTAGAAGACGATAACATACTTATTTCTTGATATATGATGAAAAATTTCTTATAATTCACACCATGAAAAACAAAGCCATTCTGAGATACAGGGACGCCTTCGGCAGACAGCGCAGCGATCGACCCCCCCCCCCCCCCCTCACCAACACCCACGACTTGATACTGCATTAAGTGAAAGTGATAAATAAATATTCAAATGAGTAGGTAAGTATGAATTCATGTTTAATAGTTATTTTGAGCTTAAAATAGCAGCCTATTTATTAACTTATATAGTTATTTTAATACTTTGTTTTCTTTACATAAATAGTTCTCCAGATATTATAAATTATTGAAGTGATAAATATAATTGAGGCTGTTTAGTTTAATGAGTGTTCCTTTCTCTAGTTGATGAGTCATAGTGTGCCGTTTCAGTTCATTATAAAACAGTACTGTAAACATTCGACCGCATTCTTTCTCCCGTTTTATATTACCTGTTTCCTTTAGTGTTATTTGCCCTCATTAGTCACCTTACTGTGGCCAGTATGCAAGTCATTTTAGTTCAAATTTCAGTTGTTTTTCCTTTCAAAATGTTTATCTTTCATTACAAGTAGAATCTGCTATAGTGTAGTATTTATTCATATTGGGCAGAATTCAAAAATTACGTCTCTACACAAAACAAAAGTTTGATATTAAAGATTAGCTAAATAATACAAATAAATCTAATTATGCAAATCACGTAACAAAATATGGACATGAACCTGACAGTTTAAGAAATTCAATAGACTTAAAAAAGACAGGACAGAAAGGACAAAGACTTAACATAACCGAAGAATTAGAAATATTTAAACATAAAGAATCGGGTAATTTAATCAACAAGCAAAAAAATTATCAAACCGATATATTATTTAAAGCCTTAAGGAAAATGAAACGACGACTTGACAATGACGAAAATAAAAGAAAAAGAATTAAACTAAATAATGTTTAATAATGTTCTATATTATAAAAATAATACAATTAAAATAATTAATAATGAAAATATAGACAGCAATGGACAATTAGTAGGTTATATAAGAGGAAGTGCGACTCTGTAGATCAGTTCTTTTTGAAGATGGCTGACACTCGAAACCGGTCAGAGACCTACAGGAGCTCGGTCTAATACACATAAGACGGTGTATTATAGTTTCATATGATTAAGTATATAGTATACTTAATATACAACTCCACTTATTATAGTATATAGACTTTCATATGAAAACCAGAACGCATTTCGAACACGCAACGATGTGTACTTCTTCAGGTTTACACCTGCAGTCTACAGATGTCGATCTTCGGGAGTGAGTCCTTCCTAGATTACCCCATTAGATCGACATTTCAAGAGTGCAGATGTAAACCTGAAGAAGGACATAAAGTGTTCGAAATGCGTTGTTAATATCCATATTAAACTTTTTTTTTCTGTGTGGAGACGTAATTTCTGAAATCCTCCAACATTTTCATTTTCGTTTGTATTGTAGATGTAACCTGATGATGAACACTAAGAGAAGCCAGGTTAGCTCAGTGGTCAACCTAATCTCCTTTCAACTAGTAGGTCCCGGCTTCGATACCAATACTTTATTCACGTGGAAGGTGAATAAATCTGAATACGTCGTCTGCCGGAGAGGATGTTAAACCTGTTTTGACTTTATATGTGTTCCTAAGCCTTTCGAGCATATAACCACCAAAAATCAAATCAGGCTGACTAGATAGGATGTTAAACCATCGGTTCCGAGCCTGTACGATGTCAAGTATTCGTTAAAGTTTCCCTACTCTAAATACACTTGATTTAGACAAAAATTTACAACTCCTAATGTAGAATCAACAGGTAATGTCTCATAACCATCACTAAAATGGGTACACAATAATAAATGAGCCGCAAAATCCGCCCCTAGAAGAACGCTAAAAGCTGAAGCCTTATAAAAGCGGGCGTTGGAAAACAAACAAACGATGAATATTAAGGTTTGAATGCGTTGAGTGATTAAATCACATGTAAGTCATATTTATATGTTTGATGCTGTACACATATAAGTCATAATTATATGCTTGATTCTGTACACACATATAAGGAATCATACTCACAGTAGAGCTCATCAGCATGGTTATCCGGACAGTCTGGCCAACCATCGCACCAATAATATTTGTGCGTTCGAGTTCCATCCCCACATTCCACGAACATTTCTGCAAAAAAAAACTGATATTAGCTCTTAAAGAGAAAAAAAATGTTAAGAAATAAATAAAAATAAAAAAAATGTATCTAGGTTCTCTGTAGCACATGTTACGGTATACCTGAGGTTGGCAACCTCTAGTGTGTTGTCCAAACCTGGCATATCAAAACTATTTGATTCTATACTACGTCATACAGTTATTTAAAAACATGAATTTAAATAAGTTTTTAGCCACGAAATGAACCATTAAAGTGATTAAGTTTTTTTGAGAAAAACTTGCATATACTATTTAATTACAAATCATAAATTCATTAGTTGTGCAAAGTCTCCACACAAAAAAATTTTTTTTTGTTTTTTTCTTTTTTTTCGTATTCAAACTAAGCGTTTCAGCGCAGTCAACGTCCGACACAGTCGTTTTGTTCTCCGCTCCTTCCTTAAGAAGTTTACCTGATGATGCACACAAAGTGTTTGAAAAGCATAGTTTGAATAATAAAACTTCAGTTTAGTGTCACGTGTTCATTCAATCTAGACCAGAGTTTCTCAAACTTTTTCCGACGTGGAACCATTTTTGCTTCAGTAACTTTCCCATGAACCCCAGATTCTAATAATTTTATACGGTCATAATATAAATATTTTCATATGCCTGTATAAATAGTATGTATGTTTAAAAACAATTAAAAAGTAATATTACTGTTATCCGTATTTTTTGAAGAAAAATTCAAAACTAAAAGATTTTAATTTTCATATCTTCCACAAGTACATACATAACACATGAAACAGAATTATTAGCAACTTTAACAAACAGGTTATTTTGTAATTATTTTTGATTTTTTAGTTGAAAGTTTGATTCTCAAGTCAGACAGGGCATTAAGTCTACTTTAGTGTTTAGTTTTTATGGTAGTGTAAAAGGAAATCCGGTTTTACATAATTAGGTAGTGGGAAGTGGCAGCAATGTGTAAAGTGCTATTTTTAGAATAGAAAGACATTCGGGAATCAGATACATCCAAAAACTGACTAGTGATTTATTCTAAATATAAATAAAATGCTGGCCACTTCTACTTATGTATACGTATTATTCGGTTTCATGATTCACAAGAAACACAGAATAAATCCATACCCACTAATGAAAAAATCTGGAGTGGCCTACACTCTACTTTACTATAAGTAACTTAATGTCAAATTTCTTGAGTATATAAAACATAACGTCTCATTTAAGCATAACATAAATATCTAAATGGGATATGATTATTAGCATTTCATTCGTGAGGTAGTACACATAGTGATTGAAGGACATATCAATTTATAAGCTTATTTTTGTACATCACAAATAATTTATTATTTGCAAATAATTTCATTAGTATAACTACAGCAGTAATAACATTTTTTAAAAACCAATGTGAACATTTCTTGAAATGAAATATTCTCCCACAAGAGAACATGGCGTTTGTTCAAATAGCCAGTGGATTTCTTACACCGTTTACTTGACATCCGTCTATATTGAATATTAAAGTAAAATTTTCAAATATAAAACCGGAAAATACACTTATTTTATCTGAAAAACATCATAAACAGCGAAAGAAAAATGTTGTTTTAAGGTGATTTGTTAATTAAAGATGTACGATAATTACATTTATTAATCTCTAAACGAATGATTTCAATTTTGAATTATCTTTTACATTTTTGGTTTTTTACAGAATTATTATACTGGGAATTTTATGGCTTCTTAGTATTTAATAAGATCATTTTCCTTCCCCTTTGTCAAATAACATATATACGAATTTTTTCACAGTGAGTGTTATTATTTTCCTGCACAATATTATTCCTCTTACATCTCATATAAGTCAATAAACAATTTAAATTATTCCTTTATAAATATCAATTTTATTTCAGTGGATTCGCTCAAAAAATTTCTAAGTCAATGTAAACAATGTAAAAAAATATAAAAAAATCGACAAGTATAGCAGGTGATCTCTCAGTCTAGTATAAACAAACAGTTTTTATAGCGTTATTGCTCTTTTCCGTAATTGAAACTTCATGATTTTTTTTTATGAATTGCTAATTTTTCGTTCCATTTTTGGTCAAATTTTCATTATTTTTTAACCAGCCGTTTAGCGTCAAAAAAACATTTTCTAAAAACAGAAATCATACTATAACGCCCCATTAGCGAATGTTATTTTAAAAAAAAATATCTCAACTCATTCTACACATAATGTTCTATTTATAGGCATAGTTTCATTTTGATCCGTCAAACAGTATGGCTTGTATCGCTCTCACAAGGTTTGAGATTGAATTATAAGTCAAAATTTTTACATTTTATTGAAAAAAAATATATCCTGTTGTTTTAAAATTCTGAGTATATTTTTCGTTTGTTCCATTTGTAACCTTAAAGATAATGTCAAAATTTCAAAACTCTAGAGTTATCAGTTTAGGAGAAATAAATGTTTTAAAAAAAACGGTTTTTGGCAAAAAAAGTGACTTTCCCATCATGCATAATTCTTCCCAAACAATAGGGATCTTCGTCTTTATGGGGCCCATTTTTGTGTAAAATATCAACTTGATCCATCAAAGATTCTGGACCGTAGCGTGGTAACAAGTAATGCTAACACACTCACCCACCCACCCACACACACACAGACATCATCGTAAAAACGTCATAAAACGACTTCTGGGACCTCAAAACATGTAATTCCGTCAAAATCTCGAGATCGAATTTTTTCACGATCACTATACTTTACTTATAGTAAAGTAAAAATTAGAAGCATGTTTTCTCTATATGTTAAGGAATCCCTGGGTTCCACTTTGGTAATCTCTGATCGAGACAGTTATTGCTGAAACCCACAAGGTGTTTTCTTTGTAAAACTAATCTCTAGACTTCTGTAAGTTTTCTCACTAACATAATGTCAACATTTCCATTGCAATTCCTTATTTGTAGCTAATTGCGCTTTTTATGTATGTTTGACTTTTGAATGATTGTATTATTTATTATATTTCCTCTCTTCTGTAGACCTATGAAAAAGGTTTTAAAGAAAAACCAAAACGTTGGCGATTAGAGTTTTAATTTGAACCTAAAGAACTGACCGAGTCCTGGTAAACATTAATTTTGTACATGCATACAAATATATATGTATATTTAAAAATTTAGTTAGCAGACCTTTCTTTAAATACATTTTATTAAAAATGTAAATAACAATCAAATTTTGAAGTTCTTTGGAACAGAAGTCCAAATGGACCCGGCCACGTAGTAACAGTGACCCCTTAGGTTACTCATCACCAGCCAAGTTTTGGCAAATTATTGTTAAATTTTTAATAGTATATATAGTTTTACATATATATATCATTAATAAACCAAAATACGATCCAAACTGGACACAATACGAGTTCAAAATTCAAGAAGAGTAACCCACGTCTTCAAGAGAAGCCGGATTACCCAAAAAGTAGAGTCTGTAAGTGTGTTTCCTTACCCTTTGTGTTACTTTTCTCGAACTTTGAACTCGTGTATGTATATATATAATTCAATAATGTCTTCTTGTATGAGATACAATCGCGTAGCAACTATTTTTGCAACCCAGGGTGGTCGTAACATCCCCCCACCCCTTACATTACGGTTGATTATCGGTTAACCTTCAAAATTCCAAAAAGTCCTCAAAATATTTCATTTTATGGAATTACAATCAAGTATCTAATTTTAGACTGCTGTTGTTAGTTCCAGAGTTTCATCTTATTACAAGTACTCATATACATGTGCAGTCGTCATTAAAGAAAACCGAAGACTTTTCAAAACAAACACGTATAATTCAAATCATAAAACATAAATGAAGCTCAAAGTAGACTTGTTACGTTGTTACTGGCTAAATTTTCTCTTCAAGTTAAAAAGATAAAGGCAATTACATAAAGGTAGTTAAATATGGTTTGTAACATTTTTCTGATCAATTCAGTTGATCAGAAAAGAAACTTGAAAAACATTTGATCAGGAAAATATTTTTTAGTTATTGGTTTACTTATAATCAAAACAGGGGTAGTCTTGAGCATATCTCAAAAATCCTTGAACAGCTTCAATAACAAACAATAACATTTCAAAAAATCTGGAGTGGCCTACACTCAACTTTACTATAAGTAAACTTAATATAAATCATCTTCTTGGGTATATAATATATAATGTCCCATTTAAGCATAATATAATCGTCTAAATGGGAGATGTTTATTAGTCTTTCATTCCAGAGGTAGTACAGATAGTGATTGATCCACTTATTAATAGATAAGCCTTTTTTGCATGTCAAAGAAATAATGGATATACAATCAATAGTATAACTACCGCAGTAATAACACTATGAAAAACGAAAGTAAAAATTTGCTTATATGAAATAATTTCCTACAAGGCTTTTGCTCCAATAGGCCGTGGATCTCTTACATAGATTATCTGACCACCTTCTACATTTAATAATTAAGACAAATTTTCTCATTTAAAACTTGAAAATAGTTTTAGTATTTTAAAAACATTACCAAGTTTTTGTCTGAAATGTCAGAAACATGTAAGAAACAATGTCCTTTTCAGGTGATTTTTAATTTGAGATGTAGGATAATTTCATTTATAAATTTTAAAAGATTTTTTTTAATTCTGAATAATGTTCTACATTTTTGATCTTTTATCAAATTATTATACTGGAAATTTCATGGCATGCTAGAGTTTTTTAAAAACTATAGATTAAGAAGGCGAAAGAACAAAACTAACTACAACTAAATGTTAAACAAGATATAGGATTAAATTTTATGTAAAAAATTTTAAAACCTAATTGCACACAATATACTTATAAGAAAATAGTTTTTAAATAATGTATTGATTTTATTTTTAACAATAAATATTTCATAATGTCAGAATTTTAAATATAACCATATAGAGAAACTACAGTTTCAAAATGTGAAAAATTTTCAATGAATTTAAGAACTATATCATAATAAAGAATGAACCAAAAGTAAGTTTACACTTACCCAACTCATTCCTTGATTGCTACGTATTGATTTCAATTAAGTTCATATTAAGGGCTGAGAATTGCTCGTTCACAAAACTATTTATTCTTAATAGATAGTACAACTTGAACTCTGGGAAACACCTTGTCAATAAGCTCAAATAAGCAATATATTCATGTACGCAAATGAAATTAAAATCAACTAACAATACCTAATTGCTACACCTGTATATTTTCAAAATAAACATGTCTGTGTAGTTATCCAAACACCGCTTAAAAGTTCATAACTTCGCTTCATTGTTGAATATTCAATCCATTCAAAGCTTAGATTTCATGTTAGACATACACAAATCTACTGTCAAAGTTTCAGTTTATTATGTCTTATGGTGACTGAATTTACTGGTGACAACGTAAAGAAAACTTGAAATGAGTCAGATCTAAGCAATGTACAGACAAAATCATTATTTTTTTTTATATAGATAGGATATTTGATTGACATTTTGATAAATAACGAGCACATTATTATGCATTTTAAATTAATTTGTCATATTGTTTTTAAATATAGGTATGTATTATTAAATATAAGATAATTTTGTTTCAATGAAAGGACACTAAGCTAAATTGAAGTGGCCATATTGGTTAAACATAATCACCAAGAAATTGATTTCTAATTATTTGTTTAAATATTTATTATTGAACTAATTAGTTGTAAAAAATATACGTACAAATAGTTGCAGAGACAGTTGTACTTATTATTTCTTGAAATATTCAGGAATATTGTTCTTTTCAGAGAATAATATTTTATATTAAGGAGGGATATGTTACAACACTACGGAGTCGTATTCTAAACTGGCCAATGAAAGTGCAATGACTAGCTTATGACGTCACTCAAGCAACATCATTTCAATTACGTCTTTTATGGGTTCCTCTAGTCTCTTTATATAAAGGCTATTTTACTTGTTTTCTTTATAGAAATATATCGAATGGCTCGGACATTACTATATATTACTGGACTACCCGTGACACGTTAGGTCATAGAGTCTCCATAATTAGCAAATATGTTGACTTCTCATTTTTATCACTGTGCTGATAGTTATAATCTCGCTGATAAATAATTTAATTTACTTAAAAAAAATAATAACAATGAGTGACTTAAACATTTAAGATATCTTATTATTACAACTGTTAGCACACGTAGAAAATAAATCTTGCACTGTTATGCTACAACAATACTAGGATGGTGGCTTTCTTGGAAAAAAATCCTTATCAGCGTTTTCGATCGGAAGTGTAGGTATAAAGAATGGGCAGGATGATTAAGACATTGGAAGGGTCCACATCTCTTGCGATGCGATCATGGTCGGCCAGCTACCTGTTTTCCACTTCCAGTCAGCCGGAAAATAACTCAACATATGTTGGAGCTAAGCTAGTGAAAAAGGATCTAGATCTAGTTCCAAAGAGCTAATTCGCACGGTAGCACAGGTATATACCTCAAAAGATAGTTTGCATAAAACTGTACAAAAATCTGAGCACGTCGTCCCTCGGAGACGACCGAGATGTACGATGTCAGATACTCGTTAAAGTACCGTACTCTAAATACAGTTGAGTTCCGAAAAAATTTAGGAACTCCAATGTAGAATCAAATAATAATGTGACACCCATTACTGAAATGGGTGCCAAGTAATAAATTAGCTACTATTTCACCCTTAGAACTTTTAAGCTGTCTTTGGCGAAGAGGACGCCAAGACGTCGGTCCCGAGCCTGTACGATGTCAGGCGCTTTAAAGAATTCTGTTCTAAATACACTTGAACTAGGCAAAAATAAGGTCTCGCAATCTAGATTCATCTTTGTGTATCACACTCCTATATGTTTGTTCTCTCGTAGGACAGACTCTGCAACCTAACCTATAATGTTTAAAGAGGAAAAGAAGTGCCGTGCAAAGAAACTAAAAAAAAATCAAATGAATTATTTAGGTATTATTTTACCATGCAATAAAATAAGTGATTTTATACTAATATTCAGACGTTAAATATATATTAAATAAATAATCGAATATTTTCCTTATCTTGACCACATATATTTAACACTATTTTTCTTTTTTATCGAGGTTCGGTCTAGCTTCAATAATACAATACATTTAAGCCGACGTTTCCGCTTAAATAATACAACACTTCTGTAAATTCTGTATTGATGTAGCCCTGAAGATGTCTACAAATATAGATGAAACGTCAGCTTAAAGGTATTGTATCATTGAGGCTAGACCAACCTCGATAAAAAAAGAAAAATAGTATTAAATAAATATTAATTGTACGTTAAATAAATTTTCCTTTGTACTAATGAATGATTTTAACTAATTTCAATTTTCAAACATTTTTAACATGTGAAAATAATTGGCAAAGGAATGAATTGTACATAAAAAAAAACTGAAAATGTTCTTACAATTGTTTGAATATCCACTTTATGATAAAAAAAAAAACCATGGAGATATTAGGCAGAAATGAAAGTGAAATACTGAATTGAAAAATTGAAGAATAGAGAAAAGGACAGCAGCTGACCTATTGTTAGAAAAAATGGAATGGGGGATTTCTTTGAAAGTCATTCTTTCAGAGACTCCCATTATCTCACAACTCCTACCGCTTCCTTACTTCTAAGAAACAAGCAAACGACTGATAGTTCAACTCGACCAAATAAAACAGCCAGAACGTATTTATTTTAAAAATTTCAACTAGCAAAATTAACATTCGTCTCTGGTAAAAAGTTAAAAAATATTATACAATAACCTCTGTTAGCACATTTTAGACATTAATATTTCAAACAGTAAGCCTTCTTATGCTAAAACTGTCCCTTTTTACATAGAATCAGTATACTTTATGTATCTATAAATCTTACAAACTGTATAAGCTATATCAATAAAATTAATAAAGATTAATATTTTATAACGTTTCATTCACTAACACTTAGTAGCATCGGCAAAATTAAGAAACTTACTGTGTTTGTAACGAACACAACTATCACATTTAGTATTCCTCCATCTCTCATATTGTCTTCGCTGCAGGGGATCTCAAAGGAGGCAACACCAACACCAGGGGTTAATTTAGCGTTTTCATAAGGTGAATTGTGACTACGGTAAGTTTTGTAGAGGGTCATAGGTCTTGACTTTTAACTATGACATTAATAATATACTATTTCGACAGAAACGGTATTGTATATATCCATCAATATTTTTAATTAAGATTGAATTTATAAAAGTCTGTTATAAACGTTCTCATTGGTTTTGTTTTTGTTTTTTTATAATAGTCTGTAAAGGTAAGTTTCTTCGTACATTTATTTATTATTTTTTGTTTTGAGAATTTGCTTCCTACTTCATACCACTACTAGTAGTAGGAATTGAAAAAGATGAGGTAAATTAACATGCCACTTGAGACTGTAACTTAAGTAATAGAAAACCAAATGTAATATGCCCCAACCATAGGATACGAACGAACAGCATTTGCATCCTACTTGTTTACTACCACGAGATGTAGGAATAAAAAACAGTCTACTCAACATGCTAATGGTTACTACTACAATGCCCTCAAAAACATATTTCTAAAAACAGAAATCTTAACATTTTATGGATGGGAAGAATAAAAGTGAACATATGCAAGTACGTTCGTAGGTTTTTTATATACACTAAAGCGTAACTCTTTAAGTAACCTATGGATCAGGACATCTAAGAAGGGCAAATTACCACTTACTTATTCTTCATTGTGAATTTGATCGTCACCACTAATGAATTCAATTTTGTTAGGAAATCATCTTTATTTATAGAATTAGGACAGATGCAAAGTATATCGTCAACATATCTATACCATTTAACATGGTATAATAATTATTTTCAAACTGAAAATGACAATCTACCACACATAACTTAATTAACTCTATTATAGTGGTAGATGGAAGGGGAAGGGAATAATTAATTAATTCCTCCTGGAGTAAGCTCAACTCATTATATATATATATATATATATATATATATATATATATAAAAGATTTCACATAAACACGTGAAACAACAAGCAATGATCAAACCATTTCCATTATATATATATATTATATATATATATTCAGATAACTCACCACAAATTAAAGAAGATAGTCGCTCTAAGGCCTTTCACTTTCACGTCGTCAGAGAGCAAGTGAATACAAGTTCTTTAATTTGTGGTGAGTTACCTGAATATTTATATCACGTGTTATTGTGACAATTTTCTATATATATATAATATATATATATTTAATTAATTCAACTAATTAACTCAAATTAAACACCTAATTAAATTAATATTAAACAAAATATATTAATGTTGTTATTTAATCTGAAATCATTTGAATAGCAAATACAAACTCAATTCTGCAAATATTAACTTAATATCCGATAGTTCTATTTTTCTTACAGATGAAAGTCAATTTATTATCCTTTCCACAGAAAAACTATTATAAATAATTCGATCTAATATTGTTGTCATTATTATTATTATTGTTTCACATAAAATATGACTCATGCATGCTCGTGAATTCTATATGAATATCGGGAACTACATTACAAGGACAGAACATCTGCTACTGTTTATAAATATCACTAAAAAGAATGATGTTTTATTAAGAGAGTAATGAGGATACCCATAAGGATTAAGCTCGTTTCCTTATTGGAGTTATACTAAGTGTATTCAGAGCAGAACTAATTGACATTAAAAAACTACTGGTATAGTGCCAGAAAAATTTTCAGACTTTGTCAAATTCCTTTATTAAATGTAACAAAATTGAAAAATCAAGACATTAACGACTAACTGATATTCCAAATGATTTAAATCGTTACATTGTCTTGGCCTAAATAATAACTGAATTATTTGGTAGGGATTCTGAGTCACAGTAAGGTCAAGGGAATGAAGTAACTACCAAGAAATAAGGCGTGGAGCTCATCAATTATAGAGCCAGCGCTTCTAAGAATAGATGAAAACAGAAAGGTGATAAAGTGAACGGCATGATAAAGCTGAACAGTCAGCGTAATTCTAGCACAAAGATACGCTGAATCATCTCCTACATTGGGTAGTAATGGTAAGATCAAAATCATTAAATTGGTACAAAGAATAGTGACGGACTCTTCGTAGTCTCTTTACACACAGTTACCATATGACCTAAGGAGAATTGATTTCCCACTTGGCAATTTGAATCATTGGTAATTTGTTTGAGATCTATCTTCTCTTGGAAGCTAACTTAGAACAGTGGGACTATCCTTACTTTTGCTCTGGTAGATCTGGGGTTCAATACCCACGAGGTGAGTAAATCTGAGTATGTCGTCTCTTGGAGAGGATGTTAAGCTGTTGATCATGAGCCTGTACTATGTCAGGTATTCGTCAAAGATTCCTACTCAATATACATTTCAGTGAGGCAAACTTAGGACTCGCTATGTAGAATTATTGTGTGGTATTACAAAGGGCTAGTGATCACCCTGAGTGTTTTCTTCGAAGACTGCCACTGCAGCCTAACCTCATCTACCTTCTCTTGAAAGAAAACAATATTTCCATATTGTTTATATGAAAATATGTTCATATTTTTATGAATATGTTCATAAGATCCTCTTCTGAAGTACAATCAATTGTGTAATTGGAATTAGAAAATAGCAATTAAATAGCTAATTTATAAAATGATTTAACATTACCCTATCATATGGTACTTACTTGTCATACTTAACATTGGACATACTTACATGTCCAAATTTTAACAACATTTTGGTTGTTTTGTAAATAAGTACATTCACTGTTATGAAATCCGTTCTTCTGTGGTATTTCCTCATAATGGGAGAATTTAAGTAATTAGTCCACATAAATAACATTTCTGAAAAAACTACAATACCGCGTTTCAATGATTTAGTATTTTGATTCCGTTTACATCTGATGTAGGAATACAGTAAGGCAATCAGACTAAATGAGACAATACAAACTTAATGACCCAACCAATAAAATTCAAGAAATAAAAAAAATACATCGAATATAGGTCGGCTGAAAAGTTCATGGACTGACACATTGCAAGGGCAATTTCATATTATTTGCAGTTAGTACCAACCTTCAAATAATACGTGTATAGATTTCAACTGGCGTTTAGTTCACGATTTAGTGAGAGATTGTCGTTTGCACGTTGCTTATGATTTTGCTTTAATTACATATTTCAATCTAGAATTTGTAAACAAAAGCAAAAAAAAAAGGTAATGAAAAAAATAAGTATGAAACGATTCTATCAAACAAGAGGCTATTTTACTTGTAAATTTGAAATACAGTACAATGCCACTCCAGGTTTAAAATATTTAATATACTAGCAGCAAAAGTAATATACCTTTTTCAACGATCTCGTGTGCAGAATCCAGTATGAAATTATAAAAAAAAAGTATATTTCGGTTAACCTTTAGTTTATAACCTATATAAACAAAATTAAATAGAGTTCAACCGGCAATATGTTATCAAAGCACTAAAACATTTCACTATCCTTATAAATATATTTTATTTATATATGATACTGTCAAAACTTATTTACATTTCGTTTTAAAATTAAAAATTCATGTAACTCAAGAGTTTTTCAAACTTTTTTCGACTCGGAACCTTTTTTGGTTCCAGTAACTTTCCTGGGAACCCCAGATTCTAATAATTTCATACAATCATAATATATATATTTTAATATGCCTTTTTAAATAAGTATATATGTTTAAAAACAATTAAAAAAGTAATATTAATGCAATGTGTATTTTTCGAATAAACATTCAACAAAACTAAAAGATTTTAATTTTCATATTTTCTACCAGTGCCTAACACAAAAAACAGAATTACCAGCAATTTTAACACAGACTTTGTTTGTAATCATTTTTGGCTTTATAGTTGAGAGTTTGATTCTCAAGTTAGCCCCAGCATTAAGTCTACTTCGGTATTTGGTTTCTATGGCAGTTTAAAGGGAAAATCAAGTTTCATGTAAGTGTGTAATAGGAAATGACAGCATGTGTGAAGTGCTACTTTTGCAGTAGCAGGAAACTCGAGAATCAGATAGTTCCAAAAACTGACTACTAATTCATCTTAAATATAAATAAAATTTGGACCACTTCTTCTTATAGCTATATGTAGATATAAACATTATTCGGTTTCATGATTCACAAAAAATATAGAATAAATCCATACCCACAAAAAATTTTTTAGAAAAATGTTTTTACTAAATGCTTTTCACGGAACCCCAGATAGTCCGTTAGAACCCCTGGGTTCTGCGGAACCCGCTTTGGGAATCTCTAATATAGCTAATATAAGTATTTCAATAAGAATACATACAAATTTATACATAAGTATAGAAACCTGGTGATAAATTTGTTATCAGTATGATTGACAAGAATTTGTATATATTTTATTTGTACAAAATGTAACGGTTGTTCACTAATAAAATAAATAATAATTAATCATAATTTGAAGGCAATTAAACTGCATTGATCACAAATTAGTTAATATTTAATTAAACTAGTAATTAACTTTGATATTGTCAGGAAATATTGCAATTAAATTAATTTTAAAATTGGATAAAGTGTAATATAAATTATTATCTCCTTTTATCTCAACCCCAATCTAAGGTGTTATGCGATTTGTGCTGAAGGATGGATGATACAGGGGTTTTATGAACGGAGCCTCAAGGGTACAAGGCGACCCCCCCTTCAGTAAATAGCCTTACTCCAGTATGTGGTGCTCTGCCGGAGCGGCCAAAATACCACCGATAGAGAAACAGGGATTTTCCGCTGTATGATACTAAGAAGAAGGAAGTCCGGAAACCATCCTTCGAAAGCGCAGAGGGTCCAAAAAGTGCTAACTAGTGGAAGCTAACCTCCCACAAGTGCACCTAAGGATCCGAAGAAGACCGTCTCGAAGAAGGAGAAAGAAAGTTACTTTCTCCCAAAACGTAGTGAGCCTGAATAGATATTATCAATGATGATTTATGCAGATTCTACAAAAAAAGAGGACGAAACACCGTTGTACCTGCTGACTGACTATAAGGCAACTTTACTGCACAGAGGATGGCGCTTCGGGACACTCAACAAAACCATAGAAAAACTTTTACCGCTGAAACCAGCAAAAGTGCTGAGCTTCTTACAGCTGTTGAAGCTAGCTGCTGAGGTCCTTTAGTACAGAAGAGGGGAAGTACAATAGTTTTTTTTTAAGACGCAGTGCTATAGACACCCTCAAATAATAATAATAACAAATGACTAAAAAGTAACCGAAATAGAAATAATGAGTATGTATAATGCTGTATGTACTGTATTCCTGCAATGATGTCAGATCAATTTGATGTACTTCAAATATTGAAGTTTAATCAAGATATCTAGCTAGCATTTTTGAATTCATTGAAAACAAAGAGAAGAAAAAACTCCTATATTTTCTATTAAGAAAAAAGTAGTTAGTATTCTAACAAAATCACAAAACTAAAACATAGAGAAAAGACATCCAGATTTAGATTGAACTTGAGATAAATATCTATTTCCCACGCTAAACATAATTATAACATTCATTAATTCTGTTCAGTCAGGCTAAACTATACCTGTCTGTCTTTTATGGAATTTGAAAAATCATTCGACTATAAGTATAATAATATTTCATGAAAACTTTGAAAATGTCAAATATTTGATAAAATAATTAATTAAGTTTTGTGATTTAGAAACGATGGCATTTAATATAAGGTATAGATGAAAAAAAATAAGAAACCTTAATTAAAAGATGCAACTCAAAATAAGCAATTTAATAAAAAAATTTGATGTACCTAAAATATTGAAGTTCTTCAATGGAGATACCTAGCATTATTTAATAACTATGTATTTAAAGTTCATGTAGCTAATATAAGTATTTTAATATAAACCTGTTGATAAATAAATTCGTTACCAGTTAGCAGTTATCAGTTATATTGACAACAATTTCTATATAATTTATTTATTCAAAATGTAACGGTGGGTCACTATTAAAATAAGTGGGAATTTGAAACTTATAATGCTGTGGGTACAAAGATGCAACCCAAAATAAGCAATTTAAGAAACAAATCTGATGTGCTTTATTTAATAATAATTAAATCTACCACTGATTGCTATTTAAATCAGGAATAAATATAGATATCTATTTATTATCTATATAAAAAAAGACAAGAAAAAGTTAAATCTATCGTGATATTTAAACAAAAAATTATACTATTTTGATAAAACGTTATTTTTCTTTCGGAAGGAAAGACAAATTCTTGAAGACTGCGTTGAAAAAAAAATTAAATTAATAGTTTATTAGAACATGAACAATATATTTCACGAACTCGTAGGATAGTCCTTCATTGAATATTTTGTTAACTATACTTTTATTTTTGTAAATACAATTTCTTATTAACGTTTTTATATTTGAAAAATATGATTTCAACTCATTGATAAATCCATACCTCAGGACATTTCACTATGTATATTGAAATTGTATGTACTTTGTTTGTTTTAAAAATGATAGTATTAATAATTTCTTCAGTTTTTGTTCATATTATTTTTTAGATACTTCGACTACAATTTCATGTATTTAGAAGTAATTTTGTTTCAGGGTTACTTTTAGCTTTTTGATTATGTAGCGGAAATCGGGTGGACGGACACCCATTGTTGAGACTCTGTAACTATATTTAATCTTTATGACAACAGAAGGTCACGTGGCCATTGCCATTTTAGTCGTCTTTGGGGGTTTGTGGGGATTTATAGTAAGGAAATATTTTGAATGAGTTGAAAGTTTACTGTGGAATAGTTTGTTAACGGTCTTTTGCATAGTCGCAAACGAAGGGGACTTTAATATCTCGGTGAATGACTATGTTTGGAATGCAAAATGGAAGATGTGAGAGTTTCCTAAGTATTTCTGACTGAATGGATTGTATAGGACAAATATTTGAAAGTTTGGCAAACTTTATAGAACCCCAAAGTTCTATAGCATAAGCCCCAAGAAGGCTTCAATATTGTGTTGTATATGTGGAGTCTGTCTGTTAGTGTGAGTTTTGATTTTCTGTCTAACAGTCTTATAAGGTGTTTGTAACGTCTGTTGGTCTCTGTTCGTTTCAGTATTGTATGTGGTTTTTGACTCTGACGAAGACCGCTTGTTACGGTTGAAAGATCTTAGTCTTGTTTTCCCATTTCTTATTGTGGTTTGATCATTGATTGTTATTTCACGTGTTTATGTGAAACCTTTATATATATATATATATTCGTGTATGAGGGCAGCAAATCTTCATGTAGGCATATTTCATTAAAACGTACCGCAGCTTCGGCATTCACAACTTTCAAACTCAGCTGTTCTAGTCTCCTGACAATCCTACGGCTAGGGGTAGGTAACTCCCAAATGAGTTGTCCAAAGGACATAAAGAAACTTTTAAAAACACTTTAAAAGTTTATTAAGTTAATTAACAATTAAAAGTTAATTAAAGTGTTTTTAAAAGTTTCTTTATGTCCTTTGGACAACTCATTTGGGAGTTACCTACCCCTAGCCGTAGGATTGTCAGGAGACTAGAACAGCTGAGTTTGAAAGTTGTGAATGCCGAAGCTGCGGTACGTTTTAATGAAATATATATATATATATGGATTAATTTACCACAATGAAAACAATTTTTTAAAACAATGCTCTAAGGCCTTTCGTTAATACATCTTCGGAGAGCAAGTGAACCAAAAAAACAATAAATACTTGCTAACTTGGCTGATTGAAATTTCCAGAATTGATGGCAACCCTGAATGTGTTTAATGATGAAGTCTTCATCTGTCTAATTATCCCGTTAATCAAAACTTCATCTAATTTGTAGAGTCCTAGGCTATTGTTCATTAATTTCTCATAAAAGTTCTTTATGAGTGCACTTTCTACGATATTTCTTCTTCTTTCTGAAGACACATATATTAATTCATTTGCTTCATCCCAGTTAATCACATGATTACTGTCTCTTATGTGAATGAACAAGGCACTCTTTTCGTCCTCTCTTCTGATTGAGTATTTGTGCTGTTTTATCCTTGTAAGAAGACCTTTGCTCGTCTGTCCAATGTAAGACATTTCACAGTCAGTACATGGTATCCTGTATACACAACAGTCCTTTCTTTTTGGCTTATTGTTTTCATTGTGGTAAATTAATCCATCTATTATATCAAGTGTTATTTTGATTATTATTCATATATATATATATATATATATATATATATATATATATATATATTATATATATATATACAATTAAAAGGAACGGTCCTTCGTTTTGAATTTATTATATATATAATATATAATATATATATATATATATATAATACACACAATTAAAAGGAACGGTCCTTCGTTTTGAATTTATTTTATATACATATATATATATATAAAATTATTATTAACATTATTATTATTATTATTATTATTATTAATTTTCTTAATCTATTTATTCTCTATTAGTCCAGTTATACCGTTGACCTTTCAACTCTTTTATACTAACCGCTTGTTTCTTGTTCATTATTGACCTTTGACCTTCTCTTTATATCTATTTATAGCAATGACTAAGCATGAGTCATCGATTTTAATGTAACTTGTCACTTGACCTTTCTTGAATTTCTTGGACTTTCAACTCTTTTATTCTAACCGCCTGTTTCTTATTGACCTTTGACCTTCACTTTATATTAACCTGTACTATCCTTTTAATCTATTTATAGCAATGACTAAGCATGAGTCATCGATTTTAATGTAACTTGTCACTTGGCCTTTCTTGAATTTCTTGGACTTTCAACTCTTTTATTCTAACCGCCTGTTTCTTATTGACCTTTGACCTTCTCTTTATATTAACCTGTACTATCCTTTTAATCTATTTATAGCAATGACTAAGCATGAGTCATCGATTTTAATTTAACATGTCACTTGGCCAACTAACTTCTTTTCCAGTTGAACCCTGTTAGCAGGAGGTTAGTTCGTAGGATCGAATCTCTCAGTCTTAAGATCGTGAATGCCGAGACTGCGGTTAATTTTAATGATACCTGTTTAAAAGAGGATCTGCTGCCTATTTATACCAATATATATCTATATAACAGATTCAATAATATATTGACCGTTAAATAGAATAGGTGTGTTCTCTAATCGGGGTTCAAAGGTTCGTCTAGTCGAAGGTTTTGTCCGGTTAACATTGTTGTTCCTTTAAATAATGTAAATTTCATTTTCTTGGTTAAATCTGCTTATGAATAAGGTTTTAAATAAAACCGAAACGTTGGCAACGAGAGTTTGATTTTTTATCCTGGAAAATTGACCGAACCCCGATTAGAGAACACACTTATTATATACAATATATATATAAAAATATTTCACATAAACACGTGAAATAACAATCAATGATCAAACCACAATAAGAAATGGGAAAACAAGACTAAGATCTTTCAACCGTAACAACGTTTCAACGGTGACTCTGACGAGGACCGCTTGTTACGGTTGAAAGATCTTAGTCTTGTTTTACCATTTCTTATTGTGGTTTGATCATTGATATATATATATATATATATATATATATATACTTTAAATTACACAAAGCACGACACAGAAAAGAGAATAAAAAGAACACTTACAGAATTCAATATTTCGAACTGTTGTTCGTCATCAGGAGAGTAGACTAGAAGAGAGGACGAAGTGAGAGAGATCTCCCCACGTCGAAGAACGGAGCGCGAATGAATATATATAAATATATATTATATATATATATATATAAATTATTGAAAATGATCGCAGTTTCTGCATTCACGACCTTTTTGTTAACTGATTCTAACCTCCTGGCTATTCTCCTTATTGTAGTAGGTAAACTATAAATCAGGTTCGCCAATGACATTTCCAAGTAAAAGGGTCAAATTAAGAAAGAAATTTAAAAAACATGATCTAAATCTATAATCATTTGACACTAATAAACGAGCTTTCAACATTCATATGTCATTAGTGACATTACTATTATGTTAATTACATTATGTCATTAGTAACATTAGTGTAAAGTGATTATAGATTTAGATCATGTTTTTTTAAATTTCTTTCTTAATTTGACCCTTTTATGATATTTGACAATATGAAATGTAAAAAAAAAAGGACTATGATCTTTCAACTGTAACAAGCGGCCTTCGTCAGAGACAAAAACCCCACATTGGGTTTCAGTTGGGTTTTTGACTCTGACGAAGACTGCTTGTTATGATTGAAAGATCGTAAGTCTTTCTTTTTTTTTTTTTAGTTCATTTTGGAGTTTGATTATATATATACTTTAAAAATAAAAATGAATATTAGACACTAGGACTCACTTTCAATATTTTTTCCTTTTCAAAAGAAAGGGGAGGATGAGTAGACGCAAGCCAACTGGACAGCTTCACAGAACTTCTGCAGGCTGGGTAAAACAAAAACCAAAAAAATGAATAGAAATAGCTGAAGAACAAAAACCTAAAAAAAAATAATAAAAAACTTTTTATAAAAAATAAAATAATCCAACATATAATTGATAAATTATTAAACTAAAATATAATGAACTAAATAAAATACATTTAAAAGCTAATTAAGTTTAATTTAGAAATGAATATACAAAAAATAATCAAAACATTTTAGAATACTGGAATATAGCGTGTATGTTCTATTGTGTGATTTGACTATATAGAATGATTCAACGAGAATCCGCAGTGAATTACATGAATTCACTCAAACGATGTAAGATTTATTTAACTCACATAGTATTAGGTTATACCAGAGGTTCCCAAAGTGGGTTCCGCAGAACCCAGGGGTTCCTTAACGGACTGTCTGGGGTTCCGTGAAAAATATTTAGTCAAAAGATTTTTCGGTGAATCATGAAACCGAATAATGTTTATATCTATATATTCCCATATCAATGATCAAACCACAATATGAAAATGGGAAAACAAGACTAAGATCTTTCAACCGTAACAAGCAGTCTTCGTCAGAGTCAAAAGCCCAACTGAAACACTAGATGCAGAAAACATCTGGTGAGGGATTGAGAAGAGTGGGAGGGAAGAGTGGTATTTTAAAAGACATTTTAAAAGGGAGTGGTATTTTTATTTATATACCCATAAGTAGAAGTGGTCAATAATCTTCAGTATTAAGTAGACTTAATACTGGGGCTAACATGAGAAACAAACTCACAAAATTTTATGCATATTTAGGATGAATCACTAGTCAGTTTGTAGAACTCTCTGATTCCCGAATTTCCTGCTATTGCAAAAATAGCACTTCACCCATTGCTGCCATTTCCCACTACCTACTTATGTGAAACTGGATTTTCCCTTTAAACTGCCATAGAAACCAAATACCGAAGTAGACATCATGCTGGGGCTAACTTGAGAATCAAACTCCCAACTATAAAGCCAAAAATGATTATAAAACAAACTCTATGTTAAAATTGCTAGTAATTCTGTTTTATTTATTATGCACTTGTGGAAAATATGAAAATTAAAATCTTTTAGTTTTGCAGTAATATTACTTTTTTAATTGTTTTTAAACATACATACAATTTAAAAAGGCATATGAAAATATTTATATTGTGATTCTATAAAATCATTATAATCTGGGGTTCCCGGGAAAGTTACTGGAACCAAAAAGGGTTTCAAAAAAGTTTGAAAAACTCTGGGTTATACCATAACCATGTTATACTTAAAATACATAATAAGTGCGTATGTTCGAGTACGATATGTGCATCGTATGTACTCGTATATTATTATTAAACCTTTGAAGAATTTGCTTGGTTACTTGTTTGCTCAAAGCAAGCTACCAAAATGACTGGTAGCCAACCAAACATTAATAATACCAAACTAGAGTAAAAATGCATTGAAATAAACTATACCAAGTGTAAAAATCTGGAGTGGCCTACACTCAACTTTACTATAAGTAACTTAATATCAACTTTCTTGAGTATATAATATATAACGTCTCAATTAAGCATAATGTAAACATCTAAATGGGATATGATTATTAGTCTTTCATTCCTGAGGTAGTACAGATAGTGATTGAAGGATATATCAATATTATATGTAATTTAATGTAATTAATATACATTACATTATATAATTACATTATTATGTAATTAATGTATGTCATACAATGTGGTACATGCTGCAATAAAGTAATAATAAAAAAGGGATAAAACGATATTGAAATACTAAAATTCTAATAATTTCAACCAATAACGTGACAATTAGAAACAATATATTGACACAATCAGTTATATATGGAAAGGAATTTAAGAGTATTTTAAAAACTACGCGAAAGTTTATAATTCTCACAATTTTGTCTTGCCCAGGCTGTTTTGAAATCCTTTGTTTAAAAGCACTAGAAAATGGATTACGTCAGACAGAATGAATAGTTATAGAAAAAGAACTGCCTAACTCTCCTCAAGGGTACCAGGCGACCCCCCGGAGTAAATAGCCTTGCTCCGGTATGCAGTGCTCTGTCGGAGCGGACAAAATACCACCGATAGAGATACAGGGATTTTTCCCTGTAAGGAGAAGGAAGTCCGGAGATCATCCTCCGGGAAGCGCAGAGGGTCCAAAAGCGCTAACTAGTGGAAGCCAACCTCCCACAAGAGCACCTAAGGACCTGAAGAAGACCGTCCTTCTTATTGTGGTTTGATCATTGATTGTTGTTTCACGTGTTTATGTGAAATCTATATATATATATTATATATATATACAAAATTGTCACAATAACACGTGATATAAATATTCAGGTAACTCACCACAAATGAATGAAGATAGTCGCTCTGAGGCCTTTCGTTTTCACGTCGTCAGAGAGCAAGTGAATACAAGTTGTAGGCAGGTTATGAATTTTGATTTAAAGTTGGCATTATTGACAGTATTTTCCCTTATTACAGTCAAAATAGTCTTGATTTGTTTAACGATTCCTTCAATTAGAAATTCATCTAATTTAAAAAGGCCTGGACTAGTGTTGACCAAGCTCTTAGAAAAGTCTTTTATGAGGGCGCTTTCAACAATGTTTCTTCTTCTTTCACATGACATAAAAACCAACTCCTTTGCTTCTTCCCAGTTAATTATGTGATTTTTGTCTGTAATGTGTAGGAACAAGGCACTTTTATCATCTTGTCTTCTGACAGAATACTGATGTTGCTTTATCCTTGTGTCCATTCCTTTTCCTGTCTGTCCAATGTAAGCTAACTCACAATCCGTGCAAGGAATTCTGTATACACAACAGTTTTTCCGGCTTCTTTTAGAGTTATGGACAGGTCTATTTCATAACGTTATCAATTAACTTTTTTGGATACATTAGAGAGGTTGAAACTTTGTAAATATATTTAATTTCTTCTTCTAAAAATGGTTCACTGCAAATTTTGAAAGCTCTCAAGAACATGCTATTGAAAACAAATTTTTTGACACTGAGGGGGTGTGCAGAGAAGAAATGAACATAAGAGGAAACATTTGTTATCCATAGTCGAAATAACTGATTTATCAATAAATTCCTCTCTGTTACTGTATATGTAAAATGTAATAAATGATCAAAATAGTATTAATAGCAGTGTTAATTGTAAAACAAACATGTTGTAGCCCTGAAGATGACATAAATATATGTCGAAACGTCGGCAAAAGGACTAGTTTCAAATCATTAGACCTCAACCCTCAAAAAAATTATATCATATCAATATTGGGTTAAGAAGCAAATCAAGATATATATATATTTAAAAATATGACCATATTTTGCTGAAACTTGATTTTTAATAAGTTTCTCAAGTTTTCTGAATAGAGTTCTTGTTACTATATCAACAGTATAGAATATGCTTCCGATAGTCAGCATGTTACATGAGTCCATGTTTCTGCTGTCCTCAACCAATATCAAAACATAATTGAGTTTGAAATGGATCTATTTCAAACTCAAAACTTAGATATATATGTATATTATTTATTTATTTACTCTTCTTTATATAATCTAGGAGGTGTCAGAGCTTATTTTTCTTCTTTCTGATTCTTCCTACGACATTTTGTCTCATATACATATCTTAGGTGTTGCTGGTCTGAATACTGGGCGGTGACTGAGTGTCGGCTTGGCGAGTAGCTGGTGGTTGGTCACCTAGTAGCTGCAGTGTGCTACTAGGTGACCAACCACCACCTACTCGCCAAGCCGACACTCAGTCACCGCCCAGTATTCAGACCAGCAACACCTAAGATATGTATATGAGACAAAATGTCGTAGGAAGAATCAGAAAGAAGAAAAATAAGCTCTGACACCTCCTAGATTATATATATATATATATATACCATGATAAACGAAAAACGGTCCGGCAGGACAAATAACAATTAAAATAAGCAGTGACACATAAACAGAAACACAACAAAGACTCACTTTTCAATATTTCGACCGTAATGTGAGTCTTTGTTGTGTTTCAGTTTATGTGTCACTGCTTATTTTAATTGTTATATATATATATCACTGAAGGTTTTCGGAGGGTGTTTTGTCGGTGGGTGACTGGGCATTTGAAAACACTTTCAAAATTCTGTTGAAATTAGAATTTTAGCTATGGATCTGTGGCTATGGAATGGAATGGAAAATTCTTTATTATGGGATTATTCCCAGTTTAAAAATTTCAGGGGTAGCCGTACAGGGGACACTAAGTGTCACCCACCGGGCTTTTTCCCCTATTGTACAGTGAATCTTACAGTTATAATAATTGTATAAAAATAATAATAATACTATTACTAATAATAATAGTAATATATAATAATAATACTTATCTTAATAGTTATATTAACAGCGATATTAATAATAATAATAATAAAATATAATGGTACTAATAATAATAATAATATATAATGATAATAATAATAATAAAATGGTGATACTAATACCAATAATATCACTAATAATAATTTAAATAATAACAACAAAATAATAATATAAAATGACAATAATAATAATTATCATAGTAACAGAATAGAAATTATAATTATAAGTCTTCTGGGCCTTCCTCTACCGCAGCCGAAGCCATAGCTCCCTCCAGCAGCAGATCCTTTTCATCCTGAACATCCGAGTGGCCAAGGTCGTCTGCTATGTTCTCCGCATCTGGGATGGAGCCTCTAGCACTGGGCCTTGTGCCTCCTCTGCCGCAACCAGAACCTTTGCTCTCCTGTTCAAGATATCATTTTCGTCTGGTATTTCCTGAGTCCGGAGTTCACTAATTTCCTTAACTAGTGAGTTAGAGGAATCTACGTTGCCTCGATCTTCCTTCCTTCCCAACCGGCGAACAAACCTGGAGAGGCGCTCCAGTTTGACCTCTCTATGGAGAAACTCGTTTGGGGCGTAACGGGGTGCGCCCAGGATAATCCGGAGGGTTTTGTGTTGAAACGCATAGATACGTCTCATCAACTTGCCAGCCGGCTTAGCCCAGGCAGTCTAAGTTACCCCGTACGTGATGATCGGCCTCAACAGTGCCTTGTATAAGTTTACCCTGGTCCGAAGAGAGAAACCAGAAGTGGGTTTTAAGAGGTGATAAATGCTGCTCCTGGCACCATAAGCCTTGCCAAGAGTGTGAGAAATATGACTCTTTAGTGATATTTTGGAATCAATGTTTACTCCAAGGTACCTAAAGGTTGTTGTTACAGGTATGTTTTGTTCGTGTATGCGCAGTGTAGGTGTATATCCGAGCCTCTTGCGCAGGTTGACAGTGAAAGTGCATTTGGAAGGATTAATGTCCATCCTCCAAACCTTAGTCCATTCCACTATCCTGTCAACGTGTTGTTGGAATTGTCTTAGAGGGGTTTCTATGAAGAAGGACCTGCACGAGACCAATATGTCATCTGCATAGATCCCCTCTAGTGTTTGCATGTTTCTGTTGTTTTTATTCCACTTGGGAAAGTCCTGTAAGTAAAAGTTGAAAAGGATAGGACCAAGGCAAGAGCCTTGAGGTACACCCCTCTCAATCTGATACTCAGAGGATAGAGTGTTACGGGCGTTGACTCTAAAGGACCTTTCGGTGAGATAGGAGTGAACGATCCTTTGGAACCACACAGGTAGCCCAGCGTCTCCTAGTTTCTTAACAATGCCTTCGTGCCAAACGCAATCAAAGGCCTTGTTAAGGTCGATGGCTAGGGTGTATGTTCTAAGCTTTCTTTGCTTAGCGTAGTGTAAGAAGTTGAGGGTGCGTCGCAGTAACTGAACGCACCCGTGTCCTTTTTTGTAACCAAACTGAATATCTGTAAATCTGAGGAACTCGGATACGTGTTTGAGTAAGGCCTTTTCAAATACCTTACTTAAAGAACTGAGCAGGCTTATTGGCCTGTAGTTGTTTGGTATTGTTGGGTCCTTACCCGGCTTCGGAATAAGAACAATCCGTGCCTGTTTCCAGGCTAACGGAAACTGTTTTCTACCAGCGTTTCCCTGCCTATTCTTCTATTGAGAAATTGTTCCATGTGATCCTTAGGTGCCCCGGTAAAAAGGTGCATCGTCAGGCGTTTAGAAAGGGTTGCTACTGTGGACCCAATATATGAGGGATTCCGGAACTCGCAGTTTCCAATAAGGCAAGTAAACTCATATATTTATTAGGTTGGTTTGCTGGGACTTCTTTAAAATTTCTATTATTAACTGGGCTTCCTCTTGTTCCTTTATAATAAAATATTTTTAGTTTTCATTCGGGAAGGACCAAAATTTGTTTATTTTGGTTAAAATGTAAATTTTAACAATTATTAAAATAAGGATTTAAAAGTTTGGAAATTTTTCAAGTTTCTTTTACCAAAGGAATTTAAAAATAAAATTTTCCAAAAATTAACCAGATTCAAATTGGAAAATTTTTTTAACTTAAATTAAAAAAGTAAAACAAGGTAAAAAAAATTCGAAAATTTTGGTTCCTTTGAGGGAATTAAAGAAATTAAAATTATTTTCATTAATATTTTATTTTTTTTCCTAAATTTAGTACCCCAAATTGGAAGGGATTTAATTGAAATATTTCAAATTTATATTAAACATTTTTTTAACATTTAAATAAAACAATTTATTATTAAATTAAACTTATTTAAGAATAACTGTAAATTAAATTTGTCGTTTCAATTTGTAGGTCCAGTTTAACCCTTGTTAAAATTGAAATTTTCCAAAAAAAGGGCTTTGATTAAGGAGACCAAGGAAAAAGGGTGGATGCTTGGACCTTAAAAATTTGCTTATAAAGCTTATCGTCAAATTTTAAAAGAATAAAATTTTAAATTTATTTCGGAGAAAAATTAATTTGTTATTGGTTCAAACATGTTTAAATTTAAATAATTACTAGGCTTTAGGAAAATTATTTTTGGTTGGTTGTTTTATTGAATATTTTTTAAAAACCCTAAAACAATCCTTAATTTTTTAAATTAGTAAATAAAAATCCGTCAAATTTAAATTCCAGAAAAGTCGCCGGTTTGGGTCCGTTTATTTTAAGAGATAATGAGTGTGGAATGTTTATTTTTTTCCTAAATTACCCCCTAATTTAATTTATTGTAATATTTTCAAAGTTTTATTTAATTTTTTAATAAAATTACAAGGAAAAAATTGTTAAAAATTTAAAAAAAATTTAACTTAAAGAAAACTGTTAAAAAATTTGTAGTTAATTTTTAGGTGGATTTAAAATTTAACCATTTAGTTTCCAAGTTGGTGCTTTGAAAGGAGACCAAAGGGAAAGGGTTCCAGGCTTTTTGGACACGGATTACGGATTGTAAATTACTAATTTTAAAACCAATAAGAACTTTAAAACCCTTTAAAACATATTTAATCCTATTTTTCAAATTCCTTGTTTATTTGAAACCTGATCGTAGGAAAATTTCTTGGTGGAGATTCCTTTTGGAAGGCCATTTCCCTTCCCACACCCCGCTCCTTTTCGTTTTTCAATCCGCATTTCTAAGTCCCTAAAAGGTAGGTTTGGGTCCTTGGGATCCCATTAAGAGGAAATGGAGTGGAAGTTATTTTTAATAACCCCTTAAATACCTCTTTTGAGAAATCCAATTTTTATTTTTTTTAATTTTTTCCCAATTAAAGGTTATTTTTTCAATTCAACCATTTTTTAAAAAAAAAAAATTTGGAAAATTAACTTCATGTGGGTTCAAAAAAAAAACCGGTTCATTTTCTTTTAAAGGTAGCTTTATTTTCTAATTCAATTTCCAATTAAAAACCCAAACTTTTAACCTTTTCCAACTTCCCAAGATTTCAAAATTCAAAAATCAAAAGTTTCCTTTTTGAAAGTAAATTTTCCTTTTTTTAAACCAAATTTCTAGTACCTATTAATTAGTTTGGGTGTACTTAATTTATCCAATGAAAATTAAATCCTTGAGTTTGTTTAGTTTAAGGGGAAGATCCTTTAAAATCCAAATCTTTTTAATTTTTCCCAAAAAGGCCTGTATTTTCATATTCAACCATTTATTAAAAAAAAAAAATTTGAATTCAACTTAGGGAAACTTAAATCCGGTTCAAATTCCTTTAAATTTTTCCCGAATAAATTTCTTATAAAGTAAAGGGTTTAAACTGTTAATTCAACCCCAAGATTTCAAAATTTAATAAATAAAAAGGTTTACATTTTTAATTAAAGTAAATTTTCCAATTTTTTTAAAAAATTAAATGTGAAATTTTAAACTGTTTTTATAATGAAAATTCAAACTTCTAGAGTTTTTTTAAAAGTTAAAAACCTATTTTTAATTTTAAATTAACCCAAAATTCCTTTAACTTTGGCTTCCTTTATCAAAACCCTAATAAATTATTTAACTTAAAATTTTCTTCCAATTAAATTTTCCCATTAATTAAATTTTTAAACTAAAGTAAATAAATTAAATTTAACAAACCTGGTTTTAAAAAAAAAATTTGGGTGACACTTAATTTAATTAAGAAAAAAGTAATAAAAATGGAAATTTAACTTTTCAAATAATTTTTCCTGTTAGATTCTTTAAAGTTAAAATTTTAATATTAATTTTAAAATCCTTTAAATTTGTTTTATCCCCAATTATTAACAATTTTCCCAATTTCATTTTGATATTTTAAATTCTTAAATTAATTTAAAAGTTTAAAAAAAAATTGGATGGAATTTCAATTTAATTAAGAAAAAATTATTAAAGGAAATCAATTTTTAAATTTTTTTCTAAATTAAACAAATTAAAAATTTAATATAAAAGTTTAACTCCATTTGAAATAATATTGAAACCCAAATCAAGAATTTAATTCCTAAACTCAAAAAGGTTAAAAAATTTAATTGCAAAGGTTTTTCTTAATTGCCAAAGGAAATAAGGAAATGTGGTTTTTATTTTGGTCGGGACCCCAAACCCAAAAATATTTAAAAAAGATTTCCTAAAAGGAAATTGATGAACGATTTTAACAATTGGGGACAAAAAAAAAAAACACCCGGTGAAATAACAAATTTCCCTGTCAAACCAAAATAAGGAAAATGGGGGAAAACCCCAAACCCAAAACTCAAGAAACGGTCTTGTAAGGGATTAAAAACCAACAAACCACGAGAAAAAAAAAACAATTTAAATAACTCAATGTAAAAAATTTGAAAATGGGAAAACCAAACCTAAGTTTTAAAGAACAGGGCTTTCCAAAAAAATGAAAAATAAAAAATTGGATGGAGGAGTTGGAAAGTAAGGGAAAATGGTATTTTTAAAAGGGTGAAAGCGCAGGGAAAGGACTAATGTCCAGAAAGGGATGTTTGGGGAAACAAAGGATACAGTAAAAAAAGTAAAACCCTATCTGCTAGCTGTCAACCCTCTTTAAGAGGCAATTGCCCTCGTGACGAAAGTATCAAGTTTGAAGAGACCGTTACTAATGTTTATAAATTTGATCTATTAAATTTAATTAAGACTATTCAATAATATTTCTTAACAACATTGATTTTTCATAGGTAATAAATTTACTCCTGTCCAATCAATATGATGATTTTCATTTTTCATATGCAAGAATAAGGCACTACTTTTTTTTCTGTCTACTTACGTTGTATTGGTGTTGTTTTACACGTGTCTTTTAATGATTTACCATTTAACTAGTGTGGTATTTGCTAATGATTAGAGAGGAAAAGGAACACTAAGTCTTTCCAGAACACTAAGAACTTCCTATTTACACATAAATTATTAAATAATTTAATTCATTACCTTATCTCATTTCCCATCATAAAAAATTTTTAGAAAAGCCCAACTATCCTAAAAATAAATACCTTTTCTTCCTCACTGTCTAGTTTGATGATAAAAGTAAATGGTTTAAATAGCATTTAGATTGTTTTAAAAACGACATAAAAAAAGAAATTTAAAAAAGTAATAAACAAGTAAACTAAGTTATCCATCATTATGATAGAGTTTGTTTAATTTCCACTGATTTCAATCTTGTTTGCTTTAATTATCAATATTATTAAATGTAATTCTTTATTAGTTTAATATAATTATTTCATGTCATAAAACCCTTTTGTTGTAAAAGTATTTTTTCCTGTACGGAAAGGAATACATTAAAAGAATTACTTTAAAGGGAATACCTTTTTTTATCAAATGTGTATTAGTTCTATTTTGTTTTTACCATAGCATTATCTTTTTTACTTAATTATTCTGAATCTAAATGAAAATGTCATCTAATCAATTGTATTATCTCTTAGTAGAGGTTAATACATCTTGTATAACTCTTAAATAGGACATTTTCTATTTACATAACCCTTTTACCCCTAGGACCTGATATATAACAGAATAATAAGAAGCAAATAACACTATGAAAATATAAAATAAGGGATAATACAGTAGTATAATAAAAATTATAATAATATTTCCACATATAGTAAAACTGTGTAATAATTAATAAATAATTGATCGAATGTTGGAAGGATTTTTTTTATAAAACATAAATTAGGCATTATAAAATAATATTTTAGAACAAATAAATTTAATTGTAAAAATATAATTAGAGAAAAAATATAGAATAACATTGTTTAAGACCAGAAATTTTTAAGGAAAATTTTGGAAAATAGGTACAACAGTAGACTAAAATAACTGTTTTCAATTGTTTGAAAGATACTTTCTGAATGTTTATAAAAAAATTTTGATTCAATTAATAAATTAGCTGAGCCTTGAAAACGATTTCAAGGTGATTTTTTCGCTTGATATATACAGTGGTATTAATTTAAATATACTATTTTCCTGTTGAGGTGTAATGGTGATAAAAATATGATATTAATGTAATATAAAATATTACCATATATAAGATGGACAGTCTAAGACTAAATTAATTAAACTCATAATAGTGAAAAGAAAAATTAAAATGTTTGCCACTGACCTTAATTAAGATGTTCAATACCTTCTGTATTCTTGCATTGTCATTCAATCAACGCAATATTTAATTTAAAAAGACATATATTAACTAATTTTTTGATTTAGAATAGTTTGAATTCATTTAAAAACTATTAGAAATAAAAGTGACGCTATTAATACAGAGACGTAATTAAAAGCGAAAAGTATTTGGAAAAAAATTGGTTGAAATAAAATGAGCTATGATTGGTTTGAAATAAAATAGCTACGATTGGTTAAAATAAACAAGACCCATAATCTGACATTAACTTCCATTCAACTTTTTTTAAACATCATTTCTAATCTAATTTTATACTTTGATAAAGTAACTTTGTTTTTACTGGCATCATTTAATTTATAAAATCCATATTATTAAGGTTTTCACTTTATTTATTATAAGGGTTTATAATAATTCAAATATAAATAGAGATTATTGAATTTCAGATTATTATAACAGATAAAAGGAACTTTTTTTTTACTGGCATTATTTAATTTATAAAGTCCATATTACACCGATTCTCTTTTTATTATTATAAAAATCACAATATTGTCAAAAAGTAAATACGTTATTAGAGATATGAATCTGATATTATATTATCAAATAGTATAACAAATTATACTATCACTTGTTACTGCCATCCCATATTCCTTATGATGTACATATTAAGAAAGTAAGGATGTACATTCTATTTGTTCATATAGGAAGTACATACTCTTGAACTTCATAATATTAAATACAATTTCTCGAAGGGCTACTATACTTCATTATTATCCAATCTATCAATTTAGTTGAGACACTTCATATTCATTCTCGAGTATAAATTATTGCACTAATTATTTCTAACATATTATTTCGCTTGTCATTGATCATTATGTACCTCAAATTTAAAAAATTATAATTACTCCAACTCATCCAAAATGGTTCTCCTGAGAATTTATTAAATAAAACCAAAAATTAAATAAGAATTATTAAATTAAATAAAAAAAAGATCTACAATTTACTCTTAAAAAAACTGGTGATAACTACTACAATAAATACTCAACTTTTAGACCTGAATGTAAAACTTTATTTCAGGAATGTTACAACAGATTTTTAGCTGATTCTCTGAGAGAGAAATATTTTGTAAAAAGATTTTTCTAAAAAATTGTTTTTGTGGGTATGGATTTATTCTATATTTCTTGTGAATCATGAAACCGAATAATGTTTATATCTACATATAGCCATAAATTAATGATCAAACCACAATATGAAAATGGGAAAACAAGACTAAGATCTTTCAACCGTAACAAGCGGTCTTCGTCAGAGTCAAAAACCCAACTGAAACACTAGATGCAGAAATCATCTGGTGAGGGGTTGAGAAGAGTGGGAGGGAAGAGTGGTATTTTAAAAGATATTTTAAAAGGTAGTGTTATTTTTATTTATATACCCATAAGTAGAAGTGGTCAAAATTTTATTCATTATTAGTGATGAATCACCAGTCAGTTTTTGAAACTATCTGATTCTCGAATTTCTTGCTATTGCAAAAATAGCACTTCACACATTGCTGCCATTTCCCACTATCTACTTATGTGAAACTGGATTTTCCCTTTAAACTGCCATAAAAACCAAAATACCGAAGTAACTTAATACTGGGGTTAACTTTAGAATCAAACTTTCAACTATAAACCAAAAATGTTAACGAAACAAACTTTGTGTTAAAATTGCTAGTAATTCTGTTTTTTATGTGTCAGGCACTTGTGGAAAATATAAAAATTAAAAATCTTTTAGTTTTGATTTTTTTTTTTTCTCGAAAAATACACATTGCAGTAAATTACTTTTTTAATTGTTTTTAAAACATACATACTATTTAAAAAGGCGTATGAAAATATTTATATTATGATTATATGAAATCAAATAGAAAATGGGGTTCCCGGGAAAGTTACTGGAACCAAAAAAAAAAAAAAAAAAAACTCTGCTCTAGTGCAGGGGTTTTCAGATTCACTTGGCCCAATCACCCCTCTCATATTTCGATAAAGCCATTCGCCCACCCCCTTTAATCCGGTAGTATTTATACACTTTTACAACTTTCCATTGTTGTTGGAAAGAATTTTAAAGAATATTTACAACAGAACTTAACAAATTAAATGCTAATTACAATTATTGATAAATATATATAAAAAATATTAATTCAATCAAAGTCGAAAACACTCCACCACCACGTCAAATTGGGTCAGCTGGAGGTACAGCCCTCCTTGCGATTATGCCTCGACTGCTCTGGTGAAAAGCCTTTCAAACCTTATATAAATGACGTCAAAGATTTAAATAAAATGTTTTTCTACCTAAAATTTAATGATTTAATTATAAACATTTCGAAAGAAAAATATAATTAAAAATCGGAGTGGCCTACACTCTACTTTACTATAAGTGACTTAATTCAAATTTCTTGATGTATAAAACATAACGTTCATTTAAGCATAACGAAAAATAACAAAATGGGATACAATTATTAGCATTTCATTCGTGAGGTAGTACAGATATTGATTGAAGGACATATCCATTTATAAGCTTATTTTTGTACATCACAAAAATTTAATTCAAAAAATTTCATTAGTATAACTACAGCATTAATTAACATTTTTGAAAAACCAAAGGAACATTTCTTGAAACGAAATATTATCCTAAAGTGAACATGGCTATTGTTCAAATAGCCAGTAGATTTCTTACAATCGTTTACTTGACATCCTTCCTACATTGAATATTAATGTAAAATTTTTAAATTTAAAACAGGAAAATACTTTTTTTTTTCTCTGAAAAACATCTTAAACAGCGAAAAAAATGTTTTTTAAGGTGATTTTTTAATTAAAGGTGTACAATAATTACAGTTATTAATCTCTAAACGAAAGATTTATATTTTGAATTATCTTTTACATTTTTTGTTTTTTACCAAATTATTATACTGGAATTTTAAGGCTTCTTAGTATTTAATAAGATCATTTTCCTTCCCCTTGTCAAATAACATACGAATTTTTTCACAAGAATGTTATTATTTTCCTGCACAATATTATTTCTCTTACATCTCATATAAGTCAATAAACAATTTTAAATTATTCCTTTATTAATATCAATTTTATCTCAGTGGAATTCGCTCAAAAAATGTCTAAGCAATGTAAACAATGTAAAAAAATATAAAAAAAATCGACAAGTATAGCAGGTGATCTCTTACTCTAGGATAAACAAACAGTTTTTATAGCGTTATTGCTCTTTCCCGAATTGAAACATCATGAATTTTTTTTTATGAATTGCTAATTTCTCGTTCCATTTTGGTCAAATTTTCATTATTTTTTAATGAGCTGTTTAGCGTCAAAAAAAAACATTTTCTTAAAAACCAAAATCGTACTGTAACCCCCTTTAGCGAATGTAATTTTAAAAAAAATATCTCAACTCATTCTCTACATTAATGTTCTATTTGTAGGCATAAGTTTCATTTTGATCCGTCAAATAGTTGGCTTATATCGCTTTCATAAGGTTTGAGATTGAATTATAATCAAAATTTTTACATTTTATTAAAAAAAAAATATTTCCGGTTGTTTTAAAATTCTGAATTCATTTTTTTCGTTTGTTCCCTTTGCAACCTTAAAAATAATGTCAAAATTTCAAAACTCTAAGGGTTATCAGTTTAGGAGAAATAAATGTTTTTAAAAAAAGGTTTTTGGCAAAAAAAGTGACTTTTTCCCATCATGCATAATTCTTCCCCGAACAAAAGGGATCTTCGTCTTTATGGGTCCATTTTTGTGTAAAAATATCAACTTGATCCACCAAATATTCTGGACCGTAGCGTGGTAACAAGCAATGCTAACACACTCACCCACCCACCCACCCACCCACACACACACAGACATCATCGTAAAAACCTCATAAAACGACTTCTGGGACCTCAAAACATGAAATTCCCTCAAAATCTCGAGATCGAATTTTCACGATCACTATACTTTACTTATAGTAAAGTAAAAATCGACGAGAATAGAAATAATTATTTAATATATCAACAAATAATATTTGTTAAAAGCTAATACAAGTTTTAGAAATGATCATATTAAATATAAGTAAAATTTAACCAGCTGGATGTTGGATCAACTGAAGGTAAAAAATTGATACATAAAATATATATTTGATATAATTTCAAATCTATGTTTTATATAGAATCATGTTTTTTATCTATTTATAATCTATTCATTTTGTAGACGATAAAAAACCGAAGAAAAAAAAAAAAAGAGATATTTAAAGATCTTTCTATTATTTTATATATACATAAATATAATTAATTTATTTAAGGAATTTAATTATTCCGTTTATTTAAAAAGCCATTAAATCTATAAATTTATTTGACCCAACGGGCGGTTTATGAAAGCTGAAATAAAAGTACGTAAACGAAAGAGAGTAGAATAATTAGCAATGGAGCTGTGATTTAAAAATCAGGCTTTCCACACAACTCTTCCCCAATCACATTTCCCTTTATAATTCTAAAACATCGGTATAAACAAAAAATTATTTAACAACCTGAATTATTTACCTGTTTTTTTTTTTATTATTCTCCCTCTTTTTTTCATTATTGCAACCGTTTTTTTAAGTACGATGATTAAATATTTTACATTAATTAACTTGAAAACTAAATAAAGAGTTACTTTTCGTGCCTTCTAGAGATAAAAACTATATAGAATAATTAATTTAGGAATAACCAATCATATTCAAGTTCGTTTAACTGTAGATGAAATTGTGACCAGAGGGCTCATTGCACTGGAAGGTACAGGAAGAATACGGAGTGCCACAAACGTAAACACTGCAAAATCCCAGAAACCATAAAAAGTTTTTTTTTTAAAAAAGAAGCTCAAGATAGTTATGAAAATAAAAAAGTTTATAGATAAAAGTTTAATTGTACAACGCTAATGTCTCCAAGTCGATCCATTTATACAATTAAAAAAAAAAATAAAAAATAATTTATCTCTCTGGTGGAAAGGTGGCAAAGACTAGTTTAATAAGATATCTATTCTGATATTTAACCGGCTTGATGTTGTATAGAGAGGAAGAAATTTTATTACTAAAAAATTTTGTTAAAGACCTTACTTAAATAAAAATTTAAAATGATTTTAAACAATTAAATTTTAATTGTTTATAATTTAAATTGAATTATTCAATAAACAATAGTCAAAAGGTTTTAATTGAAAAAATTTCGAGTACACCAAACAAATCACTTTAGGCAAACCAAGCAAACGGAGTTTCATGTAAAATTTTAAATTAGACATTTGCTTTTAAAAATGCTTTTAAAAATCACTACGTAGTAAGTCACTGCACTAGTAATAAAATCGACTTTCAATTTGTTTTGATAATAAATTTAACTTTAGTAACTTGATGTGGACTTAGGTTAAAACGGGGCCTAAAAAAATTCAGCCTTACTGGACCTTGGCCCACGGGTATCAAAGCCTCCCCGACCCAAGCACGCCGTGAAATTTAAGCTTGACCCCGGCGCCTAAGCCAAACTCGGCACGAAACCCGACCCATTAAATACCCGGTCGGGTTATACACACAGACCCCCAATACCACATCCAGTCATTATGGTTCGCCTCTATGGCATATCTGTGTAACACGAAATTCAGAGTCGTGTCCCTTGCACAGTTTTGGGGCACTCATGTTTTCGTAACATGAAATTTGTTACTGCTTACTAAATTGCGCATGATTGGTTTCAATACTTTAAGTTTTTACTCATGTGCAGGCCAGTCCAGGAGAAATAAATTCAAAAGTTCAAGAAATTCAATTAAGATAAGAACTGCTTCTTCATCACTAAATCCAATCTCTTAACTGACTTGTAAGTTTCTTTCCCGGTAATATATAGCGAAAGAACTTGTTTGTTGATTTTTTTTCCCTGCCTGTTCGTATTAAGAGTTGAAAATTGTCGTTTACAAAACTATTTTATTCGTAAAAATAGTACAATCCTCAACTCTGGGAAACACTTTTTCAAAGATTGTCAAATACGCAAATATAATTCATTGGTCCAATGAAATTAAAATCAACTAACAATACCTACTTGCTTCACCTGTGTAATTTTCAAAACAAACTTGTCTCTGAAGTTAGGAAAATACGCTTAAAGCCCTATAACTTCTTTCTGTACTTAATTATGAATCTATTTAGAGCCCATATTTTAAGTTAGGCATACACAAATCCAGTGTCAAATTTCAGCTCGCCATTCTTATGGTGGCTGAGTTTACTTGTGACAAACGCTTTTGCTTTAAAACGTCCATAACTTCACTTCTAGGTTGAATTTCCAAATAATTCAAGCCAATTTTAAGTTAAACCTACCCAAATCTACGAAAAGATTCAGCTTTAATTCTTATGGTAGCTGATTTACTTGTGACAAAGTTTTCGGACAAAAGACAAACCGACAAACCGAAAACCGACAGAAATTTTTCTAATATTCGGTTTTCCAAATGTAAAAGTAAAGAAAACTTGAATTGAGTCAGTTCAAGAATGTAAACAAAATCATTATTTTATTTAAAGATTTCAGTTAACTAGACCACAGGTCTCCGTTTTTTGTGCTGCCACCTTTACAATAATCTAACTAATTGAGATATAAGTAAGGAACATAACATTGTATAACGTAGAACTAGAAGAGGAAATACCATATTTATTTCATTTTAAATTAATTATTAAAATGAACATGGTATTTGGAATTTTTTTTTTAACAAATAACTTTAAATAATTTGTTAAAATGAATTAGTAATATGATTTAATTTAAATAAATTATTGTAGGGTAAAAAGCTAATGAAATGGTCTTCACATAAAAAATTTAATGGAAAACAAGCGTTTCGAACACGATGTTCTTCCTCAGGCATTAACTAAAAAATACAATGACACGAGAGATTACTATAATGTATACATAAATATAGTACAAAAAAAAATTAGAATCAAATAAATTAGTAACATCAGTATATTCAAAAAGTTAAAATAAATATGGGCTAAAGGTTAAAATCAGTTTTATTTTTAAAAGACCAATTAGTGTCCATATTTTTGTGACATTAGGAATTAATTTCTGGATTTGTCGAGATGTCTACCATGACATATTTCAGTGAAATACTGTTGAATTAGTATCTTCCATTCTCTTAATTGGATGGAATTGATGGATTAATCCACATTCTTAATTCTCTCTTAATTGTATTTTATTATTTCACTCTAATTCTGTAACCGATTAGGTATAATTTGTATTTTAGTGTCTTCCTAATGATGAACACAAAGTGTTCGAAACGCGTTGTTGTTGTTGTTGTTGTTGAATAAAACTTCATTTGTGTGGAGACTTTTGTTTGTTAATCCATTTTACCTTAGAAAGTAGTCATATTCGATAAGCCCATCTCCAGTTCATATTGCTTTTTTTGAAATATAAAAGTTTTCTTATTTAAAATGACAAAAGTATAAAATAAATATAAAGTATAAAAAATAGAGAAATATATTTCATAATATATATATATATATATATTATAAAGTAATATTCTAATGAAAACAACACTTCGAGATGCCATCGACTAATCGATATATTATGGTACAGGAATATCGACAGTTGTCAATTGGCAGTTACTAAGCCCCGCCCCCAATATTGCATTTTAGCCAATAAATTAGAGTTTTAAAAATGCCAGTCAATTTAAATAATTTATTCAAATGATTGTAGATGATTAAGCAATTTAAATTGGTTTTTATTTCGAATTGTTTGTTCAATGAAATTAATATTAATAATGATTAATGTATTAAAATGAAACGTGAGTACAATTTAAATTACGAACTGTTGCTTTTAAAAACGAATCACATTTTAAACCTGATTATCATTTCAGTTAATTATTCAAATGAAATCTTTTAGACCAATTCATGATCCCTAATTATTTATAATTATTTGCCGAATTATATAACATTTTAAAAATTATGGGTATTTTATCTGAATCATTCAAATTTAACTGATATGTATATTCTGGGGAGGTGGTCCATCCTGGAGGGCACCGGAGGGGGGATCTCGAGTTGGACAAAGTAGAAAAAAAATCACTAAATTTATGTTTTAATAAAAAAAAGAAATAATAAAAAGCTAACAAAAAAATAGAAATATTATGCCAAAAGGAGTTTTTGAGGTCGTAATTTTGTTTGTTTGTTTGTAATACTGTTTATAAATGGATTTTTCCACCGTAATATTTGCAAATTAACAATAATTTGTTTTTAAATTTTTCCAAAACTAGATCTTTAAATAGTATGAAAGTTCATTATATTTGTTTGCGTAGTTATTTAATATAATTTAACCATTTTTTTATGATTTGAATTGAATTATGCGTTTTTGTTTTGAAAAATCTTTGGTTTTCTGTATACTTTGTGAACTTTGTGGAATCTTGAAAGTATTAGATTCTCGACACCCAGAAGAGTGTGTGTGTGGGGGGGGGGGGGGGGGGGCAAAATAGTTGTTACGTAACTGTCCATATCATGTATAGGTATAATTCAAAATTGTTGGCCCAGAAAAACTGTGCAATCACCCTTCTGATCTTAACTTTTATACTAAAAAAAATCTGGAGTGGCTTACACTCAACTTTACTAAATGTAAACTCAATATCAAACGTCTTGGGTATATAATAAATAATGTTCCATTTAGGTATAATATGAATGTCTAAATGGGAGATGTTTATTAGTCTTTCATTCTTGGAGGTATTATAGATAATGATTGATCCACTTATCTATATATAAAAAGATTTCACATAAACACGTGAAATAACAATCAATGATCAAACCAGAATATGAAATGGGAAAATAAAAGACTAAGATCTTTCAACCGCAACAAGCGGTCTTCGTCAGAGTCAAAAACCCAACTCGAGTTGGGTTGTTACGAAGACAGCTTGTTACGGTTGAAAGATCTTAGTCTTGTTTTCTCATTTCATATTATGGTTTGACCAGTTATCAATATATGCTTATTTTTGTATATCACACCACTGATGCATATAATATTATTAGTATAACTACAGCAGTAATAACATTTTTGAAAATCAAAATTGTATATTTCGTGATACGAAATAATCTGTTACACGAAAACATGGCTTTTGACCCAATAACCAGTCGATCTCTTACATAGTTTACCTGACCTCTACATTGAAGATTTAAGATAATGTTTCTCCCATTTAAAACTTGAAAATATTCCAATTTTGTCCGGAAAAATACCAGAAACATAATAATAATAATAATAATAACGTGTTTATGCGAAATCTTATGCGTGTTTATGCAATCACTATCTATAATACCTCCAGGAATGAAAGATTTATAAACATCTCCCATTTAGACATTTATATTATACGTAAATGGAACATCATATATTACATACCCAAAAAGTTTGATACTGAGTTTACAATTAGTAAAGTGGAGAAATAATAATAATAACACGTAGTTTTAAGATAATATTTAATTTAAGATGTAGGATAATTTCATTTATTATTTTTCAATTTATGTTTTCAATTTTGAATTATGTTTTACATGTTTGGTCTTTTATAAAATTATTATTCTGCGAATTATATAGCACACTAGGGTTTTTTTAAAAAATCACTTTTCTTTCCCTTTGTCAAAAATTCAAATTGTTCTGAGCCAGTGTTATCTTTTTCCTACGTATTGTACACTGTTATAGGATTGCTGTAAATGTATATTGAGAAATATATTATTAATTAGCCAGTTAAATCAAATTATAAGCTAGCTTTTCAGTATATTTTAAAACATTTATAGCTGGAAGCTTGATATTTTTGAAAAAAATAATAGATATGAACTATTAGACTAGAATAGTAAAAAAATTTGGATATTTGTCAACAACATATTTGAAAAGAGTCCATTCCTCACAATTCAATATTACCCAAAGCTAATATGAATGATAAACACAAAAAAAAATCTGGAGTGGCCTACACTCAACTTTACTATAAGTAAACACTTAACATCAAACTTCTAGGGTATATAATTGATAATGTCTCATTTAAGCATAATATAAATGTGTAAATGGAAAAGGTTTATTTGTTTTTCATTCCTGCAGCTAGTACTGATAGTAACTTATCCACTTATCAATATCACGCTTATTTTGATATATCACAATAACTATGGCCGTAATAACATTTTTGAAAAGCGAAAGTGAAGATTTCCTGTTACAAAATAATCTCATACAGGAGAACATAACGTCTGTTTCAATAGCTATTGGATCATTTACATAATTTATCTGATCTTCTTCTACATTGAAGATTTAAGACAAAGTTTCCCATTTAAAACATAAAAATATTCTTATTTTCCAAATCAATGTAAATAAATGAAAAATGAATCTGGTAAATATAGCTGGTGATCGATTAGTCCAGGATGAATATCCCCAGTTTTTTTTAATCCCAGTTATACTTTAATATGAATTATACTTTAAATGTTGTTAACTTATGAAATGTTATTTTCAAAGGTGAATTTAATTAAATGAATTCCAAAACATTTTTGTAATAACAGTTTAAAACAATATTAAGTGAGAATGCGTTTGAGTTTTATTAGTGATAATTTTCTTTGAAAAATGAAAATAATTCCTTTGAAAATAAATTTCCATTAAATTAATTACCATGTTCTCTGTACCAGCTATATGACAGCAAATTGACTTTGAGTGGGCATAACATTTCAATATATCATGTTACAAAGTGGATGGTTTATTCAATTACTATGCAATTAAAAAAACACCCACATGACGCAGCTTACATTTAGAAAATTTTGCACTCAACTATGCTATAAGTAAATATATTCTCAAACTTCTTTGGTATATAATTTTCCATTTAAACATATCGTAAATTTCTATAAGCCAGATGATAATAATGTTTCATACTTATGGAGACTCTACAGATATATATACTTATATTTGATTATCACACAAATGACAGGTATAATATTCTTGATATTACTACAAAAAAAAACATTGTGGCGAAGCCAAAGCAAAAAACGTACTACCAAATAATAGCTTAGAGGAGAATATGACATTTGCTACCACATCTAGTGGATCTCATACATGGCCATCTATAGCACTATAGTGCCAGTGAATGCTGTTTATCTGACCTTCTTCTATATTAAAGTTTATTTGAGTCAATTCACTGAAAAAAATCTGGACTGGTCTAAAGTTAACTTCAACACATTACTAACTTAAACATAATATTAATCTTCTTGGGTATATAATATATAATGTCCCATTTAGGCATAATTTAAATGTCTAATTGGAAAAGATTATTAGTTTTTTCATTCTTGGAGGTAGTACTGATAGTGATTTATCCACTTATCAATATACACGCATAGTATTGTATATCACACCACTGATTCGTATAATATCATTAGTATAACTACAGCAGTCATAACATTTTTGAAAAGCGCAAGTGTAGACTTCGTATTACGATATTACTCTTACAAGAGAACATCGCTTTTGTTCTAATAACCAGTGGATCACTTACATACGAGTAGTTTATTTCACTTCCTTCTACAGTGAAGATTTAATTCAAAGTTTTCCCATCTATAACTTGAAAATATTTTAAGTATTTTAAAAACATTACAAAGTTCTTGTCTGAAATGTCAAAAAATGTAAGAAAAAATGTCGCTTTCAGAATATTTTTAATTTAAGATGTAGGATAATTTCATTTCTTATTTTTAAAAAATTTTTTTAACTCTAAATAATGTAGACATTTTTGGTCTTTCATCAAATTATTATACTGGGAATTTTATTGCATGCTAGAGTTTTTTAAAAACTCACTTTTCATTCCCTTTGTAAAAATCATAAAAAACCAATTTACGCTGAGCGAATGTTATTTTTTCCCAGGTGCTGTACTCTGTTATAAGTTTGCTGTAAATGTATATTAAAAAAAATATATATTGGTTATTAACCACTTTTGTATTCTTAAATCAAGTTCAAAGCCGACTTTTCTGTATAATTTTAAATTTAAAAGCTGGAAGCTTGAAATTTTTAAAAATAATGGTATGAACTATTCTTCTAGAATAGTGAAAAAACTGGAAATTAGATAAAAACATAGAAGCCCTTCTATAGGACGAAAAAGTTCATTCCAACAACTTTAATATTATCCAATAATAATGTTATTCATAAACGTAAAAAAATCAGCATCTGAAATTAAGCTTTGTAGAATTGTGCAACATTCTAAAAAGGATTAGAGATTATATGTTTCATATGCTCTATCGTTGTTGACTTTTTACATATACAAATTTTATTCTTCTTACAGCACATATAAGTCGTTAAATCATTTAAAAATTTCCATTATACCTCTAAACTTATTATAATATTATAATAATATTATAAAATATTATAATATATCGGTGAATTCACTGAAAAAATTCTAAGTCAATGTAAACATGGTAAAAAAATATCAAAAATTCGACAAGTATAGCAGGTGATCCCTAAGTCTAGGATAAACAAACAGTTTTTATAGCTTTGAAACTTCATGAATATTTTTTTATGAATTGCTAATTTTTTGTTCCATTTATGGTCAAATTTTCATGAGTTTTTAATGAGCCGTTTAGCGTCAAAAAAATTTTTCTGAAAACAGAAATCGTACTGTAACGCCCCTTTGGTGAATGTAATTTTGAAAAGAATTACCACAAATCATTTTCCATATAATGCTCTATGTTAAAGCTTAGTTTCATTCTTGTCCGTCAAACAGTATGGTGTATCGCTCTCATAAGCTTTGAGATTGAATTATAAGTTAAAATTTTTACATTTTATTGAAAAAAAAAATATTTCCCGTTTTTTTAAAATTCTGAATATATTTTTCGTTTGTTCCATTTGTAATCTCAAATATAATATCAAAATATCAAAACTCTAGGGTTATCAGTTTAGGAGAAATAAATGTTTTCTAAAAAACGGTTTTTGGCAAAAAAAGTGACTTTCCCATCATGCATAATTCTTCCCAAACAATAGGGATCTTCTTCCCTATGGGTCCCATTTTTGTGTAAAATATCAACTTGATCCATCAAAGATTCTGGACCGTAGCGTGGTAACAAGCAATGCTAACACACTCACTCACCCACCCAACCACCCACACACACACAGACATCATCGAAAAAACTTCATAAAACGACTTCTGGGACCTCAAAACATGTAATTCCGTCAAAATCTCGAGATCGAATTTTTTCACGATCACTATACTTTACTTATAGTAAAGTAACAAGTTCAAGGATGACAGGTGATCACCTCGAAAATAACTTAATGGTGTCCACTTCCAGCATTTCACCAAACATTGAGGCATTTGTGAGGAAACACCAAGCTCAAATTCCCATTGAATATCGGTTTGTTACAATTTTTCTCATTCGTAATTATAAGATTAATAAACTGTTTCCATTAATTATTTCTAATAAATATATTTAGCATAAACAATTTTTGTTTCACTACCCCTACTATTTAAAGTAAACAATCGGCAAATGAATAAAAAATCAGTAGTTTAATTAATGTTTACCTGCGCGATATATGTATACATATATATAAAATCATAAGTATATATGTAATGATGTATTGCAATTCTATTATGGGACACCTGGCCCTTGGCCAGTCTTGGAAATCATAACCTGGCCCATATGTCAACAAAGGTTTGCCCATGCATGATTTAAAGGAACATTCATTATCTCAGTTTTTTGACATAATTCATAACAGGACATTGGGGTCACTAACTGCTTTTAGAGACATGTTCTGGTGTTACGGAGTAAATAAATTTTCAAATATACTATAAGATTCAGGTGAATGGTCAAGCAAGAGCAATCTCCAATTCCATTCAGTTTTTATTCAACAGCTTCATGCAGATTATTTATTAATTGCGCATTGTTGAATGTTATTAAAAATTCAAGTTACTAGGTTCTTTACATTTTTCCTTCAATTTGGCAACTTCTTTCAAACCTGCAAATAGGTGTGCAGAAGGTTACTTATAACCTTCCTTCTGAAGTTATGTTTCTATTAATATTGTTTAGTGGAATATTCTAATATTCTTTCGTGGGATACTTCTCAAAGACCCTTAAAAATGGAATAAGAGTCAATTAGTGGACATTATGTCATATCTCACTTTAGTATATATTATTTACGCTAAATTAATTATGTACCTCTGCTTTGAAAGTGTATTTGACTTTCTTTTGATACAGTTCAATAAATTAACATAATAATTATTCTTTTTCTGTAAATCTAGAACATTTGATGTACATGACAGGAGTAGAAGTGTCACGGTAAACGCAAGTGATGATAATTGTGGTATTCACAACCATTTTAATAAAAAATGAAACATTATTCGATGATTTCTGCTTTCCATTTCTTTATTGCCAAAGAAACATTCTTTGTCAATAAACAATCGAAAGGAATCAGAACTTTTTCATTTTTCTATTGATAATGATGTGGTATTTTTGTATAGTTTAGCTCCGAAATGAAGCAACAAATTTACGTTAACAGTAAATTAAGTTTAACTTAAGCAAAACATTAATATCGGGACTAGAATTATAACCATAGGTAGTGATTATACCATGGACTTCAACTTCAAAATCAACAGTCTATACTTATACCTAAGAAGGTGCTTGGATTAATGTTAAGTAAGTCTTTGAGATTTGTCAGAAATATATATATTCCGCAAGGCTCATCACAACAACGTTTTTTCATAAACTTAATTCCAATCGTAATTATTAGTAATGTCATTCTAAATTACTTATGTCATTTCTATAATGTATCGTTCGGTTTTTATAGAAGAAAAAACAATTATATTTATTTACTGGACTGTATCGGAAGCATTACATATTGATTTATGAATTTGATTGTAATTTAGTTACTGTTTAACTGTTAATTTTTTCGTAAATAGTTTAATGAATATATTAATTAGAAAGATCAAAGAGAATTGTTTAGTTTTGTGACTTTTCTGTTTGTTAATCCAGACCTTATCTGGAAGTAGTAATTCTAGAAAGTAGTAAGTTTTAGTCCAGAGGATTGGAGATATGACCCCAAATTGCTTTCAGTCCACAATATAGTGTGATGCAATGAAGTTATAACTGAAAATAATAGAATCCTTTTTTTGAAAACTCTAAGGGCAGTTGAGTAAACATTACTTGTGAAAATTAAAATGGTAGTTGAGTTAAATACTAAATTCTTCTGTGATATTATTGGGATAACTGAAATCTACTGGTGACTATCAAAGACAAAAAGCAATCACAAAGGTATTCAATTTTTCTTTTTTTAGTTTTATGTCAAATGAACTTCCGTTTCTGTTAAAAGTGGATTACCAAAATCACTAAAATATCTATACCTAACTTATTAGTATTTGTGTCCACTTGAAATTTATTAATTAGTATCGGGGAAACATTACTTATGTTATAAAAATAAATTACAACAATTAATGTAAAACAAAAAAATATATTCTACTAACTACTTTGATATTAAAATTTACTTCTTACTATTTAAATTTTCAATTTCATAGTAGTATTAATGATTTTGTTGTATATTAAGGCTTTCCTTAATATACAACAATTTGTGATAAATGTATATAATTGTATATAATTAATGTGTAATCTATAAGGGAACACATTGTAAATATACGGTCCTGATGCAGGGTTACTGTGTTGGGAAAAAAAAAAAAAAAAAAAATATACAACAATTAATGTATATTATTTGTTTTAACTGCTCCTGTAATGTCAAATAAATTTGTCATAACTTTATTACTTCTGAGTATTACTTTATTTGTCATAACTTCTTATTTAAACAAAATGATTGATAAATACTTATCTGATAACGATATATTTATGTAAAAACATAGCTATGGCATATAGAAATGATAAAGTTAACAAAGATTCAATATTGCTTATGTAATTAAAATTGAGTGTTTTCTGCTGTAATAAAATGAATAAGTTATATTGTCTATTTGTTTCCAAGTTGTTAATTAAAGATAAAAGCAAGATATTGAATATGTGATAATGTTTTATAGAGAAAGAAATGAAATAAAGACAACAAATGTTTTCTAATCGATATTTAAAGGAGATCAAACATTTCATAACAATGTTAATTTTATCTATGATGTGTATTACTTTGTATTAACTTTGACAAAATCGAGAAAAGTATCAAAGTTAACTGATAAATATAAAATTAAATTAATATGTAAGTCAATGGAATACAATTAAGATTTTAACTGAAAAGTAATTGATGTTATTGAATGTATTTGAAAGAACTTAATGGTTGTTTCTTTTAAGATATTAGATGTAATTATGTTGATTGAATGAAATTAAATAATATTTTGAATATGTGTACAGTTTATTCACATTATAGCTCTAGATTACTCTAAGGTAATGTAAGGAAAATAAAATCATACAAAATGTCTACTAACCTCAAAGATGCATATATGAGTATATTCTTCTTTTTTCTTATTATTAAGTCTCATGCATTTATAAGAACTCGTAATAAAGTTAAAATTTAACCAAAACTAAATAAATTTATTGGTGCTATCACTTTTTATGTTGTAGAAATATTAAGTTCGTACCAAATGTGAGAAAGAGAAAACCGACGCCGCTACGATAGAAACAGAAAGTCATGAACGCTTGAAGGAAGCCATAATGGATTTAAAGAAATAAATGAAGACCAATGATTGGTGGAACTGAATGTAGATTTATTTGTTGTTGAATTTAGTTATATTTATAAATATTAATTAAATAAATTTATTTTATTTATTTGGTTGTTTTCTTATAAAATACTTTGGAGAATTCAGTTGTAAATAGTTAAAAAAAAACTAATTAAAGAAAAACGTATTTTTTTTTGTTTCATAATACACTTTTCCTTTTTTCATAAGTACATATACATTTTATTGTATTTCCTTAGCTTCACTTCTTCTCCAAGGTGTCAAGACTTATGCAGTCGTTCTGAAAAGAAGACTTCAGTTCTATCTTTCTTCTGAGTGGCTCACTTCTAATAATTTCAAATGCTCCTTTTACAATGAATGTGTATTAATGATTCTAATTAAAACATATTTTCATATTTAAGTTCTACAGGTACTTCACCTAGAAGAGAATAATCTTTAATTTTCTTTAATTCTTTATATAACTCATTCGAAGTCACGATGCTGGGATGTAACGCAATTTGCAAAATATGCTAGCATTTTCTATTTCTTCTAATGTTTTTAAAACAATTAGACTACTCCTGTTACGAGTAGCGGCTCGATTGGGGCTGATTTTTAGTTTTGGGTTTATTTTCTTTAATGTTTGTTTTTCTTTATTAACAATAAATATATTTTCTGGAATATCTGGTAAATTTCACGTGTTGTGTTGACGCGGTCAATTTATTTTCTTGCCATGAAGGTTTCTTTAACCATTAATTTGTTTTTCTAAGTCAGTACTTAATTGTTGTGAAGTATCTACGTGTCCGGAGATAATCTCAACTGGTATTAATTTTGTTGTAGAATCTATGTACTATGCTAATAATGAATATTTCAATTTAATTTCAATGGGGTTATTTTTAAATTCTTTTTGACTTTTTAATAGTCAAATGTGTTCTAATATTGTGGAATAAAAACGTTCTGCTATTTCGGTTACTTTCTGGGTGTTGTGAACTGATTAAGTGAAGTTTTACCTTGTGTAACTCTACGAATTCTTATTCTAGATTATTACTAATTTCTTGTCCGTTATCTGTTATTATAACTTTTGGTACGTTATGATATCTGAAAAAAATCAATTAATATATTAACGACTTCGATACTTTGTACTGCTTTTAATTTATAAACTTATACATATATGGAAAAAGAATTTATTATTTTCAAAGGTTAAGGTATCCAAGCGTAATATTTCAAATGGACGTGAAGCTGTTACTGTCATATTTAGTTATAACCTTAATGATGTCTGTCAATGCTAACTTGGCATATTTTGCAGAGATTAATATAAGTTTTAATTAACTTTCTTTGATTAGGCCAATAATTTTTTTTTTTTTATTCTCTCTCGTTGTCTAGACCTTACTTGTACTATACTTTTTAAAAGTTCTTTATCTTGTTCAGTTAAATTTAATTCTATTCGCGATAGTACATCCGCGTTTTTGTTTTGACAACCTTTTTCTAGCAGATGTTAGATTTATGGTAAGTCCCTTGACAGTGAAGTCTGGTCATTTCAATGTATGAGTTTCACTCCGTAATAACATTTGGACTCATACATTAGCTTTGTTTCCTTCAGTGGTGAACTTTTTTGTTTTCCTCATCATTTGATAACCGATGGACTTTTATAATATGTAATATTTAATTAAAGTTATCCTGACTATTAATTGTTTATTGTAAATTTGTTTTAGTCTTGTATCGTAGATATAGTAATGCCTGATGTAGAAGTAATCAAGAGTTGGGCTTTTGAAAAACAAATTGAGGGCACTTTTTCAGTCTTCTGTGCTCATCCAGAAGTTAAGAAACTTATCACAATCGGAACTTAAGTCCTTTGAACAGGTATGCTTACTTTGTTTATTCTCTAATATTTAACTGGTGTTTTAAAAATGTTTATACCTGACTGTTATATTGAATGGTACTTTTACTATAGAAAATATATGTAAATACCGTCTTTTTCCGAAAATAAGACACTGTTTTACTTTATTTTTAGGTCAAAATTCGTGCCAGGGCTTCAAGTACATTAAGTAGATTTACATATTTCTGTTTAATATTTATTTTTATACAGAAATTTAATTTTATTTTATTACAGTCATGTCATCTTCTGGAACATCGTCATAAATTATCAAAATTTTGAATTCAGTTCTGATTTTCCTCCAAATCTATTTCCTGTAGAATCATTGGTCTGAATCTCTCATGTCTTGCAATATAGCTGAGGTTAAATTAATACTTCTTGTCTAAGTAGCCTACTTGAAACGAACTTTAGAGGTAAACATGGAATGTTTTGGAATATTTTGTTCTAAAGAATTCTCTGAAATATTATATTCAGCTAGAGATACCTCCTACATTCAACAGTAATTTTTTTAACGAATTATATTTTTCACATAATTTTAACTAGGGCCTATTATCAGGTTATGGATTATAGTCCAAAACGTCCCGGAAATCACGCTAGGTCTTATTTTCGGAAAAAGACGGTTTATAAAACGACTTAATGTAGTGGTTTTAAGCAAGTTTGATTTCTTTTCTTCGTTTCGCCGAAACTGGTCTTTTATTGAACAGTGTATATTAACAACCTTGATGTGTACATTGTATGTATATGTATACCTATACATATACGTATGCATAAAACATCTGGTGAGGAGTTGAGAAGAGTGGAAGGGAAGAGTGGTATTTTAAAAGGGTGAAAGCGCAGGAAAGGACTAATGTCCAGAAAGGAATGTTTGGGGAAACAAAGGAGTACAGTAAGAAAGAAAGAAAAAATCTTTCTTACTGTACTCTTTTGTTTCCCCAAACATCCCTTTCTGGACATTAGTCCTTTCCTGCGCTTTCACCCTTTTAAAATACCACTCTTCTCAACTCCTCACCAGATGTTTTCTGCATCTAGTGTTTAGTTGGGTTTTTGACTCTGACGAAGACCGCTTGTTACGGTTGAAAGATCTTAGTCTTGTTTTCCCATTTCTTATTGTGGTTTGATCATTGATTGTTATTTCACGTGTTTATGTGTAGTCTTTTTATTTACGTATGTACGCAACAAGGATAACCAGGGGTTTTTCAACTTATTTTTTTTGGTACATTGTTCCTATCAATATTGTTTACTCGTTCTTCTGCTTTTGAATTTGATCTTTTAACTTAATAATAATCAAGTTTATAATGATAGTGATGTAATAAAATAAGTTCAATTTATAATTAAAAATATTTAATTTGAAATGATAACCTGTATAGCTGTAATTTCACTAGTTGTAGCTGACTTGTATTTCATATGCAGTTCGTTAGCAAATTAATGGAACCAGTTTAATTCGAAACCAGAAAATCGCGTAAAAAGTCTTAATATAAAGAATGTATGTTTTTTTTCCCAAAGTAGTACTCCTACTTGTCATATTTTCACATGCTCCATTTGTTATATTACTCGATGAAAGAGTTCACATAAAAACGTGAAATAACAATCAATGATCAAACCACAATATGAAATGGGAAAACAAGACCAAGATCTTTCAGCTGTAACAAGGGGTCTTCGTCAGAGTCAAAAACCCTGTTGGGTTGAAGGATCTTAGTCTTGTTTTTCCATTTCATATTGTGGTTTGATCCTTGATTTTATATTATATGTGTAATATAACTGTTTTTAGTGGGAAGCAGTTAAATGAAAACCAGAACATTGATCTTTTTGGAAAGGTCTCAGAGGAACAACTTGCTTTCATGGAGCTGCATGCAAGATTCATACAAAGCGAGGGGAACTTGTAATACGATGTCACATAAATCTAACAACCTCGTGTCAGCCCCAGTAGATATTTCTTTAAACTGCTTAGATATTTACTTTTGATAGAACAGCAATTTAAATCAATCATTTTCTTAATATAATATGAAAATTAAAATTAGTTTTTATAACAATGATCATCATACCTGATGATTTTGCAAAGATCGAAATCTAGAGTATATTCAATATATAATATAGTGATTTATGAACTTATTTTATAACTTCAATATCTTTGTGACACCCTGTGTAAACTTTCACCCACCCAGCGAAAACTAGAATTTACCAACAAGAAAGTCGTAAACCCGGAAGCTGTCATACATTTTAATAAAATTTGCCTGCAAGAAATATATATATTATATGATGAAACCATAATATGAAAAGAGAAAAAAGACTAAGATCTTTCAACCGTAACAAACGGTCTTCCTCAGAGTCAAAAACCCAACGAACATAACGTTGGGTTTTTGACTCTTAACGAAGACCGGTTATTAGGATTGAAAAATCTTAGTCTTTTTTCCCTTTTCATATTGTGGTTTCATCATTCATTGTTGTTTCACGAGTTTATTTGAAATCATATATGAAACAAATTCAATAATATATCAACCGTTTTGTAAATTTGGTCAATTTTCTTAGACCTTTTAAACGTCCAAAACCTTTTAGAAGGTCTAAAATATTTGAACATTGTCATTTGATAGTTTAATTTTGAACCTAGACGCCGATCTCGATTGCATAATACACCTCTATATATAGACAATCAATTAAATAAAACGATTGCAAGAACTAAATAAACTAAATTCACAGGAAAAACAAACAAAAAAGAGATCACGAAAAACTAAGTACTAGAAAAGATGTAAGTCCCTTCGTAATTAGTGTTCGCGGGTCATCATTTATATGTCTTCAGAGCGACTCACAACTTTCTACCGGATGACGAAGAAGTCGAACTATGGTAGAGAATACATTTTTTATCTTTAATGATTTAACTTTTTATATATTTAATATTACTATTTGTATTCTCAATATTGTTTTAGCTTTATTTTATTGTATTTTTTATTAAAGATTAGTCCGTAGTTTTTATTTATATACCATTTCCTCTGTTCATCCCTCAGTTTATCATTAATTTATTTATTATAAATTTTTCATATTTCCTAATTTAATTATAAATTGATTCTTTTCTACCTTATTCTGTGTGACTGGGTGCGTGCGTGGCAACATTGTGTGTCTCCAACCGTCTCTGAACCAATGCCTTATCTCTCCTGAAGACGGTTCAAACCGAAACTTAGAAAGTATAAGTGTAAACTTTTAATTTCTCTATGTTGCTTTTTGAAATATTTGTATGACTATATTTGTCCGTTTCAAATCGTATTTTCATCGAAAATAGCCCAACAAGTTATTCCTGTCCTGATGATGAATGTTGATCATTCGAAACATATCAACTATAGGAGATGTATTTTATTGTGTAGACGAAATAACGAGAGTGTTATTTAAAAAAATTGAGAAACTTGTTAAGAAACAGGTATCAGTTAAGTTTGGTGTCATTTTCAATAATGTGTGTGTCAAGGAATAACTTTAAAGAAGTATGTAAATTGGTATACACTAAATCATTAGTTGTGCAATCCGTAAATGTGTGGTATTTACTCAATCTGTGATAAAATGGATAAACGAACAAAAGTCTCCACACAAATGAAGTTTTATTCAACAATAACAACGCGTTTCGAACACTGTGTTCATCATCAGGAAGACACCAAGGACGATATATAGATCAAAATGGTATATACTAATATTGAAATTAAAAAAATCTTATTAGAAAATACTGTGTTTTTTTTTGCTGTTTCGAATAGAAGATTGTCTTTAAGACGGTTTATATGACAAGGACATTTCATAGGCCGGTTGAAAAGGGTTGACTCACCCCTGCAGTCAACCCTTCAGGTTATTCACCTTTTCCACCCCCTCTGTAAGCCCCTTATTCAATCACTTAGCATTTTGTCCAATCAACTTGGTAACATCTTCTTTTCATATCATTATTATTATTAAATAAACTCATCCTAACGACATTTGGATTTATTTAATACCACTTTATTATGGGTGCAGATCATTTATCTGTTTTCCATAAATCCATCTGTTTTTTTCAAAACAGGGTTAGAAATCTTCTAAACAAATTTTTGGATACTCAACCACCCACACACACACACAAACATCATCGAGAAAATATCATAAAAAGACATTGAGGACCTCGAAACATAAAAGTCCATCAACATTTTTAGGTCTAATTTTTTCACTATACTTTACTTATAGCAAAGTAAAAATATCCACTTAGAGCTCATTAGGGTGGAATTAATGATATCTATTTTCCTTATTATTGATGGTATGGCCAAAAGGCTAAGGGGCATGAATAAATCAGAACAGGCTTGACAATGTGCTCAGGTTTATTAACCTCCCTCATGTACAAATCGAGGGCCCGAGTGGGTATTGAACCCAAAATCTACCAGTCCAGAGGAGAGCAGGTTGCCACTGAGCTAACCTGGCCTCTCTCTAAATGTATATGTTAATATTTAAATGTAGAAATAAACCTGTAATCAAAAAGGAACCCAGTCAAAAGAAATTTCATTCATGGTACGGTTTCTGCACGTGAGTACACAAACACACACACATATATATATATATGTGTGTGTGTTATAATCGAAATACGATCCATAAGGACTGATAACACTTAAAATAAACTGTAACATATAGAAAGGAGCGTAATAAAGGCTCACTTTTCAATATTTTGAAAAACGCGTTATTAGTTTAAAATGTTTTTGTGTGGAGACATAATTCTTGAATTATTCCCTGAATACTTCAACTTATGTGAACAGATAAATAATTATTCTGTTATTTACATCCTAAGACATAAATTATTTCAATAAATCATGTATTACTGATTACTGTACTATTTCTAAAACAAAATATTTTTGTAATACATTGACTTACATTATATTCATCTGAAATGAATATAACTAGATAGTTGATTATAGATTCACAGTTGAAATATATTATGTATCATTAAATCCAGGGTATTATTACCGTGTAAATTGAAGAATAGTTAATAAAACAAAAGATCTACAAGTATTTTTTCATTGACTTTACTACTTATTTGCTATGTTTTTGTAAGCTCTCTCAAACGTTTATCAAAACAAATTGACATATAATTGAATATAGAGATTCTGTTTCACCAAATTAATATCGCTATTATTGCATAAATTGTTATTTTATAGTTATCTCTTCTGGTGTCACATTACACTTTCAAATAGCCCAAAATTGATGAAATTTGTATCATACTGTCGTTATATATTGACAATATTAACGATAAAAGAACATTAATGAAATCTAGAACATTAACTATGTAATAATAGAGAACATTGACTCTAGAACGAAACAAATCATCTATGAAAAAATTGTAATTTTTTAGGGGTAAAGTACCTACTTCATGATGCAATCTTCAGAAGTATAAAACTGCATATTTCCACTATGTATCTAGAAAATTTCATTTAAGTTTTTTCAACATAGATTATAAAATTATGCATACACACTTACCAACGCTTAACCCGATATTCCTTTAAAACTATCAAAATTTGATTTAAAGAACTCAACTCCAATAAATTAGTAAAAATAACAAAATGAGTTTTTTTTCAGGGCCATGATGCTTTACTTACAGTAAAGGAAAATTCACTATTTAACATTAACAAAATTCATTTTTAAACAAAATATTTTTATCATCTTAGCAAAAATAAATATTAATCTTGTATACTGAGAAGCAATCAATTACCTGTTTACTTTTCATTATACTAAATTATCTTTTTAATTAATTCATCTCAAAATTAATAGCGTTTTTTCATCGTTTATAATTCCTTTATAAATTTTATCTAATGAATATCATTAGATCAAATCTTTAAAATAGAAGTTGCTTTAGTTTTAGTTTTATTTAATACTAGTAACCCTTTATTAAAAAGCCTTGGCAGAATGAAATGAAAAATAGTACTAGTTAATTTGACAATCTTCTTTTTTAATTAAAAGAGTGGTATGCATAAGTGCTTTGTCAATTCTATATAGTAGATCAAATGGTACAGCTCATCATTTTAAGTAAATCATGATTCGTTACACTTAAACTATCAAATAAAAATGAATATAATTCATACTAATGCATACAAAATCCTGTATGAATTTAAAGTTATACATATTAAGTTTAAAAAGAATATTTTTTAACAGTCTATTAACTTGCAGTTCAAAATTTCAGGAATAGAATGATATGCAAACGATTGAAACATTATCAGATCTGAAAGTAATAAAGAAATATTGTAAATTTGTCTATAAGCATGCCAGAATTACTGACCAATGATAAATGTAATTATCAACAGGATTCACTGTAATGTAAAGAGCAATAATTATATAATATTTTATGTTATATCAAAACGACTTACAAACATTATAAAACCCTTTTGTACACACATTAATTTGATTTAATATAGATAACTCTCAAACGTCATTGTATTTCTTAGTTTATGCCTGAAGAAGAACACTATATGTTCGAAATCCGTTGTTTAGATTATTAAACTTGTACATGTGGAGACTATTTCATTAGATTTTTACCTTACTACTCCTGTCGTTTTATAGACAGATCTCAATAATTATATATATTCTGAAATAATATGAATGAATCAACTTTGAAATGTATAGTTTATTTATGTATGTATTAATACTGTTCATATTTTACAATAGTTTGCAGTAGTTCGTAGAGTTATACACATTATAAATAAATTATTAATAACTCCAAAAACCTTTTTAATTATTAAATGTGTGCTTGAAATAATAATATATTATTTTCTTAAAAATAATAAATTACTGTAGAACTACAAAGCAATTTAAACTATTATTTTAATAGACATTGGATTATTTCAAATTTGATGAAATAGTGTTCCGGAATAATGAAGTTATTGACATCTATTTTTGTAGATCTTTTACCGACGAACAATTACCTTTGTCTTCCATGGCATGATGGATTTGTCTCATAAAATGCTTTAATAAATCTATATATTGCACTCTTGAGCAAAACTTAATATCAGTTACAATTACATTATCATTGTGAATGTAGTACCTTTCCATGCTATTTAAGTGTGATTAATAACTCTTTCCTCAAGAAAGAGGACTTATGTTTGTTGAGAAATATCCATTTTTTTACAGTTCTAGTCTAATAGTTCATATTTATTATTTTCAAAAATATGAAGCAACCAACTATAAAGATTTAAATTATATTGAATAGCTGGCTTTGACTTCGATTTGAGTATGTAAACTGGTTAATTACTAATATATTTTTTCTCAATATACATTCATAGCAAACTTATAACAGAGTACCGGAGGCAGGAAAATGATAACATTCACTTAGAAAAAATTCGTATATATGTTATTTGACAAAGGGGAAGGAAAATGATCTTATTAAATACTAAGAAGCCATAAAATTCCCAGTATAATAATTCTATAAAAAACCAATAATATAAAAGATAATTCAAAATTGAAATCTTTCACTTAGAGATTAATAAATGTAATTGTCGTATATCTTTAATTATAAATCATCTTAAAAAAAACATTTGTTCTTCGATGTTTATGATATTTTTCAGGAAAAAAAAAGGGTATTTTTCCTGTTTTAAATTTGAAAATATTATTTTAATTTCAATGTAGAAGGATGTCATGTAAACGATGTAAGAAATCCACTGGCTATTTGAACAAAAGCCATGTTCTCTTGTAGGAGAATATTTCGTATCAAGAAATGTTCACTTTGGTTTTTCAAAAATGTTTTACTGCTGTAGTTATACTAATGAAATTATTTGCATCAGCTGTGTGATGTACAAAAATTAAGCTTATATATTGATATGTCCTTCAGTTCACTATCTGTACCACCTCAGGAATGAAAGACTAATAATCATATCCCATTTAGATGTTTACGTTATACTTAAAATGAGACTTTATGTGTTATATACTCAAGAAATTTGATATTAAGTTACTTATAGTAAAGTTGAGTGTAGGCCACTCCAGATTTTTTTATAGTGTTTACAATGACTTAGAATTTTTTCAGTGAATTCACCGATATACTATAATGTTTAGAGGTATAATAAATGATTTAACGACTTATATGTGATGTAAGAAGAATAAAATTTGTATATGTAAGAAGTCAACAACAATAGATCATGTGAAAAATATAATCTTGATCCTTTTTATAGTATGATGGGTTTGTCTAACAAATTGTTCTAATCAATCTATATGTTGCACAATTCTACTAAGTTTAATATCAGATGCTGATTTCTTTTACGTTTATGAATAACATTATTATTGGGTAATATTGTAGTTTTTGGAATGAACTTTTACGTCCTATAGAAGGGTTTCTATGTTTTTGTATAATTTCTAGTTTTTTCACTATTCTAGTCTAATAGTTCATACCATTATTTTTAAAAATTTCAAGCTTCCAGCATTTAAATTTAAAGTTATACAGAAAAGTAGGCTATGAACTTGATTTAACAATGCAAAGGTGGCTAATTACCAATATATTTTTTCTCAATATACATTTACAGCAAACTTATAACAGAATAGAGCACGTGGGAAAAAACAACATTCCCTCGGAGTAAATTGTTTTTTTATGATTTTTGACAAAGGGGAAGAAAAGTGAGTTTTTAAAAAACTCTAGCAGGCCATGAAATTTCCAGTATAATAATTTGATAAAAGATCAAAAATGTAGAACATTATTCAGAATTAAAAAAAATCTTTTAAAAATAATAAATGAAAATATAATACATCTTAAATTAAAAATTATCTGAAAACAAATTTATTTCCTTACATGGTTTTGACATTTCAGACAAAAATTGGTAATGTTTTTAAAATACTAAAAATATTTTCAAGTCCTAAATGGGAAAATTTGTTTTAAGAATTAAATTGTAGAAGGTCAGATTAAACTTATAAGAGATCCACGGGCTATTGGAGAAAAACCATGCTCTCTTGAGGAAATTATTTCGTATAAGTAAATTTTCACTTTGGCTTTTCATAATGCTATTACTGCTGTAGTTATACTAATGATTGTATACCCTTTAATTGTGTGACATACAAAAAAGGCTTATCTTTTGATAAGTGGATCAATCACTATCTGTACTACCTCAGGAATGAAAGACCAATAAACATCTCACATTTTGACGATTATATTATTCTTTAATGAGACATTACATACTCGTATTTATACTCAAGAAGTTTGATATTAAGTTTACTTATTGTAAAGTTGAGTGTAGGCCACTCCAGATTTTTTTTTCTATTTTAGGTGGAATTTTCCTTAGAAAACCAATTCCTTCGTTTTTTGAAAGTTATCTGAAGAGTGAATTGTTCATTACAAGCATTGATTAAAAACATTTATTCTATTTACAAATCTAATTCATTTGAGAATTGAAAATATAAAAAAGAATAATGCTTTTTTTATAAAAAATTTAATTAAGAACAAGTTATTTTTCTGTAACTTTTTGATAGGATAGTTACAACTTATCTGCAAAACCCAAAAAAAAAACTCAATTCCTTACAAATCAATATTAACCATGCATGTAAATGAACATGCTTAAATAAACAGGCAATCAAAACGCTTCTGTTTCCACATACAAAAAATTGCAATTTTTAATCATAAACTACTATTATAAGGTGAGAATGTGAAAAGTATGTTTAGGAACCAGTATTATGATGAAATCACAAGTTAAAATAATACGTAGAAAGTTCTTTTACCTTTTCTCAAAATAGTATAACAATGACTAAGTTATGAAATTACTTGAAACAATGAGTTCATATAAACACATGATGTTTATTTAGCTAAAATAGTCATAAGGTTATAAACTACCTATTGGGAAGAAATTATTTTAAACAACAAGTAAATAAGAATACATACGATGTTTTAAGTTTACTAAACCTTAAACTTTAACATAACCTTAAATAAAACATAACTTTGTTACTGTTTTAACTAATTTAGTCAAAATTAAATAGCACGATAATGACAAGGTTATAAACTACTTTTTTGAAAGAAATTTTTTAAATAACAAGTTTAATTTATGAACAGGTATAATGATAATTTTTTTTAATAAAGTAGTATAATAATGACTAAGATAAAAAGAACCTTTTTGATGAAATATTGAGTTCTTATGAACACGTAACATGTTAATTTAATTTGACTAAATTTATTAAAATAATGACAAGGTTATAAACTCCTTATTATAAAGAATTACTTTAAATAATTTGTTAATATGACTAAGTATAAAGATTGTTTAATGTGCTTGAAGTAGTTAAAATAGTGATAAGGTTATAAACTACCCTTTTGAAGAAATAATTTTAAATAACAAGTTAATAAGACTATGTTTAATGTTTGTTTAGTTTACTAAAATGGTATAATAACGACTAAGTTAAGAAAAAGAACCTTATTTCTTTGATTAGTTGAAATAATCAGTTCTTATGAACACGTATAATCTTAATTTAATTTGACGAAATTTGTTAAAATCATAAAAGGGTTATAAACTCCTATTACGATGAATTACTTTAAATAATTTGTTAATATGACTACGTATAATGATGTTTAATATTTTGAAGTAGTTAAAATAATGATAAGGTTTATAAACTAACTTTTTGGAAGAAATTATTTTAAATAACAAGTTAATATGAAAACGTTAATATTCGTTTAATTTGAATGAATTAGTTAATATTACAACAATTACATGATCTCTTTTGTTGAAGGGATAAATTGAAATTTTTTAGAAATCTGACTAAGTTTAATTTATTCGTTTAATTGGAATGAATCAGTTACATTAATGTCAATCTATTTTAAGTTTTGAAAGATATTAAATAATTATTTACTATAAATAACGTAAATTTTTGTTTAATTTGGTTAAATTAATTAAATAATAACAACAAAGTTATGCTATGTTGAAGGTTATGTTAAAGTTATATTCGTTTAATTGGGAATAAATCAGTTACATTTAATGTCAATCTATTTTAAGTTTTGAAAGATACTAAACAATTATTTACTATGAATACGTAAATGTTTGTTTAATTCGTCAAAATTAGTTATAATAACGATAAGGTTATAAAATACTGTTTTAAAGAAAGCACTGTAGAAAGTAAGTTAATATGAACACATATGATGTTCATTCAATTAAATAAATTAGTTAAAAAAATGACGAGGTTAGAAAATACTTTCCGAAGACAATTACTGAATAATTATTTACAATGAAACGAAAATACTCGTTTCATTCGACAAAATTAGTTAACGTAATGACAAAGGTTATATTATGTTTTAATTGGAATAAATTAGCTACAATAAGACAATCTATGTTGCATATCATCAATATTTAATGAAGTTTTCATAACATTATTTCTATAGAACTGCTACCTTGAAAATGTCTAAGGTGCAGGATGAAGCAATGTTATGTATGATGTATCTTATAAGATTATATCTTATAAGGAGATATTCTTATTTTTGAATGCTTTAAAAGTATACAGCAGTAAATTATAAACCTAATTCATTAAAGAAATTATTTTAAATAGTTTTTTTATTCTCAATAACCTATGTTTCATTTAATTGGAATCAATAAGTTTAAAATAATGACAATCGTAGAACCTAAATCATTAAAGAAATTACTTGAAATAATTTCGTTATTATTTAAAATAATCAAAATGTTTAATATGTCGTTCAATTGAGCAAATAATTATAAATAAATTGTAATTATGATAGTGTTATCTACATTTAAGTAAATGAATGTGCTAAAATGATCAGCTTGTGTTATTTATGATTTGATTTTGGAAGTAACTATGAATAGTCAATTTTTATATATTATTTAAATACATTTTATTTGATAAAATAAAAATAAAAGAAATATTAATAATGGGAAATTAAGCCATGTTTTCGCACAACCTGTTCGGAAGTTATAAATGTACCCTGGACTTTTCGACTCACATCATTCCAAATTGGTGGTGCCCTGAGTGCAGAGGTGCTTGCAAGATATCTTCAGCAGCTGATATCAAGTAAGATTAATTTTTATAAGAAAATGATATTATTCATAATCATTGGCACTCTAAAATTGCGATACTAATCATATTAGATAATTCATTTAAATATAATACGTATCCACTAAATTATACTAATTTATTATACAAATATGGCGGCCATTTATAATAAATTACCAAAAGAACTAATTTATTTAAAACGTTATTATTTCAATGAAAAATGAGTTTTAAAACATGCTGATCATTCTAACTAATTTGTTCACATTAAAGGTACGTTTCCTAATTAATTATTATTAATTATTCAGAGTCATATTTTAAATAAAATTGAGTTTTCAATATGGCGTCTGTCTTATCTAATTTATTTAGATTAGACCTACATGTATAATTATTACTAATCATTGAAAGTTATGTACTCAATGAAATCGAGTTTAAAGATATTGATCACATTAAGTATTCATTAAGATAGAATGTTTGTGATTTATACATTAATTACTAAATATGTATAGTTATTTGTTAAAGGGAGTCACGAGTTATATATTTAAATAAAATGTGTATGAGTAAATTATACAAAGTTGTCATTCAAAATGATTTGAAAAATGAAATTATATTTTAAATTTGATGATAATTTTAACCAATTTATACAATTTAACTGAACAGAGTTTTAAAGATGGCGGCCATTTTAACTAATTTATTCAGATATAACCTACATCTTTAATTATTATTAATCATTCATAGTTATTTACTGAATGAATATGCAGTTTTAAACAAGCTGGTCACATTTAATGATTTGTTATGATGGAATGTCTGTGATTAAATACATAATTAATAACTATGTATAGTTATTTGTACAAAAGCAATCACGATTTATATTTGCTAATTTTTTTATTTAATTTATTCAAAATAAAGGCATAACTAATTCATAATTACTAATGATTTAAACTTATTTTGCACAGTCTAATCATGTTCTAATTATAGGCATATATGGTTAATTCATCTTAATAAAATTATAAAAGTTATTTGCTCTATGAATATCAGTAGAAATATTCTTCATTTCTCTCTGTCTCGTTTGAAGGTAAAGTGCAATAGAGTGAATAGTAGCATACATTTTTTAATTGCTACATAAAGAAAGTTAAAAATAGTGATAAAACATACTATTCCATAATATTACTACCTATCATTATGGTTCAGTTTTTTTTTAACTGCTACTCATCAAATTATAGTTCTTTGCACAAAGAAATCACATTTTATATAAACTGATCATTTACCTAAATACTTCTAAAAGTGAAAGTGCTTTACTAATTTATAGTTACCAACTAGACACCCCACGACCCCTTGTTTCACTCAATGTTTAGAAATTATAGCAACAATTAATAAAATAAATTCACTGACTGTGATTGACAGGAATAACTGTTACTGCTGTTTCTTGATATTAAGTCATGAAAGCAAAGATTCTTATATGGCCCCAGCTTTTGATATAGTATTATTAACATGATTCAAGATGTACCCAGAGTATATTTAGTAGAATAATAAATCATTTAAAAGTGGAAAATTTCATTTATTTTATTACATGAATAAGTTATATATTGAAATATGTACTTAGAAATATTTTATTTATCTTATCCAATTAAAATAACATTAATGCAAAGAATGTGTCATTATAATATTACTTTAGAACAATTGTATTTAAACTGACATTTGTGTTCATGTTTGTATTAACTTCAAATTATTCGTTTGAAACTTCTAAAGTAATAGTTTATTATATAAACTTTCGGCATTTCATACATCTGTTTATTGCTTAAGTTCCAAATACAATTGTTAAATTGATTTGAAACTGGAAAATTGACCAATTTCCAGGTCGTTTTTTGAATTAGAAATACTCCTCAGATTTATTCTATAACATAAATGGATTGATTTTACATCTGGAGTCATTCATTTTACTTACCTTATGTTGAGAGAATTTACTTTTATTTCTTCTTTCTTTTTAATGCCGCTATTTGTAAAGTCATATATTACTCACTGTTTTCTTTAATATTTATTTGAATAATTGGTCATAACCTGAAATTAACAGGTATTCCAATTTTCACCTGTGTGCAAATATTTAAACAAGAATATCAGAGATTTATAAATATATAGATAGATTATTTAAACATATTTCTTTGAATAATTACGAATAATTACTGTAAGGTGTAAATATAATTATCATTATAACTAATGAATTCTAATTATAAACGTATATAGCTGATTCATTTTTATTAATTACTCAAACTAATTTGTTTAATTAAACAGGGTCTTAATCATGCTAATTATTTTAGCTAATTTATTTAAATTTGCTGACCAACTGTCAGACAATGTTGTCTTACCTTTAGCTAAACCTAATATTATATTTAATTATTAGCATAATAGCTAACCCTGTTATAATTGCCGTTCTGCCTTAACTATAAAAAAAACAATTCGAACAAAAATAAAAACTATGATAAAAAATCTGGAGTGGCAAAACTCAACTTTAATAATAAGCAAATTTATCAACCTAAAATCATGAAAACCTCATAAAAAAAATACTGCGAACTATAGACATATTTTTTAATTATTAATTAATAGACTATATATTTTACTTAGGTTATCAGCATCAATTCTTTTGTTACATGCATTTTTTGTTTTCTGAATCTAAAATTTCTTATATGACCCATGTTCATCTGTTTCATATTCATTAATGAAACAAAAATTAAATGAATTTAATTAATTAATTAATCATTCTTAACAGTTTAAAGATACAGACAATAGGTAAGATGATATCTTTCATTGGTACAAACAATATGCATGTCTCATACATTTGGTCAAGTAAGTAAAAACGAAAACTTGATAAACGCACACCTATAAGCTTTTTGCAACTACTGTTGTGCCTTATTTGCTAATTAGTACGCACTTTAGTTTTGAGGAGGCTGATTAGAGACTACATTCCATTTTCTAGATTACTTCTCAATCAAACTTGTAAAAAAGTCGTGGTCTTTAAGCAGTATCGTAGCATCGTGCTGGCACGGCACTGACCGTCTATATCCTATACATAAAGTAATGAGCGCGTGTGGTCGTATATGCACATGTGCGTGTGTGTTTGTACAACTACTCCCAAGATAATCTATATACTTATAAAACTCTGATGTTCACGTTTAAATATTTGCACATGCTCTAAACTGAATAAAATGTTATAAATTTTGTGGGAATCGATCCCACGCCCTTGGCATTAAAGGTCCACCTCGCTACCGTCTGTGTCAAAGGGACTTTTGTACAATAATCTTCCAAAAACTGATGTAAATGACGTCGAAAGATTAAATAACAGTTTTTCGACCTAAATTATATTGATTTAATTGTAATAAATTTAGAAAGAGGTAATTTAATGAATAAACTACGAGAAACAATTACTACTGAAATAATTGTTTAAAATATCAACAAGTCTTATTTATTATAGCTAACAGACGTTTTAGAAATTATCAAATTAATATAACTAAAATATTTACACAATTATGTCCGTAATCAAAAAACAGTTTGTCATAATGCCTATATTGTCTTCTTTTCATATTTCTATTTCAATAAAATAGATAGAGTAAGGCTGCCGATATATCGGAAGGTACAGGAAGGTTCTACATAAAACTAATTCTCTCTAAATTAAGGAGTTTAGGACTAATTGCATTGGCTGTGGCCCCTCAGGAATTGACAACTTCTTCCAGTTGTCAAGAGAGAAACTGATTCTGATATCTACAATGCTTGTATCAGTCTTACTTGTGGCGCAAATTTACTAAATTCCATTTAACTCACAATATGAGAGTTCAAAAAGAAGATGAGGAATACTCTAAATTTCTTAGAAATATTGGTGAATACAGAGTTAAAAAGAATGAAAATAAAGAGATTATTACTGGCTGCAGACATGTTTATCCGTGGACATGACAAACATGATAATCATGCACACATTGATTAGTTTATTGAAGACATTTACTCTTCATTCGCCAACCCACATAATCACAGAAAATTCGATATAAGTTCCATTTAACGAGACACACAGTGCAATTAATCATAGGTTCATTGAATAATTTCCAGGAGAAATTAAACAATAGCTGTCATACAACTCGGTTTGTGTAGGAACAGATCCCGCACATAATCCTAAAGAATTTCTTGACTCACTAGAGTTGTGTGGATTGCCCCAACATAAGCTTGAACTAAAAAAGGGAGCTCCTGTCATGTGTATGAGACAACCTAATCTACCACGCTTATATAATGAAACAAGACTAAAAACTGAGAGGTTTACGTGTCATTTTTTGTAAAATTATCGCATCACGGTGTCAAGGGGAAATAATTTTAATTCCAAGATTCAAAATTGTTTTATCTGAAGAGGACATTCCTCTTTTAAGGATTCAATTTGGAATTCACTTAGCATTTACCATGACTATTCATAAGTCTCAAGGAGAGACTCTACAGAAAGTTTTAGTTCATTTATGTAAAACAGTTTTCAACATGGCCAATTAATTACATGTTGCTCTCGGTAGGGTCAAACAGAAAGAAAACATTAAAATTGTTTTGGAAAAATTCAAATTGTACAAAAATTGTAAATTAAGAGAACTGTCTTAAAAATATGTTCATTATCTTCTTTATTAGAAATGAATAAATTTAGAGTTCATCTGCATTTATGTGAACATGATTGCATTAAGAAGGAAGGTATTGGATGACCCATCGGGTCACGGGTAGTCTAGTGTTATCATAAAAGTCCGTCTTACGTCGTTCATAATAATATTAAATTTTCTAACCTCTGTTGCATTTGTTTTATATTCGTATCAACTTAAATTTGTTAATGATAAAATATAATGTTGGTGTCGAGTTTGCTAATTCAGCTCAAACCCAACTGTAACTTAAAAACGAATTAAGTGTCTATAACTCTTGAGTGATAAATACATGCAAATTGTAATAAATGCAACAGAGGTTAGAAAATTTAATATTATTATAAACGACGTAACAATAATTACAATTTGCATGTATTTATCACTCAAGAGTTATAGACACTTAATTCGTTTATAAGTTACAGTTGGGTTTGAGTTGGATTAGCAAACTCGACACCAACATTATATTTTATCATTAACGAATTTAAGTTGATACGAATATAAAACCAAAACAGTAAAATCTAGAAAATATTAATTCTCATATGATTAATTCCACCTTCATATATGTAATATGATTACGAATCACATATTGATATTTGTAATTCAAGTTCACTTATACTTCAAATGACTGAAAAGTGAATAACACAATAAGATGAAATATATAACAAGTATTTTCTCACTTCATATTTTCTCTACAAATATTTGTGAACAGTGAGCTATATGGTATTTAAATAGTCACATAATGATAATTTAGTCAAAAACATATTTGTACAAAGGTAAATGAAAAATATGTGGTATCACACGCCAGATTTTTGTTCTCCTTTTATAAAACAAAATAATATGTTTCGCAGAATATTGTAAGTGATTAAGATTGATAGATAGCATGGGTGAACGTAAATGCAAACAGTAAGTATACCGGTAAAGCTGTATGCTCACAGTAAATTAATTAAACTGTTTCACTCTGATATTTGTCCATAACACAGCAAAGGTGAATTAGGCTATTTTGTATCTGGTGAACTATTTCCCATTTCTTTATGAAACTCCTCTGTAAGTAATTCTTATCAATAAATTTAAAATAGTACATCAGGGATTCTCTTAAAATGGAGAAAACGTAGGGTTGTGTAATATGTGTTCACCTAATGTCAATTTATTCGCAAGGTGTGACTAAATGTTTTTGTAGATAAATAGAGAATGAGCCTAAATTATCCAATAAATAATAACTTAAAAGAACAATTATTACACAATTCATTTGCCATTTTCCTAAACATAATTAGATTTTTTTTTAAATGGAGTGCGCAGTTCATTAAAATTTCTACAGCAAGGTAATAATGCCTAAAAACCAAATATTTTGAAAATAAAATATTAAAGTTATTGTTATTTTTATTAAAGTAAACTAAGTAATTGTTTAAATTGAAACTAATGAACTAAATGTTACTTTTAATGAGAGTTTTATTTTAAAGATTTAGTAATATCATTGTTGCAGCTTTCAAAATTCACTTGCTTATCTGATAGCATCTACTTTTTGCTTAGTAGCATTACCAAAAACGTTGCAAAATTGTCAGGTGGTAAACAATGTTTACATCAACTTACATGTTCAACTCAAAAACGTCTCAACTTGATGCATTCATCAGGCTGCAGTCAATAAGACGCTTGTAAGTTACTTCATTTTTGCATTTTCTAGTCATTTCTGTTGTATTTGTATTAGTATTAGAATTGTCTTTTTTAAAGAACTGGAGTTGATTTTAATAGAAAATGTCCAGTAACAGATATAACGAAAAAAATGTAGTTTGAACACATTTCAAAAAGATTTCAAATCTAAAAAAAATCATAAATTTAGATTAAAAGCAACTACGATAGTATATATAAAATAAGTCAAACAATATAAATATAGTTTTCTCGAGTGATGGCTGTGAAATCGTTTGTAAGCTAAGCTGAGTTCAAAGAGTGGCCCAATCAAGATGGGTGCAGTATGAAGAGATTCTCTTGTGAGGGGGTATTTCTGACTGCTATAGCATTAACAATCGTTTTGTTAAAAACAGAGCATTCACTAAGTCACAACTATGGATAGCGGGAGTTGGGCAAAGAGGAAGGGAGACGGGGATTGGGGTGACAAAGTTAGAAGGCCTTACGTAATGGCTCAAGTTGGTGGAGGATAAGGAACGCCTCCGGCCGGCCCCGGTCAAGCCTTCTCTATCTGCCAGCGTCTTCGTGTCTTCTAACACTCACTCTCCCCCCTTACCCCACTATTCCAGCTCTATAAATGCAAATTCTCAAGGAAACCGACACGAAAGAGAACCATGAAACTCTCATTCATTCCACAATTAAAGTAGACTGTTCCTTGGCACAATATTACACACAATAAGATGAACGACTTCAAGACGCTTCCGTATAAAGCCTAACTTTCCATTTAATTTGTACCTCGTCTATAAAGAACCATAAATTCCTTTCATTCTTCAAATGAATGTATCTTTTATTTGATCTAATAAATTTCTAGTAGAAAAACAGACAGCATTTTGTAAAACTCTTCAAATTCTAAATTGACGAATTCAATTCTCTATTTTGTATTTCTCAATATTTTGAAGTTTTACAGTAAACAGATTAGTCCAATAAAAACAATACATGATACGCTGCAATTTTATTTTTTTAGAGGAATGCAAATTGATCAAATTGATACAAATATCAAGCGGATTTATTTATCTTCAGTTATATCTGTTAGAAGTCAGTTACGAAATGAATCATGACGACATGTTAAGATCAGAGTCACACATGTGCATGTCCATCCAGAGTCTACTACGTGGAATTTAATTTGAGACGTGAACACAACAAAACTTTATCAGGGATAAGTATGTCACCTTGCAAACAATCATACAAATTTACAATTTATGAAGCAATGTGCATTTTTCTTATACTTTTGTCATTCTCAGTTTTTTTTTTTAAAAAATAAACTCTTTTACTCAAGACAGGCTTGTAAAGTATTAACAATGATATCATATTTCAAATTTTTCTTAAAAGGACATTTTTACTAACATTATGAATCATAATATTTACTCAATTTTTAGTTTTTCAAAGAACGCATGCTTACAACATTGTGCTAAATCCCGAGATATATTTTCCTTAGGGTACTTCATATATGTAACGGAGAAGTGATCCTCTAAAAATCTGCTTACCAGTTGAAAAATGACATTAAACATATTTGGTCATGTAACAATAAAAGATTTTTACTTCATTTAAATATACTAGAAGTATCTCGTAAGCATATAAGTGATACTTATTACCGTTCTCTATGAAAAGAATCTGAAAATAATGCTTAACATCTGAGCTGGGATTATCATGTTGTACATATTCTCTTCAACCTCTAATAATGCGAATAATAAGTGACATTAATAGCAACAAGATGGTTATATATTTTATCAGTTTCTTACTTTAAGAATATATTCAGTTAGTAAGAAATGTGTATAGGCCAAAATAAGAAAGTATAGAATTGAGGCAGTGACAGGGTGGATAAGGATGTATGTATGGTACTGATTTAAGGTGAAGTAAATGAGAGGGGGTGGCGAAGGAGGCGAGGGTGGACGTGTCTTCTGGAGATTTACCAAATCAGAGCCCGCTCTCGCTACGGCTGCCCTCTGACTTCGCCATTCATCTGCCCGCCCTCATTATCAACACTTACGTCCTCCTTCTCCAGTCACACATAAAACCGTTTTATCGTCAACAAGAAAAAAACCTAGTTTTTCAATATTCACATATAAAATACTTATCATTTGACATCTGATATCAGGTATAACAATTTACTTCATTGCAGTGCCTTTGATTGAAAATGATACTCACTAGTCTCCCTAATACAACATAAAAGCCTTCAAATGAAATGTTACCTCGAAGGCAACACAGAATTACTTTTAATAGTTTTAATGATTTGCTCTTATTGTTTCTTAATCTTGTTATTTATCACAGTAAAATAAGAATTATAACTGATTCTTACAGTTTCTTCATCCTAATCAATAGACAAAACAATTGTGTGAACATTAAAAAATGAATGTTTTTTATATGATAACAATTCCAGGGTAAATTAACATACAGTACCCATGAAGGATATGAGAGCTCAAAGCAATTCATAGCTACATTCATGCTGGATTCAGAGGTGGTTAAACCGACTTGTGCTTTATTTCACGGTAAATTTCACTCATTCCACACTAGAGTCGTTTATATCCCATTAATTATTTAATAACGAATAAATTGAGTTCTATATAAAACTACTGAAGGAAAGTTGTTGCCACAGCCTATGTGCAAAATACAGATGGCAAGAGAAGTATAACCCCATTCATCTTGTTTGAATTGATTTTGTCCATTATTTAAAGAAGATTCTAAAGATGGTCATGTGTACGCTGACCACAGGGACACACTACATTTAGTATGTTTTTTATGTCATTTTTCTTCAGATAACCTATATTGATTACATGCATATTATCAGTTGCGATTGAAGATGGACAATGTCCGAAAGCGCTCCAACGACTCCAAGATCATTGTACGAGGTTTGCCGTATTAATAATATAAACTATATTGACTACCTCACTCCACAAGTAGTGTTCTCTAGAAGTGTGCATATATATGATAATGAAAGCTCAATAAAAACAATTTACTCCAGATTTTCATAATTACTGTTTAAAAGTAGAGAGTTTACTTGTGTTTTATGAATTCTACATTTATTTCTTTTTGTGTATTATAAAATATGAAAGTGCCTCCTGTAATACAAGCAGGATACAATGAGATTTTCTTCTCGAGCGGACTTTTACTACGTGTTATAATAGTTACGTTAGTGACTAAAGGTTGTTTGCAGTGACGGGCCTTGTTCTCTGATTAATGATTCAGTCTTAGATTCCGTGTTGTTTTCTGGGGTCCCGCAGACCGTCAAGTGCGTGTTCCAGGTATGGCGACACAACTAATACTGTTTAGCCTTGCTATGGCCTTACTCCTCAAATTAGCCTCGTTTGTTCTATCATGATAATGACTCCACAGTTTCAATCTAGTGGATTTAATTATATTGTGTCCATCTCAGCGACAACATGAACTTCCTAATACTCATCCCTACCGACAACATGAACTTCCTAAGACTCATCCCTACGGACAACATGAACTTCCTAAGACTCATTCCTACGGACAACATGAACTTTCTAAGACTCATCCCTACGGACAACATGAACTTCTTAAGACTAATCTCTACGGACAACATGAACTTCCTAAGACTCACCCCTACGGACAACATGAACTTCCTAAGACTCATCCCTACCAACAACTTGAACTTCCTAAGACTGTTAAATTCCATCTCTCCCAACACTACACTGATTACACTTTTCTCTGTGTTTTAGACATGAATTTCAACACATGGTTACAAATAGTTTCTCAGTCTATAAATTTGATAATTGTTCTTCACAAAATTTTTCTTACTTAAAAGTTGGCTAAATTATTAATTTAACAATATGAAGCACTTTCTTGATTCCCTGTAAGATTTATATATCTTACAAAATAAGCCATTTTACTTATATTTATACATAAAACACTTATACAACGATACATTTTTTGAAAGATGACTGTTGTTTTTTCAATACTATAATTGATTAAAATAATTGATCACTTCATCGAGATAAAGTTTTAAATTATGATAGATCCGGTCAGATCATTTAGCATGTTCATCCATTTGCAAAGGAAAATTTATTGTCGAAATATTGACCTCTGATGACTTAGTTTTTTCATGCATTTATTATAACGTGCAATTATTTATTGAAACTTCATATATAAAAATTATTTTCACATACTAGAAAAAATTAGTAAAATCAAAAATAGTTCTTGCTGTGTTTAAGAATATCATTGTTCTTCAATAATATTGAAAAATAGCTCACCATCAGATTTATAGAAAATCTGTGAAGTTACTGCACATAAAACTTAATTGTTTCTACTACTGATATTCAAAATTAATGACATTTTTGGAACTCAATTTCTTAATAGTTAATACAAATTTAAATTTGTAGAACCACGGAAGTGATGGTTCTAATTAATCACGTCATCTTGGGGAATATCAGATTGGGTCTTCTGTTCAGGAAGAATATCTGGGGCTTATCCTAGATAAGAAGCTTAGCTGGAAGCACCAAAATCGAGGAACGCGCTAGGAAGGTCATTTTAAGGCTCATACATTAGAGAAGAGATGGGGAATAAATCCAAAGAATTATTTACTGAATGTATAAGGCAGTTCTTATGTCAAAGCGATGAAGAGGAGGAACCTGTTCCACACTTTCTTTGTTAAAGCCCTGTTCTGGCTCAAAGAAGGAAAGCAACTTGAGGAGGGTACTTCTTAACAATTTTGAGAACCTACCAACCTAACCTAGTTTGAATTAGTACCCAACTTTGCATAAAAAACAATATTGTACCTTTTCCATATTTCAATATTACCCACTTGTATAAAGTTCATTTTCACACCAAGATCTATACGACTGGGAAATGTTACTAACATTTGTCAAATGATACAACTCGTGGAGTACTAACATATTTTTGTAGAACCTACCCGTATGCAGACAGACATCATGAAAAACGTATTCAGAAAAACTCTATACGAGTATTCCTCAGAGTATTTATTTTTCAGCTTACTATACTTAGCATGTAATATCTGAAGAAGAGGGAACTTTGCCTTCAATGATCCAATTATATTCGTTTTAAAAATATATGATATATCATACTACATTTACATTACAAACTTTTAACTATTTATGTCATATATCTTTAAATGATATATATGACATATATATGAATTATATATATCAATATTTCGATGTGAATTATTAATATAATATTACTGCCTAAGGAGCTCCTCGAATCACCAAAACCCCTAAAATTTACACGTCCGTTCCCCTAAACTGTAATATTGACTACTTTGTATATATCAAATTAACTCTTTAAAAGAAGTTTTGGAAAATTTGTTGGTAAATATTTTTGGAAATCTTTTAAATCCAATAATTTTCCAGTTTTTTTTTATCTAATTTCATCTAAACAAATACAACACAAGTGACAAATAAAGACTATAAATAGTCGCATTTTTAGCATATAGGACTCATTGATTTTCATTTGTAGTAATTGAATATAGTATTGATTTATATACCATAGTAATTTTAGGTAGTCTCTGCATGAATTGTTTCAACATCTTTATGTTCGCAGTTTAGCAAAATCAGAACAATTTTGAATTATGGTTACATTCTAAAATGACGCGTAATGTAATCTTTAACATAATAAAACATGAAATGCATTATAAACACTAACTAAAATAATTTTAATGTTGAATTTTTTATCGATTAATGAGGAACAAGTGAGGTATTTATACTAAATAATCATCTAATGCTGTAGTCAGGTTGCACTCGTAAATTATCGTGTATTGTATAGGTTGATTCTATTTTAAAAATTTAAAACTGTTCAATTACTTGAATTAAAATACATGCCAAGGATGGCAGACAATGCCTTAGTTTAAAATTTAAATTAAGGCAAATATTTTACATCCATAAATAGTCTGGTTTTAATTATTTAAGGTTTAAGAAAAGCATGGATTTTGATCAACGATTCTTTTCAAATATTTACTAACTATTGCACAAATAAACTACGTTTAAATGAAATATTTAAGGGCTTTAATGGGTTTATTAAATTTTACGTTGAGCAGCATTTAATATTTGAAGAATTAATTAAGTGAGCAAAAGGAAAAGCTCTTATTGACTTGAACACATCTATAGCCTTTGAATTATATAGACTGTAATCTTGATCTTGAATTTATTGATCCACATCCAAAAAGTCTCCCGTATATTTAGAAAGAAAAATTCAAAGGACTTAATGGAATGTGTAATTGAATCAATAATGCACCATTACTGGTCACTATCTCTCCATTAAAAATTAAACACAACTCTCTACGAGATGCAACTTCTCTATTACTGTACCCTCAACTCTGGAATTGAAAACTTTATTCCCTTATTTAGAATTAGTAACCATCCAGCTTAAATATTTAACAACTTTTAAAACTGCATATTATATTAAACAAGTTAAATTTAAATTGTTGTGCTATTCACTTCTACCTAGGATGACCTCCTCATTGATGTTTCAAATTTTGACTCTGTTCAGATTTTCCATTTAGTCCAAACCATTTATTTTATTAATAATTTCAAATAATACTTTACTTACTAATAAAGTTATTATATAATTTATTATCATAAATAATTGCAATATTATCAATCACCACGTACAAAAGTATAAAATTTTCAAAATGAAAAACTAAGTATTAGATTAGATTGTTCTTTAAACAAGTTGCAATTATTTTTCTTATTTGTAACTTTTTGCGCTTTTTACGTATGCTTAATTTTTGAGTGATTCTATTGTTTCTTATATTTCTTCTGTTTTGTAGTTCTATGCAATGAGAATTTAATTTGAACCTGAAGAACTAACCGAATCCTAATATACTTTTATTTTGCTCTTACTTCACGGTCAATATTTTTGTCTATATATATAAATCAAAACTTGAAATGGTCCAGCAGGACTACTAGTTCACACAGGAAAGAGAAAAACAAATAAAGACACACACAAAAGACTGTCGAAATATCGTTGTGAGTCTTTTGTGTGTGTCTTTATTTGTTTTTCTCTTTCCTGTGTGAACTATATATATTATATATATATATATATATATATATATATATTATATATATATATATCAATGATCAAACCACAATAAGAAATGGGAAAACAAGACTAAGATCTTTCAACCGTAACAAGCGGTCTTCGTCAGAGTCAAAAACCCAACTGATAATATCAGTTGGGTTTTTGACTCTGACGAAGACCGCTTGTTACGGTTGAAAGATCTTAGTCTTGTTTTCCCATTTCTTATTGTGGTTTGATCATTGATTGTTGTTTCACGTGTTTATGTGAAATCTTTTATATATATATATATATATATATTATATATATATATATATATAAAGTTATCAGGACTCGGTCAGTTCTTCAGGTTCAAATTAAACTCTCATTGCCAACGTTTTGGTTTTTATTTAAAACTTTTTCCATAGGGAGAAGTATTTAAATAAAAACTGAAACGTTAGCAATGAGAGTTTAATTTGAACTTGAAGAACTGACCTGATAAACTTTAGTTTTGTTTCTATTCTACAGTCAATATTTTTATCAATATATATCTATTTCAGTGTACATAAAGAACGTAGAGAAATTGCACTTACATTAGAGAAAGCACACACTTACAGTCTCTAATTTTCGGTTTGAACCATCTTCAGGAGAGATAAGGTAGAGAAATCGAGCGCACTGGTTCAGAAACGGTTGGAGACCAACAATGTTGCTGCATGCGTGCACGGTCACAGAAAATAAGGTAGACAGGAATAATTTTATAATTAAATTAAGAAATGTTAAAATATAAATAAATAAAAGAAAAAAATTGGAGGACGAACATAAGAATTGATACATAATTAAAAGTACGTATTAAGCTATGATAAAATAAAATAAAACTGAGAATACAAATAATAATATTAAATAAATAAAGAAATTAAATAATAAAAAATGTAATAATTAAATAATAAAAAATGAAGTAATAAATAATAAAGGATTGCAAAGGGTATTTGATAATAACAAATGAAATGCAAAGACAAGAGACTAATTAAATGAATCATTATCTCTTTTGACTGAGGCCAGGTGCACTGCGCGTGCTTAATAACCATAAATGGGCTTCTTCAGAGACTTGTAGAGTGAGATCTTTGCAGTCAGGGGGGATTTATCGCAGAATCCGCAATTTGTAGCACTCATTAAAGGGGAGACTGTGGCTATTGACTGAAGCTCTGTGCTTGTTCATAAAGAGACTAAGCATGGTGGATGTTTGGACCACGTAGAACGAATCACACTTGGTAGACTCCAAACGGTACCCACAGTTTTTAGAGGTACATCAGCATCGGATTTTGAAAAAGTCAATTGTAACAGGATAGTGTTTGTTATCGGAGGGAGCTGTGAAGTGTGGTTGGATATTGATAATGGAAAATGTGATGCAACCTCGACGTCCACCCAGTTTCGCTCCCGAGAGCAAACAGTTAGCTCTCTTGGAGGTTAGATGTTGCAACTCACCAAGACAATCTCAAATGTATTCTGCTTAAATGAATATCTTAATATTTACTGTTAGGAGGACTTCGACTTAAAGAGTCTTACGCAAACGTTCAGTGTGAGATAAACATAGGAAGTGGAATACGAAGAGTTGATGAAAAATACTTTCCTATTATTGACTATAAGATTGTACTGACTGTAAACATTATCAGACACTGCACAAATGGTTATCTATCACTACTACAAACTAGATCAGTCATGTTTCTGTTGAATTTTATAGATCAGAAGACATAAAAAGGAAAAAACTAGGTTTGTTTTCCTAATAGCAACAGAAATAACTTGATCAATATACTCAACAAAATATTTCATTATTATGCAAATTTAGAAACTAATCTCTACTCTGATTCTGAACTTAAAACGTACCTTCGAGGTGAGTTTTGAATGATGACTGCATGTTGTGTAGGATAGTGTGTGTGAGGAGTGAGTATGTATGTGTAGCTGTGTTTGTTTTATGTGTGCAGATGGGAATGAGCGAAGTTCGGGGGGGGGGGGGGGAGGGAGAGCGTGAGAATAATGTTGTGAGTTAATGTATGTAAGTTAGAAAGAGGACTTCATACTAAAATCTAATTAGAATATAATGTTGTTTTTCTCCACCTAACTATCTTTAACATAATACCATTAACAGTGATTACACCCATTCCTCAGTATAAAAAAATATGTCCCTGCATAAACTGTAGCATTATTAATACGATAAGGTTAGAAACATTTATCTTTATCAGATGAGACATACATTCTAGTCCACAAATTCCAATTAGATAAGAATAGAGGTTTATTTATTACTTTAATTATTATTTTTTACTCAGCAGCAAAAACTAATGGTTATTAAGTTGGGCACATAAAGATATTATTGTAACCCTATCATAAATTTCTATTGTAAAATTTTGAATCATGGATTTATATATATATATATATATATATATATGTTTGTGTTTGTGTGTAAGTGTGTGTGTGTGTGTTCAAACCACAAGAAGAAATGGGGAAAAAAAGACTTAAGGTTGATAAAGCGTATTAAGCGGTCTTCGTCAGAGTCCCAACCCAACTAAAACACAAGATATAGAAACATCATGGCAAGGGGTCGAGGGGAATAGGAGGAAAGAGAAGTATTTTAAAGGATCTAAAGTGTAGGAAAGGACAATAGTCCAGGGAGAGATGTTTAGGTAAACAAAGTAGTACAGTAAGAAAAAGTAAATCACTATCCGCTAGCTGACACCCACCTAGATGAGGCTACTGCCTCATCAGGACTGAGTCAAGTTTGAAAAGCCCGTTACTAATGTTTATAATATTAGATCTATTAAATTTAACCAGAGAGAATTCGATAATATTTTTTAACAACAACGATTTTTTATGGGTAATAAATTTAGCTTAGGTCCAACCAGGGATTTTATGTTTTCAATTGTATTTGAAACTTCAGATTTCAATAATAAAAAAAATATTAATTTCAATAATAAAAAAACTATGCTTATGTTATTTTAAATATCATAATTGGCATATATGAGCATCGACCTAAAGTATAATCAAGAAACTTCTTCAAAGTGAACTAAATATTTCTCAAGAAACATATGGTATTAACATATATGGTTAGTATTACCTAGCTTTATAACGTGTCAAACGGTCTGAATCGAGAAGTATTAAAATCATTTGGAATGTACAACCTATGCTTCCTCATGCCTACAGAAGATCATAAAAATTTATACATACATATATATCAATGATCAAACCACAATATGAAATGGGAAAATAAGACTAAGATCTTTCAACCGTAACAAGCAGTCTTCGTCAGAGTCAAAAAACAACTCAGTTTTTGACTCTGATGAAGACCGCTTGTTACGGTTGAAAGATCTTAGCCTTGTTTTCCATTTCATATTGTGGTTTGATCATTGATTGTTATTTCACGTGTTTATGTGAAATCTTTATATATATATATATAATTATTTTATTGATTAATCTACGGTATAATTTCGTCTATGTCTCTGGGACAACTCCTTCATGAAATCATTCCCTACCAAAGAAAACTTGTCAGGAAACTAGAAAACAGTAGGAAAAAGGTCGTGAATGCAGAATCTGCCGTCTTCTTTAATAAAATATCTTTACAAGAGAATCTGGTGCCAATATACACTAATATATATATATATATATATATACAATTAAAAGAAACGGTCCAGACTTTTTTAAATAAAATAAATTCAAGAGGAAGGAAACACACAGAAAGACACAGACATAACTCACATCGGTATTTCGACCATCGTCGTCATCAGGAGGTGTGAAGAGCGAAGAGTCCCGCAGGAAGGCAGGGCGGTGACTCCTGCCGCAGGTGAGTCACCGCCCTGCCTTCCTGCGGGACTCTTCGCTCTTCACACCTCCTGATGACGACGATGGTCAAAATATCAATGTGGGTTATGTCTGTGTCTTTTTGTGTGTTTCCTTCGTTTTGTATTTATTTTATATATATATATATATATATATATACAGAATTGGTTGCACACGGCTGAATATTGTCGGTCAATGAACTTCTTGTCCAACTTCTCGAGCTTGCAAAAAATTAATTTTCAGCCGTGTACAACCAATCCTGTATAAAAGAATGACTGTTACCAAAGTACACTAATATATATATCAAAATGGATCCATCAGACCACAAATAATCCAACTATATCAAATCTGAAAATAAAATAATAAAATAATTATTCTATATAAAACCTGAAAACCAAACTAAATAATCAATAATCACTATTGTTTACTTGCAGTTGAGTAAACAATACAGAAAGCGTTATGCAGTAACAGTTTACTGACTATCTGAAATTGTTTATATTATCCTCAAACTCACAATATTTTGCCTTCAAAACAAGTAAGATCCCAAAAAGAAACTTATTTTGTTCGATAAATATGACTATAAAGTCTTGCTAACTAGATTTGTTATTTGAAAAAATTGAAATATGTCTCTTAAAAAATACTCAAGTTCAATGATAATTTCATTGGAATCCAAGAATGGCGTGTGGCGTAATGTTCGTGCAAGTTTCTCTTGCGTGATCTATGTGGCATTCCCCTTCTCTAATAAAAATATATTCATCTCACATATCTCTCATGGGAACAAGATAAAATGAATGTTATATTCATGTTATTTATTGCCAGAGCAGATAGAATTGTTGAATTCGAATTAACAGAATTTTAATCAAAGGGGAAAGTTGTTCAATTGATGGTAGTTGGAATAGATTTGAGGCTCTCTGGCGGGGTTGTAATTCCATTGGGGTGTAAATGAGAACAGGTCGTAAGTTAGCTGGCAAATATCTTAAGTCTTCTTTATGGCGGTTGATAACACATTCGCGTGCAGGCTGACTGCAGTGTGTCCATTAAACGTTGCTGCTTTAATCATGCGTTTATTTGCTTTTAAAAATTCCGTATGACTAAAAAATAATATTATTGAAGAAGTACTCCTTCAAATTAAGCAAAAAAAAGTACCATTATAGATCAAATATTAAGATCATTAAATATTTGTAAGTGATCATCTCATCGTACAGCTCAGATATTTATCATTCACAATAAATCTTTAAAATCAAACCAAATCATTTTGCTAGTATACGATGATTTCAAAGGAAAAATTAAAAATTTTCTACTAAATTTTGAATCTGAAAAATTAGACTATATTTAGAGTGTTCTTCAGTTTATTCCTGAACTTTAATAGTTCGAACTCAGACTCCTTTCACCAAATCATTTGCTAGTTTAAGTAGTCCTTTGTTAAGAGGAAGCAAGCCTTTGTTTTCTTGGACTTCATTCTGTTCTGGTCTTCACTTTTACCGTTAATATGTTTAAAGTGACCAATTTGTTTATTAATATTGATCTTTTTTTTTCATTTCTCCTTGTGTTTAAGTGATTTATTATTGAGTTATTTTTTTTTGTTTCGCGTAAGGTTGTTATACTGAAAAAAGCCAAATCGAGAACTAAAATATCTAGAGATTAAAAAAAGACTTCATAAAATGTAATCAATTATCATTACCGTTAAAGTTATGTTAAATTTAAGATATATATTTTAATAACTATTAATATACAAGAATACGAAAACTGTATTACCTTATTGATATTAACATTAACATTAAATATGTTGATTTATTAATTGTATTAATAGAAAACACAAGAAAGTGTTATGAAGTAACAGTTACGCTATATATTAGTAATCGTTACTTGAGTAGAGTACTCAGAAAGAGAAATGATATATAGTGCTGATGAAGAGAAGCACATTAGTGAGGAATTGACAGAGAAGTAAGTTGTGGAGTCCATTCAAAGAAACTTGCGTTTACTGAAGATAGCAGAGGAGGGAGATGGATCGAAACCAAATTACCACCCTTCTAGATACCGAGAAGCAAATGAGGCACAACTTCCTCCCTGAATCTCACACAGGCGAGAGACGCCCAGTCCTGTAAAGAACGCCTCGTCGACTTGGACTTGCACAGTCTAATCTACTTCCCATCTTCCTCTTCATTTACTCCACACCCATGTATTTCTCATTTCCATAAATGTTTTACATGTCTTCAATCTATTAATGTATATGAATTCATTAATATTTTAAATTCTCAGGGATTAGTGCTTCTTTTATCACGGTGCTTAATCTCAATATCAAACGTATACTAGTTTTCCAGAATTGTTTGGCTAAGATATCTGTTAATACCAACAACTCAAATATCTTCAATAAATCATTAAATCACAATAAATTAAATACTTAAACTGTAATTAAGGTTAATTTCTAAGCATCTTTCATATTATTAACCTTAAACTAATTATAATTAAAATTATAATGCAACATAAAAGCTTCCACAAATTTATATTTTTCACTTAATAATGTAAAGGCGATGACATGGATCCACAAGGTTAATTTATAAAACAGTTATTATTCATCTGCATTGGGATCACAACAAACGAACCATCAAACGACTAAGAAAATTAGTTGAATTAGCTTTAATTTATTATAATTATTAGAATATTACCTCACTGTAAGCTGTTTTTAGTTTTGTTCGTAGAATTGAACAAGGGCCCCACCTGGTACTTGTCCAAAATAATCTTATAAAGGGAGGTTAATGTTTCACAGGGTCGTTTATGTGTTTCTGGCCACACCGAAACTCCAATTACCATTAAACTAGCAATAAAAATAATTAATTGTCTGGGGACGCCTGTGAGACGGCCGACCGAGCCCCTCACTCGTAATGTCTCTCCTTTCTTAATTAATTGCTTTACTATTTATACTTACTTTTGATTCTTTAAACTACTGATAAACAATAATTTTTCTTTCTTTAGATTAGAAATCTTATCATTTATTTTTAGATACAGCTGATTCTTTTCATATTATATCAGTAATTATCAAAACTGCATTTTAAAACCCAGAAGCTAATAAGTCATATATGAAAATTGCACAACCTTTGAACAAACAAAATGTCAATATTTCTTAATATAGTAGAGAATAAAGATTCTATAATAATAAAAATTGTACCTATAACAATGTTAACAAACCATCTATTTCTATAAGGCAGTTTTCAAAATCAATAACACTAGGAACTGACAGAGTAAAAATTATGTGGTTACAATAAGGGAGTTGTGTATAGGAAGGTAGAGGATTACACTGAGAGGTCTGCTCACGAAATAGCGATATTTCTTCATGATTTAGGAACTATGTAAGCGAAAGTGGAATAAACAAGAGCTAAACAGAAATAAACCCTTACTTAAACCACACAAACACAACTGTCAGTTATTCAACGAAAATAAAGTTACCAGCAAAATAATAAATAATAATTTGTGTTGTATTTCAATTCAAATGACTGATATCATAATTTTAGAATAACTTAAAAGTTGCTTTTTTTTTAAATTCTTCATTTTTTGGATAAAGGATTAAACTCACAAGGGACAGATGTTGAAGAGAGAGCTATGCAGCAGGGAATCGCCATTCTGCTGACAAGAAAATAGCAAAAGTAAGCATGCCTCCTGAGACTGTCACTCCAAGTGACGTCTTCTTCTGTCATCACAGCAGACTTTTCGTACCTCCCTTATTAATTGTGGTTGGTATATTCTCTGACACCCATTCATATCACTTCTTTATATTTAGTTGGATAATTGCAAGTAGATTCAACCAACCAATTCATTTACCTTCAAATTCATTCTCTAAAATATCTCAATTGATTCAGTTTTATTATATAGGCGTTATTAAAGACTAGTCCATCTTACACAACAAATCCAAAGCTATTATTCCAAAATTCCAAGATTATAAATCTTATCACAATCTACTTTGGCAGAAAAAAACATCTTCAAATATCCGGGTACCTGGAAAAATCTTCACTTAAAAAATACCGCTCTCAAAAATGAATATTGGACCCAATTTATAATCGTCATAAGCGTGTAAAGGGGAATTCACATTAATATTTATAACAGTTAGATTGAATATTTTTATGTGCGTGTCTAAAGACATTGTGCAGACACTTTGATTTAATTATATCAGCTGTAGGTTATAATTAATTTTGGTTCAATATTGACCATTTCTATTATTTTTTTTATTCATCTCACGTTATAATTTATCATATCGAAACCATTGAACCCATGCCAAGACATTGATTCTACAAGCGATCGATTCCTTATTCTATATTCATCTTCTTGAGAGACTTCCTGTCTCTGTAAGACCACAATGACTCAGACCGCTCACTGCTGTTACATACTCAAGAGACTCATTAGTTGTGCAAACCATAATTGTGTGGTATTTACTCGTATTGGGGTAAATTGATAAATCAAAGTCTCTACACACAAAAAAGAAGCTTTTTTTTATTTAATTATTATTCGAACACGAAATGTTCGGGCGCGTAAATAAAAAAAAATTAGTTTTTATTTGTGGGGACTTTGATTTACCTCAGCAACTGAATCAACCTTCTTTGGTATCTAGTTAGTAACTACCAGAAGTATACATATACAAAATATAGTTCAAAGTTTTCTTATCTCAACTACATATTTTATAGTATTTTCTTTATCAAGGATTGTTCCAGCGTCAAGCGATTCTCAGGAAAACACCTTTAAGACGATGTTTCGTCTATATTTTTAGACATCTTCAGAATTGAATGTAACTTATCCACCAAATAAAACTTGTTTTTTCATATAATCGTAATTACTTTTGTATTTGCTATAAGATGTTTAAAAATATAAAGAAAACGTTAGTTTAAAGGTGTTTTTTTTAATTGTTTGACGCTCAACCAAAGGTCAATAAAAAAAAATAATGGATTTTTAAAATATATTTATCTTGATGGAAATATCAAGTGAAAGGATTACTTGTAATATTTTCTCATTTATTTTTTGAATAAATCAAACGACTAATTAGGTTAGAAATTTCTTTTCATCCATCAGACGTTGTAAACAGTTTATTATAATTCACAGCCTTTGAGAAAGTGAATAACGTTTTCATTTATGAAACTCACTAATATACACAAACATACATTCAATGTCTAAATCACAGTAAGAAATTAGAAAAATTACATAAACACATATATATCAATGTTCAAACCACAATAAAAAATGGGCTAAGATCTTTCAGCCATAACAAGCGGTCGTCGTCAGAGGCAAAAATCCAACCCATGATAACTATTCATTTAATAGAAACTAATTGTATTGACCTAGAAATATAGAAACCCTTAAGACCACGAAATATAGTAATTTGTTTTTATTATTATATTTTGCCTGCAGTAAGATAATAATAGATAGATATGAAATGTCGAATGTGATTTGTACATTCCATAAAAATTGAAAAATACTTGATTTTTGCAGTGAGTCTACGGGGAATGTCTAGACATGGCTAGCATATCGTTAGAATTGAAGAATTGAAATACTTTTATCAGCGTAGATTTTCATGTGTTTATTGTGTGACCATAGCAATAACAGTGTTTGTTAAAAGCTCTGCTATTATAAATTTGACTTAAGTCAAATTGAGGGCGCCAAATGTAGAAACAAACAAGCTTATGGGAATGTACAATGCAGCAGACATTTGAAGTTTACTTTGCCTTCGTATAATATATTCAAAGAATTGTCTCAATGAGTATGAAACCCTAAACCACTTTTACTAAATGATCATTTTGAACTTATTTAAAAATATGCCATTTAATTTTGAAATTCATTAAAACAAACTAATTTGGATTAAATATAATACAACAATAAATTTTAGATGAAAGAAACTGATATGTTTTGATTTATAATATGACTGAAAGGAAATAAATTAAAAAAATGAGTATTCCTATGATATAATCATGCTATTATATCATCAGGCAGTATTCATGTCACAATAACCACATGGTGTATATCAGACTACTTTTTACAGTTTTATGAATGAAGTACGAGGTGTGTAAATAAAGTAGTGAGACTGATTTTTTTTTTAAATTTTCTATCAAATATAATTACAATGTGATATTGTCACTTCAAAATAGTTCCCTTCGGAATCAATTAGCGCTGGAGAGGTCCTTCCAATCATTGCAGCATTGCTGAACTGGATTCTGGAATGGCCTTCAGTTTAATTCAGGAATGTTCGGTTACAGCAGTTGTATGTTTTGTAAGTGTCCCGAAATGTTCCATTGAGGTGATTTTTCAATCTCGGGAAGGAAAAAGTCAAGACTCAAGTCTGGTGAATAAGGAGGTGAGGAGCAACAGGAATGTTTTTATGGCCAAAAATCGTTTATTGAGATGCATGTGACAGGGCGCGTTGTCGTAGCAACACCCACTTTGGTGGTTCGTCTTCACATTCAAGTTTCTTTCTCTGAAAATTCCTTAACCACCGAAAAACTGGCCTAAATAAACATTTTCTCCATAGGCTTTTGAATTTTTCAAAAGTTTCGGTTGCATTATGTCCAAGTCTGAAGCAAAATTTGATTGCAAACCGCTGTTAACTTTGAGGTCACTCATTTTTAAAACGCTCAAGAAAAAACCATTTCACGAATACAACGTACGGACAAGAAATACTGTGGCGAGTTAGATTTACTGGAGGCGCATCAACGTCACCTGACGCTACTCAAGGCCACGCGTCTCCAGCGTTCCAATCGAAAGCGACGTTGCCAGTCTCATTACTTTATTTATAACTCGTACTTCATATTCATGTGTAACGGAATATTCATTAGAAGTAAGACTTTAAACTTTCTTGAACTTCCTAAGTTTGATCAATGAGAAAGTCGTCACATAATGGAGAGAATCTATCATAATTGATATAATTCCAATTTAATAAAGTTTTAACAACAATAATTATAATAATATAATTATAATTTATAAAATAAAATTATACTTCTTTTTTTAACAACAATAACAATAATTATAGTTCCTAAAGTTAGATTCCCAAAATTTGACGTTCATGGAAGATTTTTAAAGTGTTTAAATTCTATTAAAAATAAACAAAAATGAATAATTAAATAAATAAAGAAAAATTAAATAAATAATAATTATTAGATTTAACTAAATAATAGATTAATAATCACTATAATAATTAATTCATCCGAATTGATTGCTTATGAATTTTTAATTCGTTTAGTTTTAGTAACATCAAGTGTACATCATTCTATATTTTATATGTATGAAATTAACTAAATAATAACTGGTATCAATAGTTCTCAAGTGACTTAAATGTCCTATGCGTGTCACCGTGAATGTTTATCCACTCTAAATATATTTGATTTTACCATCTCTAAAATGAATGGAGGGCAGTTGACGCAGTGTTATGGAGCGAATCTAACACGAAAGGGACTTGACATCAAGAGAGCTGTCTCCAAACCGATGTATTTCAGCCTAGCTATTCCTCAATTGTTTTCTTATCAAGTTAAACTGATCTACTGCCAACATCGATAAACGATTCCTTTTAACTATCACTACTTAAAACAAAACATCGCAGCTTGTATAAATTAATTGGCATATTACAGACAATGGACTACTAACTGGTTTGTTTTCGACTTTCATAAGCCAATTTAAAAAAAAATAATTTGTGTTTAATGTATAAGATTATTGATTAAAGAAATTAAATAATTATAAACTACTATGTAATTTTATATTCTACAGATCTGGAATATGAACAGTAGTGTAAACCATAAACAAACAGTATATTTTTATTCTATTTTGAAGATTTTCAAAATTAAAAAATTAAGAAGATACTAAACAACCTAGCAGATTCTATATTGAGAGTGGTTTTTATTGTATTCTGCTTTAATATATTTAGAGAAAGAGACCTTCAACAACCCACCTGATATTGTATAGCCTGAACCAGGAGAACTAAAGAATTTATGTGTTGAAAATATCAATTCCAATGAAAAAATCTTCAATAATGTTTACATTTTAAAAAAATCAAAAAATATACGTAAATATAAAGAGATTATAATAAAACTTTGTTGTTTTTTATCAAACAAAATTTGGATAACATTAAAAAGGAATAAAATATGTTTAATTTATAATTCGGGTTTTTAATATATAAATGGTTTTACTACTGTTTTTTAAAACATTCAATTATATTTAAAAAAAATACATAGCTTCAAATTAGAAAAAAGTGGAAGTAAATATTAATATTATCGGAAAAAAGAAAGTGACAGCCCAGAATTAAGAACAAATATGAATAAAAAAAGAATTAGGATAACTTACATGAAAACAGAAAGTTATTACATTCGTTGATTTAGGTTTGCGCTTAAACCTTTTGTATAATGTTCTTTTTCAAACTTAAAAATAGTTGTTAAATACAATTTCTTGTTTTTTTAAAGTATAAACACAAATAGTAATTACCACTTAAACTAAAATGTTCTTAACTACTAAATTAACATACTTAGAAAGAAATGTAAAAGTTATTGTATAATAGTCATATCATCTAGAAATGTTTGACCTCTAATATTTGTCAGTTTAATTTTTTAAAGTATTTGTTTGATATAGTAACATTTGCAAAATAAAAACGAAGTTTACAAACCATCAAATTGTGGCTGCGACTCAGGCATGTTCTGAATGGAAGGATGAATACTTCTTAAGCTGGGGAACTTCAAAGACTGAGATAAATTAGTGACCTTATATTCTGGAGAACCACCGCAGATGTCTCTTTCTAGTTCGGTATAACACAGAAGGTTGTAAGACATTCTAACAATGCCGAGTATTTGAAGCAGACAATCGATACCTACTTTATTGACATCTGTTTGGTAAAGTAACCTTTTCAATAGGAAAACATTGTTTATTTTTGCAATTAGGAAATTAGGAATTTCAATAGAATATTATTGCAAAGATAAATATTTTACTAATCAGTCCAATGCAATTAATTTTTAAAGATGTTCACGATAAATTTATAAAAAAAAACTATGATAAAATTGCACTTTAGTTTTTTATTAGAAAATGTTATTAAATTAGTATCCTTAGAGAGATTATCTTATGCTATGAGAAAAAATTAGTTATTCTCAAATTAGATTAAAGTATGGTTACCAAATGACGTAAACATTATTAGAAAATATGTATAATTAGATAACGGTTCATTATTAACAGGGCATTTTCTGTTATGCAGATCGAATTTGAAGTAAATAACGCGGATTTTAGACTTAGAAAATTATTTAGAATGTGAATCCATACCTTTATCTGTTTTCTTTGCTTTGTTATAAAGTTATTTCCTATGTTTAAGATTTCTAAAGTTTTTTTTATAATTTTAGTTTTTTTTTTTAAATGACTGGTGGAATACATTCTACAACAATGAAAGCCAGTAAAAGGTTTGTTTACCAAAACAGGAAACACAACTATAATTGGAGGACTGAAATTCAGTTCACATATTCCTAGATTCTTTAGATACTTGAGCCATTTGGGGTATAATTTCTTTAGAAGTGACACATGCTGAAATATTACATTCGTATAAACAAAAAATGTTCATAATAAATTTCATGAGATGGAATTATATTTTCATTATAGGCCTCAAAATGATTACAAATAATACAATCACATAATTACAAGTTTTTTAGCATTTGATAATGAATCAGACAAATTTAATTTAAATCTTTCTTGGTAAGTACATAATGAATTACTTATAATTAAAAATAGAGCCAACTAACAATTTTTATATACCAAACACAAGTTATTTCAGTTTTAGTTAATTTTTTAATGATAAAAGGTTTTAATTCAGTGAGAGGAAAAGTTGTACGATTTAATAAAAAGCTAACAACCAAACAAGAAACAAATAAATTCATTCAGCAGAGGATAAGACAATTAAAATCTAAAGAAACATTAAATTCTTCTTGCAATCAGGAAACATGATCCCTGGAATTAGCAACAGTAAAAGGAACCAATTTGTTTACTTTAGAAATATGCAGGTAATTCATCCTCTGCAAACCAATTTGATATTTCTGTTTAAATCAATCAAATGCAATATCACACAGAAATTACTCCGATTACTGAACGAATTTCCATTATTACTGTTTTTACTAATTAATTATTTTATTCAAATAATAAATAATGAAAGCTCAAGAAGAAGTTAATGATAATTGTAGTGTAAACAACGTGGAGATGAAAATTTTTCCACTCAGAACTGGACCTTGTTATTATGTCAGATAAGAAGCTTGGATCAATGAAGATTAGAAATAATCTAGATACGGGTTTGTTTGAAGTCCACCCGAGAGTTCTCGAATGTCAAGCAATCGCAAATCATAAACAAAACTTAACAGACTAGTGATAATTTTACAAAAGACAATCAATAGGTTTCATTGCAAAACAATAAACTAACAATGACTTGTGAATTACAGTAAAAAGTAGAAATTAAGTTTAATTGGAAGATTATTAAAATTGTTTTCTCAATAAAACGACTGACTACAAGTTTATAATTGGGTGTAACCAGTTAGTTAAACATATTCTATATCTTATTTAAACGTTTTCTTAGAATTGCAACCTATCTATCTAAACAAAGGCAAATCAAACGACAAGGGAAAGAGTTAGAAAGAGTTAGGTTAAAACGTGATTATGAAAGAAAGTGTCAAGGCGTGCCAATGAAATACTCGAACAAAGATCTCTAAAAGTCCTCATAACAATGAAACAGATATGATCAACAAATGACAGTCAGAGATTGCAATGTTTTGTTTTTTCCGTTAAATCAACAAAATAACGAAAGTCCTCCTCCACATCCACATTATCCACATTATATTGTTGATGGGCCGAAAAATATGTCGCAAAATGAGTGAGAAATGTTATTTTTTTTTTTTTAGTTTGACAAACACCATCCAAAAATAACCAATAGAAATAAAAAGTCTTCTTACCACAATACAAACTTTACACTATAAGCACATGATTATTGGGAACACTAAAGAAAATATACGCTCTTATGAAAGTGTCTTCCATGGCACCAACACTGAGCAAAGCGTCTAAACTTGGCCTGTATTGCAAAATATATCACAGATATTCAATTTACATCCAACAAATGGATATCGACGAAGATTTGAAGAAGTTAGAAGAAGAAGAAGTTTTGTTTGAAGAAGAAGCACCATACACGAAGTGTTGCTTATTACAATAATGAAGAGGCTGGAGCCCCAAAGAAAAACATTTACTGAAAAACTGGGTACAAAAAAAGGCATACAATAATGATTGCTCTATATATAATCTTAACGATAACATTTTCGTATTTAATAAAATGTTGAAGCAACTTTAATTTCAACTCATGGTTTTTTACCTGTTTAAGCAACCATATCCTGGGGATACAACCATTATCATCCTACTCCCCTTGTATTAATACTGTTATTATACTTGTCTAAAGTCTTATTATTAGAGATATGTTCACTTAAAGGATCTATAAATAAATGTTTTAGGCAAACTCAGAGTTTACGACAATGTAATGACTTATGGTGAAAAACAATTACGAAAAACTAAAGAATGACCCTACTAAAAAGTTTCAAAACATAATCAGACGTATAGTTAGTAAATCTCCAACTATTATAAAACCTAACGAAACGTATAAATATATAAACATGAATCCAAATGCCCCGCGGTTAAAAGCCCAAATCAAAGTACATAAGGTAGGAGAGCCAATAAGACCCGTGATAAATTATAGAAATGCCCCAGCATATAAATTATCAAAAGAATTAGCAAAACTGATAAAAGATAAGGTTAGGCTACCAAATACGTATAATATTAAGAATTCCGGTGATTTAGTAAATAAAATAAAAGATATAAATATAAATAAAAAAACAAAACTAATATCATTCGACATTGAAAATCTGTATACGTCAATCCCTAGGTCGGAAGTAATAAACATAATACGTAAAATAGATAAACAATATGATCATGATAACAGTATAAACGAAATAATAAATTTAACAAATACAACTCTAAAACAAAACTATTTCCAATTTAATAACGAATTTTATTTAGCGAAAGATGGATTAGGAATGGGACATCCAACTTCGGCTATATTATCCGAAATATTTTTACAGGAATTAGAAAAAAACCTATGTCAAAAAAATAAAAGAGAAATTCAACGTAGTCCATTATAGCAGATATGTGGATGACTCCTTCCTAATCGTAAATAATGAAAATGAAGATAATATAATAAACATTAAAAACTACCTAAACTCACTAAATAATAAAATAAAATTTACACACGAAATAGAAGTAAACAATAAAATAAATTTTATGGATCTAACTATAGAAAAAAATGACAAAAAGCTTAGTTTTAAAATATATAGGAAACCCACCGCGACCGATATAACCATACATAAAACTTCAATCCATCCTAGGCAACAAAAATTAGCAGCTTTCCGTTATATGATAGATAGATTAATAAAAATTCCGATGAATAAAACTAACTATAATAGCGAGTTAAATACAATAAAAACAATAGCAAATAACAACGGGTATAATACAAACGTAATAGATAAAATGCTAAAAACCAGAAGAAATAAAATAAATTTTAATAATGAAAGAATTAATAACGATAAATACGCGTGTATAACGTTTATAGGTCAAATAAGTCATAAAATCGCAAACTTACTAAAACAATACAATATAAATATAGGGTTTAAAACAAATAATTCAATTAACCAAAGATTAGATAACTCAACAGAAAATAAAACTAATAAATATGATAAAAGCGGGGTATATAAAATAAAATGTAAAAATTGTAATCATATATATATTGGACAAACGGGAAGGACCCTAAAATTAAGATATAAAGAACACATAAAAGATTATCTAAATAACACAAATAAATCTAATTATGCTAACCACCTAACTGAATATGGACATGAACCGGACAGTTTAGAAAATTCAATGACCTTAATAAAAACAGGACAGAAGGAAAAAGACTAAACGTAAATGAAGAATTAGAGATATTTAAAAATAAAGAATCGGGTAAGCTAATAAATGAACAAATAAATCACCAAAGCGATACACTATTTAAACCGTTAAAGAAATTGAAGCGACGACTTGACAGACTGGACAATGACGAAAATAATAAGAAAAGAATTAAACTAAATAATAATAATTAAAATAAAAAGTAAAATAAAATAAAATAAAAATAAAAGTAAAGGTAAAGTAATTAAATATTAAAATCTAGGCAGCATTGGGAAGTAGGTAGGTTATATAAACAGAAAGGTAGGACTCCGTAGATTTAGTTGATCAGTTCTTATTTAAGATGGGTGACGCCCGAAACCGGTCTAAGAGCTTCAGCAGCAGGGTACGAGGTAAGACGGATTACTGTAATTTTAATACTTATGGTGAAGATTAGATATTAGAAGTGTTTAATTTAATATTATTATAATCTTCTAATATTACTGCTACTTAAATTATAAACTATATTATTATAAATTAAATTATAATAATAACTCAATAAATCTCTCTAAATTATTTGAATTTAAAACACAGCCATCTTGATCGATTATTAGGTGTATGAATATAACTATAGAATACTTGATTTCGTAACTTGTATGACAATTCATTGTAAGAATAGTATCTATTATTACGTAACCTCTAGTTATTAAAGTACTTTAATTATAACTACAGCTATAAGTATTTCAATAATAACCACGAGCTAATAATTTATAAATCAACATGAAATTCTGAGAAATAACAATTTTACTCAGATTCCTTAATTTTATAACCGTTGTAATAACGTTTTTTTAATCTGTGGTGATATTATACTCTACTAACACATCTAATAAATTGTGTAGATTTAAAAAGTTATAATAATTGTCTAAAAATCATATAAGCAGGGATATTTTCACTTAAATAAATATTAAACATAAAGTGAAGATATGATATTAGCTATGTTTAATTTAATACTACTACAATCTTCTAATATTATTAAATTTTATTACAATGACATTTTTATTCTTTTTCATTAACGTTAATTGCACTCGTGATACATAACAAATGAGTTCTTAAGAATTGCATGCCAATATATGGTATTTGTCAAAAGTGTCAAAAATTATTAAAGTTTATTGAAATGAATACAATAGCTAAACTAATCAATAAATTTTACAACATAATAATATTTACAAAACCATATTTACCAACTTATAGAATGCAAATTTTTTTAAACGTATGCTCATTGATTATCATGTTCTTATAATTATATTTAAATCGTATTTTATGTACCAATACTTTTAATTTCATTTAATTTAAAAATATTATTTCAGTGCGTTATTTATTTTACATCATATATGAATACACTTCGTAGAGTGTAATACATTCATAAGTCAATAAGAGGTCAAAATCTTAACCAGTAACCCTCTTTTTATTTGCCTGTACTACAATAAAAATCTGGAGTGGCCTACACTCTACTTTACTATAAGTAACTCAATGTCAAATTTCTTGAGTATATAAAACATAACGTATCATTTAAGCATAACATAAATATCTAAATGGGAAATAATTATTAGCATTGCATTCGTGAGGTAGTACAGATAGTGATTGAAGGACATATCAATTTATAAGCTTATTTATGTACATCACAAATAATTTATTATTTGCAAATAATTTCATTAGTATAACTACAGCAGTAATAACATTTTTGAAAAACCAATGTGAACATTTCTTGAAACGAAATATTATCCTACAAGAGAACATGGCTATTGTTCAAATAGCCAGTAGATTTCTTACATCGTTTACTTGACATCCTTCTACATTGAATATTAATGTAAAATTTTCAAATTTGAAACAGTAAAACACCCTTTTTTTCTCTGAAAAACATCTTAAACAGCGAAGAAAATGTTGTTTTCAGGTGATTTGTTAATTAAAGATGTACGATAATTACAGTTATTAATCTCTAAACGAAAGATTTATATTTTGAATTATCTTTTACATTTTTGGTTTTTAACAGAATTATTATACTGGGAATTTTATGGCTTCTTAGTATTTAATAAGATAATTTCCTTCCCCTTTGTCAAATAACATATATACGAATTTTTTTTTAATGAGTGTTATCATTTACCTCCACAATATTATTCCTCTTACATCTCTTATATGTGAATAATATATTTTCATTTTTCCATTAGAAACATCAATTTTATCTCAGTGGATTCGCTCAAAAAATTTCTAAGTCAATGTAAACAATGTAAAAAAATACAAAAAAATCGACAAGTATAGCAGGTGATCTCTTAGTCTAGAATAAACAAAGAGTTTTTATATCGTTATTGCTCTTTTCCGTAATTGAAACTTCATGAATTTTTTTTATGAATTGCTAATTTTTTTTTCCATTTTTGGTCAAATTTTCATTATTTTTCAACGAGCTGTTTAGCGTCAAAAAAACATTTTCTGAAAACACAAATCGTACTGTAACGCCCCTTTAGCGAATGTAATTTTAGAAAAAAATATGTTCTATTTACAGACAAAGTTTCATTCTTGTCCGTCAAACAGTATGGCTTGTATCGCTCTCACAAGGTTTGAGATTGAATTATAAGTCAAAATTTTTACATTTTATTGAAAAAAAAATATTTCCTGTTGTTTTAAAATTCTGAATATATTTTTCTTTTGTTGCATTTGAAACCTCAAAGATAGTGTCAAAATTTCAAAACTCTAGAGTTATCAGTTTAGGAGAAATAAATGTTTTAAAAAAAACAGTTTTTGGCAAAAAAAGTGACTTTCCCATCATGCATAATTCTTCCCAAACAATAGGGACCTTCGTCTTTATGAGGCCCATTTTTGTGTAAAATATCAACTTGATCCATCAAAGATTCTGGACCGTAGCGTGGTAACAAGCAATGCTAATACACGCACCCACCCACCCACCCACACACACACAGACATCATCGTAAAAACGTCATAAAACGACTTCTGGGACCTCAAAACATGTAATTCCGTCAAAATGTCGAGATCGAATTTTTTCACGATCACTATACTTTACTTATAGTAAAGTAAAAAGAAATGAATCTAGGATAAACAAAAATTTGAAAACAACTAATAATTAAGGATAATCAACATATATAATTCAAATTTTGAGAAAATATCCAGTTAACTTGGTTATTGTATAATCAAAAGTAGTAAGAAAAAGAATATTTCATACTAACTTAAAATACAGTTGCAGTAAGATGGTAAGTAATAACCAAAAACTGACAAGATAAGGAATTCATATGATTATAACATCCATTATAGAGTTAAAAACTTTTCGTTTCAATTTAGGCTTCGTAATATGCATAATATTTATATATAACTATCATTGACTTAGTTTCAACGAGTAAGTTTTTAACGAGTGGTTTTGCTCTTTAGTCGTATCTCATCACCTTTCTTGATGATGATACATTGAAATTACTATGTGAGTTCATGTTGTGTTTTCTGTTTTCTCTTTTGATATATTTCAATATTTCACCCTTAACACATGAAATAATAACCAATGTCGGAGCCACAGTAAAATTCGAGAAATTGCTTTTCAACAAACATAAATGTTCTTTTCTTCAATTCTTCAATTTTCGTGTGATTTTTAGCTTTGGTTTGGGACCAAAGCCCCCTTAAAGCCAGCAACTAATAGTGGCTGAGCACAAATGTATGAGGAACACTGGGATATACCCGCGATAACAAGGCTTATTTAGTGTTTGTTCAGATGCTCACGGAACCCCCATATCATCATCATAAGGCTGAAGTTACTTAATCCAGTAGAAAAACAGCTTTGCCGACCACCCAGTCCTCTGGCTTTAGACGAGATTACTTCTCGGCATCAGAGACACTCCCTTATCTATCGGCACATTCTGCAGGTGGCAGAGAGCCACTCCGTATCAAAGAGCTTCCCCCAGTCAAGGTTTCCGAGTCCTTATCTGCTAGTAAATGATAATATATGGTAATTACCATATTTTTAATACGATAAGGGATCTGCTATAAGGTACTATATCAATTAACAGGTCTACTTTCATGAATATGGATAATTATTTTATTGGGCTTTACTTTCTGTTTGTACTTGTATTATAAAAAAGCATAGTACTATGTATATTTCATCGAGGCCAATGACTACCATAACACTACGCCAAAACTTAAACCAGTGCGGCTTTGTAGCTTTTACCAAAGAAGTCAAACTTTTGGAAATATTGTTGAGTGCTGCGAACTTAGCAAGCACTGGATTATGTGACACATTATCAACTTATAGTAACAAAAAGGATTTCAAATGCACCTTAGAGTCCAAAAAATACTGCATGCAATTATTTTCGGAATACATATTACAAGAAAATATGTAGGATAATAAACATCTATCTACACATCTTCTAGGACTACCGGTACTTGGTGTATTGTTTAAAACCACTGATTTTGTGTTTTGATTGTTGGGACTTCTTTTATGATCAAGAATAACGCAGTTTCATCAGCTCATCGACTCTAAGTGCTCTGCTATAGATAATTAATTCACTGTGTGAGACACTCAGTGCGCTCAGTCCCATTCTCTTTCAACCCTCATTTCAACTTAACTCAATTAAAAATCATATTGCCTTTCTCTATAATGCTTTTTTATTTTTCCACTGGGAGGCGTTATTATGCCTCACTAGTCATTCTCTATGACAGCCTCTCCATCAATATTTTAATCTTTTCACATCACTTGAACGACTTTTTCCCCCAGATAATTAGAGAAAATAAAACCTTGCAACTTTGTTTAAAGATTTTTTTATTGAAACTTTTTAGGCAAATTAGTATTACTAAGAGATTTGTAAAAATTAAAATACAATTATTTTATAAATCATGAATGTGTGAATAATTTATATTTTAAATACTTTTATTTGATTAACAATTTAGTTATGATGATAAACAAAATATTTGAAGTTTTCTCACGAGTAACTACTGGTCAAGAATAATACTCAAATGGCAAACATAGATTACCATATGTTATCATTTCCAGAAACATCCTTCACTATCAGGTAAAATAATTGATACGAAGTGCACAGTTGCATGTGACAAAGTGCCACTGGACAAAATAAAATTATTAAAAACCAGTAACTGAAATCAAAAGATAAATAAAATGTGAGCAATAAAATTTACAATAGCAAAATTAACTAAGGAATGAGATTGAATCGATGTGTTAATCTAGTACCAATAAGAATATGTGTCTCTTCAGAATCATTCAAGATGATCATAGTGTTAGAAGCAGAAATCTCCTTGATAATAGGTATCCAGAGAAAGTCATTAACACTAACTCAGAAACAGTTATACATATATAAATAATATGCATAATTCGAAACCTAAATTAAAACGAAAAGTTTCAGCTCTACAGACGTATGTTATAATCATACAGATTCCTCTTACATTGTCAGTGTTTGGTTATTTCTCATCACCTTCGTGCAACTGTATTATAAGTTTACATCAAATATTCCTATTGTAATTACTTTTCATTATACATTGAACAAGTTGAATTTTTAATAATAGAAATAAATAATATATTTAAATTAAATAACATTAATAAAATATTAGAAAACATAGAAACTGCATTGGTACATAAAATACGATTTAAATAGAATCTGAAGAACATTTGATAATCAATGAACATACTTTTAAAAACTTTACTTTCTAAAAGTTGGTAAAAAATATCGTTTTGTAAAGATTATTATTGTTTCAAATTTATAGATTTAGTTTAGCTATTGTGAATATATTCATTTAAATAAAATCTCATAATTTCCGACACTTTTGACAAACTTTTTTAACACTTTTGCCGAAATACCATATATCGGCACACAATTAATAAAAACTCATTTGTGGTGTATCACAAGTTATATTAGTATTATAAATAGAAAGAAAAAAAGAATAATAATGTAATTGTAATAAAATTTAATAATATTACAATATATTAAATTTGAATACAACTAATCCAAAGTTGGCTGGACAAATTGAAACATCCTAAATATCTCCATTTGTTTTAAGATATTACAAGTAATCTTCACCATGGGTTATTACATTGTCGTAAATTCTGAGATTGCCTAAAACATTTATAACTCATTAATTTGAAAATATCTCTACTTATAACACTTTAGAAAAGTAGAGGACAGTTTTAACATTGTAAATATCACACGAAATATTAGTCAAAAAATAGCGAACTTAATAAAATGATAAACATAAAGGTAGGATTTAAAACTAATAATTCTATAAGTCAAATATTAACTTGCTCAACCGAAAATGTAATTAATAAATATGAAAAAAGCGGGGTTTATAAATTAAAGTGTAGCGATTGTAACCAAATATATATTGGACAGACGGGAAGAACCCTAATAATAAGATTTAAAGAACATCTTAAGGACTATTTAAATAATACAAATAAATCAAATTTTACAAACCACCTGACTGAACACGGACATACACTTGACAGCTTAGAAAATACAAAAGCCTTACTACAGACAGGACAGAAAGGACAGAGACTCAACATAACTGAACAGATAGAAATATATAAACATAAAAATGCGGGTAAATTAATAAATGAAAAAATAAATTACCAGTCCGATATTTTATGTTAATCACTACTAAAAATAAAAAGACGACTGGACAGGCAGGATGAAGAAGTTAAAAAATATAAAAAAACCCAAACTAGATAATAGCTAAAAACCAAAAAAAAAACAAAATAACTAAATAAAATCAAAATAATAATATCAGGATAGCAGTGGACTTAACAGATACCGAACACCCTATATAACAGCTCAGTAGGTTTGTTGCGATCGAAGATGGACAACGTCCGAAAGCGCTACAACTCCAGGATCATCTTACGAGGTATGACGGTTTTACCTATTTCTAATATAAACCATATTAGATAGTTATTAGAGTGTTATCGGCAAACATCACCAAAACCTTTTCTTGACCAGTTTTGAAGCATGTCCACTGTTACCAGCCTATTGAATATATTCAGGTATGCCAATTATGCTGACTAATATTTGTTTTTTTATTAAATTCGTTATGTTGGTGGTTAGTTTTCTTTCTAAGATTTCTGTAGACTTTAGAAAAATTCTATTAACGACTACATATTTTTGATGAGATATTTTTTTTCTTTTTTATTTTCATCCTTTCTTTCGTTCTTTTTATCTAAATCATTGCTGCAGATTTGATTAATTAGATAACGGAACGTGAATATTTTTTATTGTCATATATATGGTGATGGCTTGTGTGTTGTAGAAATTTCTCTATTCAAGTGGTTTACTGCATTATCCCCCCCCCCCCCCCCCAACACACAAATAAATCATCAGACTTGTGTGCTGAAGATTATTTTATCGTAAACTACGTTGAATTGATTATTTTGTTCTCCTGATTCGATGCCAATGTGTGCATTTCTACTTTAGAACGTTTCAATGAGGAGGATATTCAAAATTAACTTCAAAGAAGTCTGGACACTTAATTGATATTAATTAGAAAATAAATTTATCCTTGAAAGATATTAGGCTTAATAACGTTTTAATCTAGCTCTATGATCATATTTCTTATCAAAGCAATAGTATTGAATAAGAACCCTCAAGTCATAACATATGGCTATAACATATTACAACTCTTCAGGCAATTATTTTAATGTTGTTAGTACTAAAGAATTTATTAGGAACTTTATCACTATACCTTATCGTATCTTGACAGATTTTTAAATCGCATTGATTCTTAATAGTCTACCGAAAATGTCCAGAAAAGTCGACTTTCCCAGTCAGTGTAACTGACTGTGTTTGCAAGACAGGTAACTTGACTATGTAGAACACTGGTAACTGTATTCATACCTCCAGTTAGAGAAGGGTATATTCTGAGGACACTGGTCTAAATATAGCTATTAATAACTATTTTTAATTTTTTGTAATAATTACTGAAAATATTGTACACAAATCTTTACACTCAAGATTATTGATATCATTGATAAGTGACTATTAAACAATGATTTATTAATTTGTTAATGTTATCACTTTATTTATGGTTAACTAAGTGCATTTACTTAGAGACTCAATTACCTCTGACATACACTTCGAAATTATAAGTGTTTTAGTAGAGTCCAATTCACATTAAATAGTTTTATAAAACATTTATACAAGATATATGAATAATAGATTCTAGACTCATAGAGAAATTTCTAACTTTTGTTGGACAAAGCCTGTCCTGGTTTGCGATATGATATGTTCTGGTGGTAAATGATCGAAGTAAACGATTATCATCAGCCGTTGCATGAAATGCTCGAAAAGCCGCAGTAAACTGCAGCCGCCGACTCTGAATCGCCACTTACAAACGTCACTGTGGCCCCAAGAACCCTGCGTTTAGTGCATGTCACTACCGAGTTCTTTACATCTATTACATAAAAATCCTTATCTTTTCTGCATGATGTTTACATTAGCATAGGGGATCACCCACTTATTTCCATATTCAATATCTGGTCGTACAAACACGTGACAGGGAAGAGAGTGTTTTTTTAACAGACCAAGCATCAGACGAAGCAAAGTAAACAAAGGATGGAGTCCTAATCGCTTTCATGGATTAGGCTGAACAAAAACCTTCTCTCCTCGCTACAAACAAACTACCAATGAATATTTCAACACTTTTAATAAATACACATCCAAGAGCCGGAAAATTAATGCCATTTCCTTCTTCAACCTAATTTAACTTCTTCACCAATTATCACTGAGCTTCCTTTATCAACAAATTTCAATGTAAAAAAGTCTGGCTTGTTCCCTAGCAACTGCCAACTTGCTTCCAACAAGTAACCTCTCCCTCCCCTACATCACCTTAACTCAATCAAAATCAATACTCAAGCTAATTAATCAACTACTAATTAATCCTAACTGCCAGTTTATTAGTACCAAATATCCAATACCAACTTATTTTAAACCTAATACCATTAATTCATTCTAAATACCATCAGCCGAACACAATGTGATAATTTGCACTACTTGGCATACAATAATTTAAAGTGAATGTTTCATATTTTTCCAAATTATTTGATAAATAATGAATTCGTTAATCTTAATATGAAATAACAAAAAAACATTAACCTTTCATGAGCAAAATTAACCAAAACTCTTCTTGGGTACAATCTTCCAAGGTATCGCAACAGCTAAATTGAAATATTGTTTCAATATTGCATTATCTAAATATTGAATCTTTCACGTTGATTCTTATTCTGGTTTCTCAGACTTCTCTCTTGCTCACTTTCTCAAAAAAGTAAGTTTTTTCAACATTCTTCTTTCTATCTTGGGCATGACATTTTTTGTCTCAATATTTCAAATTGTTTCTTCGGTTTTATTCGCTTCAAAATTTCAGTTCTTGTATTATACTCTGTTACATTTTTTAACACAATATCTTTGTTTCAGAGCACTGTTAAAATCTTATATGAAAGAATTGTTGCTGGTGCTTCTTACTTTATCTGTAGTTTACCTGTATGTCAGTATTGTTTAACACTAAACACAGTTACCTATGCATTCTAAAATGAGTCACTCATCATTGCAAGCCTAACCTTATACAAATCATTAAGTTGTTTTTATTTAAATACATCCAAAGTGATCATAGTGAGCATTACTATAAGTCAGGTCATTGCCAAAATAATGGACTATCAATAGAATTAGTTCATTTACTTTAATGTGGCTACCATATTTTGTAATTTTTGATATAAATCTAATTAGCTTATTTTGTTGAAAACAGTTGGTACAAATACATTTTTCTGAATAACTGTTATCTAATCAAGCAATGAAACGTAACATTAGTGCCAATATAAATATTAGGATTTTGTAAATAAAATTACCAAACATAAAATAAACAAGGAACAGTAAGTAATAAGTAATATTGTATCAAGCAAGATATTATTATGTAATCATAATATATTATAATGCAATAGTAATGCATAATTATGATTTTATATTAATAATAAGATGATGATAAGATAAGATAATAAATGTCCTAGATCTCATACATGATCTGTATATCACTCTAAAATGCTTAGCTTTATACGTATTTTAATATATTCAGACAACAGAAATATTCACTTGAGTATTATTGTCGATATTAAACAGGAGACTAAGTACATTATAATATATTAAAGATAAGAGATGGAACCAAAGAACAAGAAAGAGGGTCTCCAACCGCTTTGTACCAGTGTGCATCGTTTCCCTATCTTATCTTTCCTGAAGATCGCTCAAACCAAAAATTAGAGACTGAAAGTGTGTGTCCTTAATTTTTTTTTATGTTTCTTTATATACATTTAACTTTATTTTTCCGTTTTGGATCGTATTTTCATCGAAAAAGTGTTATAATACGAGTATATTTATGTAATCTGATGTTGTTAGAAACACAAACATGATATCAACAATAATATAAATTACTTAATTAACTGAATACTTTTCAGAATGTATATATAGCAATTCCGTAAATTATTCATAATTTACATTAAATCTTCACTAAGACATTTTATTTAAAATTGGGTTATATAAGAGTACATATACATTGTGCATAACCTTGCTTTAGACTACGATTTCTTTTGAAAGATGATGTAGAATAGAGTAAGTTTACAGAAAATGGTGAAAAGACTAGCTGAATGGAAGGGTCGTATCCTCAGTTAGCAGCAGTGTCTTGATTGAAGCAACTCTTTTCACCAGATCTTCGACTGCCCATCTCGTCAGCCCAATTCAAACCTGCTTATTAACAACCTCAAACCTCTGTATTAAACACAACAAATATTCTCTCTTTTCCTGCTTCAAATTTTATATGAAAATGTCTGATAAAATAAGCCTCTTTTTCTGTCACTGAAAAAATTTATTTTTTTCATTTTATTCTTATATGAATTTCTTTAATGTATTGAAGAACCCTGTTTCCAGTTAACTACATGAAATAGCGCAATAATAAAAATACATTGATGTTTTATTCATACCAAGATCAGAAACATAGTGTGACTATTCACAAAAGTTAAAAATAATCAGACTGGGAGGAGTTAAAATAATTCATGATATGTTAAATTCTTTCGTCATAGTATGGTGATTTCATTTGTGTATGCCCTAAAGTAGTCGATTTTTACATGTTGTGATAATGCCTAAGAGTATTGTGTGTACTATTTAGTGGTGTGAACCATAGGGATCTTATGAATAAACCTGTAGAATGATGGTGTAACTATTCAATAAATTATGGGCCTCCAGATGAGTATGAAGTCATTCATTTTGAATCTTGGCTAAGTAAACGCGCATTCTTCTACTTTATCAATCACTCTAAGACTATAAACCTTTTGTTAAACCTTCATTAGTTTTCAGTTTAATTTAGCTGAACTCTAATTAGACTGTAACCTAGAAACTAAGAAAAGATGTATAAAGCTACAAAAGCCAGCAATGCGACAGAGGAGTGGGGTTCTTAAGTGACACCGGCTCTGGTGTAATGGAATGTAACTTCCATTACACGCACATTCTCATGGCTACCTAGTTATATTTGTCTTCAATAAGTTGATTTGCCAACATTTAAACTTTTTTATTCCTTTACCTTTTAAAAAAGGATCAAAGTTAATTAAAATTAAGTTAAACGAACAAATAAGATACTATCTATTAAGCTATAACATCAATCTACTCAGTTGAAAAAACAAAAGCAATTTCAACATAGTTGTAATAGATTGATGAAGGAATGAAAAATGTTGGTTAAGTTTTTGATTATAATGAGGTTACGGGACAAAGTTATTAAATGGTCGTGGCAAAGGGGTGTTTGAAGCTAAATACTATGAGGAATACCGCTCAGAATAAACGGGATTCTTATAAGACAGACCTGGTGCAGTCTACTAATTGGCGGCGACACGCGAAGCCGACCATCCCCAAGGCAATTGGAATAATAAGTCCAGGCAGAAATTATTGCACGTTCTGTCTCTTACGACTTCGCTGAATTCCAACAAACCCTTTTATCTTTATCTAGATGAATTAATAAGTTCATTTATTAAAATGCATCCAGATTTAAGTTCATTCCGTTCTATGGTCTACATAAATAACGAATGTGAAGGAGATGTATGGGTGTTTATATTAAGACCGATTTAAGTAAAATAAGAACCAGATCAGAAATAATTCTGACTTTATGAAAGTAAAAACTGACTAATCTATTCATAAAATAACGAATTATAATATGTTTCAAAAAATTGTAACTATTCGTCGCTTTTATAATATTTTTGGTAAACCAACGATTATCGATTAAATTTCTTTCATAAATTTGACTGCCAATTAAAATATTAAGTATTAAATGTAGAATTATTAAAATCTTAATTATTAATATTTTCAATACTAAAATTATTTAAAAAATATAATACTGAGAACTATTTCTCAAGAACTGTAATAATCATTCAACTTAATGTTGAATAACAGCCACAGTTCTAAATAGGTTAGTTACACAAAGCAGGGCAGCTACCATGAAATGTTTCAGTTAAGAGATTAGTTTACCTACAGCACTAGATATTGATTATAAATCTAGAAAACTAGTTGGAGATAGTATACATTTTGATTTTTTCTCCAACTTGGAAAATCAGATTATATTGAAAATTGGGGCAAATTGCCTCATGATGAAGTCAATAATAGTACAGACTTTCTAAATAAAATATATAGAATAGCCTTATACTAAACTTTACCACAAGTAAACATAGTAAACACGTTGACAATTAATTGAATTTTAGTTTTATTTTAATGTGGCCATCGTGTTAATGGAATATCAAACACATAGATAAATAATAATGATACAGTTTGTTTAAGTGTGGGAATAATCATTTCATAAAATTGAAACCAGTCATTAAACTGACATGTTCCTATTGTTACCTAACTGCCTACTATCTAACAAACTCTGCGTGCCTCCTGCAGCATATCTGTCAATAATCAAAATTCAACTTTGGAACTTTAATAAACTCCATAATGGTCCCTAGGAACGTATCTATCACTTCTATTGGTTTAGGAATGATTTGGCAAAAATTTCATTCACTGAACAAATTTCAAGTTCAGTTGGAATGGTTTTTTTTTTAATAAAAACTAATCTATCAAACAAAACTAAGTTAATACACTTAAAACCACCTTTGTGAAAGCTAGGGTATTTAGAGTAAAAATGCTTGAGCCTTTACCACTTATGTTTAGTACCGACCATTTCTTACCGGCCCAATTCATCATTATTCCTTTACTTCTAGGTACCTACATTTCTTACCGGCCCAATTCATCATTATTCCTTTACTTCTAGGTACCTACATTTCTTACCAGCCCAATTCATCATTATTCCTTTACTTCTAGGTACCTACATTTCTTACCGGCCCAATTCATCATTATTCCTTTACTTCTAGGTACCTACATTTCTTACCGGCCCAATTCATCATTATTCCTTTACTTCTAGATACCTACATTTCTTACCAGCCCAATTCATCATTATTCCTTTACTTCTAGGTACCTACATTTCTTACCGGCCCAATTCATCATTATTCCTTTACTTCTAGGTACCTACATTTCTTACCGGCCCAATTCATCATTATTCCTTTACTTCTAGGTACCTACATAACAATCAACTTATTTACACTGTTTTCATTATTGATTTTTGACCCATCAGTATATCTACTTTGAGCACGATTCATCAAATCTGAAAGCTTACAATACAGGTGATCATTTGTGATTTCTTTGACTTACTCTGTAAAATGATCTATCAAGGGTATTGTATCTGACAAATTTTAATGTTCTAATTCTGTTCTAATTTTTAATTTTTATTACTCATAGTGACCTTTACATTTTCGATCAGTTTCAATGAGCTGCTTATTAGTCATTCTTGGCAAAAGTATCAAAGTTGTAGCGTTTTTAAATTTTTACATCCTGTAGATAGGACAAATGATCATTGCTCGGGTTATCCATGGACACGCTTATTTTGCATACCAAACAACCGATGCATATTATAATATATTATCCATTTTAGAGAGAGAAGTAATAGTAATTTTGCATAGCCAAAGTGAAGATTTGGCTATAATAAAACCCTATATTCTACCAAAGAATTTCTTACAGCAGAATGGTCATCTGATCTATGAGAAATTGTATCTATTACATTTGTTACATTTTGTTTTTCATCAAAGAAATGCCGAGAGAATGTCACAATTTAAGTCCAGGTGGATCTAACACCTACACTAATTACTCCTCTATAGATTACTATAATCCATTCTGTTTTTATCAGTGATGGATCATATGTATAAGTACTGATTCTTCTGATAGCATTTATAAAGAGCTTTGTCCCATATCCAATAATCAAGTCAAATCTCTTTTGTAAAGTTATGAAATATTCGTAATAAAATGATACCTAATACGATATTTGGGTCTGTTCAATCACAGGGATATGACATTAAAGAAGTAGCCGTATGAACGACAAAGAAGTTCCGTTTACATGCTTCAATATTATCACAAACAATAGAGTTTTAAAACACACTAAAAACTACATGTCTGAGGAATTCGTTATCTTAGTTAGTTAAAAAGGTATTACACGTTGATTTGTTGCAGCTCAATCGCTAAAGAAACTTTCTTCACCTTAAAGATCATCATAAATTAAATGGTTGTGAACCATTTTGTTTTATATTTCTAAAAATTTTATGGTCGTTACTTATCATCTTAACTATTTAATACATCTTCAAATTTCTTATATTAAACTTTAAAGCATGAATTATCATTAACTGGATTTTTGTAAAAATTTGTAAACTAATGTAAGCAAATCGAACAAGTACGGCTTGTTCATTGATTGTTCCAAGTCCGATTTCAATATTTATAGATTTTACACTTTACAGTGAATGACATTTCTTGTAACTTTTTTGTGGAGCATAAATAACTAATTATATTTCGAAAAAAAGATCATTTCTTTATTTAACCGTTTTGTCTTAAAAAAGTTTTTAGAAATCCTTAAATATACTATAACGCCCATTTTTGTTCATGAAATTTTGATAAAGAGGTATATAGCTCATACTCTCAAAACATATTATTTTTGGGTATAACTTTATTACAATCTCTCAAAGAGTGTGGTCTGTATCGCATCCATAAACTTTTAGACTCAATCTTAAGCGACGAATTTTACATGTTATTAAAATAATCACCTTCACAGTTATAAAAAAAATCTGAAGTTTTTTTCACTTATGCATTTTTTTATCAGTTCCATAATAACTCCAAAATTTTAATGGTCTAGAGAAGTAGTTCAAAAGAAAAAATAATATTTTTTAAAACCAACCATATTTTGCTCAAAAAGTAAACTTTAAACCAAGGGTCCTTAAAGGGGTCAATACTGATCCCTTGGGGTCGATGCGACTTCTCTAGAGGGCAGAAGAGGTTCAGTGAAGGCAGTTTTAACGCTTTCACTGTTTGTAACAAACTAACTTGTGACGCCGCTTTACCCTGCTTTGTGACTTGTTCTCCTCAATATAAACCGTGATTAACAAACACATATGAAGCCTATATATATATATATATAATACAATTAAAAGAAACGGTCCAGCGAACTTTTTTAAAAAAAATAAATTCAAAACGAAGGAAACACACAGAAAGACACAGACATAACTCACATCGATATTTCGACCATCGTCGTCTTCAGGAGGTGTGAAAAGCGAAGAGTCCTGCAGGAAGGCAGGGCGGTGTCAGTCACCGTAATGAGTGATTTTCTGTCTTGTCTAAGTTTTAGTTTTCAAAGACCACTGGATAGTTATTTTTGCATTTTGAAACAGGCATACACGCAATTTCAATGTATGAACGATATAATACCAAATAAACCTCATAAAACTATATTTAGGTAATATACTTTCAGATTAACTGGTTTCCCAGTTAAACTTTGTAAACTATGATATATTTATTTAGAAAAGGTAATGCATTATATAACATTAACTTATTAGAGTTCAAAAAAACAAAATGGCAATTGTATTATATATATATATATATATATCTGATAGTTACAAAGCAAAAATAAATTAACCAGAATTCTGTGAAAAAAAATAATCATTTTGTTTAACTGGAGGCATTAAAAAAAAGAAGGAAAATTTAATAGATTTAAATCAAAAACTCTGACTAAATGGTGTGATTTTTTAATTACATTTAGTGTAACTTTAACTATGTAAACAAATGTCAAATATAAAAGCGTTTCTAGATTACAGAAAATATTCATGTAGTTTGACATATTACGATTTAATTTTTAAATGTTAAAGGCAATTGTTTTTCAAAAAGATAGATCCTTCTAATGTATTTTCTGAGCAATGTAACTTAGCTTGTTTAGGCATAACAGTTAATTCAATTTTAAACAAGTCATTATCATTTAGATTTAATAACCCAGGGTTTAATATTTTAAGTAAAACTTGATTATTAAATTAATTGTTGAAAGGTACAATTAGTAAGTTGAACATTGTTTTTAACTTGAACCATTTATTGAAAAAAAAAATCATTTATTTATTTATGAAAGAATAATTAATGAGGAAATCGCGTGTCGTGTGGAATACGTGTTTGAACCTAACGGGACACATTAATACCCACTAATTTTAATTAACTTGTGCTTAAAACGGGGACGTGATAAGGTTTCTTCAATAGGCAGCCCATTTACAGGACTGCCTTTGAGTAAGCTCTTGGTCTTTGAGGCAGACAGGGAAGGGTCAGTTTTTAATTAATACCAGCATGGGCAATGAGGTTACGTGTTTGCGGGGGTGGCTGAGGTTGCGGGGTGCGGAGATATCGTTATTGGGTTGCAAGCCTCCTTTATTGGCTTATGATGATGCGAAGGCGGCTGAGCACATACTAAGGCATGCCTTGCAGGTTCATAACTACAAATTGTCCAATCTTTGCGTCCATCTCGCACAGCACATGCTCCGTATCCCCTTAACACCTCCCCATAACCAGCCCAGCCCACCATAAACTTGCTTACTTCTCACCCTTCCCATCCATGCTAATCAAGACTTGTTTTATCTTCTTCGCCACCCCCTCCCATTTGTATTCATGAAGTCCCTACTCAAAACATACCCTACACATAAACACTTATAAATCAAATGCATACACCAGCTTTATTCCATCTTTTAAAGACTACTTATCCAAACCTCGTAAAGTACATACTTCATTTTTACTGTTTTTCTCAACATTTCCGAAAATTTATTCTAATTATGTAATATAAATTTCTTTCCAAAACAAATAATTTATTATAAATTATCAAACATACTTTCCGCATGAAAAAATAGCATTTTTTGTGTTAATGAGATAGAAAGATTTAAAATTAATTTCCTCATTTGATAACAATATACAAAGTTATAATTTTTTTTTATAATTTAAAAACTAAAATTCTCCAAATATTTAATTAACCATTTTTATCTGACAACATTTTTTAATCTCCCATTCAAAATAAAATATTTATAATCTTAAATAACATAATTTAAAAATTAATTAAAGTTTTTTATGTTCAAAGAATTCTTACTGAAAAGGATTTCAACTTTCCCCAAAGTTGGTTTTAACTTTCATAATTATTAATATTCAGGACATTCGTTAATCTTCCGTCAGTAATTTTTATATAAATTAGGCTTAAATGATATTTTGTAGGAAAAATACTTTAAGAAATGAATTAGTTTGTGGGTGATGAAACGCGAAATGGTTATGCACTGCCACTTGAGGCTTGTCGTTAGTGTTGTTCACATTGTTCACATCTTGCTACGCTCTGTCAAAACAACTCGACTATTCATTTCCCAGTAATGTTGTTGTAAGTCGTTGGACTGTAATTGCTTTTAACTTGCCTTTTTCAAAATGTTTTTTTCTTCGTTAACTATTTTCTTAGTTATGGATGAGTATTCTTCATCTCATTACAACTAAGATGGATCCTAATGTCTTGAAAGAAATATATTTCCGTTATAACTCTATAAGTAATTTGAATTAAAACGTCAGACTATATCTCTATGATTTGAACTTCAGTAATTTTTCAAGAATGAAATGCAGTATTTATTTCATTCAACTAATTACTAGTGAATCAACCCAACACAATTGCATTACGTACTGCTAATGTCTCAGAAAGACTTCTTCCGATTTCTAGTTACCTGAAATGTGGTATATTTATATTCCCATCATGAATATGGTATCACCAAAATATTAATTCATCTCTCAACGGTAAGAAAGATTAAAATTTTGAAAACAAAATTGCACTTCAATTTTTAGTCGGTAGGTTATTCATTAGCAGAAGAATATAGATACTAAGTAAATGCATATTGTTTATGGTACAGATATAAAGTAGAAAAATGGAATTAATAAAGTGTAGACAGAAGCACTAGTCAAGGGTAAGGAATGGTGGATTTCAATAAGGTCCAAATTTGTAGATATTATTGGAATAATGTACTTTTATAGCAAGAATAGGATCGTAATTTCTTTATCTGTCATTAGCATCTTTCACAAACTTCTTTTGTCATCAAGCACATTAATATCTCCAAACGTCTAAAAAATCGAGTGGTTATCATCATTCAAAGAGTTTAGCTTTGTTTTTCACTTAGTTATCTATGATAATCATGCTTGTGTGTCAAGAGTATTCTGTTAAAGTAAAAGTCAATTGCCTTCCTTTCAAAATCACCTTTATATTGATGTTTATGTTCATTCACTGCCCAGTTTATATATCATATTCATTTTATAATGAACGCTGTAGATGGGAAATCAAGAATGAATACAAAATCAATAGCAAATAAAAAATCACATGTTTAGTACATCCATTAGAAAAGATTTAAAACGTTTCAAAAAACGAAGGAAATTATAGAAATTAAGTTATTCTATTATAACAATACCTAAAAATATAATTACTGCTTCAAACTCAAAAGGAACCCATTCATACCATATCGTGGATTCATATTAGGCGTTTATATTGGTTGAAAGAATATAATACACACCATGCTCATACATCGCACCAAATTAAAAGCTTATAGCTAATAGCTCATTCCATTAAAAGCTTATAACTTTATATCCCATCCAGAGTTATTATACTACCATTCCTTAACTCAATTAGGATGATGTTGTAAATACCGATATATATATATATATATATAGTACATGTGTAGTGCTCTATGTAGTAATGTGTAGAAATTTATACATCCACATTATTAAGTTCAATGGTTTAAATTATTATTTATTTTTACAACTCAAATTACAAATTTCAAAGAATTTAAATAATCTAAATAAATATTCTGAAAGGCTATTTATAGTTTTAGTTTTAATAGTTTAAACTGAAAGGCTACTGAAAAGGCTCAATTATGAATTGAACAATTTTGTCATTCGACTACTTTGATAAAACGATTAGCAGTTTGAGCACTATTTTTCATCACTTTAAAAAGGATTATTCTGTGAGTGTGGAGCATAAATAAAGAAAACAGGCATCGTTAATTACATATTAGACGAGCTACCTCTGAGGAATAGACAATTTCTTTAACTCTATAGGTCATAATCTACATCAAAATTAATAAGAGCGCAAACAATCAAATATTAAATACAATATTGTAAAATTTAGAGTAAAATATTTTAAAACAAAATACATGTCAATTTAAAACCTAAAAATTAACCAAATTGATAATTGATAAATTAGTCCATTACATTTACCCTACCAAGTATAATTTTTTTAGCTATAACGTCACATAAGACGCCTACATATTAAAAAAACGTTTAAGCATAAAGTTGACGTTTGTCTTTGTTCACATTTTGCATTTCAATTGTTAGTGGTGCATGTATTCTTACACCACAGTTTTGTATGTTTCTTTGCTTTGAACTTTATATCAATTTTATCCCCTTTATACCCAGTAGTAATTTAAGCAATTGAAAATTTCATGAATTATTCATTTCTAAATTGGTGCATATACACATAAATTATATGGTAGCGTCCTATTTATTAATATAATTGTTATATGTTTTTATTTCATAGTTCAATTCTAACAAATTCCAATTGAGGTGGCATTTTGATCAGATTATCTACTCGATTATATACCATGGGGACTAGGTTAGCGTACTCGCTTCAGAACTGGTAGGTCCAGGGTTCGATACCTACTTGGCCCTCGATTTATTCTCATGTGAGGTGAATAAATTTAAGCACTTCGTGGTGCTGAGCCTGTACAATTTCAGGTACTCGTTAAAGATCCCTACTCTAAATACACTTGAGTTAGGCAAAATTTAGGACTCCCACTGTAGAATAAACCTTCATTATGCCAATGCTCATCATAAAGGGCCAATGCTCGGCCTATGTGTGTTCCCTTGTCGTACAGCCACTGCAACGTAACGAGTTGTCTACTACTACTACTGCATACCAATATTAAAATTATTCAAGCTGCTAGTGTAACTCGCTTTGGATCGATTGGGATAAATGTTTTATTAAGTTCATTTGAAAAAAATCCGATAAGTAGAGTAAGCTGCCATTATATTTTTAGGCGCTTGTCTCTTTAGTGGTTCAAAAATGTTAAATAATTATACATCACATTCTTAATTAAATACAGCGACTTAATTAAAACTATATAGCTTAACATTAAATTCCCAGCATATTAAAATCATAAAACGGCATAACTATCATATAAATGCTATATTTCTAGAAAAAACTGATCATTTTTGATCAAATAGTTATTACTCTTATCAAATAGAGGTAATATCAGTTGTATTGTAATTAAAAATATTAATTTTCAATACTTAGTAGTCCAGAAGAAAAGAAATTAGATCTCATTCATAAATTTACAATATTAGGTTGGTTTTGAATTAAGCAAAGTTGCCCAAATTCTACACAGCACTTTTTCAGTATGAGGGCTATTGTTGAGTATAATATCAATTTGATATAGGAGACGATGTAACCTGTTACTTGTGAACGAACATTGGTTACATTCCTGTCACCCACCCACGGAGACATCATTCAAAATAACCTTCAAAAATAAACTCAGGGAACCTGAAAACTTGTGTTTAGTTAAAATTTGGGTATCAAATATTCTCAATAAAACTTCCACCTATAAATAATAGCAAACGTATTAACACTTATTTATTATTGTAAAAGTGATCAGCAAAGATTTAACCAGTAATTTCAGGGAAAGTTTAAGAAATTGCTTGAAGTTTTAGTAAGATGAGTGTTATTAAAATTTGAAATACATTAAGCGTGAAAAGTTCAAAAGATAAAGTTAGTACAAACATAAATTATAAATAACATTATAGATAACTCCCAGTCTCTTTTTGGAGGATAATCTACCACTCCCTGATATTGTAGCACTTTCACATATACTAACAAAAGGGAGTTCAAATTGAGAAGGAATCTTAATTAATTTACTGTGTAATATTTTGTTATAAAAATAAACCAATCTGAGAAATTATTTCTAATAAAAAAGCATTTGAAATAGGATTTTTAAGTAAAATATAGGACTTTATGGAATAAACATCACATTTTTAACGATCTGAGATTAAGTTCACTTTCAGGAGCATTATTTAAAAATTTGAAGTGTTCTTTAGTTAACGTGGGGTAAATGTATAAACAAAGAAAAATAAATAAATTTAGTAAATATATAACCGGAAAATATTTGGAGAAAAGAATTTTATTTTTTTTTAAGGGATTGTTTATATATATATATATATACTTAAAATAAATTGTGACACATAGACAGAAACATAACAAACACTTTTCAATATTGCAACCGTAAAGCCGGTCGTTCTCAGGAGAAGAAGTGATTTGACGAAGGGATGACAATCAACAATTATATATATATATATATATATATATATATATATATATATATATACACTGTTGAAAGTAGCAGCAGCTTCTGCTCTCACGATTTTTGAGCTGGTGGCCTCGATCTTGTGGGTGATTCTTTTATCTAGATCGTGATATTCTACCAGCTCAAAAATCGTGAAAGCAGAAGCTGCTGCTACTTTCGACAATATTTACGTACAAGAAGATTTGCTGCCGATTTACAACAATATATATATATATAGTGAAAGAAACAAAATCAAATTAACATGTGTTGTACAAGTCTTCAGCAAACTCATTATTTAGACAAATATTCTACTGCAGTAATATAATTTTCTTCAAAGTCACATTTCTATACAGCAAGTCCTATTTTAAAATGTTTAAAACGATATAATGAACCAATTTCAAAATAATCAAACATGTGTTTACTGATAAGTGTAATATGTGTAATATGTGACATTAAAAAAACGGCTTAATGTAACGTAAGAATTAATTATATATTGGGATGCATTTCACATAAACTTTCAATTGACATAACACGCCCTAAAGAGCGTTTGTTGTACTTAAATAAACATTTTTAAGTACCGGGATTAAAATTAATACAGGACAAAATAATATGGATGCGAAAAATTTCAAAACTTGAACGTAAGATAATCTTAAAGGCACTGTGATTACAGAGACGATTTGGTTACATTGAAAGTAACTATGATGCCTAAGACAATTATGATATACCAGTTGTTTTTACAATTTAAAAACTCTTGCAGTCAATTAATTTACAATATTTGTTCGAAAGTTTTTCATTTCGTTACGTTCTTTTGAGTACACTACAGAACTTTATGTTGAGTTGTAAATTGGTATTTAAATGAAATGACCCTTCCTAGTATTGTCTTATTGACAAGAAGGGAAGGAGGAGGTGATTTACATGTCTCCAAGTGGCTCGATCTGAGGGCATAAATAAAGAAGTGAAAATCAATTTTGTAGGAGAGAAGGGAAATTTATGTAGAAGAACATAGGGAAAGAACACCCTCCAGTCACACCCTCAAGTAATATTCCCCAATTAAATCTCATTCAACATTCCGCTAAATTCATATTTGATTCATACCACCACTAATTTCTGCAGTTACGACCTTTCTTTTTTAATTAAACCATAACCTGGCCGGGTAACCACTACCATAACGAGTCATTTCTATAATACTTTTTTTTCTCTTTAATTTTTGGGATATATAATTCAAGAGTCATTCACAACATAAATCATATTTTACCAACAAGAAGTAATTTACTTAGCTTTAAAAGCTGTATTAATCAAATAACTAAGTTTTTTTATATTTACATGAGGTATGTTCTGTAATTTAAACAGTTTTGATCATTAATATATGGCTTCTAAAAATATTTTTGCTACACTTTTTTTATTTGAATTACGAGTATGTAATTATTAATATAATTAGTTATAACTTACACGGGTAGATGCAATAAACTATTGAACAGAATTCAAAGTAAAATATTCAATTACCCTATTTTAAACCTATAACGAATTTAAATGCCTTAATTTTGCTTATTTCCTGTATTATTACATCAGGTACTTAGAATTTCTGAAGTCGATTGCATAAAATGATCAAGAGATTCCTTCTTCCATTGCTACCAAAAAGTGAACTCAATTTTTTAGTCGTAGAATAATTTAGCCATTCTTCCAAATGTAGGTTCATAAATTTGTTAAACGGGGATACACAGTAATAACCTGAAAGAAACTCACTTAAATATCTCATCATTTTCCTTTATTAGTAGAAAAAGTATCAAGTGCTCTAAAATGAGTTCTGGATTCCAATAAAGCTTCTCGTTTTTAATGGCAAAGGACTGAAAGATAAAGCTATTATATTTCTATTTCTTCTCTGAAATTTGATTTATTATTCTTGTGGATCGTTTCAATTTTCATATTTAAGATAATATATGGTATAAGAGAAAACACTTAAACATTCTGGAGTAGCCTATACTCAACTTTGCTGTTAGTAAATATACCAATATCGCTCATAACAAACTGGGTTTTGGTTTTATTTAAAGGTGGCTATTATGGATGTTATATCAAATTCTACGATAAATATTATTAAAACATAGTTGAACAGTTTAATGATTTTATTTGCTCAAAGGTGTTTATATTTATTTGATTAGTAATAACAAACTTGTAATCATTGATTTAAAACAATTACGTACCATTAATATAATTATATTGAGAAACAAAGTCTCATCAGACTCGTACACACCGAAGCAACATATATTGTGCTTCATTCTCTCGTGTTTAAAATAAATTTTAGAATTTAAGTTCTTTAATAAACTTCGTTATTGAAGAATCTCTGACTTCTATTGCTTTTAGGTAAGCTATGCCAAAATCTTTATTCACTTAAAGGAGAGTTTCTCGCATTCAGGTAGAATGTGATCAATAGATTCCCGTCTTTAGGCAAAGAGTCAGCGTTCTTCATTTAGTGAAGCTATGAAGAAATAGCTTCTGCTCCTGAAGAATTACTCTCCGTTTTGTAACGGAAAATCCAAGAGTAACTGTCCTATACTTCCATATTACTTAAGGCAATGTAATATTCACATTGTAATAAATTCTAAACGATAGCAAGAACTATATATCTGACATAAAGTTTTGTTCAAGAGTAGAACATTTTGTCGGATTCAGATAAACATCCATCATACTCAAGAAAACATCATAAATAGCATTTACATACAAATGTAGTCAGCTGGAATGAGATTCTTGGACTAAAATATGACCTCGCTTCTCTAGTCATCTTCTATCTTCTTTTCTTTTTATTAATTCTTCAATATCGACCTTATAAAATCGGTGGTGCGTTGTGTAAAAAATACTCTAGGCAGCAGAAAATTTGTTTGGCTCTAGCATTTCTTACCCGGTCCACTGCCTCATTCCTCTGTATTCTTTTGTATACATTATTCTGTATTTTGTATGTATACATTCTTTTGAATACATTGTATTCTTTTGTACCTCTGTTACTTCTTTTGACTGGCAATACTGCAAATGTTTTATGCTAAGTTTATTGACAAATGACACATTGTTTGGAATCAGAGAGCTTACAATTGAGGTGATCAGTTGCGATTACACTGATGCTTTTGTAAAATATTTTATAAATTCTATTAATTTGTTGGAAATTATGTCTCCCATAAAAGAATGTTCAGATTGTACCCATCTCTATTACCTTGCTAAAAAAATATCTAAAATGAAGATTATTAATGACTTATTAATGCTGAATGTACTACAGGTGATAATATCTCTTGTTATTCTTTGACATGCTTGTCTGTGTAGTTCATTAAGGCTAATATCGATAGCACACAACCAATGATTATCATACCATTAGTTTTATCAAAGCAGTAGCGTAATATTGTAGAGCCAAAGCGTAGATTTGTTGTTAAGACTCCATGATTTACTAAAGAATTCCCCACAGCAGAACAGTCTCTGTGCCATTACTCAATGTAACTGTTATAAGCTTTTCAAGTTTAATCATTCAACTAAAGTGATATCAAAGTATTTCAATATCTTTTATAGTTTTAGTTTAATATTTTATTTAATAGGAGCTATTTAGACGTTTCCTTTCTTTCATTTTGTAAAAGGTATACGGATCTTTTAGAAAAATGTATGTCCAGATCTTTTTTTTGTCCATCATTCAACGATCTGATGGACAAACTAAAAAGCAGTACAATGTAGTATGACTTCTTTTTTAACAACAATGTCACCTCCTCATCCTGCATATAGTAAATTTGATTATCTAGAGTGTCCCGTACTGGATATTCCACTACTAATCTTCACAATACTGGCGTTGTGATGCCGTCATAAGGACAGTCATTAGTAGTCACAATCTGAGCTGCGGTAGATTCAACAGTTACATTAATTATTCTTGCATTTGATTTTTGTTATTCATTACACAGTTCTTCATTAACTCATGGTACATTTGTCATTTGAAAGCATGATATAAATCCCTCTTTAATATTGACGAAACAGGCTAGAGAGATTCCTTTAATGATTACAAACTTTTCTATTTTGTTTGCCCAAATTTTTGGAACTGACTCGATTGATTTGACCATCTGATATTAATGTTGTCCCTTATGAAGATGGTTATTTTCGAAAAACTTGTGATGTTGGTACAGATAGAACTTAATAGTTGTCATTTAATTTAATATTACTCTTTAATATTTAACCCCATGAATATTCGTTGTAAGACAATCCCTAATAAAAAAATTCAAATTTTTTTGAAACAAAAAGGTTTAACTTGATTTCTGGAATTTATTGGGAAATACCTATCCATTCTAAGTTGATATTTCCTTTGGAGAAAAGGTAGTCTTGTAATTCTTTGAAGATTAAATGAATTGGATAAATGCCCTTTTTTTAGTTTTTTTAAGGTTTTTCAATGCATAAGAATGATGAGCAGTACCACAATCTATCTTTAAATTAAAAGATGTCAAAGTTTTGTCAAACTATAATCCACTCAGACCGTTGTTGTAGATCGGTATCACTATGCAAGAGAGGAGGTTGTTTAACGAATATCTTAAGTGACACTATTGTTGGAAGGGGTGTGTTGTTGTTTAAAGGTGATGTTGAGATTGGTAGAGTTATGGTTATAACTTCTCTACTCTGTTGTATCTTTATTTCCTTACTGGGTTTCATCCTTCTTTTTACTGCTGTCATAAGTTCAAGCAATCAACTATGTAAGCCCAATCCAAAAATTATACCACCATAACCAGAAAAGTGCATGAATTTAACAAGCCATGACCGGTCCCTCAGTTTTCAGTTTATGAATTAGGAGTTGTTTGATGCTAGATGATATTGAAGGAGTTCTCGGCAGTTTCCCTTTGCTAAAAAAATGTAAAATACCACTGATTTTTTTTCTTCTGTTATCTACAGAAACTCTATAGCGTCCAAACAGTTAAAATAAGTTCTGTAACATAACTTTTAATCCTTGTGAACTTTTACTCATGTATAGTAATGTAAAAGTCAATTCTGGATTAAAAAATAATTACATTTTATAAAAAAAAACACAGTTTATATATGATAATGTTTAAATATGATACATTTGTTCTGTCAATGGCAATTGTAATTAAAAAGGAATGGCAAATAATAAAATTGAGATCGCAATTAGTAAATTTATTGAAATGCCAGTCACAGGTAGGGGAATAATGTTGGGGTGTCAAGGACTTGAGCGCATTGTGGTTGAGTACATGAAGCACAAGTGATGGATGTCAGAAAATGGAATTAGAACAGCGCAGTAGTATGACGGATGGAGTGCTGGCACGGGGTCGGTTGACAAGCACCAGACTCCTTATGGTTCAAGACGATCAACTCCAGTCACTGTCTTTCCATTCTGGCACAACCAATTAAACGAGCACAAAGACTTGGCATCCTGCTCGAGCCACTCACGTATTCATCAAGCAAAGCATCAATCAATGATAGACCTCACAAAAGGTGCAGGCAACACATGGGAACCGTCTTCTTTACGTCCTTGATTAAGATCAATTCTTAACTTTATTATAAATAAATATAGAACAATATTTTTATACATAATAGTTTCATTCAAATCAGCAATAATCGCTGATTTCTTTATTTGTATTTATTTCTTGTTACAAATAATGTAGAGCTACTTTTTGTTCCTTTACTTGGATGTAGTAGACTTGAAAGCGAAACATATCATCTTTAGTCTTCAAAGAAAGTATACAATACAATGAAATGTCAGTTTAAATAGGAATAATATAATTCATGTAAGCAAAATGCTCATACTCGTATATCAAGTGATATTGGTATTATTTGATGAGAAGAAGAAGGATGCATATAAAGGTACGTAGAAATATAATTGACATATTCAATCAATAAGAACTATTTAAATAGAAATGTTAACTGTTCATATAGCACTTGTGAAAGCTGCACATGCCTTGTTAGCAGGAAGTTAAACCATTCTGGAAATTTAATAATTTTTTTAATCACTGAAGATTATTTACAACCATACTGTATAGAAGGAAAGAATATTTCTAAATCCGATTCAAATACAAGTAAATTATCCTTAACAACTGATAAAAACATCTGATATGCAACATAGTTCCCTTTATTTTCTGTTGGAGGTGGAAGTTTTGGTAGATCTGGAAATATAGGAAGCTTAAATGATAAGAACATAGAATCTAGTTTCAATATGTTTAGCCGAGGTTTAGTGGTTAACTTTGACAATAAACAATTTTTAGTGAAGAATAGGAGGTATTTTTGCAGACAAAGGTTGACATTATCGGAAGAAAGAGTTCAACTAGGTGACGCACGGTGACGCCTGCAAAGGACTCGCGCCGCTACATGCGCCTGCTATCAGGCCCTTCACGGCCCTTGTCTCCCCCAAAAGGGCCGTTTAATTGGAGACAAAGAGCCGCTCCCTATTGTGTCCTTATCTGAACCTACCACTCGCACACCCCACCTCTTCTTCCAAACCAAAGATACCTGCTCCAAATATGAATATTTTGCAAACAATTGGATCCTACCGTTACAAAAAAAATCATATTTATTCACGAATATTTTGCATGACCTTTGAAAAAACATGTAAAGGATATAATTTTATCTGGAACCTATTTCACACAAATCCTATAGTTTAATCCTGTGAGAACCATTTCAAATTATTACTTCAATCTTTTTTTAGATGAAAATATGAATTATTTTTCATCATAAATTACTGATAAAAAATATGGAATTATGAGCTAAAAATAGAAAATCACCGGCATTCTACAATAAAATGTGTTTAGTAGAACAATAACCTAGGCTTAGAAGGTTTGATTTTATTTTGAAATCCCTAAAATATCATAGTTCTTTTCTATCAGAATATCCATAAACCTTTCGATATTGTATAAATTATTATACCTCACTCTCTGACCATAATTACTTCATAGTTTATTCTTAGTTCTTTGGTCTCCTTTGTTTTAACTAGTTCTTCACACTGTGCGTTCACTGGACATTCATTGTATTACAACTAATACCTTTTTATTTGATCTCGAGATTTTGACGGAATTACATGTTTTGAGGTCCCAAAGTCGTTTTATGAAGTTTTTGAAATATAGTCTGTCTGTAAGTGGGTGTGAGAGTATGTATTACTTAAATTTGAGAGTGATGAATCAAAATCATATTTTACACCAAAATAGCCCTCATAGTGTAAATGTGCTGTGTAGTTTGGGAGCAATTATGCTTGATGGGAAAGTTTTTTTTTGGCCAAAAATGTGTTTTTGGCCAACATTCTTTTTCTTCTAAACTACTAATACTATAGCTTAAAATTTTTGCATTACTTTGTGGCTACAAAAGCAATAAATTCCAAAATTGCATTAACCAAAGGGTCATTACAGTACAATTTCTCTTTCCAGAAAATGTCTTTTTGACTCTCAACGGCTCATTAAAAAAATGAACTTTTGCTAAAAAAATTAATAGAAAATTAACAATTTATAAAAAAAGTCATGAAATTTCAGTTCCGCCAAAGAACAATAAAACTATAAAAACTGAATGCTGGACTAATAGTGTACTTGCTATACTTGTCGTCTTTGTATCATTTATTTTTCGTTTTGACTTTGAAATTTTTTGAGTGAATCCACTGAAATAAAATTGATGTTTAGAGGTATAATGAAAAATTTTTTAATAATTTAATAACTAAATATAAGATGTAAAGAATAATATTCTCACATCTAAAAAATCAAAGCCAATCAAACATATAATTTCTGATGTTTTCCATGGTATGATGGATTTGTTTCTCAAAATGTTCTATTAAATCTATATGTTTCACCCTTGAATAAAACTTAATATAGGTATAAATTTGAATAATATAATACTGAAAAGCCGGCTTTGAATATGATTTGAGTATGTAAAAGTGGTTAATTAATAATAATTTTTTTTGCAATATACATTTAGAGAAACCTTTAAACAGAGTGCATGTCACAGGAAAAAGAGAACACTCCATCAGAGTAAATTAGATCTTTATGTTTTTTGACTAAAGGAAAGAAAGGTGATAAAGCATGTTATAAAATTCCCAGGATAATAATTTTATAAAAGATGAAACATGCAAATCATAATTTAAATTTGAAAACATTCTTTGAAAAATAATTAATGAAATTATCCTGCATTTTAAATTAAAAATTATTTAAAACGACTTTTTTTCTTAGATATTTCTGACATAGGTAATTAAAAATATTTTCAAGTTTTAAATGGTAAACTTTGTCTTAAATATTCAATGTGGAAGGATGTCAGATAAACCAAGTATGAGATCTACTAGTTATTGGAACAATAGCCATGCTTTCCTGTAAGAAATTATTTCGTTTTTCAAAAATGTTATTACTGCTGTAGTTGTGCCAATGGTATTATTTGCATCAATGGTGTGATATACAAGAATAAGCATAAATATTGATAAGTGGATCAATCAGTATCTGTACCACCCCTAGTAATGAAAGACTAATGCACATCTCCCATTTAGACATTTATTATATTATGTCCAAATGGGACATTATATATTATATACCCAAGACAATGTTAACTTATAGTAAAGTTAAGTGTAAGTTACTCTGAATTTTTTTACACAAGTACCACAATATAGTAAAAAGGAATATCAATGTAAAAAATGCTACGTGTTACATGATGCGTCAGAATATTTAACGATTACTTAACTATTTAAAACCATAATTTTTACTTTTAGACCATATCTACGTAATACAAATTTTTAACCTTTACAAAACTTTATTTTACTCAGTTCACTTCAAAATGGTATCATTTTCTTCAGCTTTAAAATAACAGCTGAAGTTATTCCATGGACCAAAGGGGGCGCTATGATACAATTTATGGATAAAAAAAATATTTTTTCTCTAACCTTCCAACTATAGAAAAATGAAATGTTTTAAAAAATCAACCTGAAAATCAAACTTAATATATTAGTGAGTTAAATTTATCAAATGATTAGAACATCATAGCACAGATAAAAAAAAATGAAATAACACAACTAATGAGAAAAACATGAATTGAATTCATTTTGGAAACAATTGAAAAAAATTTCATTTAATAGTTAATTTAAAACAAGTTCAATGAAAGAGGAATAATTCTTGACTGCAGGCTCAAATTCTTAAGAATGCATCATTCTTTCACTTCAACAATCGGTAGAAAAATTTAATTAACAGACTGATCTCGAATTCAATTAGCCATATTATTAATTGAGTAAAGACAAGACTATCTCTAATTTCTTAATAAAAAATAAGTAACTTCGATACTTAAATTAAAAATCAAATTAGCAAATTTTAATTGAAATTTGATGAAAAACAGAGTAGCACAGAAGCGACTTTATGGATTTAATTTGAACATTCCTCTTGTAAAATCTTTAGTATTGTTATTGCTAATATTAAATCTCTCTTTAAAACAATTATTTATCTGTTGATATATATTTCTTTCTTAAAAAGTATTATTAACGTTCAATATTATTTAAAAGCAAAGTTTCAAAATATATAAAATACAACCAATAGTAGGACAAGTAAGGAGTAAAAACGAAAGAAGACTAAAATGATAATCATCCAACAAGCTTTATAACATCTGGATTGGCATACACTCAATCTTACTATCGGTAAATCCAATATCAGAAAGAATAAACAACCAGTTTAGGAAAATCATCATTCTTCTGTATGTCAACTATTCTCCTACTGGGATTTGTTTATACTAACTTAGAATTTTATTTTCTCATCAAAATCCAAAATTTGTTTTAAAAATCTGTAGGAACAATACAGGTTACATCCCATTTTTACGCAATCATAACAGCAATAGTGTAGACGTGCTGTATAGTGTTGTAGTAATATTGCAACATGGAGATGTCACATTTTTTACCACTATGTGATTTTGAGCAACATTTTTTAATAACCTGCTAACATTAGAATACTATAATCATGGAATTCTTATGAAACTATTAGTAACTTCAACAAAAAAATACTTATGATTTTTTCAGTTACTGGAAAGGTCAGTTTTTTTGTTAAAATATACATTGACTTATAATTGATTCTGAAAGATTGGTGACATTATACTAATCATTGCTTAGGGTTATAATGAAATTATACCCGAAAATAGTCCTTTATGGCTGGATTAGTCGTATACTTTATGTTTAAATTACATGGACGGAAGGGGGCATTATGTTGAATTTTATGGATCAAAGAATGTTTTTTCTCTAACCTGCTAACTATAGAAAAATTAAATATTCTAAAAAAATCAACTTGAAATTAGTATGCTATAAAAAAATTTTAGAAATTCCGATTACTGCTTTATTCACTGATACAGCTCTAAAAGCTAAAAACTGAGATCAATGACAATCTGGATTAGCTTACTTCTACTTAGACCTTTTTACATCAGAATTGAGTCAAACAATTGTTATTTAAAGTGTTAATTAAACAAATGTAAAGATCTTTGAAGTGCTAATGTGGTATCAAAGAAGAATCAAATTTTGTGATTATAAATGCAAAAGCAAATCAACTACATATTTTATGTTTTCTAGCCTGTGATGGCTCAACTCTTACTACAATCTACATGTTACACCCTTTAACGGATCATAAATGGTTTTAATTGGTGTCTATTATTTTTGAGTAATATTGAACATGGAAAGGGTACTTATTTATACTTCATGACAAAACAGCTACTCTTTAAACTACTGCTCCGATGACTAAGTCGACTTAATATTTATTGTTATACATACCATTATATAAAATACTGTAATAAATACACAAAAAATGACAGTTATAAGGTTGTTACTTGCAAAAACATGCCAAATTGTTTTAAAAGAATCCTACATTTTATGAAAAGTTGAAAAAAATTTAACATATCTATAGCCTTATTGCTATAACTGTTCGTTAGATAAATTTAGTGTTGATAAATGCAGACCAATTGACTAATTGTATAACAGTATTGTAGAAATGATTATTTTCTAAAAACATAGTGTGATTACATAGTGTTATTACTACTTGTTTGTTGTTTAGAAAGAACTACTCTTGATAAAAAAAGAACATTGAAATTACCTTTGTTGAATTACATGTTGTTTTAATATAGTGTATAATGAATGGAATGTGGCATAGATATGTATACTGTTATTGCTCGATTGAAAATGTTCGGAATAAGTTACAACTGCAATCAGTATTTTTATAGCTAGAGCTAATAACTGCTTTTTGATGGAATGTTTTTATTATTTTCAAATATTTAATATGAATGACATTTTTTCTATGGAGTATTCATATTTTGATGATACTTAATATGAGCTCTTATTTTAAAAAATTACCTGATGAGCAGATTGAAACTATAATACCAGTAAGCACATGTGGGACAAATATTATTAATATCAGTCTTGCATTCCTCGTATTTTATATTATCGTTCAACAGTTATCCAGTCAACCAAGTGAAATATCAAAAACGTGAGCAGTGGTACTAGAAATATTTAAAATAGTAAAATTCTCCAAGCATATTTTTTTCATCACTGTTTGCTAAAGAACCTACGCAGTAAATGACCATGTGTATACTGAAATACCAAAAGTCATCCATGAAACGTATCATTTTGAAAAATATTTAGTCTAATGATTATTGATCATACCATACTACTAAAAGAGCTATACTTTAACTTTATAATCAAACAAAATATCACGGTAAACAAGTGAAACATAAATCAACATGTAACCTCAGTAGTAACTCGTAAACGGGACTCTGATCTCTCAACAAAAACAAATGCCTTTGTCGGAGTCACTGAGTCAGTTCAAGTGAGACTGACGAAGACCAGTTGTTTTGACTGAAATATCTTAGTCCCATTCCTGATTTTTACACTATTATTAGTAAAGTACAGTGATCCTGAAAAATTATATCTGTTTTGAGGTCCCAACATAATTCAACCTAACGTTCAAAACCTAGTTCAATATGCAAAACATTCTTTGAAAAATAATAAATGATATTATCCTACATCTTAAATAATTAAAAATTATCTTAAAACGACGTTATTTCTTACATGTTTTTGACATTTTTCAGATAAAATAAGAATATTATCAAATTTTAAATGGGAAAATTTGTCTTAAATATTCAAAGTAGTAGGAGGTAAGGTAAACTGTGTCAGAGATCTACTGTTTATTGGAACAAAAGCCATGGCCTCCTGTAAAAGATTATTTCGTAACATGAAATCTACACTTGAAGTTTGATATTATGATTACTTATTGTAAAGTTGTGTGTAGGCAACTTCAGATTTTTTTTTTATAGATATTCACTATAAAATCGGAAATGCGACATAAACTGGACACAATATGAGTTCCAAATCGATGAAGAGTAACCAAAGAGTAAGGAAACACACAAAGTCAAATTTTTGGGCAATTTATCTTCAGGAACGGATTGTCTAGAAATTTGAGTTTGTAAGTGTGTTTACTCTGTATGTTACTCTTCTTCGATTTTGAACACATGTATATATAAATATATATAAAGAAAATATATTTATATATTAAAATATTTAACATTAATATATTTAGTTTATTAAACTAAAATCCAACGTTAAGTCTCTGACGAAGACTGCTTGTTACGGTTGAAATATTTTAGCATTTTTTTTTCATTCCTATTGTGGTTTGAGATATAACGTTGATTGTTATTTCACGTGTTTATTGTGAAATTTTGTTATCTATATATAATACATAATTATAATTATTCTACAATATCTAACTAAATCGTGCGAAACAGTAAATAACAAAATGCCTACCAGGACAGAGAACATCAAGAATAGTATCATTTAAATTTAAATAATTTAAATTTAGCCATAGTTTTTGTCACCTTATGTAAAAAATTGTATACGGACTATTTATGAATAGATGTTCCTAGAAATGTTTTATAATAATATTAATAAGCTACTATTGATAACTATAGGAAAAGCCCATATGAATATTGATTACTGCAAATATTTTAGCAAATAGACTATCTTCCATTAAGTAGTGCTTTTAACAGCGTTTTCAATACTTCGTTATTACTTATTATAATCATAAAATAAGAATTCCTATCGTATAATAAAGTTAAAACATATAGCGTTAACATAAAAATAAGCAAGCTTTTTAATCATTTTTTTTTAGTACCAAATCTATAAAACACTTAACTGCTCTTAGCTACCTCTATTCTAATGAGTCTTTAATCTGATGAATCAATATTACTAGAAAAGGTAATCATTGGTAAATTCTATCAATAATAAATACTGCATTTAAAATAAAACTCAATAAAGAATAAATACTCGTACAAGTATACTAAGAAAACTTATTGTCTTTCAAAACTAATGCCAACAAAAGAATAAGTGCACAAAGTATGTAGATAATAAAAAAAAAGCATTTAAATAGCTTACAATAAAGTGTAGTTGAATAATTATTCAGATGACTTGGTCTTTAAACCTCATTTTAACAGTTTATTTCTCATTTGCAGACCTTTTATAATGAATGCATGGAATTACGTCAGTTTTCTTAATTAGAAGATTTTCAAGCAAGGAATTTCCCATTTAATTTTCCTTTTTCCACATTTCCCTTGTAGAATGACATTTCGTATTACTTTTCAAGTTTTCTAAAATGTTCATTGTGGCAGCAATAAAAACTGGTTCTTGGAAACAAATAAGTCCTTAAAACCTCTTTTTATCTTTAAGCCTTATAATTATTTACAGTTTTCCTAAAAACAACATTATTATTAAAGTAATTAGTCATATTTGTTCAAGTTTATTCAACTTTAATTGTTGTTAATACATTTATAAATCATTTTCTACTTTCAAAAACTAATTTTTAGAAAGCATCTTTTTAATTAAGATAAAATTAAATATACTATTTGAATTAGGTATTCTTTTTTGATTAGAATTAAAAAATAAAACAATTAAGTATCATTGTACTTCCTAACGTAATTATATTTCTATTAAATAACCCGATTTTCAAAATAAATTAGCTGGCACCCTTTGTATATTTATTCAGTAAATTTATTTGTGTGTGGCCAATTGAGCGCTAGAGTAGCAAATAGTTCATGCTTCACTTGCAAACTGTTATCAAAATGTGTCTGGTTTGAAAAAGAAAACAGCATTATTTTCTCAGTGCATAAAAAAAAATGAAAAAGTAGAAAGGATGTAAAAACAATATCTCACTGTTAAGCAAAGTAGAGTGATTGTTCTTCTCAATTACAAAACAGATAAAGAGGTCAAAATAAATAGTAGGGATGTAGCAAAGGCGAACGATCCTTCAATTAAAAATGAAACAATAATACTAATAGTAAACAAAAACGTGTACTGGATTACTCTCAACTTTACTATAAGAAAATATAGTATGAAATTCGTTTACAATTGATTAATTTTTAGTTTTATTTTAATGTAGCTACCGTGAACACATAATATCTAACTCATAGGTCATCAATTTGTTTGGATGTAACAATAATGATTACATCAGTTATAAGAAATTTGAAATATTAATTAATTTGACACATTATTATTATTAAAATGGTCTGAATCTTCTCACAATCATCACGCCCATATCATACACGCACACCGCGTTCATAGCTGGCGTACTCTGCACAATATGATCGATTTCTAAATTGAACTTCAGATTTTAAGATTCTAATGGCTTTCATAGTTATCCTTTGAGAAATAACCCTCACTACTACTGATTCTAGTTATGAAATTCCAAAAATATAAATATTTTTTTGAAAGGTATGAACTTCAAAAAAAAAGATTATTGCCACGCGTTCAAATAGAATCCAGTCAATGTTTCCAACACTTCAAGACTGAGAGTCTGCATTTTTCGTATGATGTTAATTTCATCCATTCGTAAGTAGTAATTAAAAATAAAGTCCAGATAGATATTCTGCATATATTTTCCAATTTTTTCTTTGCAGATATAGTCATTTCTTACATATTTAGTAATTGCTACAAGTTTCATTTGGAATGAGCTTTTTAAAACTGAATTAGATTGGATTGTCCTTGCCAGCTATTACGTATGTGCTTCCTTCTTGATCTATTAGTCAGTTCCCTTCTCGTGACAGTTGAAGTGTGCATGAATGCAAAAATACTCAACTTTTTAGGATGTTTGTATAGTTTCAAATGGCACTCTTTATTGATTTATTTATAGATATATTATAAAATATTTATTTAGTATATATTTGCCCCCTTTTTATGCAAGGCATCTTTAATTATTTGGACAAATTATAATGTGTTCCGGAGATACAAAATATATATATACATATATGATCAAACCACAATATGAAATAGGGAAAAAAATACTAAGATCTTTTAGCCGTAACAAGCGATCTTTGTCAGAGTCAAAAACCCAACTGAGGTTGACGATTGAAAGAATTTAGTCTTTTTTCCCCATTTCATATTGTGGTTTGATCATTAACTGTTATATCAGGTGTTTATGTAAAATCGTGTTATATTATACATATATATCTGGATTATAAAGCGTTATTTTATTTCATTAATTTGTAAACATATTACATTAATAAAAATTTCTTTAGATTTATGTAAATCGTTATTATTACAGCTTGATTATTATATTTAGCATGCAGAGTAGAAAAAAGGATTTTGATTTTTCTCTTTATTTCTTTGCTTATTTATGAAATTTTTTCTGATTAAAATTATGAAATAGTGGTAATAAATAATTAAAATGTAATTTAGAGAATAAGATGCAATCATTTTGGACACCGCTATATTGAATTAACAGTTAGGACTTAGGAACAGTGTAATAAAGTACATATTCATGATTTAATCAGAAAAAGAATAAATGAAAGAAATTTTTAAACTTATAAAAGAATACAAAGGTATTTTTTTTTTTCACATGTGAAAATTGTAACTTATTATTGAATGTGAAAGCCTTTGAGGAAACAAAAATCACTGCGTTGTAACCAGTTTGTTATTTTTTTACTTATAGTAAAGTACAGAGTGTATGCCACTCCAGATTTTTTTATAATACTGCTAATAAATCTAGTAGATACAACACAGGTTGTACATGTTGCAACACTTTTCTGGTTAATAAGCTAGCACACTACACAGTGAAGATGGGTAGAAGACTTGGAAAATGAAATACATCTATTTAAATATTTCTCATAATGCACTTATCCACGTTGTAATATTCATGTCTTTTATTTTCTTTTTTATGTATTTTTTTGGAAATGTAATTTTTTTAATTGCAATTTTAAATTACTAAGTCTCTCACTTCTTAATTGTTTCAGTTATTAATATAGGGTGATTAGAGTCAAACTAATATTTCTGGATGTGTACCAACTTGGTGAAAAGAACTTTAATGGTGCCCTTTAGTTAATTTATTAATATTCGATTGTGTCTTTACCTTGCTGTCCTATAAATAACTTAGTCTGTTTAATGCTGGATTCATTATTCTCTTTATAGCTATATCAACAACACTAGTGAAGAAGATGATCTAAAGTCGTCAATACCAAACCTAGGCAACACAGAATGCGGAAAGGATTAGGAGGGCTCAGTAGCCGAGGAGAAGAATTGCCTTCAACGAAGGACCAATGCAATGTACTATCAAAATACGTGGACACACATATTTTGAAAAAAATGACAAAGTATGGTAAAGAATATTTAAAATGATATAATGTTCATGGGATTTGTGAAAACTATGAATAACAAGGTTGGATTAGTTGCACAACTAAAAGTCAATGTGCCAACTTTATTCCTTAATCGTTATAAATTACACTCTTGCATTCTCTTTGTTATCTAAAATTTAATAACAACAGAGTTTCAACAGACAAAAATACAGTTTTATTTTTTAAAGAGACAGTAGTAGTTCTTATAGAATTCAGAGGTTGCTGAGAAAATTAATAATTCAACGTCATTGTGGTCTACTTCTCAGAGTGTTAACTATCAAGGGTTCACCGGTAAAATAAAACAAATTAATCAAAAACTTTAGATCTTGTACGTTCATCTCCATTATGAACTATTAAAAAGTTTATCACCCTGCACAACTACTGTTGCTGGACACTTTGAGGATTGTCTTTAGCTGTTTTTACCCTTGCTTACTCCTTTCGTGTGTTATTTGAGTTCATAATTTTATAAATTAAATGCTTTCTACAATTTATTGTTAATTCTAATACTCCATAGTAACAACTGTATAGCCTCCTCAGATCATAGACTAAGTTAATTAGAACTTACAGTTTTTAACTCCAACACTTAGTGTAACAAATGATTCATTGTTATCATTCCTTTACTATAAGTAAAATATAGTCATCGTGAAAAACTTCGATGTTGAGATTTTGACGGAATTACAATACATGTTTTGAGGTCCCAAAAATCGGTTAATGAAGTTTTTTGATGATATTGTGTGTGTGTGTGTGTGTGTGTGTGTGTGTGTGTAGGTGGGTGATTCTGTATCCAACGTTTACCACACTACGGCTCAGAATCTTTCATAGGTTTAACTGATATTTTACACAAAACTTGGCCTCATACTGTAGATGTGCTGTATAGTTTGGGAGCAATTATATGTGATAGGAAAGTCAATTTTATTGACAAAAACCTGTTTTTAAACAAAATTTATTTTTTCCTGAACTATTAGTTCTAGACTTTTGAAATATTGGCATTATCTTTGAACCTACAAAAGCAATAAGTACAAAATATTCTGAGATTTTAGAGAACAGGAAATATTTTTTTTAATAAAAGGTAAAAATTTGAATTATAATTCAATCTGAAAGCTTATAATTCAATCAGTAAGAGCGATACAAGACATACTTTATGCGGAGGATGAGTTGAAATGATTTTGTTCAATAACATTAACCAAACGGCCGTTAGAGTGCATTTTATATTTTCAGAAAATGGTTTTTTGACAATAAACGGATTTTTAAAGAACAATGATATTTCGCCAAAAAATTGAAGAACAAATTAGCAGTTTATAAACAAAATTAATGAAATGTTTAATACGGCAGAGAGCAATATAGCTATAAGAACTGAATATTGATCCTGGTCTAATCGTTTACTTGCTATACTTGTCGTATTTGTTTATATTTGTTTACTATGTTTATATTAACTTAGAAATTTACTAGCAAATGTACCCGTCTTTGACGGAATCAAAAATTCTATTATACTTGGTATTCCAAAATATCAATTATAGTATATTACTAATACTATAATTAGAAATTATAGAATAGTAGAAAACACCATTATTAGTACAGTGTTAAACAAATGCCTCTGTATACACTACATTAGCTGTCTGTCCTTCAGGTTCATGGAAGAACAATCAGTTGAAACCTCTGACTATTGAGCAAGTAAACTACAGTTGACCATGTGAGAAAAACTTGGTTTCGCTAACTTGAATTCCTGCATTAGATAAAGTCTCCCTTTGCGACTTAGTTAACGTCATTGCGAAATAGACTCTGACGGGACTTTGCAATCATTTGAATGGAAACAGACAGTGGCTCGGAATCAATGGTATGCGTGGTATACACACAGACTCCCAATACCACATCCAGTCATTATGTCCGCCTCTATGGCATATCTGTGTAGAGCACGAACTCAGAGTCGTGTCCCGTTGCACAGTTTTTGGAGCACTCATGTTTCGTAACATGAAATTTGTTACTGCTATAAATTGCAGCATCATTGGTGCTCCTACTTTAAGTTTTTACTCATGAGCAGGCAGTCCAGGAGAAATAAATTCAGAGTCAAGAAATTCAATTAGATAATGAACTGCTTCTTCATCACTAATCAATCTCTTTACTGACTTGTAAGTTCTTTCCTCGGCTTCATATAGCGTAAGAACTTGTTTGTTGATTTCTCCTGCCTGTTCATATTAAGGGATGAGAATTGCTCGTTTACAAAACATTTATTCTCAATAGATAGTACATCCTCAACTCTGTGAAACACCATTTCAATGATGTCAAATACGCAATATATTCATATGCTCAATTGAAATTAAAATAAACTAACAATACCTACTTGCCACACCTGTGTATTTTCAAAACAAACTTGTCTGTGAAGTTAGGAAAATACAGCTAAAAGCCCCATAACTTCGCTTCTGTACTGAATTAATAATCTATTTAGAGCCCATATTTTAAGTTAGGCACACACAAATCCAGTGTGAATGTTTCAGCTCGCTATGTCTTATGGTGGCTGAGTTTACTTGTGACAAACATTTTTGCGTTAAACGTCCATAACTTCACTTCTACATTGAATTTCCAATCAATTCAGAGCCTATATTTTAAGTTAGACCTACACAAATCTACTGTAAAAGTTTCAGTTTTATATGTCTTATGGTAGCTGAGTTTACCTGTGACAAAGTTTTGCGGACAAACAGACAAACCGACAAACCGACAAACCGACAAACCGACAGAAATTTTTCTAAGGGTGGATTCGGTTTCTCCAATGTATGAAACGTAAAGAAAACTTGAAATGAGTCAGTTCTAAGCAATGTACAGACAAAATCATTATTTTATTTATAAAGATTGAGTGAATCCACTGAAATTAAATTGATATTTAGAGACTTAATGAACATGTTTTGAATAATTTAATAACTTGATATGAGATGTAAAAGATAAAATTCTTACATGTGAAAAATGAACGCTAATCAAACATAATTTCTGATGCTTTCAATGGTATGATAGATTAGTCTCACAAAATGCTCTAATCACTATATGTGTTGCACTCTTGAACAAAACTTAATATCATATGTAAATTTATTTGAATTATAAATTGTAGTATCTTTGGGTAATATTGAATTTTGTGGAATAGTTTGTGGAACTTTTACGTCTTTTAGATGAGCTACATGATTTTGATAAATATCCGGTTTTTTCACTATTCTAGTCTAAAACTTCATACCTATTATTTTTAAAAATTTTAATCTTCCAGCTATAATTGTTTTAAATTATACTAAAAAGCCGGCTTTAAATTTTATTCGATTATGTAAAACTGGCTAATTACAATATATTCTTTGTCAATATGCATTCACAGTAACAGAGTATGGCATGGAGGAAAGAAATAAAACTGGCTTAAAATAAATTAGATTTTAATGATTTTTGATAAAGGAAAAGAAAAGTGTTTGTTTAAAAAACACAAGAATGTCATCAAATTCCCAATGTAATAATTTTATAAAAGACCAAAAATGTAAATGATAAGGCAAAATTGAAAGGATTTTTTTGAAAAATATGAAATAAAATTATTCTACATCTTAAATTAAAAATTATCTTAAAATGACTTTTTTGTTACATGCTTCTGACGTTTTTCAGACAAAACAGGAATATTTTCAAGTTTTAAATGGGAAAGTTTGTCTTAAATATTTAATGCACAAGGAGGTTAGGTAAACTATATAAGATATCCACAAGCTATTGGAATAAATACCATGTTCTCCTCTAAGAGTTTATTTCGTAATACGAAATCTACACTTTCGCTTTTCAAAAACGTTATTACTGCTGTAGCTATGCTAAGAATATTGGATGCATCATTGGTGTGATATACAAAAATAAGCGTGTATACTGATAAGTCGATCAATCACTATCTGAACTATGAATGGCTAATAAACATCTCTCATTTAGACATTTATATTATGCCCAAATGGGACATTATATATTATTACCCAAGAAATTTGATATTCTGTTTACTTATAGTAAAGTTGAGTGTAGATCACTCCAGATTTTTTTACTTGTTTTAATACTGTATTTTTTAGTTACTACTAATAATAAATTATATATTTTCTTGTAGCCTTGAAAATGAAAATATAAACTTTCGAAACATGGAAGACAGAGTTTTTGATTAGACTCTGTATAATATACTAATTAGACATTTAGTATATAACAAAGGTATATAACACATTTTATAAGTATTTCTTAAGTAGATAATAAACATGGAAATATCAATCATGCGTATTTCAATATTTTTTGTTGAATCAAGTCAAAAGAAGCTTGTAGTTTAAATTTGACTTTTTAGTTTTGCATGAGAAAAAAATAAGTAGAATAAATAAGAAATACAAAAAACAATTGGGAAGTATATTTTAATTTCATTTGAAGTATTATATAGAGAATAACTTAACTGGAATGTTAAGATTATTGATGCTGATAATAGAATAAAATACTATTACGAGAGAAGATTAAGGAAAAATATTACAAGTGAGTGATTTAAAAAGATAAGAATAAATCGGAACAAAATAATCTAATTCAAAAACAGATGGATGTTAATTTGAGCAGATTGTATCGGAGAATCAGAATAGGGGAGATTAGCCGAGGCGGAATGAATGTTTAGACTGTGAGGAGGCGCTGCGAGGTGACTGAAGAGGAGAACGTCACATCTCGCAGGCCTACGATCTTTATTCAAGGGGATCACCCAGAAAATGGATTCCTTCCCATCCGCTTCAGGCTAAGTGGTATTAACTGCTCCCCTCTACCAGACCTATTTTCTTTTCCCATTTGAATTCTCCCTTCTCTTGCTCCTTAAACCCAAGTAAAACCCTTTCACGAAATAATTTCTTTTTTGCAAACTGTAGGCTACTCTCAATTTCTTAAATACACCTTTTGACACACAAATCAAATCTATCCATACATTGGTATTCAATATATATTTTGATTATAAGATTGCAATACAAAATAGGAATAATCTGGAAGTTTTGAAATCGAACACAAATCATTCATTCCAGTTTGTTGATATATTATTTCATAAGGTTTCTCCATTTTCCTTCATTTTTTATTCTTTAACAAAAATAGTGTCTCCTCGGTCTTTACCTCTAAAAAAAGACTTTGAAAGGAAAAAATCGTATGCAAAGAAATATGTGATAAAATTATAAAACACTTAACAAATGATCATATTTAAATAAAAAAACTCCAAATAATTAGCAAACTAGTGTTTCACAAAATAGTAATTTACAATTACTCCAATAGCATGCAATTCATTAAATATAACTAAATGAAATAATGTTAATGTATTTAAAAATCAATTTTGAAAGCTCAGTGTATACTTTTAAGAAAAATAAAAATTGTTTACAGTCATCAGAAAGATGACTGTAACTACAGAAGAAAATAAAGTGTAAACAATAATGTAAAAAGACATCTACTATTGCCTCTGTTAAAACATATGATAGGATATAGGATTTTATTAGCATCTGTATTTAGTATGAGTCAATGATTGTTTGACATAATATTAATTTGAGCAATATTAATTAAACCTATAATAGTTGTATGCTTTCAGTGTAAAAATAGTTAATAAAGTAGTGGGAAATATAATAATGACTAAGCACGTTTAGAATATATAGCTATTCTTCTTTAGGTTTTTATCTAAAACGAGAATAAATTTACATAAGATAAGATAAAAATATATATGAATTTCCCTTTTTGCGATAAAAGAGTGAGAAATAATGTTTTCAAGGGAAGGATATTAATCAACTTGTTATCTTAAAAACTCATATTAACAATATTATGATGTATTAATAACTTGATAATATTAAATACATGCATATGCATAGTCCTCCTATTAATGACACAGGCTTTGCAAAACTGGTCAGGCGACTCCACCAGCAATATACGAGGTAGTATCGTAGTTTATAATAATATTAATTATAATATTAGTTCATATCATAGTTAGCTAATATCTGGTAACTGCATGAGACATTTCGCATGAGGAAAAGCATTAGTACGAGATTTTTCAATATCAAAGAAATGACAAAAAACTATTAATTTTGTAATAAAAACTTTAAAATGGACTGAGATGAAACAAATTTAGCTTTTGATAACTATGGAGTGAGATTTAAGATTGTATCAAGTACTGTCGAAAACAACAGTAACGCCCAATGTTTCTACATTATATTTAAGTATAGCACCACATTATCCAGTAAAGCTATTCTCGTCAGTTTTGATACGTAAAACTACTCCCAAGCGTCCCTGAAACAATCACAAGTGGTGCTAGAAACAGTTGCAGGCCAAATAACTCTTGATGTCGTGCAAAAAATGTTTAAAACCCAGATGATTTAATTTCAATAAGTTATATGCAACATACTGATTTTGGTCTCTCTATGGGATTTAATAACTCCCATCTTTTTGTCACATGCTTCTAAGCTCCCTGAAGATAAAATTTATTCATCTAATCATCCCTAACGAAATTAACTGCATTCTTGAAACGATATCAACTATATCGTTTTCAGTTAAACCTAAAAACCAATCATTTTTTCTTATTCATTAAATGGAAGTTAAAGTATAATGTATAATACGAGAAAAACTAAAGAAATTGTGTAGTTCATTTAAAAAAAAAATTCTAGCCATGTACTTAAAATATAAAAATGATTAACCATTGTTAATCTAGAAACAGTATAGCGTTTTTAATCATATGATGGTTAAAAAGTTGATATACGTCAGAGACAATTATGATTGCTTTAGAAAGGTTAAAACAACATTAGGATACATTAACATCACTCTAAAGAATTCTCAAGTTATTGACCATTTGTTCAAAACCGAGAAACCAGTTTGTCAGTTTTATGTGCATACTTTATTTCCATAGAGTAAAATAAGTAAAGTGATTTATTATTACACTCAAAAGCCAAATACACCTGTCTTTTAGTAATAGAAATGGCAAATTTTCCACTCCCGCTTAGAAATTATTGCATTGATAAAACAATTCTGACCTGCTTATAGCCTCATAAAATAGAGTTTGCAAAATTAGATTCTATACGACTTTATCATGAAACAATAATGGTTACTATCCTCAAAGGATGTTTATTTCTATTTTTACCGAACACTACAAAAAGTAATTTACCTTCACTTTACTATTCTTACTTTATGAAGTTCTTGTTGATTGGACTGATTCCAAAGAAATCGTTAAGCGCTCCTTAACTTCTCATATAATTAATTAATTGAAAAAAATCAATAATTTCAATCAGTAAATTCTTCTTAGATTAATTACAATGCAATTTTTCAATGTTACTTGATTAAATTAGTTCTAAAAACGAATTACTAATATTGCATAAAAGGAATATTACTGAACTGTGTTTATTTTATGCTTAAAGATTCATTCTTCAGTAAGTTTAATATTTTAATTATTTAATATTGAGTAAATATTTTAAAAACTTATTTCAACAAAGTGGCAAAAAGAAAATTTGTTTTGCATAGGGTAGTAAGAAAATTGATGCCACTTGTTGCTTTAGGACGAAGAGCAAGTGATTAATTAGTGGGCGTCTAATCCCTGAAGAGAGAGACAGCTCGAAATACAACCGAGGTTTGATTTCCCAGAGGGAAAGCAGTCGCAGCATGATTTGCACCCAATATCGGAAAAAAAGTGATCCCGATTGAATTTCTGGACAGAAAGAGGATGGGAAAACACATGTTTTGTCGGAAAAGAAGAGTGTTCAGTTTCTTTAGGACTTAATTATATATGCAATTCCAATTATTAGTTATTTTATTCTTAACGATAAAAATGCTTTTTATAATCATGCACCAACACTCAAACACAAACAGAAACATGAATAATGAATTGGAGAAAAATAAAGTATAAAACTTTCATTAACATTATTTAGCCAAAAAGAGACAAAATATGGCAGTGCCTCAACATTGGTCATACCTACTAGTCATCCCTCCACTAATCGTCTATCATCCCAACTTAACTAAAACTGAATCTTACCTTGTGAAAGAAGTCAAGGTGGCTGTGCCTTCCCAGTTTTCTTTAACCGTTCTCTCTTTCATTGCACATTTGCTTCTATTTTCCACACCTGATGATAACGAACGTATGAAAACATTCCCATTATGCGAAAAGTGTGTTAAAGAAGAACAAGGTGATAAGGGCAGTGACGAGGTCACTTTTCTTCTCCACCTCCCCCCCCACCCCTCCTCATCAAGAAACGAAGATGTTGAAGAAGGAGAGGAAAAAGAGGTGGGCTCTTGTATCATTGACGAATCTACAGCTTTCTCCATGTCAACCTTTCCAGCAGTCTGCCTGACTTCTTGGATATTATTAGTGAAAATAAATACCAGTTATGACAAATAGTAGAAGAAATGTGTTCATTCTTAGCAGAAAGGGTGTAATATGTTTGAACTGGTTAGGTCAGGCTAAGCTGCAGGGGCAGTCCCATGGACCATATTGCATTCATCCCAGATTCAATTAACGCTACAACAAAAGTTTTTTCTTCAAAGACACTCAATTATCAAAAACTCATAGAGACTGTGCAGCAGAGAATTCTAACAGCTTTAAGGTTTAAAATGCAATATACAACTCTTCTAGTCAACCAAAATATTAAGTTGACAACACCACCGTACATATAAAAAAAATCAATAAGTAATATTCGTATCAATATATTTATTGTTTACAATTTTTTATTTTGTAGCTAAAAATTGCTGGTGTCAGAGGAAATTATAAATAAGTGACTGAAGGACTTGACTACACTTAAAAGTGGGATCTTAAAAGTCCTCAATATTCTGTCCTTCATATTATATTGAAATGAGATTGAGAAATGATGAATAAAAATTAGTTTAAACTTTGGATTTAATGAGTTAAAAGAGAGGGAAAATATAGAGGCAAGGTTCCTTTTCTTCAAAGCTTGTAGCTCAAAAGTAGTCAGTACTTTACTCTTGTTTTTGGGTTTGTACGACCCTTGTGAAGTTACAAATTAGTTTGTAAGTCACGTTTCAGTTCGATTTCTTGAACCACTAAAACTAGGTCTTATACCACAACAACAGATATCCTTTGAGACAATAGGAATATAAACCACTCGTGCATACACGCCAGTATTGGGCAAATATGAATAAATAACATAATCTGGTATTATTTTGTCATTGCTGTCTCTAAACTCTCTGTGATTGATCTATTTAGTAGTAAATAATTAAACTAGTGGTAATTAATTATGTGAGGAATAATTTCATGCACTGGAATTGTACAACATTTATATACTGAAATATGCTAGTAAAAAGAATTGATATAAATTGTTACAGTCAACAACTTTTTATTTAAACATGAATAACCTTAACACTAAAGAAGGCCAAATGAAATGATTTTTATGAAAAAGTTTGGAATATATAACACATATGCCTTAATTTAAAGTTGAGTTTGCTACACGTTGAAGCATAACTTACAAATCTATCTCCTATAATCAATGATTTATACCTTTAAAAATTCAATTGAGATTTTAAAGAAATTTATTAGAAAATTTAAAGTAGTTATTCTAATTTAAGGCAATAAATATACAAGTAATATTGAAGCTTTTGGCAATGAGAGAAACCTAAGTCTGGAAGGCAATTTATCTGACATGTGGTGTACGTGATGTAATTCATCATGGCAAATGAGAGAGCAATCTGTATCGGCAGGACAGGGATTAATATTGCGGCTTCTGGTGGGAGTACCTGGGTCCAGAGAGGCTGCATCAATCCCACCCCAGGGGCCTGACAATTAAGCTAGGGAGAGAACGCATGCGCGCGCTAATTAGGCCTGAGGACAATAGTGGTGTGGAATTCCTGGCTAGGTGTGAGTCGAGAGCTCGCCAGCTGTTTGTCTCTGACACATGACGGTCATTGATTCTACCCAGATCTCTCACGGCACACCATCAACCAATCGCTTCAAAAGTCAAATCTCTAGCCTGCTATAATTAACTTCCACCTAACTCTGGCAGATGATTTTTTAATTGCATTTGTATAGTCAAGAGTTTTTATTTTTAAGTTGATATTCGAAAAAAATAGACTAATATTTTAATAGTATTTGTATACTTACACAGAAAAACGTTAAAACAATTAAAGCAGAATGTATTAATCTTACTTTCAGTTTTTTTCACCACTTGACCAGTTTTGGTTCTTTATGCCTATTTTCAGGGTGGTTTATACATGTACAAAATTAAAGTTTATCGGGACTCAGTCAGTTCTTCAGGTTCAAATTAAACTCTCAATCCCAACGTTTTGGTTTTTATTTAAAACCTTTTTCATTGGACAACAAAACAGAGGAAAATAAGAAATAATTAAATCATTCAAAAATCAAACATACATAAAAAGTGCAATTAGTTACAATTAAGAAACCACAATAGCAATTTTGATAATAGGTTAATGAGAGAATTTACAGAAGTATAAATTTTGAAACAGAAAAACTAAGTATTACATTACAAATTATTTTACAAAGAAAAATAGTCTGTGAATTCCAACAACTGACTAGTTTGAATGAACACGTGACACGGAACTAAAATAAACAAGCAAGGTAAACAAATTTCACCAACTGAAGAACTAATCGAGTCCCCATTAACTTTAGTTTTGTTTCTATTCCACAGTCCATACTTTTATCAATATTCATATATATATATATATATATATATATATATATATATATATATATATATATATTAAAGTAGACGGCAGCTTCCGCATTCACCACCTTTTTACTACTGTTTTCTAGTTTCTTAACTAGATTCTTTGGTAGGGAGTGATTTCATGAAGGAGTTGTCCCAGAGACACCAATAACCCCTTAGGTTACTCAATAATATGTTTTTACTTACAAGCTTTCGATTTCACTGAAATCATCATCAGGTATATGGTTTAAACTGATTAAGGGTAAACTAACACAACAAGAATTTTGTAAAGGTTAAAAAGTTTTTTTTTTTACAATGATTGTCTGTTTCTATTTATCCCCTTAATTTTAATAATTTTAATGTTTGTTTAACTTTTTCAAAATTCTTGTTGTGCTGGTTTACGCTCAATCAGTTTAAACCATATACCTGATGATGATTTCAGTTAAATTGAAAGCTTGTAAGTAAAAATATATTATTGAGTAACCTAAGGAATTATTTCTTCGATGTCTCTGGGACAACTCCTTCATGAAATCACTCCTTAACAAAGAAAACTAGTTAGAAAACTAGCTTCCAGTTGGGTTTTTGACTCTGACGAAGACCGCTTGTTACGGTTGAAAGATCTTAGTCTTGTTTTCCCATTTCTTATTGTGGTTTGATCATTGATTGTTGTTTCACGTGTTTATGTGAAATCTTTATATATATATATATATATATATATATATATATATAATCTCTTTGAAAACTTTCAGTGTCACTCAAAAAAAAAAAAAAAAAAAAAAATGAGAAGGTCTGAAACTGGTAGGGTAGGGAAGAAAAATAACAAGGTAAGGTAATTTTTAAAATATTATAAAGTTGATATGTTAGAATATTTGAAGAAGAAGCATCAATTTTTACTTATTAACAGTTCTATGCCTAAAAGTACCTAAAAAGATGTGTCCAACTCGTTTCAAAATCTTAAACCCAATAGCACATAGTAGGAGATGTGCTCGTCTTTGACGGGTATTTTACGAAAATGTCCGTGGTATTCCAAAATACTATTAGAAATTATAGGACAGTAGAATTTATCATTATTAGTATAGTGCCTAGTTTTTTTTTTAAATCACTTGTATGAATATAAACAAATACATGATTGTAACATAGTATAATTGATTTGGATATCTATTACTATAAGATAGCAAATCCCGTTAAGTGGGTTGAAAGCTAGGATTTATAGTGGATATTTTTAGGTCAAGTCTGTATTGCATACAGACCAGGTTCCTTTGTATAATACCGCAGAACTGGAGGACTTTTCACCCTTTACTATTTATGACAATCTATACAAGTTTTTTTCATGAATGATATTTCAATGGCTGGACATTATTTGAAACTGACACATAATATCTGTAGCTATGTGTGAGTTTCATAACATTGCACTAATTGGTTAGTAGTTTACTATTTTATATTCCAGTAAATCTATATTTATCTTTCTTGCACAAGTATGGACATGTTTGACCAAGTAAGAAGCTGATTTCTGGTTAAAAAGAAATGGTCGCTCGCGCTGGGACGACTCAGTTGTTAGGAAGGTAGAGTCTAGTAGTACACCTAGCTGTGGTCACGTGCCTAACTGATCCAATGGGATAAACATTATCTCATCTGACTTAATGCTAACAAAGAAAAGAAGAGTTTCTACTCTGAAGTTCACACCAGAACAACACACGTTATTAACTTTCTTATTAAATGAATTTCGACAAACTTAACCAATTTTATTCCTTTGTCCATTCCATGTAAACTTCCTGTTACAGACTTTCTTATAGACAAACCAATTATAAAGATTTTAATTCGGATTTATTTAATACTTTTACAAATCTTGCAGTTGGTTGCAGGAAAGCATCAGGAATTATATGTTTGATTGAGGTTGATTTTGTATATGAAAGAATTATTGTTTTGACATCTCATAATTTTTTTACAAATTTTTTGTAATTAGTTGTTTAGTATAAAAAAACACTTTATTAAAAAAATAAAATGCACCATAATACCCGTTTAATTAATGTAATTTTAAAAAAATTATCTCAACTTGTGGCCGACCTTCCACCCACAATCTTGAACGCACGTACCTCTTCTTCTTCCCTTCTACTCTCATCCTGATGACAAACTTTGTTTTGAATATTGATCCTTTAAATGTTCTCGTTTTTTATTTGTTGTTTTTTTATCACTTATATAAATATATAAAAAGATTTTACATGAACACGTGAAACAACAATCAATGATCAAACCACAATAAGGATTGGGAAAACAAGACTAAGATCTAAGTTGGGTTTTTGACTCTGACGAAAACCACTTGTTACGGTTGGAAGATCTTAGTCTTGTTTTCCCATATATATACATGAAAAAAAATTACCAACTATTGTATTCAAAAGCATGCAAAACAAACATTCCATTGTAAATGTCATATATATATATATATAAGTATATATATTTACGTTTGCCCTCATCATTAAGAAATTGTCACTATATACAATAGTGAATACATTCAAATATTCTACAAGCTATCTTAGTTCGTTATCCGAAGCACATCCTTCCCTAAAGTACCTGTTATAGGTTTAGCAAATCTTCTAGACCTCAGAATAACAATCAATTCTTGAACGTTATATCTTGCAGTTAAAAAGGTGTATTATATCTTTCTTCAAATATTTACGAATAAGATTTTTATCTGCTGTAACAAATACATACATGTTTACTTCACTTGCAATAATGATCATTTCACCTAAGTCATTTAAGGTTTGTCAATTTTAAAGTAATTATCAAAATGATGCCACACAAGTCAATCCGTAGATTATATATAGCAAATTCTCATGAGGTTACGATTTTGAATGGCAACATGGGATTAGTCTTTTAAACGAATACCTTCAATTTTGTTAAATTGTTGAAGTAAAATAATGTGTTAACTAAAGACATTTAATAAAAAAGAAATATATTATGGTATATTTTTAGTATCCAAAAATTAAATGAAATAGAATTTTAGAGAATAATAAATTGATGTTATGCACGTGGAAAGCATAAAAACCGAATTACTCTGGTTATTTAATGAAGGGGGTTTGTTGGTGCAAGTTTGAAATAAATGTCTTGTCTTTCCTGGGGAAATACTTTTTTATCTGAAGAAAAGACAGGCTAATCATTCTCGTGTCTAATGACCGTAGCACAGTGCTGCTCCACTTGACCTATATCTTAACCGATTTATGTCACTCCCATTTAGAGTATAAAATTATGATGAATATCTCTTGAGACTGTATGTAAAATATATGTAATGTAATTCGTAATAATGTTTTGTTAGCAAAAGTTGACATTCCGTAGAAAATGCTACATAATGTTAACTGATTTATGAACATCATGTTGACGTGTTTACTGTTAAATCAAAACCAAGTAAAATAAAACTCATTTAAAATTTTACTTTAAATACAAACATATCTAAAAATTGGTACTTAATATGTTATAAGTTCTTCAAAACAAATCTATAGGATTATGAATCCAAAGGAGATATAAGAAAAAAAATATTTCGTCAGAACGAAAGATTACATAATTAAGCTATATCCATAATTTCTTAATCATCATATATTTGTGTTTATTATCTTCCTTAACCGTAGTAAGGGTTAATGTGATGATGGATTTCACTGCACAAGGAGCTGATGATTGTAATAGCGTTCTCAGCATAGAGCAAGCAGTAGTCAAAACACAGATAACCACCTTTTCACATTTCAATCTTTTATTTTCTCACACAATCTCCACATTTTTTTCATGTTGTCCTCACAATCTCTTCTTTTTGTCCTTTCATTTAACATCAAGTAATCAATATCATGTTTTATTAATTCACTGAAACTGTTTACTAATATCTAGGGTCATACTCAACTTTAACGTAAGCAAATATGATATGAGGTATCATTAGCGGTACTAATTGAGCATGATTTTAATTATTTGGTATATTTAATGTTGTTAGCTATATTTTATTAATTATTTTCACAAGAGAAGAAAAAAGTAACACAAAAAACGATGACTAATAACCTTCCAACTAATAAAGGAAGAACTAAAGCCTCTTTATTAGAGATACTCGTACATGTTAAAAAAGATATAGATACTTTCCCCATGAAGTACTATATGTCTGTCATATTTTATTGAAATTCAACAAACGGTGAGACATACAGCGTTATTATACAATTTTGTACACATAAATACTTTCAAATAATATAAACAAAATATCATAAATAGATCCAACATTTCTCAAGACTTGTACATTTTCTGTCATTATATCTACGATGTTGTGTCCGAATAGATCATAGTGTAAATGCAGTCAACTATTTTTAACCATGTTACACGATGCATCGTCGAATATTGCAAGCTAAATGTTGATATGATAAAATTTTTTTGACAGTTATTAAAACTTTGGAAAGTTTTTATTATTAAAGTTGTATTTCACACATCCAGGGAAAGAACGAGTTAAGGGCATTAAACTTCAACAATCGATGTCAAATGAAATAAGACTTGTTTAAGATTTAATATTAATATTTGTTTATAATCATATTAATGTAATTATATTAATATAATATTAATTTGTCTTATTAATACACATATTTTAGAAACTATTATTGTATACTTCACTATATGTAAATATATAGTTTTTAGATAAAATGTGTAATATTCTTATTAATTCATATATGGTAAAAATATATTTTAAAATATTTCATCCTGACAAAATAGTAGTGTCGAATCAAACACCAGTTTGCATAAACAGAATGAAACACACTTGGACTTCGAGATAGTGCAATAAAAGCTGAGGAATAGCTACGGGGGCCTACAACCATCACAGCAAGAAATAAAACGATCTGGCTATGTCTCAAGCCTACCTGTTGAGACTTCCTTTATGTTCTTTTTATGATTCAAACGACACAAAATAAAAATCAACGAGTTTCAAGCCAATCCAATTTCCATGCTTCACTAGAAACGCGGTTCATCCAGATGGAGTTGTCCACCAGCGATGATTTGAACTTACATTGGTTTAATTCAATGACTAGAATATTCCTTATTTAAAATTCATATACATTACTAAATTATTCCCTGAACACTCCAGGAGTTAAGAAGTTAAGTTATGTATACTTATCAACAAACAGAATATTTCTTAAAAAAATTCTCTAAATTGAGTAGTAATCCTTGTGGTAAATTTTCTTAATTTACTACAATTCACAAAGTGAAAAAAGCAACGTAATTTTCTTAGAAGAATTGAAGGTTGTGAAGATGATTCATTCATCCTCATAAGAATCAATATATGAAATTGTTATTAATCCAAAACACACAATAGAATGTACATTCAGAAAAAAACATTTTTCTCTTTCAACATTGAATTAAAATTAAATTTTCCCTTAATGACAGAAAGTTAAGATATGAAATCGATAAAACGAAAAACAAAGTAGGAAAAGAAATAAAACTTAGAAATAGGGCAATGTGCTATTAATGGTGGAAATGTATTTTCTTTGAGATTGAAATTTACAATTAATGCCTGTATGGCTTTCTTATAAAGAATGTATCATAAGGTAGCAGATGATCCACCATTAAGCAGGGAAATTGTTATGTTCAACTAAAAGAATCTATACAAAATTCATGCAGTGGAGTACTTATATTAATTTATTCATATAGTGTAGTCATTATATCAATAAATGTGTGTTATATACTGTGTTATACACAATGGAATGTATAATGTGTATATGTAAGACTTTGTTGTAGTATCTCTAAGTCGTATAACCAATTTAATAAAATTATTTATTAAGGGGAAGAAGTAATAAATCTTTCTAACAGAGAGGATGCATTTCTGTGGAGTGAAAGAGGGTATGGATTAACTTGGTGACTTAATGTTGATAAAACATAATTTATAAATCTAATTTCAGGGAGGAAACTAAGGGAAGTGAATCTGGATGAAGAGGGAAGAGGATAAGAAGGCTAGGTGTGGAAGACAAGTGTTGCGACGAGGCGGAGGCTGAACACGGAATGGTTCAACATCGCCATGACGACCGCCGGCAGGGCGCCCGCCTTCATTCCTTAATTGTGCTGCTAGGCCTCATGTCCTATTAAGCAATTTACCAAAGCGGCGCTCCTTGTCGCTGTGCCCAACACAGGCCACATCGCCCTACAGTCCAACTGCAGCTCTACTACTAGCATTAGTCACTGCTTTCGTCTCTTTTCTCTACTATCTTTCTTTATTTTCACCAAAAGCACCAACAAGCTTGCTATGGCCCAATCTTCATCATTTATAACATAATTTATTTGTTTCAGTCTACTTAGAGTTAAGTTTAACAAAAATTTATTTTGGCACTTAATATATATTTTAGGATTTTTTCATTCAATACACTAATTTTGAATGCACAAAAATTTCTTATGTAGCGGTGATATTTCTTAAATTAAAACAAGATGAAAACTAGTATCAAGTGACGTCTCAATGCACATTATTCTAATCCTAACAAAAAATTGCAAGCTTGTTAAAGTAAAAACTATCAAGGAATACAGATGTCTAGTCATAATTTATTATCAAAACGACTATATTTTAATACTGCAATCCATTCAGTTATAAACTAAAAAAGTTCAAACTTTGACTTATGATACTAAAGAAACTGATATTTGTAGAATATCAAGAACATTAGAGCATAATTTGTTGAGGAACTGCGGGTAAAATCAATATACATTCAGAGTAAGTAACATGCCATGCTAACATCATTCAGAAAAAAATTGATACTTTTCAGTTACGATAATCGATCTCAGCAGAAGTTTTTGCTTATACTTGTTTGGCAAATTCATTATTACAACTAATGAAAAATCTCCAGTTGTACTAAATAGCACTAAGTAATTGTGTTAACTAAATTTTGCCAATGTCGTTCTATTTGTGATTTCCCCACTTATGATTGTATGTGAAAGTAATAACCAGATATGGACGGTCATTCGAAAACATGTTACTGCATCCTTGAATCTTGGGCGTAGTCATGCATCTTCCGTGAGCTCCCTGTGAATGCAGCTGTTTCTTCATCTGTTTGTAGATTTCTCATTTTGATGTTACAATGATATTTATGATCACTTCGACAAAATAAAATCGGATATCACAATCTTTTGTATAAGTGATGTGTTTCTGCAACTCGCTGGACATAACCATTTTGATGAAAAATTTTATCATGTTAAATTTAAAGTTAAATTCTTCACCAACTATAACTACCGCCACTTGATCAATTTTCGGTTGCACTGTATTGTCTTTCGTGATAGCCGACAAGTGTTTTGTCTGCTCTAACTACAACTATATGCATGAGCTGGCATTTGGTCAAGGTCAGTTCAAAACAATCGAATCAATTTGTTGTGTTAATGGAATAAAGTTTGTAATGCAGAGACAGTTCTTTGTCTAATATTTTGCGTAGTACCAAAATGCATTTTACCAAAAATGTTGATTGATTTACTTAACAGTGTTTCCCATGAGATTCACGATCATATCGTGACAATGCAATTTTTTGCTAGGATTATAATAATGTGCATTGAGACGTCACTTGATACTAGTTTTCATCCAGAATTATGATGGATTTGACCTTACACTTTGAATGTTAACATGTAATTGTTGCGCATGATATTCGTTGCACTGAATGGTGTCATTTGGAAAACTGAGTTATACTCCAGCATTTTCTTTAAGAAATGTTACTATTCACTTGTGTTGCTTTATGTCAACATTGATAATGGTTTGGGTGGTGGATGCAATTTTGACAGTTTTAATTTTCCACCAGCACAGCGAAATTCTGCTGATTCATTTTTAAATTTTAAAATACTACTACATGTGCATGGTTAATCCATTTTTCGAGTAATCATTGGAATCACAATGGAATACAGTAAGATCAAAATCAGTATCAGAGGTTCGTGTGGATAGAGCAGAGCACACTAGAAGGGTTTGCTGTTTAGATTCCTCTTTGTTGTTTGTTTTAGATGAACGGGCCAGAGTATTACTTTTCGACTGGATTCCGATCTCGTTTCTCGGGCTTGTTTGTTTCTAAGCACATATTGTCTTTTCCTTTCGCGCTAGTAACATAGAATGACCGATCACCCCTATACGAGCCATAACTGAAATGTGTTCAAAATTAAATTTTTGAGTATTCAAAATTTGAAATAAATTCAATGAAACATTAAATTACAAAATACATAGAAATCAATGTTGGATTCTTATTTATATAGAAAACCACTTTGTATCAAAGTTTAAAAACTATGCAAATATTTAAGAAATAATTTAAAATAAATGAGGACAGATTGATAATAAAATATTTTTAATACGATGATTTCAAATACAATCTCTAAACTACTACACCTGATTTGGATCAGATAAATAGAAACCAAGCAGATCAAAGCAGAATTAAACAAAGCTTTTCAGAAGTACATCGAGGAAATAGAAAGTTTGTGTTAAAATCCTGTAAGTTCTACAGCTTTATTAATTTAGAAAACCTTTGCGGTGATGCGTCGAACCATTTGCCAAAGTTTCATTGCAATCGGGCCAATGGTTTAGGAAGGAATAAGAGACACCCAGACAAACAGTCATTTGTATCAATGTCATGCAAGTAAATTTCCTCTAGTTCTGATCCAAAATTTATCAACTTTCAAAACATTTTCAACTTTTTACGATGATTAGGACTACCATTAGTTTTCCTTTATAACTGAGAATATAGAACATTTTTTCTAATGGAGGGAAAACTATGAATATCATTTCTATACCAAGAAGTATATATACATATCTTTCAAATTTCGTGAAAACCCGTGAAGCTAGACGATTTTTTCGGGCTACATTTATCTTACAAAACATACATCAAATATTACCAAAAATATATCTAAAATCCATTCAGGATATCACAAAACATAGAAGTATAAAATTTGTATAAAAAGACAAAATCGACATTTGTTAAATGGTCATAATATTTTACTTGCAGATAAGTATGGTACTTATTCAAATCTTGTAATACAGTTTCTGAGACTGCTGTGTTTTCTCAATCATGTAATGTTTTTTATACACTGTTTGCTACTAAATTTATGAAATCTCATGGAATACTATCGAAAATTTAATCAAATTTCGTTGTAGCTCCATTGAATGTTAGTCAGAGTTATGACTACAAAACTAGCATTCTAGTTAAGAAACCTCTCAGTCTATCCGAAAGTCAATACCCAACATTGATGCGTAAATCACATTGAAGCTCTATGAATAATCATTGTCAAATTTATAAGAAGTCCTGAATAATGATTAATTTTCACATGGATATTACATATAGAATATTAAAAACATGCTTTCAATATATAATTAGTTTAACACTGAGGTTGTTAGTATATTAGTATCAATTTGTATATCTATGTCTTTTAAGTTTGCTTATATCAATTCTACTTGGTTTGGATGTAATATTTGTTTAATGTACTATTCATAAAGAGTGTGGAATAGTACATAGCAATATGTAGTAATTTTATGTAGAGTTACTTAAATATGAAACACGACATATTGATTGATCATCTAATCAGATTTACTAATGATTAAATTACATTTATTACCCATTTAGTTCGCTGAGAAGTCCAAAGAGTCAATAGTCTGTCCAATTACCTGCAACAGAAAACGTCAATTTTAAACATTTGTTTTCCAAGTGCTCTAAATTACATACTATTTGATATCTCTTTAATCAAAAGACATGCACTTGTGACTAGAATAGTATTGGGAAGTAAATTCTGATGTAAATAAGCCGAATGTTTTCATAAAAGCGAATATTATGAAATATATTAGTGAGTCAAGAATGGCTTTTGATCACAGCCTTTATGATGCGACTACAGCTTTCAAACATCAATCGTCAATAGAATATTTCTATAATTTGATAGAGAGTGTTTTTCTACTAATGATCTTATATAAAGATTATTGGTTATCCCAGTATAATACTAGATAAAGACTAATGGCATGAACCAAAGATTAAAACTCTTTAACCAGCCTCTAATCCTTGCTTTCATCCAGATAAAACTACAAACAATGTTTTCTTTGTTGCTTTCTAGCATAGTTGTGATGAAGACTTCCATTCTTTAAAAGTCTTTGCAGTGCACAGTGATCCTGTGTCAGCTCTCATATTCTAATAATAACTCAGCAGTCATCCCCCTAATATATATCTCTACCACAAACAACTAAGTTGTTAAATATTTTAACAATGTATCTCTTAAAAATACTAAAGAAATATGCGAAACTAGACCTTCGAATATAGTTATCTAGGGATGTATTTCTGCCAAAAATAATTCTGTTTTAATCAATAAAAACGGACATCTCAGCAACGAATCTCGAAAGATATTTCTTTCATAATAATTCATCTTTTTTTTATACATCAAGAAAAAATAGTCTTTGCTTGATTCTCAAATGAAAGATATGATTATACTACCAAGTCCAACAAGATAATATAATATAAAGATTTATATTATATTTATGTGTACTCAAGTTTTTCCGTTGTTTGTTTGTAAACTTACACGATTAACAGTGTATCACTGTAAGAAAATTGAGAATGCTTCTAAGAACACAAGTAAAGTGACTGTTAGAGAGAAAAGAATACGGAGTAACAATGACAAAACCAACTTCAATATTTGGACCTCGTCGAAAACAGGAGGAAAAGAGCTTTATTCTCAAGACAAGCAGCAGTAAACCACTCAGCGCATATTACTATGTGAGTAATACCAGTTCAGAAAGAATAAAACAACTAAATCGACCAATAAAATGAAACACCTTAGATGTAATATTAATAACATCATAATAATAAAATAAAGTAAAATATAATAAAAATTAAAAAAAAATGGAGTGGTCTACACTCAGCTTACTATAAGTAAAGATAATATCAAAATTCCTGACAGAAATTTAATTTTTTGTTTTATTTTTAACTAGCTATATGTACATTATAAAATAAATGTTTACCAGGACTCTGTCATCAGGTTCAAATTAAACTCTCATTGCCAACTTTTCACTTTTTTTTATTTAAAACCTATTTCATAGGAAAAACCTATTTTTTAAATAAAAACCAAAACGTCTGCAGTGAGAGCTTAATATGAACCTGAAGAACTGACAGAGTCTTGATAAACTTATTTTGTTTCTACTTCACGGTTGATACTTTTATCAGTATTTATATTTATTATTAACTGATAATATTATTATTAAACGATTAGTGCATTTGTTAAATAAGATTGAATGACTCCAAAAATATCCTCCCACAAATTTTTCTTTTGATTAATTAGCTATAATAAATACATTTTAATATGGCAGATAGTGCATTAAAGTTAAGATTTATATATAAAAATTAAAATCTTTTATTAAAAATAAGAAAATGATCTCCAATTAATTTTCAAAAGGCAAATTCATTTTCTTGGTAATCTTACTTATATCTTCATAGTTATAATACATTGCATTATTAAATGAAATTGATAAGTTAACAATTGAAGTTAATTGATAAATAATAATATTACTTGCACATTTCTAAATTCTTTTTTTTAATAATATACCAATTATTTTATAATATATTATTAACAATCTGATACATTTTCATTAAGTTTCATTGTATTAGCAATGAAAGGTGAAAATATTAAAACCAAATGGTAAACTTTTAATACCAGAAAAAAACATCAGAATACACCAGTCCTGTGCAATAAGTTACCTATTAATAACTATTAATTTCAATTAATTAATAAACTATTAATTAACAATTAAATAAAATTAAACAGAACAAATATAATGTATATAAGAAACCAAAGGAATTATTATTTTATTTATAAATAATAAAATTAAAAGCAGTAATGAGTTTAGTAATTATTTTATAACTATTTGCAAGGTATAATATATTTAATTGAATCTGAATTTGAAAGAAATAAGTTACGCTATATTATTAAAGTAGTTCAAAACAAAAAAAAAATGCTTGTAAAATATGAGTTTCTTAATACCTGCTTTGAAATATTGATTAAATAAGAAGTTATATTCATATTATATTGTTGATTTTTTAAAGTTGTTAAAATCAATTTGCACCTTTTTATACAAAGTTGGATCAATATAAAAGTTAAATATTCATAAAAAACTGAATTTTAAGTGATATTATAACATACTATTACCAATATTTGTGATATTTCTTTCTATAAATATAATTATTAATATCACTATTTTAATTTATTTTCTAACTTTAAATTATTGTCTTTGAATTGGATTTTTTGTTATTAATATAGAGAAAACCAATTAATTTAATATCCTAAAAACTTATGAATAATTAAAATGGAGATGCATTACATTAATTTTTGTAGGAATAACTTTTTTTAAATTACACTTTATTTGTATATTAATTGAAATGAGTCAGTTTAATAAGTATTGTATTTTGAATGATTTAGTGATATTATTTGATTAAAAATAATTGTTCTGAGAATTACTAGAGATGATTTTCACTCTTTTTATGCATTACTATAATGTAGTATTAATTATTTCTCATCCTACTTTTGTTGATAAAAATAGGTTGACATCATTTAATAGTTATAATTTAACTCAATGTAGTAAAAAAATAGATGATACTCGTATTTTTAAATTGTGTACTAACTTTCTTTCTGATGTGTGCATTTTGATCTTCTTTTCTTCTTTCTTTTAAAACACATTTACGAATACAGAAATAATTTCACATTAATGGATCACTTGGTAATCTAATTAATCAAACGAATGACGCCATGATGGTTTGAAAAAATATAAAAGAGAAACTTGAAAATATTCCCAATTTCCCAACTATATAAGTTGGGTTTTTGACTCTGACGAAGACCGCTTGTTACGGTTGAAGATCTTAGTCTTGTTTTCCCATTTTCTTATTGTGGTTTGATCAATGAGTATAACTGTAGCGGAAATAACATTTTTGAAAATCGAAAGTGTTAAATCTCATGTTATGAATTTACAGGAGAACATGGGTTTTGTTCCAATAGCCAATGGATCTCTTACATAGTTTATCTGACACTTTCTACAATTAATAATTAAGACGAAGTTTCCCATTTAAACTTGAAAATATTTTGCCTGAAAAAGCATTGATTTTTTACAGGTTAGAATTTTATTCTTTTACATCTCAGATTATTAAGAAAAATTATTAAAAAAAATTTCATTAAACCTTTACACATCACTTTTATTTCTAACAAGCATTTGATAACTGCTAATCAGTAGTTATCAGTACCTATCAGTGTTACCAGTTACCATTCAGCATTACCAACTACTAATAAATTAAGTTGCAAAATTTCTTGTCATCATCCAAATCATTCATCTTTAAACAGTATTGAGTACGAAATATTAAAACTTTCAGTCCTATACTCAATCCTAAATTGAGTAGGAATAATCTATTCCTATCCTAAATACTCAATATATTTAAAACTTTGATTGGTCGGTGGACGCTTTCACGTCACCACTGCTGTGTTTTTTCTTCCTTTTCTACTTCTCCTTTCCTCAAGACAGCAAGAAAGCCAAAAAGAACGTGATATTATTACTCAATTTTAAATTTTGCAAACTAAAATTTTGTTTAAGATTCCTTACTCAAAATCAATAACAGCCACCAACAAGGCACCAAACGTAATTATTTACTCAATAATGTAATTATTTCATTAGATTTTATATTCATAAAACCAAGTCTCTTATTTCAATAGAAATCAAGAATCTTGCATAGTTTATCGGATAGCAAATTATCCCATCCATACAAGAACATCAGAACTTATTTTATAATATCATATTCATATTCCACAATTTAATAATCTACCTATTAAGATTTATATAATAAATCTGATATTAAATTTTGTTGAATAGTGCAAAATATAGATTGATTAGAGCATTCTGCTAGACAAATCCTCATACCATGGAAAGCATTAGATATCCATGATCATTGGCAATGACTTTTTACATGTAATAATTATATTCCTTTACACGTCACATTAAGTTATTTCATTATTACAATTTTTTTTTTATTAAACATCTATGCATCCATTTCTTTTACAAAACTCACTCAAAAATTTCTAAGGAAATGTAAATAAATGTAAATAAATACGACATGTATAGCAAGTAAACCATTAGTCCAGAATCAATATTCAGTTTTTATACCTTTATTGCTCTTTTTTCGTAATTGAAATTTCATGAATTTGTTAATTTTCTGTTAAAAATTTTGGTAAAATTCCTTCGTTTTTTAATGAGCTCTTTAGTGTCAAAAATGCATTTTCTGAAAACAGAAAATGCACTTTGACCACTCTATGGTAAATGTAATTTTGAAAAAAAAATATCTCAACATGTCACAAGAAGTCCTTATGAAAAATTGGGTAGTTTAGTTGGTACGGAAGTAAACGAAGGTATTTTGGTTAATTTTGATATTAGTAAAGTAATAACGACACTGGACTTATTATAAATACTCGATCAAAATCAGAAAAAAGAGACAATAGACTCAGTTAGAGATCTCAGACAAGCCTGGTTTGAGACTTTTAAATAATATTATCTGTGTGGGATGCATGATATAGTATGTAACCTGTAACGTACGTTTGTTTATGAATCAAATCATTAAAATTTAACGTAGATTCTAAAGATGACTGTCCTAGTAATGCACGAGAAGACATGACTACTAATGCACTAAGAAAATGAAAACAGTTGATAGAGTGTATGATGAATATCTAGTTAATAGTTTTAGTTATTCCTATTAATCCAGTAAACCATTAAAGGGGGACATTTATGACTGCTAGTTGAGCCATAAATACAAACATATACTAAAAGTTTTAAGAAATGAAACTATTACATCAGTATAGCATTAATTATCTAGCTAAACACATAGATGCAATACTTATTCATGAGTGAAATAAAAAATAGGGAGTTGTAATAGTTGTCACTTATAAATTCTGTACGTCATTCAAATCTCATTTTATGAAAACTTACAAGGAAAGGAACATTTACCACGATATAGTCCTTAGAATGAGTGCAGCAGATTTTGTTTACAGAGAGTTCGTGACAATAATAACGGCCATTAACGCAAGGTGGGTCATATTTTACGAAGTCCCCAATATGAAACCCAGCATAGCTTACAGTAGGCTTAGTAATCCATCACAGGATTTCTAAAATTATTCCAAGATTCTTTACGCTTTAGTCTGAAATGCTTCGACTTGAAGGACCCCCATGTTTGATTGATTGCTAGTCTTTGAAGGAGGTTAACTTCTTTCAGAAGTAAGCGACCTGTTCACCTCGACACAACATATGATTTGTGATCTACCTCTTTTTCTTTTCCCTCTCAGATATCAGTTTCTCTGAGTAAACAAAATTCTCAGCACTTGGAAAATGAAATGATTATTTATTTATATGTTTTATAATTATTTTTTTTAAATCTTAAATTTAAATAATGTGTTATCAATGAACAAGCATATATCAGGTGAACTCACCTTAATTATACAAAAGTAAAAACGTACATCAGAAATGAAAGTAATTAATCTATGACATCCACAATGATACATCACAACCATCAGGAGTGCAATTCTCACCAGGCTCCGATTAGGATATCACTTACAGAAAATAACAATGGTTATTGACGGATTTTCAAAATTTTCATTGTGTTATAACCTGAATTGATGTTTTATTTATTTATATGATAAAATTAATGATTTTTTTTATTTTTAAATGCTTTTTATTTTGCTAACCATACCTACTGTGTATATATCTTGAATCATATTAACAATACTATATCAAACGCTTGGGCCATATAATCTGTTTCCTCGCCTTAATTACAATAAAAAACAATTAAAATTATCCCTGTCAATCACATTCAGTGAATTAATTTCAGTGAAATGTGATTGTTATAATTTTTGAGTGACACAAAGAGTCACAGGTGGTCTAGTATAATATCTTTAAGATATTATAAGCAAACTTAAGTATATAATATAATTTAAACCTTCATCCAGTCTCACTCATGTTCCTTAAATAGTTGCCATCACAAGTTTTCAAGTTTATTTAAAACAATATTTAACTATATTTGATCACTGAAATATCAACATACCCCTCATTGCAAAATTAGGTGAATGAGGTCTAGTCAACATTGTGTTTGTCAGTATTACCACTATTTTGATATTGGAGTTCCAGAGAAGACTATAAATGGCCATGTAGGTGACTGAAAACCTCGCACACGCCGTTCTTCGGATAACTTAAAGTTGTCAGATACTTAAGATACTAAAAAAGTAACTAAAAATTTCAGGGCTCCCGATGAGGATGAGCAAAGAATTCGGCTCGCCAATTACTAGAAGTACATGGAATTGGTAAATGAACAAGTTTTACCTTTAGAACTCTATAGAAGGTGATCATCTATATCCTGTTATAAAAGTTTGAATATTAGTTTATAGGAATTAAGCCTGCTTGCAAATAACAATAACCAAAATTATGCACTCACCGAAATCCATCTTCTCTTACTAGAAATATAGACTTCATTTGTCAGCAAAAGCATTAACCTTTACATAAGTACTTTTTTATCTAAAACTATAGCCGAGTGCTAGACATTTTAAAATGATTTATTTTGCCCAGAGTAAAAGTCTTTCCTACTTGGTTATTTCAATAGTATCAGCTGTTTTTTTTCTTAACATCATTTAAACTGATTTAAATATATGTTTCTAATAAGATCTTTTGTTTTGAATTATAATAACTTTTACAAGCTCTTTATGCTCTTGTATACAGTTATTTTAACTGAAATACAAATTGATTTCTATTTGTAAAAACTTAGCTCTAATGGAACGAAAATAAATGTGACAAAACAATAAGAGCAAGGGGATAAGGCATTTGGCGAGGATTTCAAATTGACTTGCTCCTGTGAAATGAAGCATGATATTGATTATTTCGCATGAAGCTCGACTTGCGGCTCAACTGTATCCTATCGAATGGATATAACGCAAGATTAATAGCCCTGCTCTGAAACCTACACCGTTTCTAAACCAAAACCATACCTTTTTCATCTATCAATTAATTTTACCAATTTTATTGCCGAGTGATGCTGAGGTTATTATATCAATGGAAGAGAAATCCATTCCCCACCTTTTTTTTTTCAAAGTGTTTCAAAGGGATTTCTATAGCTTTCATTTATTTATTTGAATAAAAAATTATATAGAATAAAAGCGATCATGTTGCCTGAAGGAGAAAAGATTTTTTTATATAGAACAGAGTAAAATAATTTTCAAATGTTGTTATAAATGATAGGTAGATTCTATTTCACCCGTCAAACATATAACCATATTAAATATAATTATTAAAGCCTAAAATAAATTCATTTTGAAAACAACCATAGTCTCAATTAAATAAGTTTATAAATTGACCTGCGTTTATATTGATTGATGTAATCCAGAGAGCCATTTAAATATTCTCATTACAGTAAATCTATTATTCAAAATTATATAGAAGAATTTTATAGTTTGTTACATTTTCCTGATAGTCTCTGTAATAATATAATGTAAGTAATAATTATTTTATACGAGATACAGTCAAAAGTTACTGGTGACAGGAGAAACACACTCTATACGTGATATCTAAGCCTTCTCTAAGAGGGCTCTTTGTATGTTTAATATCAGAGTCTTAACTTGGTTTCCAATTAGTTTCAAGAATAACTGTCGAGTCCCTCCATATATTTGTCACCGCAAGAGGGTTTCATTTGCTACTGTAGTGTAGTTGTGGTTCAAGAGGATCTAACAACCAAAGAACCAACCATGGTTCAAGAGGATCTAACAACCAAAGAACCAACCATTTTTTTTGCCTCTCATTTTACATCTACTACAAAAGAAATCTAAAAATGCTGTAAAAATTCTCAATACAAGTTCTTTATAGACATCAATAAATTTCTTATTCATCACCTACTGGTCTAATGTTTGCATTATTTCTCTCAATTAATCTAGTTTAATCAAAGTGTAGTGAATATATTAATGCTGCGAAGCATAATTACCAATAACGAGCAATTCAGGGCGGTGAGTAATTTAATTGGAACACTGCAGTAGACGGAAGATTGAAAGCAAAGACTAAATACCCGTCACATCACTGTCAACTGTTCCTACATTAATTTAATTATTAAAGTAATTTTAAAATGATTACTAATTTCCATTTTTACGAACAATACATTTTATTTATTTTTTATTTCATAATTTTAAGTAACAATACTAATTAATTCGTCCACTTGCTGGAGATTGAAGAAATGCACAAGAAAGAAGAAATTATTCTAGAAAACGTCTTAATAGCTATGAGCTCAAGGAAAAAAAAAGTGTTGTCTTGAGGAAGTAGTATCCGTATGTTTAAGGCCAAACCTTATGTGACATACATAACTAATGCTATACGACTATTAATAATCCAAGAGATACACCCCACGTGCAAATCTGTGATAGGCGCTGATTTTATGACATTTAGGATTTTTATCCTTCTTATACATCATATTACAACTTACATATCTTAACCCATTAGAACTGTCAAATTTGTTTATTAAACCTCTAAATTATTATTTTATTTCATTATTAATTCTCATAATGTAACTATAAGTAATTATAGTTATAATTATAACATTTGTGGTTACAATGTAATTATAACTACACAGTTATATAGTTGGCTGTAACTGTTTGTGTTCTTTTCTTGATGTTATCATGTTGTAATAACGTTAATGTGTTGCATCAACACTTAAACTGCAGCAAGAAATTCAAAAATGGGACTAAGAAATTTAGTTTGAGTAAAACTTTGATAAATAATACTTGTTATGGTTGAAATGCCTTAGTTAGATTTCTTTAATTTCTTACTGTGGTTCAGTTGTTCATATTGATTCCACATCTTGGTGTGAAAACTTGTTAACATGTATACATATTCTTTTTTAAGTTTACTACTCATAGAAGAACCATTACTGGTCGAAAGATTTAATCTTATTTTTAAACTTCATAATGTAAATGGCAATGTAAACCTCGGAAATTAAAAAAAATCGGTCTAACAATTTTTATAAAACAAAGGTTACACCAAAGAAAAACTAAACGATTACTATAACTCTAAGTTAACAAAGACTGACAAAATATTTGAAGGGGTACATTATACCAAGTTTTTAATAAACACAACAGCAATTAAAATAATGATAACTTTGAATAATTGGAATAGTGTTTTGAAAATTATAATGAATAGAATGCTACTTCTACTGGACTTGTATTGTATCATATTGATCATACTTTCATAGCAGAATTACAGAAAATAAAGATGTTACAGTAAAATCACAGTAATTAATAAGTTGAGCATGATGATAGGTGCGTAAGTCAGTGTTTATATAACAGGTTAATATTGGTGGGGTACTTACACTATGTTGATAGGACTGCACCGGAATAAGGACAAGGTCTCATTGGGAGCACCACCACTAATTTAACACCCCTTGCTCTGTAATAAATCAAGCTACAACAAACTAGTTGCAACGCGCATAAATTCTAGTAAAGAAGATGTGTTTACAATGCCTTCAAATGATTACTACCAAAATGATTTCTCAATAATTTATACATTTTTACAATATCAATGCCAAGATGGAAAACACTAAAATCAAATATATGGATTTTGACTAATAATAATACACATATCGATGCAAGTTTAAGAAAAGATTAACAACGGTTTTTGTAAAAGTTTAAGCACAATGAATGAACAAAAGATACTTAGATGATAATATAACCATCATGGATTTTTTTATTTCAATAATTCTAAAAGCTGTAATAACAAAATCTCAAATAGAAAAAAGTTGCATACTACTCGTAATTTATATTGCAAGTGTTTATCAGAAATACTAAAAGTAAGAATTTCATATTCACAAAAACAATTTCATTCTTACATTAAATGACTGAATTAAAAAAGTATTGTTACTTATTAATTAGTATTGTACTAGATAAATAAATATGTATGGTAAAATAAACTGGAAAATATGATTATAAGTCAAAACCAAGAAAATAGTATATAAGAGAAAGTAAGAAAGGAAATCTATTGAATGTTGAAAAAAAAATAATGTATTGGAATATTATCAAAATATAGAGGAAATCGAAAAATGTATATACTTTAAACTATAAATACCTATTAGACTATCACAGAGGAAGAAAGGAACTTTGGAAAAATGTTTTCAACTTTCCTTAACACAAACCAAGTCGAAAAAATAAATGGGAAAAGTTTCCAAAAATCTTACAAATAGAAGTACACAAAGCTCTATACTAGGTATACCTAAAGTAATTTTTAAATTATTGTATTATCAGACACATTTCATTATTTCAGAATTTTTTTTATCTAATCGGCTAGTTGTAGGAAGTTAAGATTTAATGAAAAAAAAAAACTTAAAATTAATAGGCTATAAAAGAAATTCAAAACTTCTGACAAGAATGCTTGATATAGCCTGAGAACTTTTTTGTTGATTTTTCTTGCCTGTTCATTAATAAGAGTGAAGATTGCTTGTTCACAAAGCCATTTATTGCGAATAGATAGCAGATCTTGGACTCCGGAAAACACCTTGTCAATAAGCTCTTCTTGAGAGCTTAGACGAAAATGAAATTAAAATCAGTATCAGGCACCTAAAAAACTAGTATATTTTTATTTTTAAAATAAAAATGTCTGTGTAGCTAGCCAAACACAGTTGAAAAGTCTATAACCTCCCTTCTACTTCGAATTTCTAATTTATTCAAATGTTAGCCTTTAAGTTAGATGTACAGAAATCTACTATGCAAGTTTCAGCTCGCTATGACTTTTGATGGCTTTTTGCTTGTGACAAAAATTTGCGGACAAGGAAACATTCAGAAATTTTTCTCAGAGTGGATTCGGTAAAATATATAACACGTAAAGATTACTTGAAATGAGTCAGTTCTAGCAATATACTGACAAAACCTTTCTTTTATTTATTTATATGTGTATATAGCTTACAAAATCTATTACAAGATCTATATAGCTTACAAAAATATAAGGAAGAATACAATTTGAATTACAATAACTCTTTAGAAATGACTTATACCGTTGCACATTTATTTTCTAATGGCCACATTTATAATTATGCAAACATACCTAGTACAGATGGAATCATATTGAACGGAGAACTCTTGATTCTCAAATTTATTCTGAATACATAATCCCATAACAAGTAGACACTAAAAATGCGAACATTTTAATTAATATTCCTTGAATTACAAATGTAATCTGCATTATGAATTAGCCTGAGCAAAATGCTCTGTGCTGTGGTCGCAAGACAAGATAGTCGTTTACATACACAAAGTCATGCTTTATTTTAATAAGAATATCAGTAAAAATTAATTAATAGCACCACTTCTTTATTTTCAGCTAAAGTAAAAGCATTAATCTGCCTGTTATTTTAGACTTATTCTTAAATGTTAGGGATAAACGCGAGTTAGGTATTTTTTTTCCAATGCATGTTTCTTTTATATCATTGTCTCAGAAAAGGTCGGTATGGAGCTGACCTGTGAAGTCTTAAGCGTTTTAAATAACTGTCTATAGTTTTTGATCAAAGATATATCCGTGAAAACCAAGACTATTATGTAACGTGAGTGTAGATACAGAATTGTACGCTGAATTGTCTTGGCAGAGTCTTGGTATCAGCCAGGCATAGAGGCACTCTCAGGTCTCACTGGTACGATGTGGCGATGGAAGTCTCTGTCGATAGTTTTATTGGATTTATTTATGAGGTGGTAAAACAAATGTCACATAATAGCAAATTTGGGTTCAATATGGGATGTTCTATCAATCGATGTAGGCTTTTGAAAAAGTAGTATGTTGACAAACTTTTTAGAAACAGACTAGCCCACACACCCAGCTGACCACCAATTTACCTCCCCCCCTCCGCCAACAAATACATACATACACATCATTAAAACAACTTTATAAATAGATTCAAAAGGCATCAGAACGTGTAAATCCAACGAAATTTCCAAGTTGATTTGGAAATCCAACCAACTATATTTTACTTATAGCAAATAAAAAGTCCTTAAATTTTTTCCCAAGAACGACTAATAAACTCATATTTATAAATTTAGATAAATTGAAGTACGTGGCTTGAGGTGAACTCATGTTGGTTTACTGATATGTATGTATAGTCGTTTTTAGGGTAAAATTAGAGAAAGCTTGATAGAGAAGCTAGAGACCTGGTTGGAGTTGAGTTGCTATTTCAGGAGTACTTAGTAGCAGAGGAAGTCGGGATTTTTTCAGGGCTTGTTCACTGTAAGCCAGCCCTTGTCACCTTTTCACTAGAACAGATTTGTCTGAAGAAGAACACGCTAGTCTCAAAATGCTTAGGCTTCATTAATAAAACTTGTTGACGTGCACTTTCTTTAATGTGATTCACAGAATAACTGGCTGCGAGAGTAATAAATAAGTAATGTTGGCAGCTTGCAAATACACCCTGTAATACAACTCAACCAACTCATACACATGATTGTTTGAAACACTTTAAAGAATATATGTTTTCAGGATTGTGCTTCACATTACAATCAATGGTAATACAGTCTGGCAAGGTATTTAGACGTAAATCAAATTATCACTAAATAATGGTCAAAGCTAACATAGAACATTCACTTATACCAAATAAATCGTGGAAAACGAATATTCCCTTAAGTTTGCTTAGGACACACCAAACACCACCTGACTTAAAAATAATTTACACATCTATACACAGCACAGTTTCTTGGAATTCATAAACTCCATTTTTTGTTAGAGTGATTTCTTGTTTATTTTTCTATCTCATATTATTGACTCTAACACTTCAATCAAGCATTCAATTCAATTTATATTCATTCAAGACCTTTGTCTTTTGATTGATGAAAATGCTTTCTTTTGTTTTCAAAATCACTCAAAAGTCTTTTGCCTTTTGAATGCTTTCTCACCATTGACAAAAAAAAAAGTGAAAACATTTCTTATGTATACTCTTTAAATAAATTAATGTTATGTGCCTTTATTATTGTATCCAATAAGGCTATTAAAGGCTAATTTATTGAAATATATATTAGAGTTGTATAATCTAGTTAAGGCCAACAACTTAGTCAGTGTTTATCAAGCAGTTAAAAACGAGGGATGTGCATGAGACATTATATATTCGTTAAGCAGAAAGGTGTGAGTAAATTGAATGTTTTATTAACAATATGTAGCATAAATTTAGGAAGCAATCTTGTATTGGTGTCAAACCATAAATCTAGGGTTTTATCTAGTCGAGAATATGAAAGGAAAGTGAGTAGGCGAGTTGGCTGGGGGCCAAGCGCGCAAGCTATAGCCTTAACAATTATCTGGTGGCCGGCGTGCAGTTTATTATCACTCGGCCGGTCTTGCGTCAACACTGCCCGCTTTCTCAGGCTCATCCTGCTTGTTTAAGGCGTCCTTCATCCTTCCTAAAGTATCCTTCACAAATATCATCCTTTTCACTTTTCTTGCTCCTCAACTAGTTATATCTTGACCTACTGTTTGACGAACAAATTCTACAACAATTTAACAAGTTATTTGCTTCAAAATAATTTAACAGTGTTCATATTGAGAAACATCTTTAAAATATGTCGAACTAGATAGTAGTACTACTATAATATAAACACAACAGTACATTTTAATTGAAACTTACGTTATTAACCAAGGGAGATATTTTTAACAAATACTTTTTAATTTACTATAAGTAAAGTCCAATCATCATAAAAAAATCGATCTCAAGATTTTGACAAATTTACATGTTTTGAGGACTCCAAAGTCCTTTTTGATGATCTGTGGATGTGTGGGTGGGTGTGTATCCGAAAGATTGCGGGAACGCTGCAGTCCACACCGTTTTAATGAATCAAATTCATATTTTACACGAAAATGGGCTTTATACTGTAAATATGCCCTTTTGTTTGAAGGCAATATTGAATGATGAAAAAGTTTTTGGCGAAAAAATATATTTAAACAACTAAACTACTAATTCTATAGTCTTAAAATTTTAGCATTATCATGAAATGGATAAATCAATGAGCCAAAATATCCTTAGATTTTTAAAAAGAACAGAAAAGATATATTTTCAATCAAATGTACTATTATTGACCTATAATAGAATCTGAAATTCTGTTAGCAGAATACAAGCCATACCGTTTAACAGATCAAAATAAAATTGTTCCTAAAAATAGCATCTTTTATGAGGAAGAGTTCAATGTTTTCTTTTCAAAATTATAGTCTTAACAACAATTCAACACATTATGTATAAAATTACAACTACTGCAGAGACTATGAAAATTAATCTTGTAAATTATTAACAAACTATACTAATACATAACATAAATAATCAACTAAACTAATTTTTAGTTGATAATTATTGATAATTTTATGTGCTATAATTAGTACATAAAAAAGAGGAAATATATAGCAAATATTATATTTCACTAAGTAGAAAGATGTAAATTGAAGGTTGTATCACCAATACAGGGATGTAGCATAACTGCAAAAGCATCTTCTAATTCAAAATGCACGGATTTGACTGGTCAAGAATAAATCAACAGTGAGAGCATCACCTAATTACTTCTCTTTCGTCAAAGGACGACGTTCTCAACAACGGCCATATGACTCAGAGTTTCATCTTCCACAAACATTTATCTTTTATTTTATTTAATGTTTCATTGTTGACTACTATTTATTTTCTATAATTTGTTAAACATGTATAACGGTTAATTTTATATATCTTATATATTTAATATTTTATTGTTCTAACATGTACGTATCCTCCTGAAAATCAGAATTCATTTCAACAGTTCTGTCAAAAACCGAGTCACCTAAATCTTAGAGAGCTTGTTAACATATTATTACCACCGGGTTATTATTGTTATTTTATGCGCATATTACCGTCTAATAGACATAAGTATTTACTTATTTGACATATTCTTAAAATAGTTCTCAAAACCTTGCATAATTGAATATTAAATGCCCTTATAGTGAATAGTTACAATATATATGTATATAATTAATATATATTATATATTAAACTTCAATATATAATATATTAATACTTTAATTTAATTTATATGTATTAAACTTTTTTCATTAAACTTTAATACGGATTAATTAATGAACTGAAATTAAACCAATAACGACAAGACACCTATATATCTTATACCAATATATATATCTATATATATAATCTCAGTAACCTTTTCTGACATAGAAATCTGACCCCTGCGAGCGATAGTCACGTGCCTAAGGGAGCTCAATTTGGTATGTGGACGCCGTGGCTGTCTCACTTGTCCCATCCTCAATCCACAATCCCTCTTCTCCTGTAATCCCCACAATACAAATTACCCTGTTCCTGACGGATGCTCTTGTACCTCCAAAAACTGTGTTTACCGTTTGGAGTGTACCAAGTGTGATGCGTTCTACGTAGGTCTGGCATCCACAAAGCTTAGCCTCCGTAAGAACGGTCATAGAGCTTCCGTCAACAAACGCTCCGATCAACCCGTCGCTATCCATGCGAACAACCATGACTCTCCTTCAATGAATGGTTTAGGGTGCAGATATTACGACAGGTTCCTGCAGAGAGTAAAACAGTCCCCTTACCCACAACCGAGGAGGCACATTTATGATTTAATTTTTAGGTTTTTATTTAGGTTTTTAAATGCGCATTATAAACCAGGTTTGAATTTAAAAAGATAGGGCTGTTCTGAATGGTTAGAGATTAGTTTACCCTTGACTATTATTTTTTATTATTATCTTTTTATTTTTATTTTAAATTATTATTTCTACAACTTTATTCTAATCATCCTCATCATTTATTTAAGTATTTATTCATGTTATTTAAGTATTTATTATTTATATTCCTGGATTTATCTTTTGTTTCAGTTATTTTCTTCTTAATTCTCTTCATTATTTCCTTTTAAGTTTTTATTATTTATCTTACCTAATCTTCTTCATTTTCACTTTCTATTTCTTAACTCTTGGCTGATTCTTAGTTCATTTTTCTTACCTTAATTGAACCGAGCACGCGTGTGACAATACTGTTGGTCTCCAAACGTCGCTTCGCAAGTGCGCTTGGTGTCCCTATCTCAACTTTCCTGATGACGGTTCAACCGAAAATTAAAGGCAGTAAGTGTGTTTGTTCCTTGGTCCTGTGTCTGTGATTTATCTTGTAACGTACTATATATATATATATATATAAAGATTTCACATAAACAATCAATAATCAAAAGACAATAAGAAAATGGGAAAACAAGACTAAGATCTTTCAACCGTAACAAGCGGTCTTCGTCAGAGTCAAAAACCCAACTGGTTTTTGTAAAAACCCAGTTGGGTTTTTGACTCTGGTGAAGACCGCTTGTTACGGTTGAAAGATCTTAGTCTTGTTTTCCCATTTTCTTATTGTGGTTTGATCATTGATATTATATATATATATATAAAGGTATACCAATTTACCTAAATTTTTTTTTTGCTTTTTTATAATAGAAGGGAATATACAATTTGGTATGGCCCGTACTTAGAATTTACTCAGTTATGGTTGAAAGGCAGTTATTTTGAACTGGGTTGGGGTAGATAATGCAGAAAATACTACAAGTTTTACAGCTTCATATAAAATGAGCTAAGAATAAAGTGTTCTTGAGAAAAAAATAAGCAATTTTGCGGAAGGATATGCAGTTCAAAGCGAGGGTTGAAGCAACCAGTTAGGTGTGTGTCCACAGCAATTTGTGAGCAATATTACGGAGCTATTATAAGGGATGATTCGTATAGTTAAAAAGCAGGTAAAGTTTTATGAGTGTGGTGGACTGGAGCCGTTTGCGGGGGAGTAATGGACCGGCCACAAGGCCTGAGGTAATCACCAGGCCATCCCTCCCGCTCATTAACCAGCCAGCAAAGAGTACCCTCCCCATTACACCCTCATCAATATTTACCTTTTAAATTAACAACTCTCACAATTATCTCAATATTATTTATTTTTTATACAACTTTAAGGCCTTAGAGATCCTTAATAGAATTTCATACTATGTACACATGATAAATCATATTATTACATAATTATCTCTAAATGTCATAAAAGGCTTTTTCGTAATAAAATATTATAGTAATCATTAAGATGAAATAAGTTTATTTTCATATCAATTTATAATTCTCAAAAATATTGCTTTATTAAAAGATGCAATTCATAATACATCATTTCGACGTCCAAACTACAGTAAGGAAAATCAGAAAAATGACTAAGATCTTTCAACCAAAACAAATGGTTTTTGTCAGAGTCTAACTGATACTAATACTCAGTGTAAGTTTAACTATGAAGAAGCAGAGACAAATGAGAATTATAACTAATATGACTGTAACAAAGTAGTGTTTTTCATACCAATAACCAAATAATTCTCATGAAACATAAATAACCAATAGCACACTTTCCAAGGTAAAATTAATTTTCCTTTTGTTTGGTGTTTTGAAATAGATGTGTACCTAGAATTAACAACTCTGATTGTAAAATAACCTGTTGTATGTATGTGTTGTTCTCAATAATTTAGTTCTCTATGTAGGTTGTAGATTGTTTTGCTAAAAGTATTATAGTTCTTACTCTAATTTTAGCCCTGAAGGTGATGTACAAATACATCGAAACGTTGGCCTAGGAAGGAGTTTATTTTCTTTTATATGACCTAGCCCTCAAAAACAAAACCTACCTAATATATATATATATATATATATATATATATTAGTCTAAGAGGCCTCACAGCTTATTTTGATTCTTCCTTGGGGAAGATTTTTAGACTATTTCATCAGAGAGCAAATACAAATAAAAATATATATATGAAAAAATAAATACGATAAATAAACATCAATTTCAAATGGAAATAAACAATGAAGAAATTCAGAAATCTTTCAACAAAATAACTGGTCCTTCTCAGTGTTACACAAAAACTAAAACATATGATAAGTGATAGGGGACATATGGTGCAGCATTGAAAGGAAAGGACGTTAAACGGGGTAGATTAAAGGGTGTAATAAACTATAGCGAACAAAGAGTGGACGGTCAGGGAAAACAAAGAAGTCTACCAATAAATAAGGGATGTTTCCAGTCTGATCTACGTATATTTTATGACAATAGTCACGCTCTACTTAATCATAAAACTTAAAATGATGCATTAGATATTGCCTTACTATGAATAATTCATAAGATTACATTTTTGAGAAAATAATATTACACTAAAGATGTAACTATTTGGTTCTATCTAATGTATGAGGTAATAACAATTTTGAAGAAAAGAAATAAGTCTGTTCGGAACTTTGAGAAAAAAAGTGATTGAGAAGTAAAATTAATAGAAATAAAAGGATTGTAGAAAACTGTTCAACTTATGATTGCTATGGGGCCAAATAAAGAAGATATTGCCAATGTAGCGGTCATGTAAAAAGGAAGTTTTGAAATCTGGAAAGAAAACTTTGATCTAATTGAGCTATGAACAAATTACTGAATGAAGGAGCTATAATTGAACTCATAGCACTACCTTCATGAACAGCATTTATTTGTGTACACAATTTACTATAATATACTATATAGAGTCAAAGTTGTCAGCAATAACGTTTTTAGAATATAATTTGCCGTTTTATTAGTGGAGATACCGTAGATGTAAACATAACTCCTTATTAAAGGTAAGGTTTGGCTTTGAGTAAAATTTTATGACTTTCAATGGAAAAAGTATGATCAAACGAGTAGGCATTACAAACAAGATAGGTACATCGTCTAAGTTTATAGCAATGACGAAAAGGACTTTACTTCACTGACAGCCAACTGTCAGCAAATGAAATATTCAGTCATCTAATTTTGATAAATCATAAACGTTATTATCACTGACATAAGCGGTTAGTTACAGTAAACTTGAGTGTGAACAATTAAAAATTGATTTATTGAAGAATATGGAGATATTTATTTTTAAATAAAAATGTTTAAATAAAATTTTAAATAAAAATAACGCATTTAATTTTAAATAATGCATTATATATTGTGTATCATTACATGTACAGTATAATAAAATTGCCGAGAAAATATACAGGAGAAACTAAAAAACAGGTCACTTCAAGAGCAGTAAATAGAAATAGACGCTAAGTTTTAGGGCTACTGACTGAGAGAAGAGCAAGTGTGTTCTAAACACTCTATGACGTCATCAAGAAATGGAAGGAAAAAAACTAAAATTCAAATAAAAAAGTGTCATAAATAAGAAATAATTGTAAATCATCGTAATAATAACAATTATAAGTAATAATAATATAAGGAAAAAGAAATAATAAAAATAAAGCAAATTACAATCAAAATTGAGTCCATGGGGTGATGAAAGACAAAGGAGATAAATATGTGCCTGCTCAGAATATCTTTTAAAGCTTTAATGTTAGAGTGGAAGTGTTTAAGGACTTGAATGCAGAGAAGCTTATAAAGACTAAGATTGTTAATATCATAGAAAGATTAGTGCCTGCGATGGCCAACGGAAGATCTGAGAACTTTGGATTAGTCGAGTCAAATCAACATCAACATTGTTATTCTAAATGAAATTTTATTCTTTCATTTATTGTATAGTACAGTGTAGCTTTTAAACAAGTAATGATCCTAGACTAGTAAAATGTTACATGACAATTATTCTTACGTTGTACTATACAACTATATATCGTAAGTTACGATAAGTCATAATTGTAACAGAATAAATTCATTATATTTAATGATAATATTTATTCATTAACAACAAACAATAATAATTCATTTAAACTAACATCTCACAAATAGAATAAAAATAAAACTACATCACAAAGTATAAAAAACTTAACAGAAGAATTTTATTGGGAAATTGTTGAAACCCTATTTGAAATAAACATTTGGAGAAGATATTAAACAGAATGCACAGGCAGAGTGAGTTGTGATGTGATTGGTATTTATTTGTTGAAGAAAGCAACACTTCTTGTTTGGGCAAAAGTCGTTGAATTTAATTTAAAAATAAAAGCTTTGAGTTGCTATAAAGTTGGGCATTGAAGCTGGGCAACTCAGACCCTTGAGACAGCCCCCCCTGCCTTCTAAATCCTCATTTTTATGGGCTCTGCTGGGCATGGATTTCCCTTCTGATCCTGTCTCTCACTTCATTCGGTTTTCTTTTCCCAATTTCCAACTGATTTAATATGTCTTAAAATGGACATTCTTTTTGTTCACAGGTTTATAATAGTCTAAAAACTTTTATCAAGTTATCAAAAAATTGTTAGGAAAATTAAGAACAAAGGAGATAGAGTGATTAAAGACACAGAGCAATTTATAATATTAGAATAGCCCATTATATTTATAAAAAATATAAATAATTCAATATTTCTATGCTTTTAACAATGTCACGAAATAATATTGTGAAGAATATATATTCATGTATGTACTATATTAAACAAAGCTAAAAGACCAGCAAATAAACCAAAATCAGAATCTTATGACTTTCATAAACTACGTATTATTTTTCCAAATAAATATGGTAAGTAAAGTTTAGTATCGTCAAAATTAAAACATCTTTAAATTGACAAACAAAAGTTTGTCAATAAAAGAAATAACCGTAGACTAACGAATATATACTAAGAAAAGCTTATTTGATTTACTAATATTATTTGAAAAAGTGTATTTGAAAATAAAGTTGACTCTGTAGGACAAGACTATTAGTAAATATATCTTATCAGGAATCTTATCAACATATAATTTCTGCATATTTATAACTGTCACAACAATCATAGTAACTTTAGCGGCACATGTTTTCACCATGATGAATAACTTTATTCATTATAAGAGTTATATTGAATTTATTTAATAAATTCGGTCTTTTAACATATTTTTTAATCGTGATATAATCTACAAATAGTTTTAGCTAACTAACACTACCACAACTCTTACTTACTCTTACTCTATCTCTCCCTCAAGTTTGTTTTACGAAATATTTACACAATTTTTTTTCACTATACTGATATTTACATATATATTTAATAATGCTAATAATTTTAAATTTTACTTATCTTCCACTTCATTTCGAGCTATCCTTTATGAATATTATATTAATATTTATATTTTATATAGATCTAAAATAGTTTTAGATTCACATTTCAAAAAAGTCTCAAATTCGTTAGCTATTTCTTCATGTAGGAGGTTGTGCTTTGATTGAGTCCATCTTTTCCCTCTTTTTCTGATTTTTTCCCATAGTTTAGAGCTCTTCTTTTTTTTTATTTTTTAAATTCTGTCATATATAAGGTGTTCTATGCTCTGTGGGTCTTTTTCTGCACAGTCAGTTTATTTAGAATCTCTAACTTCAATTCAGTGAAGGTATTTCCTAAACTTTCCGTACTCCGTGCAGAATTGTGTCATTTTCCATGTGCTTGGAAGGTTTTGCTGAGAGTAACGGTTTGCTTATAATGACGGAAAAAGTCCTTTTTTTGCTTTTCCTTCGTTGTGTTCTACTTTGTATAATCTTTGGCTTCACATTCTGGCCAATTTTCGGATATTTTCTTAATTACAGATCACAGTTATAAATCAGAATTATTCCTACATTATACTTTACTACTACATATTCTAAGTTACGATAAGACATACATGTTACAAAATAAATTCATTATATTTCATGACAATATTTATTCATTAACAACAAACAACAATAGTTTATTTAAACTAACAGATAATACACTACAAAAGAGCAGCCAACCTGGTGTCTAGTTTTACTACCACCTGTGTAAATTTCTTGGAGGTAAGGAATACGAGTATTTTTGTTCTGTGACATCAAAAGTTTTTGCTGGATGGAGCCAATGGTTTAGTTTCACTGGTTTTTCTAAGAATTTTCATTTATGTCTTCCACTGCTCCTCCTGAAGTATGTGTGTGAATGTAAAAGAGTGAGGAAGAGAGAGTGAAATGAAGAAATAAATTAGAACAATCGTGAATTACTAAGAAGGAATGATATTAATAGTGAGGCAGCCATACAGAGATTACTTTCCTAAGTGTGTGTTTGTTCTAAATTTAAAAAAATATTGTTTCAAAAACTAAAGAAAATATTTTTCAAGTAAAGTATTTTTCGTGTCGATTATGACGTTTGTTGAGCATTGCTCTCAATTTAGAATAAAATTTATTTGTATTATTCAGGTTTTGCCTAATTAGATATACATAGTTACTTTTTAGCAGAATTATTCAGGTTTTGTTTATTTAGCAGAGATATTTAGTAACTATTTAGCAGATAAAAGTAAGCCTGACTGGATTTCACTTATTTTAAAGGATAGAAGGATACTGGTATAACAATAATATATATTGTTATTTTTTACAGAAATCAGCAATAACTGAACTATGAACACTTACAAGTTTACAATTTAATAAATGAGCATCAAGTGAATGAAGTAACCCGACTTAAGTGGAAATAATGATGTTAATGTGTATGTAAGATACAGTTGACAGCATGTAATACTTAAGGTGACTTTCTAAATCACTTGCCATGAACTATACATTGTTTTAGTAATGACTGCTATTTTTTTATATGAATCCAAATTTCATGAGGTATACGTTTGTAAGGTGATCTGTGTCAGTCAAAAATTGTATTCATACTACGTGTGTAAATTAGAAACAAAGTAGCTAAAGAAACGTGTTTCTTTAGCGTCAACGACAGCTGCACAAAGTGACTTGAAGGTGTAAGGCAGAGAGTGGCTGTTATTTATTTCTGTCTGCAGGCATTAGGACACGATGTTATTTATTTTTAGTTTCACTTTGGGGAGGGTTAGGGTGCCGACAAGACGTCGGCATTTCCAACTCTCATCATAAAGCTAATTCTCAATACACTTATTTTCCTATTTCAATGAAACAAGTCGCTAACAAATAAGTCATGTTACTTATCTCTGGCAGAAAGACAGCATTAATAACAAGTATTTGCTCTTTATATGTAGAAGGGAAAATATACTATTTACGACGTTATATCATAAAATAAAAGCACTTAAATAAATTAACCTATTTTCACTGCTATTCAAAATGAATTTAAAAGAAATCAACAAGGAGAATGTCTGCTTCTCATTTGTTCCACTATCATCTACAAAATTATCTATGCTGTATTTCTTTTTTAATGGTGGTTTTAAAGTCCGCGAAGTTTACTTTTTTTGGTAACATTTTCTAACTTTTCTCTATGCCGTGAATATAAATGAATTATATTATCCTGATTATTTCATACAAATATTAATGTTCAATTAAAAATATCTACAAATACTGCCATTTCGTTACTTTGATATTTTAATGTTTATTGATCCACCAAAAACAAAAGTTCCAAGGAACCAAACACCTGGGTTAAGACATTTGAAATTATGAACTTGTGGGGTGGAAAGGGGACTATCTTTATCTCTATTTAAAACAAGGCCTGTTTAAAATATAGGCTTTGCTACACTTGAATCAAAGGACCTTACCCTTTAAAAGTCAGAACTCACCACCCATAAGTCAATGGATATAACCGTTTAAAAGTCATCTAGTTTTATGAACAACAATCTTATTTCTCACATTTCACTTCTACAATGCAGGCAAACAACATACAACTTCTCTATACTACAACTGGTAAGACTTTTTAATTTAGGAAACATTTCATCGTATGTCGTAACGTAGAAAAAATAACAAAAATTACAACATTTGAATGTAGATTTAAAATGTTAAAACTTCAGTATATACATCAATATTAATTGCTTACTAAACTATGAATGAATAGAAGTAATTACTAACTACAAGCAACAACATGTAGCTATTAAGTACGAAGTACGAAGATCATTGCAAAATTAATACTGAAGGCTCAGTAGACTTGGTGAATGGCCGTGTGTTGACAGGGTTATTTCTGCGTGGAAATGGATGAAACATATTATATTGCAACATCCAGCATGGACGCTGAGCTATTGGCAATCAGTGCTACTCTTGTACAATTTTTCTTGTTACTAGTGAAAAATATAAGCATTTTATCATTCACTATCAACAGCACAAGTATTCCAAAGTCCTGATCCCACAAATTATGCATATAGGACCACGGAAATAAAAGTATTTTTGGAAAGGCTAGAAGAAAAAGATCAAAGAGTCCAGTTCCAGTGGGTGCGAAGTCATTGTAGAATTTAGAGGAAATGAATTGGCGGATCGGATAGGAAAGGAGCCCTTCTTTATGGCACCAACCTCACTTCACAGTACTCCCTCCAGTTCTGTGAGTTCAAGATGAAACATACCTTGGAAGAGTCATGGATAAACAGGTGGAAAGCAGAGAACACAGGCAGGCAACTGTACGTAATACAGAAAAAGCCAGGAGAGCCTGGTTTGTACAAACACAGCATATTTTAACCTGGCTTGACTACAGCATATTGTCACAGCTGCGTATTTACATAGATTTAAACTAAAGATGACGCAATATGTGAAATGTGCAGACAGAATAGTGAAATAGTACAGCATTTCCTTCTTGACTGCCCTTCTCTGCTGAAGCTACAGCAAACTTCAAAGAAAGACGAACCGGAAGGAACGATAAATAGAGTCCTGAGTACCAAAGCTGTATAATCACTGTCAATAAAATACACAAGAGGCATCGATCCATCGAACGCTCGTATGAAGAAGAAGAAGAAGAATATCAAGTGTAATTTAGATTACGAGCATAATACAGCGGAGTTAGCTCGCTTGAATAGTACATTCCTACTAATGTGGAAATACTAAAACAATTGAATTGAATATTTCAGGATACTAAAAAAATTCTTTAAGCTACATGGCCCTAAAACATAAATGAAAAAAACATCATTTCTTCATTGTTTAAAAATGAAAAGATTATCCTAGTTACTTCTTCGTAAACTACATTGTACCATAGATACAAATATACCCAAACCTATAGGCATAACAATCTCTTTACAAATTATTTTCCTATGAGGGTGTGTGTGTGGGATATCGATGTTTGTGAAGTTTCTGGGACAGTTTTTGGAAGCATAAAGACTTCGTTGGTATTTTATTTAAAAAGTCACACTTCTGAATTTCATTAATATGGCCACTATGTTTGGCAATTGGTATTATGAAATGAATAATAAATCCCTATGAACTTCTGTAGAGTTCATGAAAGTTTGTAAACTTCTATAATATTACTACTTAATATTTTGAAATCTATTTGGTTATGTTTATATTATAATAAAAAATGTAAGTCTCTTCAAAACAGAATGACTAAACACAAGCAGTTCACATTTATGATTCATTTAAATAAAAGAATGCTGTTAAAATAAATTACTTGAAGTAAAATATGTTTGTCTAAGAAGGCTTTGTACTTGTTAGTGAGGGGGCTCGAAGCTGGATGCATCTAATTAGTCACTTGTTTCTGAGGGTGCTTAACTTTCTCACTGTTCCCGTCACTACGGGCTTTGCTTCAAATAATCGGACGAGTTTTGTTTAGCTTCGCCAAATCCTCTTATAAAGAATGAGAAAATAGATGCCGCTTTCAAAATGTTGATTTTAAATTACATTCTGTATCTTCAACTCTGTAGCTTTAAAGAAGTTACCTATATTTATTAATTCAAGCGATATTTTTACTTTTCTATTATTCCTATTATAATCAAGACACAACAATAATATTATCGTATTTAAACCCCAAACAATATCACAAGTTTGTTATGATGACAAAAAAAGAACAACTTGTATAGTTTTTTGTATCTTAGTTGATACAAATAATAAAATTAGGAAAACGTTCTAATAATGTTTTTTATAGACTAACTGACTGAATTATAATTTAAACCATAATTTTACAAGCTTGTCTTCCCTTTTGAAAGTTATTGAAATCAATAAAATCGGATATTACCAATTCTGTTTTTTAAAACAACTACATTTCCATTTAAATTCATCTTTTGAGCTTTGTTGTACAAAAAAATTAATTTTTTCAGTTTTATTTTCAAAAATCAACTGTTGATGCAACAATAATGTTTCATTTGTTATATTGGTTATTGTTAATATTTCAAATGCCAATTCATTTAACTAGATGAAGAAAAACAATTATTAGAAGCATTCTAAATGAAGTTATAAACTTTACCAAATCTATGCGAAGACAACTTTGCAGGCGTGCATTAGGCAAGATTACAAGGATGCTCTAAAACTTATTACCAAAGTCAAAGCGATGTTTACAGTTCATAGTAAAAATAAAATTACTAGATTAGGGAGACTTGGTCCAAGAATACTTTTCAAAAGATGTATTTTTTTATAGTATATATAAATTAATAAAGAACAAGGAAAGGTAAATTACTTTGCAAATAAAATGAAGATATAAAAAGCAGTTAACGTAAAAAAAAGAGTTGAAAGAAAGTAAAAATTAATAGAAAAGGTATAGTTCGAAATACATATCTTCTTTATTTCTATTTATTTAAAGAGAAATATATATTTAATTTATATTTTCATATTGTAACATATATTTTTTTATTCAAAATTACAATAAAAATTTCTTAAGATTAACTGAAAATAAACTTAAAATTCCGTAAAACAATTGTCCGGAATACTAATAAAATTACAATCTCACAGTTCTCAGAAGACGGCTAGGAAAACGCCCAGGTTTAAAATAACTCTGCATTAATTTCATTTAGTACCATCGTCTTCAGTCTGTAAAGTGGAATAACATTATAATCATAATTAATAAGACTGGATTTTTGCTTAAAATACTAGAATACTTGGTTACTTGTTTTGTATTGTATCGTTTACAACTACTTGATTTTTTTGTTTTATTTTAAGTTGGCTATAGTAAAGACATAATATCAAACGCTATCATAAAGAAAACAAAATCATAGTTCATCTGCTTAATGTAGATTTGTAGTTTTGATTATTAATAAAAAACTTAAATTATTTATTAGTAGGATTTACAATTTATTAAACTGAGACAGTGTGTCTCACTTGACTTGTCAGTGTCCTTGCTATACGAGTATGTTTAATATATTGAATTAACATACTCGCGTCTACAATGTTTTCTGAAATTTATCGTAATAAACCAATACCAGACTTTTGTTCACAAACCCTTAGATGTCGCAAAATGTGTAATCTTTGTTAAAGTTTTGATATGAAACTGTCAGAAACTGCTAGTATGTAAAAGAAGATAATAAATGATATTTTATTGGAATAAATAAGTCCAAAACCGTAACATAAATTATTTATTATTTTTTGAAAAAAGCATTGTCAATACAATTTAATGAAAAGACATTTATGAATAGAGCATCTGAAAAAGCATATCCTGGTTGAGTTACAATTGTTGATTTCAGATATATATGAAATTTTGAATGTTATAGTTAGCTGTTCTTATTTGTTGTGAGTTTTTTTAGAGGCATTTTAAACTGACGTTTTTCTAAGCTGGAAATGGCATTATGATAACAAACTAAAATTAGCGAGTTCAAAGAAGCCTATTTCAGATTACAGTCCTGCCTCAGTCATTCTAGCCGTATGACTAATTTGTTTAATGGTGTGTCCGATTAATTACTCAGTAGGATACATTAGTTGACATATTTAACACAATTACATTAATTGTAGCATTAGGTTACTATTATAATTAAGTAAGAGATGTATGCAAACAAAATTACATTGGTAGATCAATATTGTGACTCGCATGACTACTCCTGACTTATCATCTGGACAGTCAAAAAACCATCCTTGTAATAGCTCGCTAATAACCAGCCACTTTACCATATAAACATGTCTTCATTTACAAAATAGCAAAGAGTTTTGTTAAATTATACAACAGTAGCCACGGTGAAAGCTCTTTTACTAAGTTATATAGTCTTATTTTAGCATAAAGTTACAGAAACATTCTCTCGCGGATCACATTGCAAACAGTCATGATTACAATATTTTTAATTAATAATGTTTTACATAATCGCTTAGAAGTATTTGGCATTAGGAATATCATCATAAACATGCTAAGAGCATTTAAAAGTCGATTCAGCCAATGACCTTCTCTTGATAATTGAGAATATTATGGTATATGATAAGTTGCACTAACATTACGTTGTTGATCGATTAGTTTCAGACTTTGATCATATTCAGGAGGTGAAACAGTTACACTTTGGGATCTTCAAGCTGCCTATATAGATGAGCAAGAACGGCACAGGGCTAATGATTCCAACTCCAGTGTACAAAGTAAGGCGTTTTACCAATGTTTTTAATGTAATCAGTTCACTTTGTTTATTAGTTTTTGTCAAACCTGACGTATTTTCTCAATAATAATTTCATCTTCTATCTTTCTATCAGCCCTATTTGTAAAAAAACAGGAAACCATTGTTACTAATCTTTGTTATGAAACCTTACTAATTAATTAATTCATTAGTTTAAAATTTCATAATGTTTCTTATTTTTAAAGTTATTAAAAATAGTAGCAGCTTCAGCATTGACCAATTTCTTGTTGACACTCCCAAAGTTTTATGCATCGTATAAAAAGTGATAATTTCTTTTATCTTTCGACTGATAGCATGAAAGATAAGTTTCCTTATCACTCTGCGGTGAGACTGGTAGCTTCCAAAGAAGGACATTAACACGCACAATAACCTTGAGGTAAACCACGAAACCACTTTTTGAAAAAACAATTTTAATTACTAAAATAACTATAACTAATAAATAATACAAGCTTTCGGCTGTCATTCGCCATCCTCAGGTACAAATTAATATGAATTAGATTAATACACTGAAGTTAAAATAAAGTAAGTGATCGGTGTCTACACGAAGACTGTGTGTGTGTGTGAATATAAACTAGGAAGTTAAGTTAAGGTGGTAATTTCTAAGTGTTATTTTTAAAGTGCTAATTATTATTCTTAAAAGTTATTATTCCAATCAATAAAATTTGACGATTTATCCACTTGACAAAGAAATTAAATTAAACATCTCAAAAATTATATTTATCATCAGGTATATGAAAGTCGAGTGCAGATTCACGATATGATTTTAGTGTTCATTGCTGTCTGCAATTAAATTAACACTAACGCTATTGACCTGAATGTAACACTAAAAACAAATTTCTAGTCTAAAGAATAACCAGGAAATCAGTTGAAACTAGTCTTGTTTTCAAGTAAAATAAGATAAGTATATTTTTCTATGATGCAGTGTCAAAAAAAATTGGGGAGATATTATACCAACTACTGGGGGGCCAGGCTAGCTCAGTGGTTACGTGCTCTCCTCTAACTGATAAGACCGGGGTTCGATCCTCACCTGGCCCTCGATTTATTCACGCGGGAGGTGAATAAATCTGAGCGCATCGTCCCTCGGAGAAGGACGTTAAACCGTCGGTCCCGAGCCTGTACGATGTCAGGTACTCGTTAAAGATCCCTACTCTAAATACATTTGAGTTAGGCAAAATTTAGTACTCCCACTGTAGAATCAATCTTCATTGTGTGGTATCGCAAAGGGCCTATGCTCGGCCTACGTATGTTCCCTTGTGGAACTACCACTGCAACCTAACCTAACCTATACCAACTACTTCGTATGTGATAAATTTCATTAAAGTTTCTGAGACTGTGCTACCTGGTGAGGGTTATCAAATTTTGAGAACGTTTAAAATTGCAAAAATCTATAAAATAATTTATTTCATGAGTGCCATATTTAACTTACAGTAATGTAATAAGAATGTTTTAAAAATCTGTCTTGCTAGGTATTATACCTCTTAAGAAGCTGTAATATTATTATGCACTCTATTTTTTTTATTTCTATGAAAAAAGTTTTAAAATCTTATAAGAAGTCAAAATTTCGTTTATCTTTCGACTGATAGCATGAAAGAACTTCAAATTTAGTTATGGCTTATATATAACTCTTTTGGTGTAAAAATTATTTTTTTCAACACTTCAAGCAGTCATTAATCAATTAATTCTTAAAGTACAAAAATTAATAAAGGATTTGTTCAGTGAAGGATTTATTGTAATTGTACGATTAAGGTTAGAATACTTGTGAGAATCTGATAAAGAGAGCATGACACTTGATTGGAATCTACCAAGAAAGGAATCAATTTCATTGCAAAGCCCGTGCCAAATTGAAACTACCCAGCGAGCGATTCGCAGGGGCTAGCAAAAGGCTGCTGTTTTTCCCTTTTCTTAAGTAATTATGGCAAGCTGCCAGTATGTCCTTAAAGGCCAATCCGACAGCCCAACAAGTGGAAGGTTTCCTCAAATTTAATAGCTCCAAAATATCTAGTTGGTTTGAAATCGACTCCACCCTATAATCAGTTTTATAACAATGGAGACAGTACCATAACTTATTATAGTAATTTTTTTCCAGAATGATCAAAATATAACATGAAGATTATTGATAAGAAGAATTTATATTTATGCATTGAGCTAACAATCATTCATTCCATTAAACTAAATAAAGTATTGTATTTGCATCTCAACTATATTCTGCTAATTTATCAAAAAAAAATGACTCAGACATCCAATTCCATAAATTGATATTTGGAAAATATATGTTATTTGTAAAAGAAACTTATATGAATCTAGTATAAAATGAAACATATATGAATCATTTTACTTTACTATAAAAAAAAAATCTGGAGTGGCCTTCACTCAACTTTACTATAAGCAACTTAATATCAAATTTCTTGAGTATATAATATATAACATCTCAATTAAGCATAATGTAAACATATAAATGGAATATGATTATTAGTCTTTCATTCCTGAAAGAGTACAGATAGTGATTGAAGGACATATCAATATATAAGCTTATTTTGGTACATCACACAGCTGATGTAAATAATTTCATTAGTATAACTACAGCAGTAATAATATTTTTGAAAAACCAAAGTGAACATTTCTTGATACGAAATATTCTACAAGAGAACATGGCCTCTGTTCAAATAGCCAGTGGATTTCTTACATCGTTTACTTGACATCCTTCTACATTGAATATTAAAGTAAAATTAGCAAATTTTAAACAGGAAAATACCCTTATTTGCTATGAATTAATAAGGGTATGTTTGCTATGAATGTATATTGAGAAAAAATATATTAGTAATTAGCCAGTTTACATACTCAAATCGAAGTCAAAGCCAGTTATTCAATATAATTTAAATCATTTATAGTTGGGAGCTTATTAAAGCATTTTATGAGACAAATCCACATGCCATGGAAGACAAAGGTAACTTATTTATGTTTATTGGCGGTGATTTTTTTACTTGTCACAATATTATTCCTCTTACATCTCATATAAGTCAATAAACAATTTAAATTGTTCTTTTATAAATATCAATTTTATCTCAGTGGATTCGCTCAAAAAATTTCTAAGTCAATGTAAACAATGTAAAAAAATACAAAAAATTCGACAAGTATAGCAGGTGATCTCTTAGTCTAGGATAAACAAAGAGTTTTTATATCGTTATTGCTCTTTCCCGTAATTGAAACTTCATGATTTTTTTTTTGTGAATTGCTAATTTTTTGTTCCATTTTTGGTCAAATTTTCATTATTTTTTAATGAGCCATTTCGCGTCAAAAAATCGTTTTCTGAAAACAGAAATCGTACTGTAACGCCCCTTTAGCGAAAGTAATTTTGAAAAAAAATATCTCAATTCATTCTACACATAATGTTCTATTTATAGGCATAGTTTCATTCTTGTCCGTCAAACAGTATGGCTTGTATCGCTCTCACAAGGTTTGAGATTGAATTATAAGTCAAAATTTGTACATTTTATTGAAAAAAAAAATATTTCCCGATGTTTTAAAATTGTGAATATATTTTTCGTTTGTTTCATTTGTAACCTCAAAGATAATGTCAAAATTTCAAAACTGTAGGGTTATCAGTTTAGGAGAAATAAATGTTTAAAAAAAAAACGGTTTTTGGCAAAAAAAGTGACCTTCCCATCATCCATAATTCTTCGCAAACAATAGGGATCTTCTTCCCTATGAGGCCCATTTTTGTGTAAAATATCAACTTGATCCATCAAAGATTCTGGACCGTAGCGTGGTAACAAGCAATGCTAACACACTCACCCACCCCCCCACCCACCCACACACACACACAGACATCATCGTAAAAACCTCATAAAACGACTTCTGGGACCTCAAAACATGTAATTCCGTCAAAATCTCGAGATCGAATTTTTTCACGATCACTATACTTTACTTATAGTAAAGTAAAAATAAAACCTTATGTGGAAGATGAATTGTGAATTTTTTTTTTTCAAAATCACATTTAGCAAAGGGGCGTTAAAGTACATTTTTGTTTGCAGAAAATGTTTTTTGACGCTAAACCACTCATTAAAAAAACAATGAAATTTTGCCAAAGAATTGAACAAAAAATGAACAATTTACAAAGAAAGAAGTCATGAAATTTCAATTACAGCAAAAGTATATAAAGTAATAAAAACTAAATATTGAACCTGGATTAATGATTCACTTGCTGTACTTGCAATATTTGTTCACATTTATTTATACTGTTTACATTGATTTAGAAATTCGTTGTGTTAATCCACTGAAATATAATTGTTACTTAGAGGTCTAATGAAAAGTTATTAAAAAAATTAGTAACTTAATATGAGATGTAAAAGAATTCTTAAATGTAAAAAATCAACACCAATCAAACATACAATTTCTGATGCTTTCCTTGGTATGAAGGATTTGTTTCACAAAATGTTCCAATCAATCTATCTATTAAATTCTTGAACAGAACTTAATATCAGATGTAAATTCTTTTGTCTTTATGAATCATATTAACTTTGGGTAATATTAAAACATGAGGATTGGCCTCTTTTCATTTTTTTTGACAAATATCCAGTTTTTTTCCTATCATAGACTAATAGTTCATATCTATTATTTTAAAAATTTAAAGGTTCCAGCTATGAAACTTTTAAATTGTACTGAAAAGCAGGTTTTGAATTTGATTTGAGTGTACAAAACTGGCTTATTTCTAATATTTTTGTTCGCAATGTACATTTACAGAAACCTTATAACAGAATACAGCACGTCGGAAATATATAACACTTGCTCAGAGTAAATTGAATTTTTAACAAAGGAAAAGAAGAGTGATTTTTAAAGATCACTAGCCTGCCATAAAATTACCAGCATAATAATTTTGTAAAGGTCCAAAAATGTGAAGCATAATTCAAATAAATTCTTTGAAAAATAGTAAATGAAATTACTATCATCTTATATTAAAAATGATCTTAAAACGTCATTTTTTCCTACATGTTTCTGACAATTTTTAGATCAAATAAGAATATTTTGAAGTTTTAAATGGGAATCTTTGTTCTGAATATTCAATGTAGAAGGCCAGATAAACTACGAAAGAGATCCACTGACTATTGGAACAAAAGCCATGTTATCTTGTAATAGATTATTTCGTAACACAAAATCTAAACTTTCGCTTTTCAAAAATGTTATTACTAATGGTAATGATATCATATGCGTCAGTGATGTGATATACAAAAATATGCGTATATATTGATAAGTGAATCAACCTGTACTAACTCTAGGAATGAAAGATTCCTACATTTATTACACACATTACAATTATATAATGCCTATGTATTGCATACCCAAGACGTTTTATATTAAGTTTACTTATAGTGAAGTTGAGTGTAGGCCAATCCATATTTTCCTTACTGTGACTACTTTTGTTTAAAATTTATTTTCATAATTCTGTACCTAAACTATAGTAGCACTGATATTTGATTGAACTGGCTTTTGAACTAAAAACGCAAAAATCTTCAAAGAAATAAGAACAAATATTTGGAGTGGTCTGCCCTCATTTTCAATATGACTAAATACCAAGAAGACTGAAAAGTATTCAATTTATTTCGTCATTTTTATTCCAGTTATAGCTCAAAGTGATTAAGAAAAGTTGTGTTTATAATTCAATAATTAATTAATTATTGAATTAATAAATTAATTTCATTAGTTTATATTCAACAAAAATTTCTACACTTTTCACGTAGTAAAATAACGAGGGGTATTCATCTTAAGGATTAAGATTAATCTAAACTTTTCTCCAAGAGAGTTCTACTCAAAGGAAAGAAATCAAGCTAGCGTTATTATTCAGTCAAGGATTGTACGGAAAGAATTGCTTTTAATGAAATCTAAACTTCTTATACAATTATTGTTCAATCAGTGTTCATATATAAGAAGTGATATTAAAAAAATCGGACAATTCACAGTGTTATCCCTAAGTGGACTTTTGAAAAAGTCAGTCTACATATAAATATGCAACTCACTTAGCATTATATATGCATAGCTTGAAATATAAAAAGAGTAACCATCATAAAATGGAACATTCAAATACCGTCATTTTTCAAACTAAAACTGTTATCAATCATTTACTAGTGAGAGTAGTAGAGTTAATTATGTTTTGATTCAATTATGATGTGCTGATTGTTTGCAAAAAAAGGGTTACGAACCACCTTGTATCCCACACACATAGAGACATTATTAGGAAAATTATAAAAAAGATCCAAATCATCTTTGATTATAGTAATGTAATAATAATACTATAATATTTTTTGAATGGTAATATGAATAGTTTAATATTGATAGTTATAGTTCATGAATCCTCAAAACGTGATGATAGTCTTAATAATTGTTATTAAAAGAATATCAATATAAGGCTTAAAATAGAATTTAACCCTCTGTATTGATTGTGTTTTTATATGTTGTTAGTACAACTGGTTTTATAACAAATTTGAATCACATTAAACATGGTGTTATACGTAAAAAGCATCAGTTAATAATTAATAATCAACCTATAAAAATACTACGATGTTACAACCATCATTATTTTTATTATCCTTTATTTAATATGATCACAAATTAGGTTTGAAGAAAAACATTCTGTTCGTCAGAATGAGGATATCCACTGGTAAGAAATGTCAGTTACGTATTATTTAATAAAGGACTTATACAGGATCTTTTTGAAATTAGAAGTATATAAGTAAACCAACCAGTCTATTCTTCATTCCCAAGAGTTCAATAAAGTTAAAAACTAATCGTTGAATTTTTTATTTGCTCTAAAAAGAATATAGAAATGTATTTATAAATAAGCAGTGATCTATTGACTAAAATTAAAATCATTATTATTTTATTTTGAATAAGACGTTGTTATAATTCAATAGCAGTGATTAAGTAGGTGTTTAACACTTCAGGAAATAACACTTAACTGTAAAACATTATAAAATATTAAACTATAAATAAAAATATTATAAAATATAGAAATGCATTATAAATTTAAAAATTGAATAAACTAAAAACAATAGAGAAAAGATTAAATAATGAAAATTCATAATAAATAAAATAGCTATCATGTTTTAGTTAATAATTTTCTGAAAATATCACATGCAATGAAAGAAAGTTCTTTCAACTAATTTAAATATAATGTTTGTTAATTGGATATGTTTGGAAAAAAATTATGAATATTAAAAGTTGAAACGAAGTAAAAATGATGGCATATAATTTGTTGTTATGTAACTTTTGATTTAATCGAATTGCTGATAGAAAATACAGAAAAGGAGGCTTTGCAAGCGAGAAGAAAACAGAGAGAGTAGGAGCGAGTGAGAGCAGGTAAGATTTATTCGTGCACTGTTCTTCATAACCGAGTCTTTCTTTTCAGGGCAAATTGAACAATATATTGTTGGAGCTCCTTGTTCGTAGGTCACTTGCCTGTATACCGCTTGCCTTTCCACGACCAGTTTGACAATGTTCCCTTTTTCATAAGTTTGTCAAGTCATAAAGTGATATTTTTGGCTTACTTTTCCAAGCGTCTTAGTTTCAGGAATTTTTTTATATTAAAAATTTATTTCTAGTAATAATAATGGTTATATTTTGAAAATTTTTTGGTCTATTTTTCTGTAAAAATACAGTATAACAAAAAAAAATGAGAGAAACATATGCAACGCACTACGTTAAAGATGTATATATTTATTATTTATTTTGAAGCTTAACTTGCAAAATAATAATAAATAAAAAATTATATTATTCTCTTGCGTTGATTATTTAGTTTGAGGGTATTGACTACTCTGTGAGAGGTAGGAACTTTCCAAAAATATGGTAGGGTGCAGGCAAAAATATTGTTTCGCCTATGGACTAATGAGGGTTGAATAATGAAGGGCCACACTTTCACCCCTGTAAAGCCTAAAATAAAATAAATCCTTCTGGATTTTCTATACCAGAAATCATCACATGATATATTGTGATAATATCATATATATTTAATCATCAACATGAGTGAGTTAAAAGTGAGTCTTTAATTATTAGGTGTCAGCTGGAAAACCAAAACCAGTTATGGTATATACATTTGTAGTGGAAATAAGTCGCTGAATTACCTATAACAGGAAGGGCTCTTTACATTTTGTACTATTTTCTCTGAACACAATGTTATTGCATCACAGGCACTTCATTATTTTATAAACATGAGAATAATAATTAAAATAAAATTCAGAAAAATTTTCTAGTAAACCTTGTATAAAAATCTTTACATATTATTACATTACCTTTTGATTACCTTATCAATAAATTCTCTCAATGTACATATCAAGTTTTTTATAACACTGCTATAACTTTGATCTACTATATAACTGAATTATTAAAGCATAAAATACATAAGAAGGGTTAAATAGTTTGTTTTTTCTTGATATTTGTTTAAGTAATGAATAGAGTGAACAAAGCTATAAAGCGCTACAAGTAGGAAGACTGTAGTCTGTCTGGGTGTGTAGAACACTTGACTGCTTGCATGTTTCAGCAGACACAACATCCTTTCAACATACGTGTAGCAACAGCATTCCACTCACGTCGAATCGTTTCAACTGATTTCATCTTTGCTTTGCTACAGATCCCAAAAAGATAATCCTAAGTCACTAGAACCACCTTTTAACCAACTTTAAGTTAAAAATTATCAAATTTGAACTTTGATAAGATACTTCTATCATTAATAACATGTTTACATTTCATATAATATTGAGATATAAATCTTTTGTACAGGTTAAAATAGTTTAGAATGTGTTAGATTAATTTTTCAGTTTCTTGTTTTTCCATGAAAGCTGTGGTAATATACCCAGTGAGTAATACAATATGAATTTGCTTTAATAATTTTTTACAATTTATACACAAACTAGTATTACTTAGTTGTATTATTGCCTACTATTAGGTCCATTTTTTGTATAATATCAGGTTGATTTATTAAACTGTGCGACATGTAGCTTATTCACAAACATGCCAAACAGCCAAATGACTTGAAAAAAATCAATAATTCTAGATTATGACAAAAATTTGGTATAGTTGAATGGTATATATATATATATATGATCAAACCACAATAAGAAATGGGAAAACAAGACTAAGATCTTTCAACCGTAACAAGCGGTCTTCGTCAGAGTCAAAAACCCAACTGATTGTGGTTTGATCATTGATTGTTGTTTCACGTGTTTATGTGAAATCTTTATATATATATATATATATATATATATATATATATATACACTTTAACACAGAGAAAAGAACACAGAAAGACACTACAGAACTCACTTCGATATTTCGACATCCGTCGTCATCGGGAAGAAGTGCGAAGTACTCGCGTTGAGAAGCAAACTGCTACTGGCCTCCAGAGTAACTCGTGGAACCACCGCAATGCTGCCCCCCAGCAGAGGAGAGGAAAAATAGAAATCTCTCCAATATTTATTTATAAAACAAGATAAAAAGTATATAAAATACGAAATAATAATGAAGACAATAAATAATAAAAATGCAAAAAAAAAATTAACGGTATAGGTTAAGACCAGGAGGAGAGCGAGTCCCAAGGAGACATATGAATGCCTCTTCGGAAGCTCTAAGGGTGACATGGGAATTAGACTCGGGGATTTGTTTGAGGATTTGTACCCTATATACATATTTATATATATATATATATATATATAAATATGTTTGTAAAATTTGGAAGCAGTCCTTCATTTAAGCATATTTCGTTGAACAGCTGACCGTATTTTGCTGATGTCATTTTCTTCACTAGTTTTTCAAGGTTTCTGAATACCTTCTTTCCTTCATCCAAACGTTGGAGAATGTTAATTAAGTTGGAACCGACATGTTTCGACTGGCTTCCAGTCATCTTCAGGGTGATTAATTAAAGAAAGAGAAAAAAAAAGCTGTTCAACGAAATATATAAATATATATATATATATACAACATGATAAACGAAAAACGGTCCGGCAGGACAAATAACAATTAAATTAAGCAGTGACATATAAACAGAAACACAACAAAGACTCACTTTTCAATATTTCGACCGTAATGACGGTCGTCCTCAGGAGAAGAAGTGAATTGATGGAGGGACGACAGTCAACTAAAGAACTCACTGGGTGAGGGCTAAAGCAGTGCTGCCGCAAAGGAGACAAATAAAAAAGGAACTAGGAAGTCGAGAGCAAAAAGAAAAAAAATGTTTTGAAAGGTAGCACTGCTTTAGCCCTCACCCAGTGAGTTCTTTAGTTGACGGTCGTCCCTCCGTCAATTCACTTCTTCTCCTGAGAACGACCGCCATTACAGTCGAAATATTGAAAAGTGAGTCTTTGTTGTGTTTCTGTTTATGTGTCACTGCTTATTTTAATTGGTATATATATATATATATATATATATAATTTTTAAAAATCCTGAAATGCGTAAAACAATAGTTAAATACACCCAGCTGTAGATTTACTTAATTAAATTTTAGCTTGTAAATGTCTTTAGTTGAATTAAAATATTTCAACACAACGTCATTTTGAGTTATATGCTGTCATCCACATTAGGGTAAGGTGTTTTGAAGAGAAACTCAACTGGCCTCAAGAAAATGACTGGATAAAGTTTAAATGTACGAGTGCTGAGTGTGTCAGGTAAGAAACAAGGCTTTAAGAAGTTTAAATTGTCTGGAAAGAGTGAAAACATTTTTGAAATAGAGTGAGAGGAGGCAGCTGGCGGACCAAATCTGTGAAAACTGATTCGACGAAAACAAGTTCACACTGCTCACAAACTTTCAGCTTTAGTCTTAAGTGTATTAACAATTCAATAAACGTTCAACGAAAACTTAAATAATGTAACAGTTCTTGTGTCGCAATATTCACACTATTCATTTTCCATGTAAAATCGGTGACACCAGCAAAGCAACTGGTACAGTCTGCCTTGAAAGCCTGCCAGTATTACTCAGCAAGACATACAAACTTTTAGGCATCTTAAGTTCCATGAACGATAGTTCGCATGTTTCGCAATCAACATTCTATTTCAGTATTTTTACGAATTTTAAGTGTGGATACTTTGTCATGAAACTCACGAGGGTAACCAAATCTGATTAAAAATAAATTACACATAACAGAATTTGGAAATAGCAACTGTTTGGCTCTTTTTATTTGGCTCAAAATGGAATAATTATTCCATATGGGCGTCAGTCTGTCAGGGAAGGAGTCTTGTTCGTGGTCGTATGGTCTTGTGACTTCGCGTTGTCCTAGGTACTCTATAACTTAGAAGTCATCAGGTCGTCGTCATATTTAGCTTAAAATTCATATTTTAATTCTGCATTAGTGTGATTATTGACGATATTGCTTGATTGTTTTGTATTAAGTTAACAGAAAAGATTTTGAAGCAGTAAAAATTTATTGATACCATTTATTTGCAGTAACACGTAAATAAGATATAAAAGTTCATTACTCTAAATTTGCCTGTTTTTCTAATTTTTTGTTGCAGTTTACTTAATTATGGACATTTTTGGCAAAAAAAGTGACTTTCCCATCATGCATAATTCATCATGCTCCTAAATATTCATCTACACTATGAGACCCATTTTTGTGTAAAATATGAATATGATCCATCAAAGATTCTGAACCGTAGCATATACATTAAGTTTTGGATACACATTCACCCACCTACATATACACAGACATCATTAAAAAAAGTCATAAAACGACTTTTAGGGATCAAAAACATGTAACTCTGCCAAAATCTTAACATAGAATTTTTTCACGATCACTATACTCCACTTATAGTAAAGTAATAAAGCTGTCTAACAGTCCTTTCAACACTATTTGACAGCTGTATTTTTAAGTTGATCTGAAAACAAGAAACATTCACCTAGAATACTAGAATAGCAGTTGTGGCAGAAGAGAAGCCGAAACAGATAACGTAAGTCAATTAACGGATAACTTAACCAATTCTGCATTGAATGTGACACTCTATCTGCACATTATGCCACATTATATTCAATTGTTCATGAATATTAATAACTTCTAAACCTAATAATTCTATAAACCATTATTTAATTAATTTAAAATCAAAATAAACCTTTTTATAATTTTCACGAAATACATATAAAATATAAATAAATAGACCAGCAGCGTTTGTTGAAATACATAGTACAGTGCTACCTTAGTTTTCGGCCAAACTTCTGGAAATTTTTGTGTAAATCGTATTACTCCATTATAACTAAACGTGCAGAACATGAAATTTGGATAACTAAGTTTGTGAATTGAATATGAAAAGCTGTTAATTGCAAATGAATGTTGTTAATTAGCGAAGGATTGGGCTGAGGGTGCTGACTAGTAGGTGACACGTTAGAGTGCCGTCGAGTTAACAATACAGCAGAGTGACGCTATAGCTTGATCAATGGAAAACTTTCACGATGCCCTCAGCTCTTGCTTATTCTGCCTGATCATTAACAAAGCTCTTAAACACTGAATGTAAGTGATTGTATTTCAAAATACTAATTAACAAGGCAAACTGACGAGATCGAAAATATTTTTCACTATCGAGGAAACTTTTAATAATGAAAGAGTGATTATTGATGATATCGCTTGATTGTCTTGTATTAAGTTCAGTCATCTTTTCTCATAACAGAAAAGATTTTGAAACAGTGAAAATTTATTGATACTATTTATTTGCAAAAACCTGTAAATAAAACATAAAAGTTAATTACTCTATTTGCCCTTTTTTGCTAATTTTTTTTTGTAATTTACTTAATTATGGACTCAGTTACGTGAGTCCATTGTGACACTTTAGTATCCACATATAAATATCAAGTAATTCTTAAAAGTTTTTTCACCACATTCGTGGATAAATAAGTTGGTTTACTAAGTGATAATTTTACATATTTTATAGGTAAATATGCATTCTTCTAACATATACAAGTCATGTTATGTGTAATACTTGAAAAAAATTATTTGATATTCCGGAAATTACCGCATTATCAAATACGGTACTTTTTGAGTTCTTTCAGTTTGTCCAAGCAATTATATTTTGACATTTACATCTATAATTTACTTGAGCTACGTTAATATCAATAGTCAGTAACACAAGATATTGACCAGGTGTTGTTACTAGTTAAATCGTGAATTGAAGGCTAAAGCTGTAAATGATATTTACACAGCAACAGTGATTAGTAAAAAGGCCGCTACATTCAAAATGCTACAAATTTGTCTGTTAACTATTTAATCAATTTGTCTGTTAAATAAAGGTGAAATATCTGAAACACAGCCCTGTTCATATTAAAAAAGAGCTAGTTTAAATGACAAATGAAGCAAAACTATAAGGCTGATAGTGGCAACTAAGAAAAGTGGCAGATCAGTGGAAATATCTTGGAAATACAAAGAAAAGTGGCAGATCAGTGGAAATATCTGGGAAATACAAAGAAAAGTGGCAGATCAGTGGAAATATCTGGGAAATACAAAGAAAAGTGCCAGATCAGTGGAAATGTCTGGGAAATACAAAGGAACCGTTACAATGGGACCAGAACAGAACGTCGCAAGTCAAAGACCCGGCATGATGAATGGGTAGGACTTTAAAGAGAAGTAAAGAGGCGTAAGAAGAAGATAAAGAATCAGCACATATACTAAAGCAAATAATATACCATTGTTTTTTTTAATTACCTACGGATTTATACTAAATTATAGTTTCATAAAATCTATGAGGAAAAACAAATGTATTTTAGACTATAAATTGCGTGCTGTTGTAGTTGACAGAATTAGTTATGAAACTTCAAAGTTGAACGTATAATTTGTATTTATTTACAATATTGTTGAAATGTTTTGTTTTTTTACTTTTTTTTTGAAATATCGTATCACTTTTTAACAGCATTTTGGGTTAACTATATCCAAAATCAAGACAACAAATGAAGTCAAAACTTGAGGGAATCAAATTCCTTTCTGCGACCAGATAAGCAACTAGCCTGTTGTTATAGTCACCGAGAGAAACCAAATATGATTTAAAACTTTTCTTAAATTATAGTAAACTTAAGTTTTATTTTCCATCAATTAAGTAATACACATTCTTATTTAATTATTAGTAACAGCCACTGAGGTACTTATAATAATAAATTACCTTTTATCATTGTAAATATCAACATATATTTTGATATCGTAGCAAAATAACACAACCGCCTGTCTTTTCTGATATTTCAACCAATATCAATCGTAAAGGACACCATTTTTAATATTCAGATTAATCATGAATATTCAAAAACGACAATCCTAAGCAGAAAAACAATAAAATTCTTCTTTTTTTTTTGTTATATGATGTAGATATAAAACAAAACATTAAATATTAAATATTTCCTTTTTAAAATGAAATATTTATTTATTGATCAGCTCAATAATCAATAAGAACAATAATGTATTTCTATTTTCTTATGACTTATGCTTTTTACTAGCTATACTACGAAAGAATGAACCATATTTACATTTGTAGTTTACTTGACATTTATCTTGCCATATTATAAAAAGAAATTAATGTGCACCTGTGAAAAACCAAATACGGAAAATGAACTAAATTCATACTTTCAACAAAAAATGTATAAATTACATTCATAGATCAAAAGTTTATGAAAATGGCCCATAATGATTTCATGGTTTTGGATAAAGAATTGGGAGCTGTAAATTAATGTTACACCAGTAAATTAATCTTCTACCATTAAATTAACGAATTTTTGATTATTTTGACTTTCATATTATAATTTAAATAAGAGAAAAGTTTTGTAAATTAAAATGAAAAGAGTTATTTATTAAAGCAATTGAAGATCTAGAGTGAAGTGGGCGAGGTTATAACTGTGCTAAGCAGGAAGCACAGTAAGTGTTATATTAATGAGTGACGAACTCAAGACAGTGGCTAAGTTAAATAGGCCTTTACAGAGAGGAGTCACTTGTTAAACAAACTCAATAACTCACCCTCTTGTCTCTATATGTCAGCTTAATTAACTCTGAAATGAAGAAGTTGTACAATTAAAAACTAACAATAATAAACGGATTTAATTGGCCACAACTTGTTGGAACTGAACCAAAATGACTCTGAGTTACCAAAAACAATGAAGAACGTCACAATACTATAACCGTATTCACTGGTACTATGAAAAATAAACGTCATTTATAGAATTCTGATGTTAACTTGAATAAACTAAAGAATCAAACATTTTAAAAATGAATTATTGCCATTATTCATTCACATTACTAACATAGTTACAAAGAGAGTAGATGTTATTAATATCGACATGATTAAATGAAATTATATATCACATTTCTTTGAAATAGATATTTCGTACGATGTAATATTATTTAATTTGGTGGTCAGCCATCTGCTAAAAACTAAAAACTAGTACAGAAACATGGCGTTTACAAAAGTAAAAATCCGGGGGCACGGCCATTGAGGCATTATTAGCGAACATGTGACATCTAATTCGAAGAGTATGGTTCCTATTGCCTCGAACAATTGTGAAAAGCAATAAATTTAAATTTTCATCCTATGAAGTGTAACAAATTATGTTTACACCTTTGGTTCAAATATATTCCTTCATCTAGCCAAAGTACTAACAAAAGTCCAATTTGACCATTGTTTGTGATTACTAACTCGTTAAACAGCTGTTGGATTAATCTCATGTATGATATACTTGTTTTAAAGACTTTTTTTGTGTGGGCTATCATGTTTTTTTTTATTGTAAATGTAATACTTGCATATTTTAGGTAAGCAGACTGTCCATTAAATTTGTGTAGAATTTATCATACTCTTAAGAATATAAGTGCTAGAAAACCATATGAAAATTATTAAACAAGTTCTCAAATCTATTTTTCATCTAAATCTTTTAGTATTTATAATAGTTAAGGAATGTGTCTGTTCGTTCACCCTGAGTTGCTCCAAGTCAATCCGAGAGTCACAAAAGTGTCAATGTAACCAATGTATTCAATGACAGAAACCAATGATATCGAAATCTATCGAAAAACCATAAAACCAATGTAGAAGCATTGCATACGCATTCTGCAACAGAAACATTACTGCCTTACACGCAGACCATTCTTAACTCTTTGCCTTGTTATAATGTATTCACAGTGATGGTCACAATGAGAGACCTACTTGACACTTGTACATGCTTCACTTTGTACAACAACAAAATTGGACTGGCTCAGCGAGTTCAAATGGAACCTTTGAATGTTTCTTTTTTGGTCTTTACTTAACTAGTCTTAACTTTGGAATTTTTTTTTGTGCAAAAAAATATGTATGTAACAAAATCAATCTCCGGAAGATTTAATAGTTATAATCACTAATATAGATTCAAGTTTCATTAGACACTTGGAGTTTCGAAACTGTATGTACTACAGAAGAACTTGCGTTCTCAATTGAACTGGTGTCCGGAAGAAAGCAAGTAAGTACTCAATCATTACTTTATATTCGTTTTCATTTTAAGCCGGTCCTTTGCCACTTTCTGTCCATCATTCTAACTCAAATCCGGGCAAAAATCCTGAACTGCTCCCATACAGAATTTATGGAATAGGTTGCCCTAACAAACACACATTCACTTGTTTTTCTATTATATTTGAATAAAACAATAAAAACACAATGACATATTTTTTCTTTCCAAGAATATTTCCAAATCCGTAGACCATATATTAGCATCCACTTAGAAGTGTGGCCAAACACTACCTCCGTTGTTTAACCATTTTTTAAAGAGCATTTGTTTCAGTACATGGTCTATATATAACAGAGTAGAGTAGGGTGGTCTATTTCAAGCGTACTTGACGAGGTTCTAGCTCAGCCTCTATAACTTTCAAATCTTTGGGAAATGGTAAATCCAGTCTTGAAGAAACCCCAGAGAGGACGTTTCAAACTACCTTGATTTTGAAACGTAAGATAGCACGTTTTTTTTAAAATGTTGTTCATAATTGAAATTTTCTAGGCATAATTTGGAATCTCAAAGTATAATCCATTAATTTTTATGATTTACCTATAAATAAAATGCAAAAATAAACTGAAGAGTCATGCATTTTTCCTCAAAATAAACAGAAAATATATAAGATGCTTAGAAATGTAGCTACTTTAAAAGCTACATACCATGTATAAAAGGTCTTGAACCAGACAAAGGTTATAATAACAAATTCATATGTTTACAATTTTTGAAAATTGCACTGTAATTCTTAATTTCGTTTGAATTGACAATGTTTTTATTATACAGAAAATTTATGCACCATTTTAGTACGAATTATTAAATTAAACAGCAAGTTATAACATGTATATGGCTCCCAAAAATATATACAAATGTTATTAATAGAAGAAAGAATAAAATGGAAATTTGAAAGTACCATGTTTTCAAAGTAACTATTACCTACACTTAATAATTTGTAGTTTCAATTTTTACATCGACACTAATTAAAATCAATCTCCTTTTTTGAGCTAATTGCAATCATCAACTCAAAATATTAATTCATCAAAATGAAAGTGATGGTTAAATTAATTGCTGGAGCTCTGATTCCGTTGGTTCCCGACTCTTGATATCGACTGTCGAGAGAGAAATTTATTTGGGGCGCGTGTGAGTGTCATTGCCAGAAAAAAACAAGACTCCTTAGCTTTTTCCCACGTATGATTTATTCATTGATTTTATTTTCATGTCTTAAGGGTTAGTCTGCCTTTGGATATGCTATGCTTTTATTATGCACTGTGTGTTCTAATTTTTTATTTCCAATGAACAACCCAGTTATAAAATTGTGAATAATGGTATTTGTAACGACGCTCAATTTTAAAAATCAAATATAACTAAAATTTTATAAATAGTTAGAGAACAATATTTTAACCTATTTTACTAGCCCCACTTGGGTAATATATATACAAAGATTTCACATAAACACGTGAAACAACAATCAATGATTAAACCACAATAAGAAAGTAAGTCTTGTTTTCCCATTTCTTATTGCGGTTTAATCATATACATATACGTAAATATTAACGATTGCAGGATAAAAAATTTAATGACATCATCTCCACATATGGAAGTTTAATAATAAAAACAACGCGTTTCGAACACGTAGTGTTCTTCTTCAGTTATTAACTAAAGAAATACGATGACATCAGAGGAGTATCGACAGAAAATCGTACAAAATAAAATAAGGAAACAGCGATATATATACTCAAGGATGAGTGTCTGTGGTACAACTGTCTTGAAATACGATGGAATTGGGTGGGAGTTTGGAGTGTACTGCTGTTACACATTATAAAGCAGGTACGTCTTTATTATTTTTTTTTCTTTTCTCTTAAGGTTAGGTAGAGGCCATTATATTTGCTCTAAGACCAAATATAGAAAATATATCGAAAATATCACAGAGAACTATAACGAATACGAAACACAAATTATCAAAATAATAAAGGGAAAATAGAACTTCTTTTTCTGTTATAAGAACAATTTTAAAAAAGTTCTGAACTTCGGGATTTGTCCATATATATTATATATATATATAAAAAGATTTCACATAAACACGTGAAACATCAATCAATGATTAAACCACAATAAGAATGGGAAAACAAGACTAAGATCTTTCAACCGTAACAAGCGGTCTTCGTCAGAGTCAAAAAACCCAACTGAACACTAGATGCAGAAAACATCTGGTGAGGAGTTGAGAAGAGTGGGAGGGAAGAGTGGTATTTTAAAAGGGTGAAAGCACAGGAAAGGACTTATGTCCAGAAAGAGGATGTTTGGGGAAACAAAGGAGTACAGTAAGAAAAAAACTAAAAAACTATCCGCTAGCTGTCAACCCTCTTTGAAGAGGCTATTGCCCTCGTGACGAAAGTTATCAAGTTTGAAGAGACCGTTACTAATGTTTATAATATTAGATCTATTAAATTTAATTAGAGACGATTCAATAATATTTCTTAACAACATTGATTTTTCATAGGTAATACATTTAGTCTGTCCAATCAATATGATGATTTTCATTTTTTAATATGCAAGAATAAGGCACTACTTTTTTCCTGTCTACTTACGTTATATTGGTTTGTTTAACACGTGTTTTAATGATTTACCAGTTTGACCAATATAGATTTTATGGCAATTTTTGCACGGAATTTTATAAATACCAGCGGACTCCAATTCGTTTGGAGAGTTTTTTATTAACATATTACCCACGTTATTACGATTAGAAAACACTATATTAAAATCAAGTTGTTTGGCTAATCTTGGAAGGGGGTACAATGATTCGTGGTATGGCAAAACTATAGAATTTGATAATAAAAGGGCTCTTTTGAAGTATTAGAGAAAGTTTTTTTAGCACCCTTCAAAGCTAAATCGATAAAGAAGAGGGTATTTTTAATATAAGAGGGGATTTAATAATATTTATATATTGTATATATATATATATATATATATATGTGTGTGTGTGTGTGTGTGTGTGTGTGTGTGTACGATTAAGTTTATGTTTGTAAAAATAAATGCATTAACTTTGTCAATATACTTTTATGTTTACTAAAGAATTTTTTTTTTAATATTTAAAAATGAAAATGTAATGAAATAGTTTTAAAACTTTTAATCAGTTATAATTTTCCATTTGTGGAAACAGAGTATAGTAAGCCGAAACTCATTCATTATTAGAAGTAACTCGAGTATTCATCGTCCTGGGAAAATAATTAAGTACTACACTTTGAGGCAAACAATAACAGCCAACCAGTCTCTATTCCCTGATAATAAAATAATGAACACTTCTTCTCTCAATATTAACAGGACTAAAATCTGTCAGTAATTATTGTTCGTTATTTCGGTGTGTTTTCTTTATTATATATATTGACCTTAACACATTTTTTTAAATTTTACATATTTTACATTACATTATTTTACCAATTCTGTTATGGATATATTTGTTTCTTTTATTTTCTTCATTATAAACCAAGATGGCTGTAATATAGCTGGTAGGGAGTGTTCGCATTTTTTTTTTTTGAACAATTTTATAAGTTTTGATTTACCTTCCAGAGGTTTCAAAATTTCCTGATTTTACAATAAGATAAATCCCATAAACGGAAATATATAAGTAAAAATGTCTTTAGTTGTTTAGAACTCATTATATTTTAAAACCAGCCAGTAATTTTTAGAGATATCTCTACATATGGAGTCAAGTTTAGTCATCTCCAGGATGACAACGTGCTTCTAACGTCGCCTGAGACTTGAGCAGTGACCCATCAGGTTTTGCCTCTCCTCTTTGTGATTACTTTAATGAGGTTTAAAATAATATTTAATTAATGGGGAAACATTATTCACTTTGTAATTTTCTTAGAAAAGTTGTGTAAAAAATAATGCAGTAAGGTTTGTGTAAAAAATAGTGCAGTGTTTAACAATATGATTTTCTCTTCGTGACATTTTCTCTTTTGGCATTTTTCCATTTCAACCTAAATTATATGAAATAATTAAAAGGTTCATATGTACATATTACTCTTTCAAAGACTATATTATGCGTTATACTATTTATTGATGAAAATTATTAATTAAAACAAATCTACATATCTACAAGTTTTTTACATTTGAAAAACTTTTACCAACAAAAAATATCAACATACAATTCAAATTCATAAGTGTATAGCATTTTTTTTCTCTTCAATCGTTCATATATAAATTTTGCTAAATGTTACTTGGATAAAAATATAAAAGGTTGATGAGAGTCCATGGAAAAATTCTGAAAATTAAAATACGTAAGAGAAATTTGTAACAGTTAATTTATTTCAAAATGAATGTCATAGAAACAGTAGAATATTGAAGCAAATATAATTACACTGATATGTAAAGAACAGGTTTATTGATATTGATTATATTTTATAATGATGAAGTTAGAGTGCAAATATGTTTTAATTTAACTCCAATGTTCTGTATATGCAGATACTGAGTTTTTTTATTTATAATAATACTACTTTTCAAACAATATTTGTTGACAGTTGGTATTTAATTCTATTAAAATAGATTTAAAATTGAGACTAAAATAGGACGAGCTAATATTTTTGATTATTACTTTAAATGTGTCATAAGATAATAAACTTAGCCTAAAAATGTCAGTTTACTGCAAAAAATATATATATAAATATGAAGTATCTTGTTTTTTTTTATGTTAGTAAGTCATAAAATATAGGCAGAAATGACCGGAAAATAGTTTGATTATGAAAGACCTGACCGACACTAATGCCTAGCACAGGTGAATATTCTCAGCTGTCGCGTTAGAAATTCCATCAGAAGACTATTTAGGGACTAGACACTCCCTACTGGCGACCAAAGCCAATTCCTCAAGCTAGCCCTCTGAGTCGGCTAATTGTCGGACATGCTGTGTTGGCTTCAAGACGGCGCGCTGGCCAATTGTCAATCCTGACACACCCCCACTAGTCCAGTCTTTCATCAATAAAAACCATTAGTTCAGCAGAAATAATTTTACTTGCACCTCAAACAATTTCCTTTAATTTTTTGTTTTATAGTATGATTTCTAATTATTCTATTATTCTTTGAACACTCCTACAAAACATTAGTAGTAAAAAGTTCAGTTGTGTATGAAGTAATATTGAATGCTTCTTGATCTGTATCTACAGAGCAAATGCTGAATAAATTAAAATTTGAAATAATTTTTATTCATTTCTTGAAGATTAATATTATTGTTGTTGGAGTTTTCTAGTTTCCATTTTAAATGCCTACACCAATAACGTTCAATTAAAATACTTGGTAACTCTATTTCTTAAAATAGAGTATTTAATTTCAATCACATATTTAACCAAATTTTTAAAGTAATTACATTTTTGAATCATGGTGTGAGAGCAGTAAAAATCCAAAACTTTATTCAATTAGAAATAATGTTTTGTAGGCCTGTGAAAAAGGTTTCAAATAAAATCGAAAATGGGCGCATTAGTAAGTCTGATTTAAACCTCTAAAACTCACCTACTTTTTGTTTACTTTTAGTTGATCATTTTATTAACTATATATTAATATATTAATTATAAAAAGATTTCACATAAACACTGAAACAACAATCAATGATCAAACCACAAATAAGAATATGGGAAAAAAACTAAACTTTTCAACCGTAACAAGTCTTCGTCCAAGTATGGGTTAAATTGACTCTGACGAAGACCGCTTGTTACGTTGAAAGATTTAGCTTAAAGTTTCCATTTCTTATTTAGGTTTGATCATATATATATATATATATATAAAAGAATATATATAAAGACATATACATAGATAAGTATCAACAAATAAACTACACGTAAAAAAGTCAGACAATCGTCCCTCATCAGAGCAAAAACGAAGAAGTAGGATTGTTTCTTTTAACAGGGTAACAGAGACTTCGAAACTGAAGTCTCTATTACTAACAGCGCAATATAGCCATACAAGACGTTCCAAAAATGGACACCAGTTGATATGAACGGGTATGATTTACGACGGGAAACAAACATTATTGGAAGTAAATGGTTATTTTTCCTGATAAAAAGAAGATATTTAATTTTACGTTTGCTGAAACTGTCAAAATTTTTTCTTCACTTATATAATATATACATATATATATATATAAAGTCTGGAATCGGTCCAAGTAGCTAGCAGATTTGGTGGGGTAAGCATGCTTTGAAACCGGTGAAAGTAGTAGATCCTTATCCGCCTGTAGAATAATATTATTAGCATCACTTCTGAGTGAGTTCAGTTCGTTCTGAAATTTATTGTCATACATGTATGCTTTTGGCTATAAGTCTTATAGAAAATGATACCCAGATTCCATTTTAAAGTTTTTTTTTATTATCTGTAGTGGTATGTGATATGTATTTGCGTTTATATATTTTGTGTGTGTGTATTTATAAAATACAGAATATAATATATAATAAAGAATATAATGAAATATTTCCAAAAATATCACCTTATGAAACGATGTGCTGAATAATTTTTTTTGCAATTGCATTGCATAGACGAAAAGGAGTGTAATGGTTCATTTAATAATTAAAATTTTTTTAACCTGAAAAGCTAAGAGCAGAAAATTGACATTTTTTGAAAAGCATCTGCGTAAAATCAGAAAGCTTTAACAAAAATATTCAAGATTTCTAACTACCTCGAAAGGCAATATACCTATAAACACAGACAAATTTGAAATAACAGATAATTTGCTGCTTCAAAATTGCTATTTCAATGTTTAATAACAATAAATTAAATATTCTGTGAAAGAAGTTTTAACATAAAACTTATAAAGCTGGTGCAAATCAATAATATATTTTATGATATTATCATGTTAGCGAGTAGTGGATGTTTGTTTGACAAAGGGGTTATCATCAATCTACAGGTTACACTCTTCAACGAATCATAATGTTGGATATATAGTCCAGATGTATTTTAGAACCCCCGCTGGTTTTAGTAATATTGAAGCATGAAACAGGATTCTTCATTCTTTTCTACATAACGAGCACTAACTTCTCTAGTGATAATATACTTAACATTTTGTATTAGGTATTATCCTACTACAAATATTTCAGAACCTTACAATATTTGCAGTATTATATGACTCTAAAAATGGAAACTATTAGGTTCTATCTGTGGCAAATAAGAATTATTAAAGATGTACTGAACATCGTACAAAAAATGCAAACTCTGTCTAGAGATTCAGAAACCCTTTGAACACTTCTATATGAATTTGAGATAATTGAGTAATTTTTAACAAAATATACTTAAAAGCTGTCAAAATGAGAGATGCTTCCCCAAAGACAATTGCGGAGTTCATCAAATAACTTAAAATCTAATATTAATTTTAGAAACATCTAACTGCAGCCTAATAGAACAGATATGACAGTGGCACCGACGAATCTGATGAGACAGATTATTCTAGACCTGAAGTCTGCAACATTTGTTGTCACAAGAGTCATTTTGCCTCCATTTTAGGTTAAGAAAAATAGTCTGGAACTGCAAAACATAAAACAACTTATAAACTTTTAAAAGTTTTATGTTTTTTACTCTTTCTTTGTTATAATCATAAAATAAAAAAAAATAGAATAGAAAATAGAATTGAAAAAATAGCAAGTGCAGGACTATTTTGAAATAAATTAAACTGATAATTTGAAATAATTAAGTGAACTAGGCAAGCCTATTTGAATCTGTACCATCTTTGTGTAAAATTAAAATAAAAACCAGCACACATTAATGTAAACAAAACATTTAGCTGCAGCCTAGCAGGTTTAACAAATCAACATATGATTCTTTATACACTGTCATTAAAGTCATTAAATTATTATATTATATAGGGTTTATATATTGTGGACTCTTTTATTTTTCGACTGCAGTTCCGAAATGACTCTTTTTCGATCTCCTTCAGTTAGGTATTTTCAGTGAATACTAAATGTTTGGTTTGAAAATGCTTTCAAAGTTACATTTTTTGCTGTTCGATAATTTTTTGTCACCTATCAAGCAAACAGTTAAGCAAATGTCGTTGGTGGTGAAGGCAAATGAACTATTTTCTTCGAAAACTTTTCTTTTTAGGGACTTTTTCATGGCTAGTGCAAGGGGTCACACACTCCAAAAGCAGCCTGCAAATAAAGAAGGCTATTTATGTGACTCATGTTTCAATTGACAGAAAAACGTGTTCCAAATTAGGCTTTAAAGTATCACCTCAAATACAACAAAAAATTAAGAAATAACATTTATTAATTTTTATGTTTTTTTTTGTTGAGGCCTAAGAGAGCCACATAAGGAGGCTCAAGACATCCTGTTGTATTTTTTGCGACTCCAGACTATTTGTTTTAGCCAAAAAATAGAGGTAAAATATCTCTTGTCATAAGAAATGTTGCAGACTCAAGTTCCAGACCAACTACCTCATGTTTATTATAACTGATAAAATGGATGTAGTAACATTAAAAGAAAGGAAATTAATAAATTTATTAGTTATTAGTTTGATTATGCTTTACTCGAGAGTGTGATTTTACGTCTCCTGGATGGTTATATTAACATAAAATCAACCTCAAATAATTTCGGATCTCTACAGCTAGGCGTGTGTGATAGCGTAAGCCGACCACTAGCCGAGGACAAAGTTTGGTATAAACGGAAAAGTCGTTTGACAAAGTCTGTTAGACAAACGTCACTTCGACAAGTCGTTTGACAATTGTCAAAGAGTTTGATTTTATCTTTACTTATAATAAACATGTGTATGGGCCACTCCAATTTTTTTTTAATTGTTAATGTGAAAATCCTGCTAGACGTTTTCAATGAAAATATGATAGATTTAAGACTACATAATCAAGCTGATTTGACGTTCACTCTTTGATGATGATATCGGTGATATCCAAAGTGTACCCTGACCTGAAATCACAAACGCTACAAGTCTGAATAATAAAATTCACTTTAAACCAACAAAAGATCATAGGAACACAGTTAATTAAAGTGAGAAAAAGATCAAAGTTAGTGTGTAGGGAAAGAATTTGTTGGCGTTTGTGCTGAGAGACGTGGCCGGTGATTGGTACTGGCTGACTGAGCTCTCTCGCCACTTTGATCTGCTGCGCTTAAATATGCTAACTCTATGCTAAAATCGAATATTTCAGTTTGATCACAAACCTTATTTCAGTGTGACAAACAGTTAATTTAGCTATGAACCTGTCTGGGTGCCATCTAAAAACAATAAAAAAAATCTGCTCCATTAGATGCATCAACAATATAGAATAAAATTTAAATACACTATATTGTTTCATTTAATTGATCTTATTTATACCATAAATTGATGTGTATACCATAAATAGAATACAAGGGATTTCGGTCAGTTTTTAAAATCAAAGGATTCAACATTTAAAAGCATTACGCCTTTATTCACAACTATTTACACCGCAGCTATATATTTCCTATTATGCTCCATTTTCAACATTTCAAAATCTTTACATTTCAAGTTAACTAATAAACATTGTAACTGTCCTCATAAAAGTATCCCTTACTTTTATTGCTACAAGGGATAATTTGCAAAAATCATGAACTTATAGGTAATTCCTCAAATTCACATAGAATGTGATCAAATAATCCAAATCCTCTTCAAAACAGAGTCTGTTACCGGTAAAGCGGTAAATGAAAAAAACATGATCGGGTTAAATAATTAACAGTTTAATATTACATTTTATTCATGTCCATATTTTTGATATTTAGTTGCAATAAGCTTATTACAGCTTATAAGCTTATTAGACTAAAAGGGACTCAGTGTTTCTAGCCACCTTTCACCTGCTTTCCTTTTCCTTCCTGCTTCCATCCATTCCTCAACAGCATCTTAAGGTAAGCTAAGCTGTATGATGGAAAAGGCTTTAGGCTGTAGAATCTTTCTTTAGCTCTAACCTTCCTTACCCATCCACTACCTCATTCGCCTGTACTCTCTTTTATACAGGTAGCGAAATGAGAGCAAAATTATTTCCCTGATTACACTATTAATTTTTGACCAATCAGCGTACTAGACAACAGCTCCTTGTTTGAAAGAAAGAAACTTACAATCGAGGTGATCATTTGTGATCACTTTTACGCATCTGTAGAATATTCTATTAAAGACAGTTTATCTAGAAAAACAACGCCCAAAGAATTAGTGTTCCAATTATTAAATGTTTATAAATATTTCTCAGGAAAAGGAATGTATATTCTGCATTGAACTAAATAATCTGAAAATTTTCTTTTCTTGAGAAAATTTCTAAAATGAAGACGCTAAATAACTTGCCAATGCTGAAAGTAGTGCAACTGATTGTTTCTCCGGTCATTCTTTTGACATGCTTGTCTGTGTGGCAATACATTAGCCTTAATGTATCCATATTAAGGCTACTATCGAAATATTTTTAATTTATCGTATGATAGCACACAAGAAATTCATATCACGCTTTATGTCAGCAGCAGTAGTAATTCTACAGACCCGAAATACAGATACATGGTTAAGACCCCAACATCTACCAAAGAATTTCTTACTGTAGGATAATCCATTTATGAGATTATTCAATATAACTGTTGCAGGTTTTCAATTTTAGTTTTTTTAACTAAAATGATTCCAAGGAGGTTTTCGGATAATAGGCATTTTTTCCATGACTAATTACAGCGTTTTGACAATAACTTCTTTTGCTTGTGAAAAGTATAAAGACAGAGAACAGCATTAGCCAGAAATTATATTCCTTTCTTTTATCCTCCTAGTCATCTATCATGAACTACACATACAAAAAATAAACGATGTGATTCCATTAAGAGTTCAACATTTTTCTAATTTGTCGAAAAAAGTAAGAAAAAACTCAAAATTTTACAATACATTGTAAAAAATACCTTTTGGTTGTTTTAAAAATTTGAGGTTTTTTTTGCTTATTTCTTTTCTGATATCCATGATAATGGCAAAATGCCAAGATGTCTGAGTTAGATTAGAAGAAGAAAAATATCATCAAAAACATATTTTGGCAAAATAAAGTTAATTTCCCATCATTTATTATTGCTCCCAAACAACAGCGCACATATACACTAGTATAAGGGCGATTTTTTGTGTAATGAATTTGATTCATCAAACGGCGTGGACTGCAGTATCTTCGCAAACTTTTGGATACACAACAGTAAAGAATTTAATACAGTTAAGTTACCACAACTAAATCTTTGGTTGTATCACAAAAAATATTATAAATATTTTTCTGTGCTTGAAATAGATTATAATGGACCTTTGAATCCATTTTAAATGTTAATCTTTCAAAATGTCACCTACTGCTAATATTCCTTCTTACAAACATCTGGATATTTATTAAGAAGCATTTTTATATTCATATAATTAAATATAAATTTATGTTTATTTATTTTATTTTACTTATTTTTTTAATTAAACTTATTTATATTCATTGCTTTTAGTTATCAGTTACTTGACTTTTTTACTTTCTTTATCGTGTGTAAATTTGTCGCACTTCTTCAAAGTTGGCCAGACCTAACGAACATTTGTTTACTTCTCAAGCAGATCACATCTTTTCTCCCGATAAAGGAATAATGATGCTTTATTCCGACATTTAAGTACTAGACATCTGCCACACAGCTAAATTCTCTTTCAGTCAACAATTTTTGAAACTTTTATCTCACCCGGAACAGAAAATTAACTTCTTAGTACAAGCTTCCAACTCTTTCTCCCAGATGGCCAACACATAACAGAAGAAATAAATATAAAGTAATAAATCCATAATACTATTAATGCTTAATTGACCAACAGGAATCGGTTATTAAGTTCAGGAGATAGTCTTTTCCACTTGATTTATTTTTCTCAGTCATGCCAGGAAACAGATGGAAACTTGAAATAGGATGGAGTGAGGAAGTTTTCCCTTCCCCTAATAGGAGCCATTAAATGATAACAGTTTTAACCACTAAAAGAATGCCATTACATCCCTGTTGGATTTTTTATTCAGACGAATTACGATATTCGTTTAGATTTATATATTCACAAAAATAATAATATGTATTCTTCTGTCATCTTAATCTTCCCCCGTCGACTACTGTAAGAAAAATTTATGACTTTGTTTTGTATTATTAGACTAAAAAATCTGGAGTGGCCTACACTCTACTTTACTATAAGTAACTTAATGCCAAACTTCTTGAGTATATAAAACATAACGTCCCATTTAAGCATAACGTAAACATCTAAATGGGATATAATTATTAGCCTGTCATTCCTGAGGTAGTACAGATAGTGATTGAAGGACATATCATTTTATAAGCTTATTTTTGTACATCACAAATAATTTATTATTTGCAAATAATTACATTAGTATAACTAAAGCTGTAATAATATTTTTGAAAAACCAAAGTGAACATTTCTTGAAACGATTTATTCTCCTACAAGAGAATGACTTTCGTTCAAACAGCCAGTAGATTTCTTACATCGTTTACTTGACATCCTTCTACATTGAATATTAAAGTAAAATTTTTAAATTTAAAACAGGAAAATACCCTTTATTTCTCTGAAAAACATCTTTAACTGCGAAGAAAATGTTCTTTTAAGGTGCTTTGTTAATTAAAGATGTACGATAATTACATTTATTAATCACTAAACGAAAGATTCAGATTATGAATTATCATTTACATTTTTGGTCTTTTATAGAATTATCATACTGGGAATTTTAATCTTTAAAAAAATGATAATAATAAGCTTCTTAGTATTTAATAAGATCATTTTCCTTCCCCTTTGTCAAATAACATATATAGGAATTTTTTCTGAGTGAGTGTTATCATTTTCCTGCACAATATTATTCCTCTTACAACTCATATAATTCAATAAACAATTTAAACTGTTCCTTTATAAAATCAATTTTATCTCAGTGGATTCGCTCAAAAAATTTCTAAGTCAATGTAAACAATGTAAAAAAATACAAAAAATTCGACAAGTATAGCAGGTGATTAGTCTAGGGTAAACAAACAGTTCTTATATCGTTATGGCTCTTTCCCGTAATTGAAACTTCATGATTTTTTTTTTATTAATTCCTAATTTTTTGTTCCATTTTTGGTCAAATTTTCATTATTTTTTAATCAGCCGTTTAGCGTCAAAAAAACATTTTCTGAAAACAGAAATCGTACTGTAACGCCCCATTAGCGAATGTAATTTTGAAAAAAAATATCTCAACTCATTTTACACATAATGTTCTATTTATAGGCATAGTTTCATTATTGTCCGTCAAACAGTATGGCTTGTATCGCTCTCACAAGGTTTGAGATTGAATTATAAGTCAAAATTTTTACATTTTATTGAAAAAAAAATATTTCCCGTTGTTTTAAAATTCTGAATATATTTTTCGTTTGTTTCATTTGTAACCTCAAAGATAATGTCAAAATTTCAAAACTCTAGGGTTATCAGTTTAGGAGAAATAAATGTTTTAAAAAAAACGGTTTTTGGCAAAAAAAGTGACTTTCCCATCATGCATAATTCTTCCCAAACAATAGGGATCTTTGTCTTTATGAGGCCCATTTTTGTGTAAAATATCAACTTAATCCATCAAAGATTCTGGACCGTAGCGTGGTAACAAGCAATGCTAACACACGCACCCACCCACCCACCCACACACACACAGACATCATCGTAAAAACGTCATAAAACGACTTCTGGGACCTCAAAACATGTAATTCCGTCAAAATCTCGAGATCGAATTTTTTCACGATCACTATACTTTACTTATAGTAAAGTAAAAATCAAATTAATAAAACATATGTATCATTATAAAGAAAATATCTGAGAATTCATCTTGTTCTGAGAGATTCAAAACACTGAATTGTAGATTTGATCATTTTTTTAAAGATCTAAATGATTAGAATACATTCTAATTGATTTATGACAGTATCTATTGATACGCTAGTAACGCAATGTTTGTTAAAATCCACAATAGGTTCAGTTAGGTTTACAGAGTTAGTACTGCAAAGGAACAACATAGGCCGAATATTGGCCCTTTGTTATACCACACAATGAAGATTGATTATAAATTGAGTGTCCTGAATTTTGACTAACTCAAGTTTATTTAGAATAGGGTTCTTAAAACAGTACCTATATAAGGATCAGGGCCAAAGTTTTGACGTCGTCTCTGAGGAAAGACGTGCTCTGATATATTTACCTCCCACATGAATAATTAAAGGCCAGAGTGAGGATTGAACCCCGGACCTACCAGTACGGAAGCGAGACTGTTACCACTCGGCTAACCAGGCCCCCAACATCCACAGTAAGTGGAGTAGTAGAATTGGTAACTGGATGAGGAATTCATGAGACTCGCACGACCTTCATTTACCTTTCAGTTTTTTTTTTTTTCAACACCGTCTCCCACAGTCTTGAAGCTTTTCTGTCATTCAAGGGGTGAAGGCATGACTTATTCTATGATTCGGGACATATCAACCAGTGAGTGAGCCAACATTACCAGGGGCACCAGTCACAGGCAATCCTGCCACCCATCCAGTAGTCACCACGCCCAATCTGTCTCAACTTGCTGATCTAACGTTAGCCGGTGTCTGCAAAATGGCTTTGAACGTTCACATTTACCTCAATACAAGCTAGTAACCACCCAGTCTTACATGGGTAAAAATTGTTAATCTAAAGAATTATAATAATAATATTAATAAAATAATAATAACAATTAATAATTGTTAATAATTAATAATAATAATAGAGAAGATATCAATTTCAAGTGAATCGGAATTTATTAAAATAAGAGTACCAAAAAATGTAATACAATTATTATAAATAGATATAATGGTATTTATGAATGTCTTATAATTAATTTCTATTAATCCAATGATATAGTCACTTAAACTTCAATGGGTGCCAAATAATAATGAGTCAAACTATTTACACCAAAAATACTACTTTAGATGAATGTTTATAACCAAATTACTTACAACATAAATACAATAATAATTACAATTATTTATCAAATTGAATAAACTGTAAAGGAATGAACAAACATCAAATTTAAAATTAAAAGGAACTTACTGGACGAGAATGCATGCATCACTGGTTAGGGAAGACCAAAATATGAACAACTAACAAAGAAAATGATGTACGTCTTTAAAAGTTCATTGAAACTTCGATATCTGAGATGACTACGTAGAGAAAAATACACAAATAGCAGTTGTAAAAAATAAAATTTAAAAGTCATAAGTGTTTTTGAATTTTCTCTAAAGTAATTTGTTTTTAAAATATTTTGAGTATTCTATGAAGAAATAGCTTTTCTTGTGTCTCATTGAGAGCGCTAGTATAAATATACCTCACTATGATTAGTTGATTTATTCTTTACTAAAAAAGTCTGGAGTGGCCTACACTCTACTTTACAATAAGTAAACATAAAATCATACTTCTTGGGTATATAACAAATAATGTTCCATTTATGTATAATATAAATGTTTAAATGGGAGATATTTATCACTCTTACATTCCTAGAAGTAGTACAGATAGTGATTGATCCACTTATCAATCTATACACTTATTTTCGTATATCACATCACTGATACATATAATATGATTTGTATAAATACAGCATTAAAACATTTTTGAAAATCGAAAGTTTAGATTTCGTGTTACAAAATAATCCCTTACAGGAGAACAGGGCTTTTGTTCCAATATCCAGTGGATCACTTACATAGTTTGTCTGATCACCTTCTACATTAAAGATTCAAGACAAATTTTCCCATTTAAAACTTGAAAAAATGTCTATTTCATCTGAAAAAATGTTAAATTTTTTTTAATTTAAGATGTAGAATAATTACATTTGTTATTCTTCAAAGAAGTTTTTTAATTTTGAATTATGTTTTACATTTTTGGTCTTTTATAGAATTATTATACTGAGAATTTTAAGGCTTCCTGGTATTTAATAAAAATTCTTTATCATTTCATTTGTCAAAAATTATACATACCAATTCACTTTGAGCGAGTATTGTCTTTTTCGTGCGGTCTGTACTGTATTATAAGGTTGCTGTGAATGTATATTGAGAAAAAATATATAAGTAATTAGACAGTTTTACATAATCAAGTCTAAGTCAAAGCTGGCTATTTAGTATAATTTAAAAATTTATAGGTGGAAGCTTGAAATTTTTAAAAATTATAGATTTGAACTATAGACTACTAGAATAGTGAAAAAACTCGATATTTGTCAATAAACATAACTCCTCTTTCTTGAAGAAAGAGTCCATTCCTCACACTTCAATATCATCCAACAATACTATGATTCACAAACACAAAAAAATTTACATCTGATAATAGGTTTTGTTCAAACGTGCAATATATAGTTTTATTAGAGCATTTTGTAAGACAAATCCATCATACCATGGAAAGCAACAGACGTTTATGTTTATAGGCCGTGATTTTTTAACATGTAAAAATATTATTCCTCCTATATCTCATACAATTCAATAAATCATAAAATGTTTTACATCATAAACAACAATTTTATTTGAGTGGATTCACTCGAAAAATTTCTAAGTTTATGTAAACAATATAAATAAATATCAATAAATTCGACAATTGTAGCAAGTGATCCGTTAGTCTAGGACAGGGGTCTCCAAAGTACGGCCCGCGGGCCGGATCCGGCCCGCCGAGGGTTTTAATCCGGCCCGCCGAGCTCTCCTTCAAAATTATAAAACAAATGTCGAAAGACAGGCCTTGCCGAAATCATACAAAAACAAATATACTTTATAACCCTTTTAACACGCTTGACAAATCTAGAGCTGAAACAAACGCAAGACGACGCTAATTGATAAGCGCACAAGATAAGCGTTTCAAACTTGACTCGCGGATGAAAAATAGAAACACATGATCACTGCTGTCCTTCCGTCATATCGGTGCTTTCAACGACTGAGTCACAACACTCACAACCATGGATGAAGGTCACAACCCAAGCTTCGACAGCGAGTTGTTTCTGAAGCGTGCGCGCGTGCGTTAATTGGCTGACAACGGCCTCGTCTCCGACATGCTATTCAGGGACCTGATCTGTAAAGGTAAGCCATTTACAGGTGGTGAACTTATTAAACAGTGCTTAAATGAGGTAGCTAAGGAAATGTGTCCAGAAAAAGTAGATTTATTTTCCGCAATTAGTCTTTCTGCGAATACTGTTGCTGGTAGGGTTGAAAATATTGAAAGAAATATTAAATCACAGCTGAAAGACAAAGCCGGCAAGTTTGTATGCTTTTCTGTTGCACTTGATGAGTCAGTTGATGTATCAGACACATCCCAACTGTTATTGTTCATCAGAGGAATAAATGCTAATTTTGAGATTACTGAGGAACTTGCATCTGTGCACAGCATGCATGGAACAACAACAGGCATAGATATTTTTAGAGAAGTGGAAAAGTCAGTGGCTGAGTATAATTTGGAATGGGAAAAACTAAAATGTATAACAACAGATGGTGGCAGAAATATGTGTGGAACCAAAAAGGGCTTAGTTGGGCAAATTAACAAAGCAGTTGAGAATTCCGGAGGATTGAAACCTTTGGTAATACACTGTATTCTTCATCAGCAAGCACTGTGTGGAAAGTATCTTGATTTATCATCTGTATTAGACCCTGTGATTTCCATTGTTAACTACATAAGATCTCATGGACTCAAACATCGCCAATTTCGTTATTTTTTGGAGGAAATGAATGCTGAGTTTCCAGACCTACCTTGCCATACTTCAGTAAGATGGCTTAGCTATGGAAAAATTCTGTCCAGATTTTTTGAGCTTCGAACTGAAATTGAAATATTTTTAAATGAGAGAAACCATTCACAGGTGTTGCTCAAAGACAGTGAATGGCTCTGGAAATTAGCATTTTCAGCTGATTTAACTATGCATCTCAATGATTTCAACCTACGGATACAAGGTGAAACTTCACTTATCTGTGATTTGTACTCAAAGGTGAAAGCTTTTCGTCAGAAATTAACACTATTTGAAAGTCAGTTAGCAAGAAGCTGCTTTACTCATTTTTCACGATGTGACAAATATAGACAGGAAGCTGTCACTCCATTTCCAAACTCTTGTTTGCTCAAGATGTCATTTTAGCTTTGAAACAACAGTTTGAAGAACGTTTCTCTAATCTTGATGCATATTCTTCAGAAATAAGACTTTTTGAAAATCCATTTGACTCTGTTATTGGAGACTTACCGTCTGAGTTACAAATGGAAGTTATAGATTTACAATCCAATGACATACTGAAGGACAAATATAAAGAAGGAAATTTAACTGAATTTTTCAAATGCCTTCCATCTGACCAATTTGTTTATTTAAGGAAGTTTGCCTGTGAATTCATTTCAGTTTTTGGCACTACATATTTGTGTGAGAAGACTTTTTCAAAGATGAAATACACAAAATCCTGCTACAGATCACAGTTGTCTGATGAACATTTGAATGCTTTGCTTGTTATTGAAACCACTCGTTTTGAACCTCAGTTGGACACATTTTGTCAGAAATGAAACAATTTCATATTTCCCCTATTGATCGAAGTTAAAAAACATGTTAATTGTTGCTGATATTATATGCATTGTAATTACGAGTATGTACTGAATAAATAACATTTTTTAATTATTAATTAACTGTTTATTTACATTGCATGTATTTTGGTAAAATAAATAATTTAGAACCTTGGCCCGCGAAGCTTTAAAAATTCAGCAATGTGGCCCTCCGCTGGAAAACTTTGGAGACCCCTGGTCTAGGATAAACGATCAGTTTTTATACCTTTATTGCTCTTTGCCATGATTAAAATGTCGTGAATTTTTTTATAAATTGTTAATGTTTTGTTCCATTTTTTGGGAAAAATGTCATACTTTTTAAATAAGCTGTTTAGCGTCAAAAAACCAATTACTGAAAATAGAAAATGTACTGTAACGGCCCTTTCAATAATAATATAATTTAAAAAACAATTATATCACCTTATGTTCCACATAAAGGTCTACCTCTAGGTGTAGATTCATTTTGATCCGTCAAAAGGTATGGCGGGTTGTAGACCCGTTGCGTCTACTACGTTACTAGCCGTTGCGTCTCAATGTGCTTGGACTCCCTTTCTCTTTTCTCCTGAAGATGGATTACCCGACATTATGAGTCTGTAAGTGTGTTTCTTTTACTTTCTGTGCTACCTATCTTCAATTTTGAACTTGATATCAGAAAATAACCGGAAAATGGGGAATTTTATTAATCCATCCTTCATGTAAAAGAGTAAATTAAAGTAAAAAAAAATTCTTTATAAATAGTGTCTTTTACAAACATATTCACCCAAATTTCAACAATGGTTTCGTAATCAAGCAAAGAGAAAAACAAAAATTAAACTGTAAAAATTTAATTTGGATGGATGCATATTGAAAAGAAAAAAAGGTGATTAAAATTTGTGGAAGCTTAAGCAATCAAATTGTTCCCATTTGGAAAGGGTTAAATCGATAAGTAACTCCAGATTTTATCTCTAATTGAATGTTTTGAAGTATTAAAAGTTCAAAAATATTATTCGAATGTTTAAAGAAATTGAAATAATTAAATAAATTAAATGTTCTGAATGATATATTTTTATATCCAATGAATTTGTATTGTTACATTAAATTCATATTATTGAATTTATATTCACATTAGAAGAAATTTTAATATATCCCTACTTTTTTCCTGTCTAGTTGTATTGGTGTTGCTTTACGTGTGTCTTTAAAGATTTATCAGTTTCAACAATATAAATGTTATGGTAATTTTTGCATGGAATTTTATAAATACCAACGCACTCCAGTTCCCTGGGAGTGTTTTTCATTAATATATTGCCCAGTCTAATGACTCATGATAAAGTAAAACTATAGAATTTATTAATGAACGGTCTTCTGTTGAAATATTAGAGAAGGTTTTTTTAGCTCCCTTCAAAGTTAAGTCAATATAAGAGAAGCGGTATTTTAATGATAGGGCGATTGACCTAATGTTATTAATCTCATTATCAAGGAATTCAATTAAGGAACACACAAACATGTTTAGAAACATGTTTCTAAAAACAAAAATTTTAACATTTATTGGTTGTCAAGAATAAAAGTGAACATATGCAAGTATATTCGTAGGTTTTCTATATACACTAAAGCGTAACTCTTTAGGTAATCTATGGATCAGGATATCTAAGAAGGGAAAATTACCACTTACTTCTTCTTCCATTGTAAACTGGATTGTCCGTACTAATGAATTTAATTTTATTACAAAAGCATCTTTATTCATAGATTTAGATCAGATGCATAATATATAGTAAACATATTTAAACCATCTGACATGACTAAGCAATATTAAATTAACATTTTAGTTTCAAAAGATTCCGTATATATATATATATATATATATATTATATATATATATACAAAAGAAACAAAAATAATGATAGAGAAAAGAAGAAAAAATAAATAAATAAATAAAAATAAATACAATACAAAAAACTTGCATTGGTTGTTTTAGTAAATAAAAGATAGAGACTGAATAAAAGGGTAAGTATGGGAAACTAGTTAAGAATAAGAATTTAGAAAAATAAAATAGGATAAAACAAACTAGTAGTAAGTGAAGAAGACAAAATAGATATACACAAAATATACGAAAGAGGAAAAAAGAAATAAGTACTAGAGAATAAAGAATACTGGAAAAAAAGTACAAAAAAAAAAAAGTACAAAAAATTATCTTTTAAGGTTAAGTCCAGGTGCACTGCGCGCCCCGAGCAACCAGATGTGAGCCTCCTCAGAGGCTTTAAGGGTCACGGTATTATCACCAGGGGGAATCTGACGCAGAATCTGCACACTGAAGCAGTCGTTAAAAGACAGACCGTGGGATTTGGCGTGTATGGCGACAGGTAAATTGGAGTTGTTGTTAACGGATGCTCTATGACCGTTCATACGGAGGCTGAGCTTGTTAGAGGACAGTCCTACGTAGAACGCATCACAACGAGTACAGTCCAATTTGTAAACACAATTTTTGGATGTACATGAGCAGTCCTTAGCAACAGGGAAGGACTGGTTATGGGAAGATGGAGTGAAGTGTGAAAGGGGGTTGAGAAGCGGACAGGTCAGGCACCCCCGCCTTTCGCAACTCTTAGCGCCCACAGACGGGTGGTTGACGCGCCTGGACGTCAAGTCTCTGTGGGAAAAGAGGTTGCCAAGGTTGGGGGAACGTCTATATGAGAGGCGGGGTTGGCTGGGGAAAATAGTCGACGTGGAAGGAGAAGAGGATAGGATGGGGAACAGATCTTTGATAATGCGTTTGAGTTTGTGTACACCGGGGAAGAAGGTAGTAACAAGGAGGGGAGACTCATTCACCGGGGAAGTGGAGACGGAAGGAGGGTTGACGGATAAATTCGCAGGGATCAGTCTTCTTTCCAGTAACGATGGCGGATAACCACGCTCCAGGAACTTGGTTCTGAGGGAGTTGAGGTGCAGGTTCTTCTGCTGGAGTCGGTTGCAAATACGGTGGATTCGGATGGATAAGGATCTGGGGATAGATTTCTTTATGTGGGGAGGGTGACAACTATTAAAGTGGAGGTACTGGTGTGGGTTTGAGGGTTTAGAGTGAACGGAGGTAATGAGGTTGTTGCCCTGGAGGGTAATGTCGATGTCAAGAAAGGTCATAGAGGTGGCTGAAACGTTGTGGGTATAAGAAACAGAAGTGCAGAAAGTTCTAAAATTCAGAAGGAAGGAATATATATATATATATATATATGAGTTTACATCGGCCAGTGGACGCATTTAAGTCTCCGTTCCTTCATTCTTTCTCCTTTTATTTTCTTTCTTTCTACTCTCCTGAAGACGGCAAGACGCCGAAATTATCGAGATTCGTGAGTGTTGTCCTTTTTCTTGTGTTCTCTAGCTGTAACTTTAATTATATATATATATATATACTCAGGAGGAGGGATAAGCAATTCCCCATAGCAAGACCAAATTTTTGTTTATACGAATTATTTAGAAACTAAAAATGACAATCTACCACACATAACTTAATTAACTCTATTATGTAGTAGAAGGTAGGGGGAGGGAATAATTAACTAATTCCTTCTGGAGTAAATTCCAGATCAGTTATAGGTACATTTACCAATAGGGAATTATATTAAAACTAATCAAGCTATAATTTGTATTCATGTTGACACTTTTTAATTTACTAATTAAATCAACATTGTTTTTAAAATGGCTACCTGAAATATTTCCAATTAATAGGCTTAAAACACTAGCTAACCATTTGGACAAGCCATACGAGGCTGAACCTACCGAACTCACAATTAAACGTATTGGGTAATTATCCTTATGTGTTTTAATATAAGGTAATGATGGGGATTTTGATAGAAATTTAGCAATTAGATCGGGTTGGTTATAGAAGATAGTTTTAATCTTTTTATTGAAGGAACTATTGAACCTTTCCAAAGAATTGGACCTTAACGTTTCTATACACATTTTTATCCTTTAACATAGTCATCATTTTATCAAGTTATTGATAAAATGTCAAAGGGACCTTGACCAAATTTTTAGCAAACATTTAGGAATTAAAAATTTGGATATTACTTTTTCACTTAAAAATTATTTAAAAACTTTAATTTTATGTTTTTAATTTTAGTTTTAATTTATGGGATTTTGTCAAACTAGACAAAGAATTTTTTACTATAGAACGAAGAAAGGGAAAAGATTGTAGAAATAGTAGTAGGTATCGTACATGGTATTCATCGATAACAAGATTTCCCATTTCTTATTGTGGTTTGATCATTGATTGTTATTTCGGATGTTAATTGTGAAATTTTGTTATTATATATATATATATTTATATATAAAAGTTAAAAGTCATTTTAAGCTTTTTTTATCTACAAAATTTGAATATTTCGAATATATATATATATATAATGCTAGATCGTAAATGCAGAAGCTGCTGCACATTTTACTTCTATTTGTTTACAAGAAGACCTGCTCTCTCTCTCTCTCTCTCTCTATATATATATATATATAGTAAAGTGATTATTTCTATAATAATCATTGAAATAATTAAAAACTTAAACTACTCCTACATAAACTTTAAGCTTTCTTATATTCATTAATATATTCTTTATGTAATATACCTCTAAACTATTTTGAATTTGTATGTATTAAAATAATTTTTTTTGGTTTTATTGATATATGTTTGAATATAACAACTTGATTGGTTGATCATTATTAGAACATTCTTAACAAGGACAGTAATTAGAAGTAGATAATTTATTTTGCATTATATAGATGAACTTAAGGTATTAAGGTGGTTCATGTAACGATGCATCATACAATATACAAGACTATTATAAACAAACAAACTAACCAACCGAGAGTTGACCTATTTCAACCATTAACAGAAAGACGTAAGGGAAACAAAAGAGAAAGATGCTTAGAAAACACAAAAGATGATAACAGAAACAATAAATAATTAAAACCTAAGTAAATACATCTGAAAAATAATGAATAAATAAATGGAATAATAACTGTGCAATAGATCGGTGAATATGTTACGAATAGATAATGATACTAAAAAAAAAAAACAACGAAAATAATCAGTTTATTGAAAACACTCTGTCAGCTTAGAAGAATAAAATTGGATGAGTGGGCAAGAGATTTATGAGTTAAGATCGTACATGTTGTTTTAATTCTTCCAATAGTTAATAGATAAATTTCTTTGTATTGCACGAGAAAATAGTATATTAATACTTTCTTATTTTTTTTTTAATTTGAATTTGTCTTAGGTTTTCCAAAAACTAAAAAAAAATTGCTTTAAATATTGCATAATAATTTTGAAATAAATATTGAAATTCAATTTCCTAGCTGCAATATAATATTGACAATATCATTGAAAATTACAAATGATTTGAACAATAAGAAATGTTAGCCTTTAGAATGCCTCTTGATTTCATTAGTTTAATTTAGAGTATTTTATTAGGACAGAGTAGTTTATAGCAAAAAATGTCTTAGTCGAATAATTATTGATATAGTTGAAAGAAGTAGTTTTTACTGTAATATGTTTACATTAGTCTATTCAAATAGATAGAGTTCTTACAAGAAATTAATTCCAAAAACGGTTTATGAATACTTTCTTTTATACTATTATCTGATTATTACCTAGAATATTCTGAAATGTATTTATAGTAAGACCCGACAGTCTATGAGAGCGGCAACCGTCTTTGTTTAATAAGCAGATTATGTTGATGTTATGCACATGGTAGCGTATTAGTCATTATTATATTAGAACCTTCCTTATATGCTCAGTCGTACTACTTTTGTAGATAATGTTATAGATTCGAGCACTTCACAGCAGTAATTGTAAAGTTTTGAATGTAACTATGACAATTAGCAGTGCCTTGCAAGGTCAGTGAACTAAAGTAGTGGGAATAAAACATCCTGAATGACGAAAATAAAGAGTGACCTCCCAACATCAGCAATGCGCAACTATTCGGCGATTCAGAATCCAAAACACAGGTTATTACAAAAATTCCTTCATACAACAATGTGTATTTTGATTAAATTCAATCAATGATCATTTTTACTCATAACTTTTTACTGGAGAACTCAATGTGCATTTTCCATCAAAATAGCAGCAGATTAGAGCTTATAGCTACGAATTTTTAATAAAGAGAAAAAAAATTGTATAAAAGGAAATTTTAAAAACTTTACAAATTTGACGTTTACTGTTAGTACTACATGTAATACAAGTAAATATTCTTTTAATTCATTCATACATTAATGACATCCTAATGCTTATAATAGAAAAATCACTTAAAGTCGCATTTATTTAATTGTTTCTGAATGCCAAAACACAGGGTTTTTTGTAACTTTGTAACACTTTTGTCAAACAGTCGCGATTATTAAAAGAATAGACATGTTTTTTTTTAAACTAGTTCTCAAAATTCGTGTAATGCTTGAATATTGAAGCCTGTATTGACTGAGATTTAAATGAAGTGGGTTATGAGAGGTGCGAGAAGTGGTAATGGGGTTTCAGCAGCAACTCGATTACTTGAATAGGACGACATCAACTACGTGTCTAAAATTTAATTCCATAACTAACTGCAAACTCGGTGAGGACCGAGTTTTAGCAAAGTACGGCTGGACTTGCCAACCCGCTTACTGTCAGAGCACTTTTCATGCAGCTCCGAAATGGTCTATCTTAGGTCTTTATTATGTTAATCAGACATCTTCCATCAACGAAAGTATATTTCTTATTTCATTCTATTGAAAAAGAGCTCTACTTTGAACTGAGTAAAAATATTTTTCTCTTCTTTCATAAAAATAAAAAAAAATACGAAGCAACATTTTAAATTTAGTCATTCAGATCAAAGAAAAATATAAATTAATCGTGAGTGAAGCTTCTCTCAAAAATAAAAATGTAATATTTATTTGTTTATATTCCAAGAAAACAGGTACTAGGTTTTGTTTGAATCTACTATATTTAGTATATATTCATTAAAAGTCAACTGAATTCAAAGAACACATTAAAATATTAGGCGTGTTTTATAATGTGACTACTATAAATCATAAATTAAAAAGAAATGGATCTCTTTCAACTTATTAGTAATGAAACTTAGGTTATTAAAACAATGCTGATACAGATTACTGCATTAACTACTTTTCCATCATGATGGACCATTGAAAGTAATGCGGCAATTCCCTGTTAAATTAAGTTTATCAAATCTAAATAGACACTACATCCCAGGATAAACAAGGTAAGCTTAATTACCATTTTTTTTTCAAGGAGGTTTAACAAAAAACTGTATTTATCTTGATAATAACGAAACCAAAAAATTTTAACTGTCGATAAACTGCCGATCGGGTCCTTCTAAACCAGTAGCCCGAAAACAAAATGAAAGATATGAAAAATTGCCGACCAGTTAACTCATGCAATGAAAGTCGTTATTGTCATGACAAATGTGTATAGAGTATTAATGTAGTTCTTCAAATATTTTAGAAATTACATACTTTGTTTGCTGGAACTAGAGAGTCAGTTTCTACTTCTATTCAATCTATTTTTTTTTATTTTGTATTTTATTCCACCATGTTCCACTGTGTATTACATGCATCATCGTCAAATTGTACGCAATACTTCTTTCATTAACACTACAAAATACTTATTTTAACTTATTTTACATTCATTCATAATTCAACAATTTAATATCTTTTTCTTAAATGTCTATACTGTACAAAAATTTTACAAATTCTCTATAATAACCTTTTTTAACTAATGAGGAAGGTCTAACTGGCCACTCCTCTCCACAAACCAAGACCTTAATTCAATCTATCACATTCTTTTTACTACCCAAAATATTCACACAACTTGAGTATATTCTTTGGAAGCTAACATATGTTACATGGACATTTTTGGCTTATTGACAGTCACATAGTAAACAGGACATTTGAAAGTAAAAATGTAATAATAGTAAAGCCATAGATTCATCATTTAAAGGTAGATGTCGTTTTTACTGTAAAAAGGAAAGACAAAGAAGAAACAAGGTTGAGTCTGACACATTTGCAGTAATGTCTGCCAACCGCACTTTTAACTACTTTGATGGCATTCTGCAAAAGGCAATGTGATCCTTCAATTGACTGTAATTATTGTATACATAACAAATGTTCCATCACGGGAGGAGAGCAAACCATACCACGTAATGTCTTTTGAGCACTTGTAAATTCACCCCTCAGAAACAAAAGAAGAAACGTGATAGTTGTGGAAGATAGAATAAAAATATTTTTCTCACATTTAAGTTATTAAATATTATGTAGAAGTACCTACCTGGGCTGCCAGGTATACTATATTACTATAGTACCAAATGTGGTACTATTTGCCTTCGAGCTACAAGTTTGGTACGTATGGTACTACTTTTATGTAAAGTGTCATTATTTGGTACTGTTTCTTAAAATTGATCTAAATTTATAAAAAATAACAAAAATAAATACTACAAAATATTCAAAATAGTAATTCGGGTATCATAGTATAATATTAGCATTACCACACTCCTCAGCGTTTGCTGAAAGAATATATTCTTTGTTAACAAATATCAAGACGAAGAACCGGACGAGTTTGAGTGCTGAAACTATCAATGCAGTACTCTTTTCAAAATCATTCATCAAGGGAACAAGTTGCATAGAATGGAAACCCAAAAGAACTAATTAATATGGCGCAGACAGTCAACTTATATGAAGATGCTAAGGACAACGAAATTACTTTTTAAAAAAATAGTAAGTTTAGAATTAATTTAAATTAAATAAAGCAAATTATTTTTTAACAGTTTTGCGGTATTTAAAAAAATTTACCTGTTTTTGCCTTTTAATTGGTATAGTACATACATAGTAAATACATATTATATTACCACTGCCATAATATATAGTATTCACTAATGTGGAAGAATTAGTTGTGTGTACCATATATGGTGCACATTGCAGTTAAAGTATTAATAATTATATTTCATGACTTAGATACTGCTATTGGTGATTGTAAGGAAGGTTTTTTAGGCTATTGTACATGAATAGCATTGGACTTAAGACAAGTTTTGTAACACTTGGTACTATTCTCTCTGGTTTCGTACCTTTTCAGCATAACAGTTGGTGCTATTGACAAAAACATTCTGGCAGCCCTAGTACCTACATATGCAGTCAATTACAAACTTTATTTACCGAGTACACTTGTATTAGATTTACACGTTTCAAGGTGATCTGAGTCCGTTATTAATATTCCTTCTGTCATGATTATGTGTAAATTGATGGGTGGATGAATGTATGTGTGTCCAAAATATTGTGAATATTTACACGTCTCACCTTTGATGAACTTAATTTATCTTTTACCTGCTACGAGTCTCTATAGTGCAAATGTGCTCATCTATCTTTTAGAATATTGCATCGTGCAAAATCACTTTTTTGGACAATATATAATTTTAGACATAATTTTTATTTTCCTGAACTACCAATTCAAATATGATAGATCTTGGGAATATTCAAAAACTAATGGTTTCCATAACTGAATAGAACTTGAGCTTTATTCAACAACCGCAAAGGTTAGTTTTTTGCTAAAAAAATGTAAATATTTTGAATTCAGATTTATATTGAAAGACTTTGCCATGCTGGTTACAGCGTTTGAAGGCTCATAACGAAATTGCTTCTTAAGAAATAGCACCTTATAAGATGGAAAAGAGCATTATAGTACATTTTGGAATTAAGAACTCTTTTTTTTTACTAAACCATTGTCCATAAAAAAATTAACTTTCTTTAAGAAATCTACTTAAAATTGGTATGCTAAAAAAAGATCACAAAATTCTTATTACTACAAAAGGCAAACTCAGAGAAAAATTCTAACCTTCCGTACACGATCGATATGTTTACTTTAATAAGAATAAAATTTTTACATCTATAACAGAAAATAACATCTATTACAAAAAAAGCAAATATATTAATTATGATGCCTTCCATCAATTGATAGATAGATATCTAACAAAAGTTTTGTAATGAATCTACATGTCAGATCCATTTTTTGGGAAATATTCAAACATAATATCATCATATTGAAGTATAAAATAAATCTGTAGGCCACACCTATCAATAAAATGTTAGACAAATTTTCATTGTTTAAAGTGAACGGAGTGCTTAAAAACCCCTTCGTTTTCGGGTAACATAGATGCATGAGCAAGGTCTCCTTGTTCAAAAAGGCTATCCATTTTAATCCACCGGTAATTTAAAAAACTTGAAATTTCATATTTCCTTTTGTCATACTATTAATTTTTTGAACATACAATATTTGAAGACCATTATAACACCAAAAATAACAATCAAGCGCGAAATAACATTCGAAATAACATAAGGAGTTTGTGGTAATTGAATTTCTTTACGACGCACAGCATGTATATCAAAAGGTTCAAGTACAAGAATCAACCCTAAAATTTTGGTTAACAATTAAAAAAAATCGATATCACTTAAAGAAGTATCTCTTGAAAATAGAAGATTTTGATAGCACGTCTTTAATTTCCATTAATACATTGAAAATCCATTAAAATAGCTACGTTGACATAATTATAAATCTGGAGTGACCAACACTCAATTTTACTATACTCGTAAGTGAACTTAATATCAAACTTCTTGGGTATATGATATATAATCTCATATTTAGACATAATATAAATGTCTAAATGGGAAATGTATATTAGTTTTTCATTCCTGGAGCTAGTACAGATAGTGATTGATCCACTTATCAGTATATATACTTTATTTTGTATATCACACCATAGTTGCATGTAATATAATTAGTGTAACTACTGCAGTAATTTCAAAAATTTAGTTTTTGACAAAAAAATTAATTTTTCTATCATGCATAATTGCTCCCAAACAATAGGGCACATCTACATGATGAGACCCATTTTTATGTAGAATATCAATTTGATCCATCATAGATTCTGGACCGTAGCGTGTGGCTACAAACTTTGGATACATTCTCATCCACCCACACACACCCATCATCAACAAAACTTCATAAAACGACTTCTGGGACCTCAAAACATGTAATTCCCGTCAAAATTACAAGATCAGATTTTTTCATAATCACTGTACTTTTACTTATAGTAAAGTAAAAACAGGAAAATAACAGTCGATTCAAATGACTTTATCAAAGTCGATGTTTGATACAATAATCCATAGTTTAATACTTGAAAAATCATTTCATAATATGAATTTCAAAATAGCTGATACTCAAGCACTATTGATATTAAGAAGATTATTAATACAAATTTTGAAGTTTCTAAAATTATTATTAGATCAGTTTAAAGTTAGTGTACGTTTGGGCAAAAATTATGATCAACTTCCTTTACAAAGCCTTCAACATTAAGAAAATTAATTGATATTATTACCACAATGAAGTATAAGTTTGTAAAACAAAACAAGTATATAAGATCAATAACAAAATTTGCTAAAATTGAAATAAATATTCCAATTAAATGAATTGATATTAGTATACACGTGCGCATTTAGATGATTTTATTAATTGTAGCTATCCCCCGTTTTTTATAGTTTGCGAGTATTTTATATTCGAAACGTTCATATACATGTCTACTGCTCTTTAAATACTTCTCAGGTAATAGACGTACACATAATGGTATTTCGAATTGCATGGAACTAATGAATAACGTGATCTCAACATTGGGACATGGTACGTGGCAACAGTAACTTCACTTAGGGTTATAATTTTTACTTATCACGGGAGCGTGTAATGAAGGAGTCGTACCCAGTCTATGGCGTAGTGAAAGTTTACGGGGCCGTCTCAAGTTGATTCGGTAACGATCTTGCGTGCCGGTTTCCCGATAACCCGGCCTTCCTGCTAATTTCCTAAGCTCTTGCCCATCCTACATGCCCTTTGGATAAACCTCCAGTCAAACCTACAACTGACTGGTTAGACCTAACATTAAACTTGACTGCAGTAACAATACTGCAGGACGGCACTGAGATGCTTAATGTCATATCTGTTGGGGATAATATGACATGTAATAACCACTTGAGGTATCTAAGTATACTCTTGTGTGTTACTAATTGATCCAATTTACTATAATAATAGTAGATATTCATAGCAGTAACAAATAGGGATAAATGTTCTTATGGGGACTTGGTATCTAATAGGTAACGTGATTCCCATTATTACTGAAGGTCACAGGTTCAAATCTTCTCCACTGCCCCAGATTTTTCACGTGAGAAATGCCAAATCTTCCGCACTCCATCCCTAGAGATGTTCCCAAGCCTGTGCGATATAACATACTTCTTAAAGATTATTACAAGGTGAAACAGTAAAGTGGTTTCAAATAATAAATGGGCTACACTTTCCATTCAACGGACCTCGGAACAAACAACAATGAAACAAGGATATAATATAAAGAAAAAGGTAGTAATTTTCAGCTACATTTATCTTTTTTTCCCATTTCATTTAATCTACATTTAGGCAACCGATGAAACAATGGTGGTTTGACTACATAACAGTGGCAAATAAACAGTGGTTGACTAAGTTGTTGGTTTCCTCTTTGTTCTTTTTGAGATTTAAAATATTTATAGAAGTGGAAATTAAATAAAAGATATATAACGACAAAAATAGCTTACGAGTAAATTATAAATTTTCGAGAAACTGAAAACTGAACTTTCAGTCTCAAATCATTAGGCAAGTATGATTCTCGGGAGAGAAAAAGAAGAGAACAAGTAAAGTAACGTTTAGCAATTCACTGAATATACATTGGGCATAAACCTATTCAATAACCAATTCAATTCAATAAGTCAAAATATTTGAAGATGTTAATGAAAAGGTACAAGCACATACTTATAAGAATTTATAAGAATATTTTTTACCAAGTACAATAATACTTAAGAGACAAAATACACTAAATATACTAAATACAAAAATACACTAAAATACACTAAAGAGGCTAACAATACGAGTATTCTAGAATTGTTAAAAAGAAATTATTGTAAAAAATGGAAAATTATTCTTTGCATAAAAAATATATTCTCCTTATTTGAGGCACATAACTTTTTTTTCGTTTTTGTTGTCGTCAACCTGAACACATTTTGTGAAGCTGTCCAGTTGGCTTTCCCCTTCTCTCCGAACCACTTCCTTTTCTGTGGACGATCGTTAAAAGGGTCATAATATTGAAATTCAGTCCCAGTTTCTAGTTTCCATTCGTGTGTCTTTCTGTTTTTGAAAGACAAAAATAGAAATAATTTAATATATTACATATATTTTAATATATATAAAGTATTAATATTGAAATGGTGGAGAAAAATAATAAAAAAAACTGCATTGGAAAAAATAAGAAAAGCACGGCAAGAAATTGGTTATTTTTTGTTCGTCAATGTCATCACAAGGTGAATTGATCTCCTTGTATGGCAGGCGTTCCAAGAGGGTCAAGCAATAGTTGCAATGTTTCAGAAATCGACTGGTTCACAGTAATTTTTTAAGGACCGACAAAACGAAAATCAAATTCGGTAAATCTTAAGTTACAATGAAATTCCTATTTTAAGGAGTTAGGATTGTAAGCAAAGTTTACAAAGCAAAGTTCATATCTATAAAAAAATTGTATAATATTTTAACTTGTGATGATTTTCCATAAAGTGTTAGGTATTTTTAGAAATGTTTAAATTAAAATTGTTACCCGCTTTGATGAAACTTCCTCATTCAAGTTCCACTGTCAGCAGTGAACAATTTATATCAATTACCAGGGAGTTCAATTTAATATATAAATTGTATTATTGTTATAATAATAAATGAATTATTAATTTATTTTTTAAGTAATATATTGACTGCAGGTTTTTTCTGAGTTACATATGACCAGCATACTTTACCATATCTGGTATGTAATATGTCGTAGAGCCTGGAAGGTTTAAGAAGGTATTGCCTCAATCATAGTTCTATATTTAGATATTTTCGCGACCTGTTGCATGTTACGTATTTCTACTTTACACCAGATCTTTTCACAGGGTGTTTAGGTGGCACTAACGCTAACACCAAGTGGTCATGCCATAGGGCTCCACAATGTCTTCTCAGTGATAGCACACCAGTCAATCCTCAAAGTAGTCTATCACTATGCCAGACATTCTTGATTCCCTTTTTTACACAAAAAAAATTTTAAGAAAAGTAGAAAGTATAAACTATTTTTACATTAAACATTGGAATTGAAAATCTTTATATGTAGGGAAAAAAATATTTTACCAGCAGTTGTTTAATAAAGTATGCAGTGTAAACAACACACACACACACACACACACACACACACACACACACACACACACATATATATATATATATATATATATATATATATATATATATGTATGTATAAACTACCAGTTTATTAAGCACTGCTACAGATATTCATGTTAATATATTCAAGTAAAATTGTTTAGTCAAACTTTCAGTCTGTCCTATTTTCTTTATTCAAGGACTATAATCTTCATTACCTGGAGAAATGAAGTCCAACTGCAACAAAACTGAGACACAGATGGTAACTGACGTAAAATGATTTTTATAAAAACCTTTTGCTTATTTGTATTTCTCTATATACACTCAAAATATTCTCTGTATAATATTTGCTGGTGATCCTTTCAAGTTTCACGAGTTTAGTTGGCATAATGGTACTGCCATTTGTATTAATGATTGACATACCAAATTACCAAAATTGTGTATGTGGAAGATGTAAAGCCTTTTTGACCGCTTTCTTCACAAAAGACGTAAGGGTTGGATCCCATTCCTGTAAAGTTTCAAATAATCCTTATATATCTCTAATCTAATAAACTTAAGTGCAGTTAAATTTAGCCCCCTCCCCTCCCCCCCACCCCTCCACGATGAAAATCAACCCTATAACGCAGTTTGTCATTTACTGAGATGGGTATTAATCCATAACAATATCAAGCTAGTTAACAAATAAACTTAATTTTCAATATCTCCAACTATGCAGTTACAAAAGCCTGTAAACATGGTACTGGCTACAAACTTTTAATACCTACTGTATTAATCATGAAAAAGTAAATAAGTGATGAGAAATATCTGTAACGGAGAAGTACACGCAGTTATACATACGAACTATAAAAGGGCAAAGTCTGCTTATTTATATTATTAATGAATTGTCATTTCAGTTAAATATGCATTGGTGAATGGAATCTGAAACTTCCATTTGTAAGGGTGTTTCTGGCGATTAGGGCGTGAATATTCATAAGGGTTGAGTGAGGGCCTTTGCCTCAGCATCTCGCAGTCGACGCGCACGTTATACTTCCAATTATCCACACCGAAACGAGAGCAAGTCTTACTTCAAAAACTAATTCAAATACACTATTCTAGAGTATTTATGTTAAAATAACTTCCATGGTAAGTTCAGACTTTGTTTAAATAACTTACTATGGTGACCAAGACATAGAAGCTTTCATATACAGATCTTTAAAAAAAATATAAAGCTGTTATAGGAATACATAATAACTGTGCACCATTTTGACTTCAAAAAATATATACTTGCATCATACCATTATAAATAGATTGATTCCATATATGTACTACATAAAACTACGCGTAATTTTAGATTTAGATATTGTTTTATATATTGCATTTCTAACTTACTACTTTACAAGAATATAATTCATTCAATGCAAAAGTCCCAAATATTCTACACTGCCCTTCGATAAACCTCCTTAAACAATTCATGAATGTAACAAAAGTTCCTTTCACGTTTACCACCCACTACCATTAACAGGCTTTTATGCAATTCGAGGAATCTGCAAAAGTTTATAGGATCGTTAAAATAGACTCAAAATATAACTTTCACTCTCTTTAGTTAAAAAACTAATAACGAAAAAAATTTATTGTTTTATTTGTTTAAACATACAACTATTCTTACCACTAAGAATCTTTTTTCTAATAGTGGTATATATTTATATAAAAATGAATGACTGTCTGTACTCCATAGATTCAAAAACCATTGAAACTTTATAGTAACGATAGCGCTGTATGCACATTGAAATGACAGCACAGTTAAAGTGATAGACCCTTTAGTAGATGGTACCTGTGGGGTACATTTTTAGTTTAGGTTACTTATAAATATATCCTTTTATACAAACCAGAGAAATTCTTTAATTTATTTTATATAAACGTCAATTTTATATGTAATAATACTTCAAAATAAAAATTAATAAGTGTGTAAATAAATAGTATATAACAATGTGTATACATAATAATTAAAAAAAAAATATTGTCTGGCAGAAAATTTTAATTTATTTTAACCACAATTTTGGCAATAGTCATTTCATTCGATAGAACTAACTAAACTTCTAATGTAAACCTCTATCAAAAATTTCAATTTTTTAATCATTAGTCCCTATATATCTGAATTAAGCAAACTTTTGAATATAATAACAATTTGAATATTTATAATAAATGATTAAACTTAATCAGCTTAGAAAATATATTTTTATATTTAGATAGAATGACCATACATTTTGTGAGATGAAACAGTAAATATACAAACTTTATTAAACAATACATCACTGCGGAGAACAGAATCAAACAGCCGGTGAGAAGTGGATAGCTGAACAAAAGAAGTTCTATATTTATCCAAAGCCTTTGCCAGTTAGTATACCCTAAAATAACTCTTTTTTTTTTCAAGAAAGTGAAATAACTGTGCCGACTTTACTTGATTGGAGCGTGTCTTTTTACTCGATGTCTTTTATTTGGGGTGTCAAAAAAGGAGAATATGTTCAAATAAATCTAAGGTTTCCCTAAAACCCAAAAGAAGTAAATATATATTCCTTTTAATTTGTTTGAAATGAATAATCATAAAGAAAGTGATTTTTAACTGAGTTCGCTTTATTCAATATTTCTCCATTCTAAATGATTATCATATGTGAAATTAATGATTTACATTCAAACGTCCTGGCAACATCAAAAGATGAAGTTAATGAAGCAGAGCTTCTAAGAACTCTTCAACCAGCCAATTCTTTCTCAGTTTTGTAATTTAGTAAATTCACTTAATTACTTTGGTGACAAAAATTGCAAATTATATAGATTTAAAACAAATACAATTAAAATATTAAAAGCAAAATCAATATTTTGTTTGAGGTATGTATTATACAATCAAAACATTGATTAATTTTACAATGAAATATTAGCATAATATTTAGTCATGATTGCTTTGGCAAAAGCCAAATATAATAAATAATATTAAATTAAATAAGGTTCAATATCGCATAGAATAAATATTTGTTTTTAACAAGACAGCTGTAAGATTTATGTAAGCTGTTTTTCACTGTGAGGATCCAAAAATTTCTTCAATTTCAAAATAGTTTACATATAAGTATAAAATGCAGCTTAAACCACTGCAGGCATTTTTCCCTTCTTTACCTTTAATGTTATTACTAAATTAAAACATTATTTATTAACAAATGATGCTTGTAACATTTTCTTCAAGTAAACATAATCAATTCATTATTGCTTAGCGGTGGTTTTTCCCAAGCTTATCATCTGGCGCTACATTTATGAGTGCATAACTAGAAAACTAGTTTGCATGTCCTATACGAGGCGAAAATCCTGAATCAGTCTAATTGCTCTATACACATAGTACTTGATTAATTCTGGTCCTTACCTATGACAGCAGTGATGAAAGTACCATAACTGTACAGGACTTAAAACATAAATAGAAAGAACAAAAAACAGAAGAGAAAATTATATTCAATTTCTATTAAATTTATAATGTAATTGGTCAAAGCCAATTATAGTAAAGTAATTATTTACGTATCCTTGAAGTGTTTTTTTACATTTTAGCAAAGAAATTGAATACTGAATCAGGGCTCTGGGAGTTATGAAATGGTTTATCTCGACTCAGATAAGTGAACTACAAAGTCGAATTAAGGACGCTATTTTTGTTCGATGAAGAGCAATCTTCTTAATTAAAAAGAAATTCCTCGTGGAAAATTAAATTGGAATCGATTCCAGCGGAGGTGACCTGTAAATTAATTTCGGAACTGCCAGTTGCGGGCCAGTTAAGAGCATGTGCTTGGCCGGTTGGCATCGATCCCCTAAGGTGATTATCGCCTCGGACGATTCTACTTCGACTCAGCAATTATCAGTCCCTTCAAGAAAAACAAACGCTAAGAGGTGCTTCAATTATTTTACTTACTTGGTAACACGGTCACATAACCATTCAACCTAAATAAAAGTATTATCTCTGATATAAAAGAAGTCTACTTTGTACATAAAAAAAATTCCCCGGATTATTATACAACCTCTTATTTTTCTTTCCATTCATTAGTCAAATGGAATATCTTCAATGGTGAATATAATCAGCAAATAAAACACAATGATTTCCTCATTGGTCTGTAAGGAAATAAGCATCATTGATAACAGAGTGACTCAATTTAAGAAATAGAAAACACTAATTTTAAACTTTAGACTTTTTTCATATTTTAGGAGCTTAGATGATACTATAATGGAAAAGTATTTGAATGAAAGATCTAAACAATATAATAGGTAATATACTAGATGTTTTCAGATTTTCGTAAGATCAACTTATTAATCATTATATCTGTGTGTGTGTTTGTTTATTTCCTTCTTTGTTTGTTTGTTTGTTTTTTAGTTAATTTCATTACAGAATTCATTTTTCATCTTTTTTTCATAAAGAAACATGAGTAGGTCTTCCAAAAATCCTGAATTTAGGATTGTTTTTATAACGGTGTAAATATTAATCTAGAAAAGTCAGCTTATGGTTATCTTTATGGGGACAATCTTACATTGAGTATTTTTAGAAAACCTACTCATGTTCCTCCTTATGATCATTTTTTCCTCTCATCCTTCTGATGTTAACAAAGTGGTGTTCATAAATATGTTCTTACCAGCATTAAAATTATGTAGAGAACAATTTTTCTGATGTCATAAAGTGGAAGGCCTCAGAAAATATATTTTTATTATTGCCCTTTTTCTTCCTCATTATAACTTTATTGATTGCATAACTTGTTTATTGTGATTTTACTGCATATACATATAAACATAGTATCCATATAAACTATATATAAACACGTTATCAAAAAACTGAAACAACTATATATATTTCTAATTATTTAACATTTCTTTATATTATTAACTGATTATTATTATTATTATATATCAAATAGGCTCATCATTACAAAATCCAAACACTAATTGATAATGTATTCAAGTTTTCATTAATAAATATTGAGATATTCAAGGATCCTTGAGACCTTAAATAGTTATTATTTAGTTGTCATAAGTAATCGAATAGCCTTATAAGACTTCACCTTGTAGGATAAACCTAATCCAGATATTCGTAGATATCATCTCTACTAATGTTTTTCTATTTATGTCAGCTTGAAACTGCTTCGATTACGATATCCAACGTAGTTTTCAAGTTGTTTAGCCTTCATAATCTTTCTCATAGTTCATACCCTAACGGGTTGTTCTGAATAATGAGCTATCTTACATTATTTTTCATAAAAATGGGGACTAAGAACTAAATCATTCAACATTTCATATGTTAAATACTTCTTGATCTTTAATAATTTTCACCGGAACTCAAAATCAGTGACTTTCCCAATGTAGTAAACCTTTCAAATCAGTCATGTTTAAACACATACAATACGATTTATCTAAATAAAAGACCAGTTAATTTCAGTATTATTTATTTAAATATTACGTTAAATGAGTTGTTAGTTTCTTACCTCCTATTTACAACCTCACTATCAGTTATGACAGCTTCAAAATAAACAATGATTTCCATTTCTCTCAATCAGTTTTTTTTTTGCAAACATCACAAATCACAACAGTGTTTTTGCTATTTATCATTTTTATTTTCCTATTATTGATTTCCAAATACAGCAAAACAAGTTCTATAATGAGAGAAACAAGAGTTATAAATATCTCGGAAAGCATTATACTTTATGATATTTTCGGTGTAACCATCATCTGCTAGTTACTGAAAGATTACTTCCAACATATATCAAATAGACGTGGTGGAAGGGTTGGACTTGTCTAACTCTGAAAAGTATTTCTAACACCCCAGATTCCTCCATCTATCTTACAGTCGTCTTAATTAAAGACTAACTGTTACTTTTATCATCCAGTAGGATGATCTTCCTACATCTTATCAACCCAATAAGAACGGGTTTCAAGACTCATTTATCTTTCCATGCTTCTCAATCAAAGACCTCTTGAGAATCACTAAAAACGAGCATACGCACCGTCACTAACGACTCTACACCATTGGATCAGCGCCTTTACACAGAATAAGACTGTGCAAGTAATATATCCATGGAATTCAAATATGAAGAGTTTATCTCCAACAATAAATTATTTCTTCCCGCATAACACCGTTGTTTATTGAAATCCTTGAGATATAAAGTGCATCGTTAAATATATTATCTAAACTGAAAAATAACTGAAAAAAATACGAACCTTAAAAGTTATGGAAGTTTATTTGTTATGAAAATTAAACTGGAATTGCAAGAAAAACTTATTTAATTGCAAATTAATTAATATAAAGTTATGATATTGTATTTATCATTAAAGGTTTGAGGTTGTTATAATAAACTTGATATGGTTAAGTTGCATTTTATATTCGCACTGGACGTGCGCTGAATAGTTTATCATCATTAGCCTGCCAAACAACTAAGGCGGTGAAGAATTGGCGACTCATTAATGGGCTCGTTTATAAGACTGAAATAGCCACCAGCATCTCCTTCAGTAGACCGTCACTCTCGCCTATCATTGTTTAATGAAACACCGGCTTTTGGCACATTAGTAGACGCGAGAAAAAGGAAAAATAGAAGTGACACACTTTGCTAATTATAGACAAAACCTTATTATTAGAAATATTCCTATCTATAATGGCCTCTAATGAAATATAAGCCAATAAATCTCTCCGGCTAATCAAGAGTTTACCTTACATGCAGACATTAAGTTTAGCTATTCGGTAACTAACATTTCAATTCTCCTTACTTAACATATTCTTTACTTTTCATGCGGAATCTTTGATCTATGTTGAGCTTTCTCTATGAAATAGAAACTGATATCTTTTCAACGAAAAGAAAATAATCTTTGTAAATACACAATAATTATAAAAAAATAAAATAAAATCATCATCATTAAAAGAGTACACATCCTTCTTTGTAAGAAACTTAAATTTTTTTAAGTCCACATAGTTCTTTCATTTCTTTTTAAATATTCCAGTAATGCATAGATAATTTTTTCTAAAATAAACCAAATATTCTATGCATTTGTTTTCTTATACTTTTCAATCAAATAAGAATAAAGAATCTGATTGAACTTTTAAGAAAAGAATATAACAACTAAGAAAATAATATAACAACTAGGAAAGATTAACACCAAAAACAAGTTGTTAAGTAACATTTAAGGGGCCATCATAAATCATAAAAAACAGGTGAATAAATCTGAACGTTTCGTCCCTCGGAGAGGGACCGTCGGTTCCGAGCCTGCACGATGTCAGGAACTCGTTAAAGATCCCTTCTATAAATACATTTGACTTAGGCAAAATTTATAACTCCTAATTTAGAATCACCGATCAACAAAAAAATCGTAAGGACTGACGTTTTTAACCCGCTAGGGAATCGGTTTAAACAAAAAAAAATATATATATTTAAATAATATATAAATAATAATATATATATATATATATAATAAATAATATATACATCTAACTGACTGAAGTCAGTATATAAAAGGTGTATTTTTACTTGAATTCTATTAATGGTGGACTAACTATAAGAGGCCGAATTCACCCAGCTTCTAAATTTACTTATCCAGATATAATTAGAATAGACTTATTTTTTGAATATCCAACTTCACAACAGTTTTTACAAGTAGTATGAAAATACTTTCTCTTTCTTCATATAACATATATATAGAAGACCTCTTCAAAATACTACGGTCATATTTAAACATACATTTAAAAAAGGTCAATTATATATAATCATCAGGATGATATATAACCAACTAAGGATATGAATGACAAATATTCTTTTAATGAATAATTGAAGTGAGAATGGAATCGCTTAGCAACTCATCAGACTTACGTGCGTGGTCACCAACAGGAATAAGGGTAGTTTGATAATAGTATGTTGTATTGCGATTTAAGTGGACAATAATGAAAGGATATCTTCCAGTTGATATAAAGAGGACCGGATTAACTCTTTCCTGCGATTGATCAGATTAATTATCGCTGAGATTGTCTAATATTTTGCAAAAATATTTTCTTACAAAAATTGTAAATGCAATCATAACAATAGTTAAATTATAATCATATATTTCATTTTACTAAAAAGAAAAACATATTCACCAAATCTCACAACTCTTGTTAATCTTAAACTGATGGTTGAATTTTGACCAGACTTCCTTAAAAAATTTCATTCCTAAAATGTACTAAATTTAGTTTAGTATTGATTTAGTACTAAAATGCGCTAACTTCATTCAGTAGTCAATGTTTACCGGACTCATACCATCCAATATTAATTTAATGACTAAACATTATTTTTGTTTACACTGTTTATTAGTTGCAAATAAGCAATCCTATATTAAAAGTATATATATATATATATATATAAAGATTTCACATAAACACGTGAAATAACAATCAATGATCAAACCACAATAAGAAATGGGACAACAAGACTAAGATCTTTCAACCGTAACAAGCGGTCTTCGTCAGAGTCAAAAACCCAATCAAACACTAGATATTTAAAAAAGATCTTTTTCTGCATCTAGTGTTTAGTTGGGTTTTTGACTCTGACGAAGACCGCTTCAGTTGATCAGTTCTTGTTGAAGATGGGTGACGCCCGAAACCGGTCTAAGAACTTCAGCAGCAGGGTACGAGGTAAGACGGATTACTATAATTTTAATATTAATGAAAGTATATTATTTTTAATTTTTTATTATCGCTTTGCACAAAGAATAAATATAAAGTATTATATTCTGCAAATATTGAGATCATAGCTTATTCGAATTAGATAATTCAATCACTTATTCGATCACAGATAATTCGAATTGCTTACAGTATTTGTACTAATATTAAATTCTTTAGATTTTAGTCAAAAATTTACAGTTTGAAGTCAGTCACCACTAAAATTCGGTAGCAAATAAAAATGAGTAGGTCTTATATTTTGTATCGTGGAAAAATCAAAAATAACTTGTTATACTCACCTTTACGAAATAAAGTACGAATAAAATTTATAGAACAAATACTTTATACGTTGGCTTAACAGAATAAGAAAAGCAAATATTTCATAAAAGGCTCAAATAATGCTTTGTGAAGTACAATACAATGTTAGTTGATTTAGAAAATTTTAAAGAAATAAACATTTAAGGCATTAAAACACTTGAATAATTAATAGTCATTGTACTCGTAGCATTGATAACATGCCTATAAAAAAATAGTTATTTTTTCTCCATGCATTTTAAATTTATTTTTCATCATGCACACCAATATAGTTCAAAATTTTAAAGTTGAACAGATTAGTTATACTTTTACTAAGATTACTATGAATTCTAATTACTTACTTGACTATTAGTATACTACAAAGTAATCATTTTTTACAACCAACAGTGTGCATTTTCTGAAAATATTTAAATTTATACATGAAGGATATGAACGTCTACCCTAAGTCTAATGTTGTGGAGACACACAGCACAATAGTAGAATACAGAGCAAAGCTACGTAACCATAAGGGACTTGATACCGTAACAGCATTAGCGTGGCTGCCTCTTATGCAACTTAGATCTGTTGGTGTGCCAGTGGCAGAAACACAACACTTCAAACTAACGCACATTCACGTTACAATACTTAAATACAACTTGGTGTGTCGTCGATACGGCTACAACGAGCAGTGACCAAAAATATGCTTGCAACTTCCACAATTGTTACTTACTAGTGGGAGAGTATCCTCCGCTCTGCCTGTTGTCTGTTATAAGTAAAATTCTTTACTCATAATAAGACAATTTTTAAAACGTTTTACCATAAAATTAGTACAACGAATTATTTACTCAACTAACTTAAACTACATTCAAATTGTCAATTCAATTATTAATAATAAATTCTAATAATTTCCATATTTGATATGTTGATTATTAACTGTACATATTAATAAAATCATGATTGCTAAACAAGGAGAGAAGATACCAACCAAATGAAAATTATCTTACCTGATGTTGGCTCTTGGAACTGTAAGCGGGACCTGCAATAAAAATATAACATGTTAAATTGGGTTGACCATTATAAAATATTACTTTTTATAAAAAGCAAAAAAAGGTAAGCACAATAACATGAAAATATTGACTGGAGTAAACGATACTGATATAACATATTATTTACTCCAACGTTTGTAAACACTCTACATGTCACACTGTTTTAATGAATCACTTTGATATTATACGCAAAAGTATTCCTTATAATATAGATAAACTGTGTAGTCTCTAGGCAATATTGTCTCACTGAAAGTTGATATTAAAGTCCATTATGTTCTTTTGGGCAGCATTTATTTCTCTTCAACTCCTCACCATAGGAAGTTGACATTTTGGAGTTATTATAAACTGAGTGCGTTAACTGAAAGGAAACTCAATATTTTTTATAAATACTGGGAAAAAAGGATACATTTTAGAGTATTTTATTAGAATAAAAGTTTAGCACTACTTCAAAATGTATACACTTAGTAATATTACTGAATTGAATGCTTATAAGCACTATTGTATTTACTTCCCTTTGAAGTATCACTATAGTCAACAATATACAACCAATTCTTTACAGGAGGTCACGCTGCGTAGTCCTTTGGTAAAATTACATCACTGCAAAGGTACTTTATAGTATAGTTGTGATATTAAAAAATGACGTTTTCCAATTAAACCAGAAATACATTTTAAAACTTCAGTTGTCGCATCTACCTAAATCTACTATGCTCTGCAAAAAGCAGATAAAACTTTGTTCCTTTTGGAAGAGACGATATGCTTCAGTTATTTAAAGTTTTGGTTTTAATTCTTTTAATTATTCATTTTCAAATGTAACAAGTAGAAAATATGTGAAACTATTAAAAAAATTATGATATCAGAATATAAAGTTCAGTATTAACGTGAACTGTAATTCGGATAAATAATAGTAGGACATTTATAAATATGGTTGATATATATATATATATATACACTTTGAATTGAAAACAGACGGTCCAAACGGACAAATAATTAAAGTTACAGCTAGAGAACACAAGAAAAAGGACGAACACTCACGAATCTCGATAATTTCGGCGTCTTGCCGTCTTGAGGAGAGTAGAAAGAAAGAAAATAAAAGGAGAAAGAATGAAGGAACGGAGACGTAAATGCGTCCACTGGCCGATGTAAACTGGCGCAATACAATGACACGCAGTGCAGCCACCTTACCAACGTGGACCAGTTTATATATATATATAAATGAAAAAAGACAACAAATAGAAGAAGCGAGAAAACTTACTGGGTCGATATTTCGAACTGAAGTTCGTCGTCAGGGAGAAGAAGGGAAGAAGAAGGGAAGAGGAAGAGGCACGTGCGTCCACTCGTACAAGCAGAGGGCTACTGGGGGCTCCAGGCGGCGGTCACCAGTTGTAGTATCTCGAGGCGCTGCAGGCTAATCCCCCGTGAACGACACCATTCCACCACGAGCGAACACGCGTACCGTATAAGTCGGAAAAAGGTAGAAAGGAGGACAGAAGTGGCGAAGAGGAAGAGGAGAAAGAGAGTGAGGGAAAAAAATATATATATAAATAGCAATAAATTTAAAAAAAAAAATAAAATAAAATAAAATAAAAAATAAAATAAAAAAAAAAAACACACACAACTTTAACGTTTGAGATTGAGGCCAGGTGGGGAGCGGGCATTAAGTAACCAAATGTGAGCCTCCTCAGAGGCTCTCAAAGTTAACCTTTTCTCATCTTTTGCAACTACTTTGAGAATTTGTACTGTGAAGCAGTCATTAAAATTAAGGCCATGGCTATTCGCGTGGATAGCAACAGGCAGGTTGCTGCGTCGTCTGACTGAATCTCTGTGTCCAGTCATGAGATGCTAAGCATGTTGGAGGAAAGGCCAACATAGAAAGCACCGCACTGGACACATTCCAAGCGATAGACGCAGTTAGTGCTGGTGCACGAGGTGTTGTGGGGGACTTGAAAACTATTGCTGAGATTGGAGAAGAGAGGTTCAGGGTTAATGATGGGGCAGGTGAGGCAGCGGGGTCGGCCACATCGTTGAGTACCTCCGCGATCACCTACAAGCCTGGGGGTGTGGTCAGTTCTATGGGAGAAAAGGTCTTCTTTATACGCCTCTGTATATTGATTCTTATAGTACACCTTATGGACTGTGCTACTTCGGTCGATTGTTTGATTAGCATTGTTGGACCGGGTTTTGAGGTAGGCGTTAACTACTTTATCAAAAGAGGTGTTGCTATAGCCGTTATTGATAAATGTTTGCCTTAATTGAGAGATTCTTTCATGAAACAACTGCCATGATGAAGAGGTCTTGTATGTCCTATGTACTAGAGCATGAATTGTTCCTAATTATAGAAGAGAGAGTGTTGAAACAAATTATCCGCAGGAATGTTAAATGTAATAACGAAAATGAACGTCTTCAAGTCCATATTTATTATAAAAGTAGAACCACTGCTAACTTGATAATGAAAAATAGCCCAGATGCAGTCATCCCGGAGATACAAAAGGCCAATGTCATATACGAATATAACTGCAATATCGGAGATTGTGAGCTCCTAGACAATTCAAAATATATCGGTATGACATCGACCACACTCTCACGACGACTGACAATGCACTTGCAAGCAGGAGCCATCGCTAGACACACCTCCGAGGAACATGGAAGAAAGCTCACCCGCCAGGACCTTGTTCAAAACACCATCATTTTAAAGAAAATTAATGATCCAGCCAGACTGCAAATATATGAAGCCATGAAAATCATGAAGCACAACCCATTAATTAATCGTCAACACACGGGGGTTTCACGCACACTGCAGCTACTAGGTGACCAACCACCAGCTACTCGCCAAGCCGACACTCAGTCACCGCCCAGTATTCAGACCAGCAACACCTAAGATATGTATATGATACAAAATGTCGTAGGAAGAATCAGAATGAATATATATATATATATATATATATATATATATATATCATGATTTGTTTTCTTGACCCAATATTTACATGATGTAATTTTTTTTTTTAGGGTTGAGGTATAATGATTTTAAACTAGTCCTTTTGCCGACGTTTTGACATATATTTATGTCATCTTCAGGGCTACAACATGATTGTTTTACAATTAGCACTACTATTACTACTGTTTGGTAATTTATTACATTTTAATATGTACCGTAACAAAGAAGAATTTACAGTTATTTCGACTATGGATTTTTTTTAACATTGACATAAGGATATTGTTATAATTATTCTATTGCTTTAGAATTATTTCATAAGTATAGAGATCACTATTTGATTACCTTGGAAATCTGTTTATGTTGCAGCATACCTATTTATAAATAGGTATTTATGAAATAATTCTAAAGCAATAGAATAATTATAACAATATCCTTATGTCAATGCATAAAAAAAATCCATAGTCGAAATAACTGATTTATCAATAAATTCCTCTTTGTTACTGTACATATTAAAATGTAATAAATTACCAAATAGTAGTAATAGTAGTGCTAATTGTAAAACAATCATATTGTAGCCCTGAAGATGACATAAATATATGTCGAACGTCGGCAAAAGGACTAGTTTAAAATCATTAGACCTCAACCCTCAAAAAAATTACATCATATATATATTACATAATGATCATGAAAAGAAAAATGAGGTTTCCACGTATTTACTCGCTTGGTAGTGCCTTAAATCCTTTTTCACGAAGTCTACCACTCCACAAGACGACATGTAGGTGTGTGAATGTGTATCAAATGTCTACTCAAACACTCCACAAGTTGTACCATTTGACATCATTCGCAATGACCATTAAGAGTTGTCAAAGAATTTAGTCGTATTCTAATAATAGGAGAAGACACATTACGTAGTTGTATGTCTGAAAGAGTACTAACTGGAATCCGTTATTCTGGTGAACCTATAAACTTTAAATTTTCTATTTTGTATCATACCATAATACAATATTGAATCATGAAAAATTCCTGAACTTTGAATATTGAAAGAGAAAGTATTACGATATTATATCATACAAATTTTATGAACTTAAAACATTAAAGAGATTGTATGACACAAAAAATCACGACTATTAAGTTCCATAAGCCCTAACATTTCAGATTGTTCGAAAACTAAAATTCTAATTTTGTTATCATTCATAAAGGAATGAGAGTTTCAGGGTAGCCTAGTGCATTGCTTGCTCGTCTCTGTACTGGCAGATCCGAGTTCAATTCTCACACTGGACGCTTTTTTCACGCTGGAAATGGAAAAATCTGAGCACGTCATCCGTCGGTGAGGACTTTAAGCCGTCCAGAGCCTGTACCATATCAGGTAATTGTTAATGATCCCTATTCGAAATAATTTTGAGTGACACAAAATTTAGGAATCTCAATAGTTGCAATATTTGCTTCTGGAATTAGCGTCAGTGGTATTCCAGCAGAATCTCAATCCACACCAAAAATAAATAAATGAATTCATTCATTTCGTTTAAATAAATGAAAACATTAAATTTATTTTTTACTTATCAGTCAGATAATATTTTAATCATATAGTTATAAAACAAAATAGTAAAATTTTCATGTGTCTTCAGGATAGTGACATTAAAATAAATCACAAATTAATTAGAATAAACAAATTTAATAATAGACTTCTTATAATAAAGCTGATTGCAGCTCAAAACATATTTTTTTTTAATATTTAAATGATAAAATCTCAATCAAGATAACTCTACTCAAATATTATTCATACTGTAGATTTGTAGTTTAGTATTTTATGCTGGAGAACTTTTCATATGTTATGATTTAGATTTAGTTAACATAATGTCTGTAAATGTTTGATTCACTATCTTAAATAGATATAGTAAAAGCTGATTCAATCTTGGGATGATATTTTGTTATATCCAGGTTCAAATAGTATCAATAAAATTCAAATCTTCTTCAATAAATCAATCATGAATACATATTCTTCTTATTTTGGCGACTGTCGCTATTTTTCTTTCTTTGTTGTAAATATTTTCTAATAATGCAATTAGTAAACTCATTTGCTGAACAAAAGGAGATCACCGCTGGGGTGTTGTTTGTAAAACGCTTTAGTAATTTGTCTACTCATGATTAATTGGATTCAGATCATTCATCTTGTGTTAGTAATACTCTGCGTGTCGCCTCAATCCATCTGTTTCCTCCTGACACCGCTCCTCTGTCGACCCCACTCCCTCGCTATATTTCTCTTGCACTCAGACGCATCAACTTCTACACACCACTCTATGCTTCTTACACTTTCAGGCTTTTTTAAAACATAAATCACATTTGATTTAAAAAAAAAGTCATCATTATTTAGAGCACCACAAGTTAATTTTCTACTACTATTCAGTAAATCATTGAAAAAAAAATTAATTCATCATAAAGACGAAATGAGCTGACATGACATGAGCTATCAAATGAAATATAAGTTTCATGATTCTTACCAACAGAATTTCATGTTACTTCTTGAGAAACTCAAAACTCTTAGACACGTTTTCTTAAAATAATATATTAACATAGCAAATTCATCGATTGTGGAGCCTTAAGTATTTTATTTTCAATTTTATAATTACATAATACGGCATACTATTTTTTAACATTATGACATTCGCTAGTCAGTAATAGGAAATCAATATTTTTTACATAAAAGTTTGAATAAATATCTGTCTCATTTGGTGTTGTTATATAATCCCATTAGAAACATAAATGTATTACGTATGACTTAAAAAGTTTATAATATATCTTTAGAATAAAAATTTGATCAATATAAAACTCGATTTACAAATACTTAGAAAAATATTATTAATAAGATAAGACACAAAAATATATTTATAATGAAATAATATCAATTTCACTGAGTTATTTAAAACAAAAAATTAAGTAACAAAATAGTTATAAGAATAATAAATGATTATTATTTCATTAATCTTGGTAAATAAAGATAAACATCTTAAATAATCAGATGTATTAAGAAAAATTTAACCAACAATTTAACCAATTGCCATTTACTATTGGCAATGTGTTATATTATTCTCAACAGAATCCTTTACTAACATTAATATATTAGTTTCAAAAGTTTTAATGCACACTATACATGGCAAAAAATTTCTTTAAAAAAAACTATCTTTAAATTAATTAAACCTTTCTGAGCATTTTTATGTTTATATACAAACAATAACATCTGTTTTTTATATTTCAATGCTGAAGACTGTTATAATCTTCAATAGCTAGTAATGAATTAATGAAATAATTCACGTTTATATAAATTTATGTTGTTTAATACTGATTATATGTTAATAATAAAGTACAGTATTTAATTTCGCCAACTCAGTTAAGAAGAAGTATTCCTTATTACCTCTTATTACGTAGATCCAAAAGATGAAATAAACTGAATACAAAGAAATTTAACAGAGTTGTAAAATATGAAGTTTTTATACCAACTTGAAAGTTTAAATATGTCTAACTTGTTGGGTAGCAACCCTTATACACTTTCCTTCAAATGTGTGTATATTTAAAAAAGTTTATTTTCGTATTTAAACGGAATAATGATGTGAAGAAAGTAAAAAGTTATTTTTAATATTTTATAAATCTGCTACAGAAAAGTATTCATGAACAATTTGAGAAAAATTTCTCCAGACAGAGCAGCAGGGCATACTTTTGCAAACACATAGCATGATTAAAAGAAGGAAAGAGGTTCTGGCAATCTGTTGCTGACAGTAAACAATATATCAACAAACAATACCAATAAGCCAATAAAATATACCAATAAACAAGTGGTAACTATAAACAAGAATACTACTTATAACTTAATCATAATTAGAAGTCTTCAGCTTTTTCAAGAATTTTTGATAATATTCCATTTTTATAAATTTAAAACTTAAAAGTGTGGAACTATACATATAAAAATCAAAATCACATAATATTCCGCTCACTCATGTTTTCATACTATAAATGCACATTTGAATTTGAATTCACGAAAAAATTCATTTATTCTATCATTGAGTTCTTTATTTTAATTGCAATTTCGATGGTAAGATTTTAAAATGATCAAAAGATGCGGAATAGGATTTTGTTGTTTAAGATTTTAGATTTTCTTATTAAAATGTTAGATTTGAAGTTAGTTGACTAACTAAAGATGTAATCAGAGTAAACCACTAAGCTTATAATAATAAGCTTACTCTTGCACCAATGTTTTTAATTTAGTATATTGAATTGTTAATTGTTTAAATTTTGTATACTTTTAACATTTTGTGTGAACAAGTTTCGTAATTTTGCTCAGAGATCTGGTGACTCTGGTTCATGCCTTCAATTTCTGTGTTCCAGTGGCATTTGTTTACCAAACAAGAATTAACCCCCTCATCCCATATGAGCACACAGCTAGGAAATATATTTTTTTTTATAAACAACAAACAAATATTCCAACTGGATAATTGAACAGTTTACAAAGCAAACACTATTTGAGGTCAAGGCTGGATCATGTTCCCTGTATTTTCCATTTATTTCTGTTTAGGTGTTTGAAAAGAAGAAGAAAAAGAAAATTTGGAGGGAAAATGAAGAAAACTTATCCATGTTCAAACTTCACGGATGATATACTAAGTCCAAAGTATGTAAAAATACAATAAATGAAACATTTTTACTTCTAACAGTTTAATACAAACATATAAGTGACAACATATAAAATATCTTATTACTGGACTCATCAAACAACACGTTTATAGTCTCTCAGAAAGGAAATAGTGGACTGTAAGCTACTAAAAGCTCAGCCTTCTGTATGAACTCTACAAGATGACAATATGTAGCAGGCGAAGAACGCAACAAAAAGAGGCCTTGAAGAATGCTTCATAACTAAAAACAACTTATTCAATGTTCTGTTAGAAACATTAGAGAATCCGAATTTCAAACTACTGGTCACTTTGGTATTTTAGAAAAGTAATATGGTATTGATAAAAGAATCTGATACATTCTTGTAATAGTAAGAACTGATAATATAGTAGTATACAGTAGAACTACTGAGATAATCAATAATTTAAAAAATATAAAATATAAAGGTTTATGGTATAATAAATAAATTGCTCATTTCTTGTTCAATATTTGGTCAAATTTTCATGCTGTTTTAATGAGCCGTTTAATGTCGAAAAAACGTTTTATGAAAATAGAAACTGTACTGTAATACCCCTTTGGCAGATGTAATTTTAAAAAAAATTATCTCATCTCATTTTCCACATAATGTTCTATTTTTAGGTATAGTTTCATTTTGATCCGTCAATCGATATAGCTTTAAGATTGAATTATAAGTCAACATTTTTACATTTTATTGGTAAAAAAATTATGTCCCTTTATTTTAAGAATCTGAATATATTTTTCGTTTATTGTATTTATAACCCAAAAGATAATGCCAAAATTTCAAAACTCTAGAACTAGCATTTTAGGAGAAAAATATGTATTCTGAAAACAGGTTTTTGGCACAAAAAGTGACTTCCTGTTACTTTTACACTTGGATCTACACTTGTCCATCAAAGATTCTGGACTGTAGCGTCCGCAGAGCTAACATACTCATCCACCCACCCACGCACCCCACACACACAGACATCATCAAAAAAAATTCATAAAACGACTTTTAGGACCTCAAAACATGTAATTTCGTCAAAATCTCGAGATCGGTTTTTTTACTTTACTTATAGTAAAGTAAAAAAATTAGCTGCATAAGATTTTGTATAATATTCATATATGTTATGTTATAAGCAATAGAGTTTATTGAATAGTATAGCTGTTACAATACGGTATTTAATAAATATTTGCACCGCTTGTTATTCTCTTCCATTTGAAACTGATTCATATCAAACATTTTCAATCTGCTAACTTTGCAATATGCCCACTCAGCAGCGCTAGTTACTCAATTACTAAAATACCTTATTATCAATCTAATCTAGTCCTAACTCAATATTGCCTCTCTGCCTATTTCGTCTCGATTTCACGCTTTAGCACGTTGGTAAATCGTCAGGTCCTCTAACTTGTCAAATCAGTAACGTATTTCAGTCGTCCCTCACAGTCAAACCAACAAACCATTAGTCCAAAGCAGACCAAATTAAATTATCACAATTATTTTTTTATGAATTCGACCTAAAACAACTAATTTGTTTTAAATTTAATAGTGAAAGGCAGGTATATTTAGGTAATATTTACCTATATATAATGTTTATTAAATATTGGTAAAATTTAACATACAGATTCCCACTAAATTGGCTATGTTGAGTAAAATGTGCGTACTTATTACAGTTTGAGTTATGTTTCCACAAATTTAATCAACTTTTATACGGCTGCTGTTAGTTTTATAGTAATACAATAAATATAAGAAGATAAGCCAATATTATAAAGATCATAAAATGGATGAAAGAGTTTGAAAACCCATTATCGAGACACCTGAATAAATCCCAAAGACCGACTGAATATATATTATAAGGGTAGTCATGCGACAGCAAGCTTGATGATTAAGAACTGCTTACAAAAGAAACAACAGTCGTAGTGAGCCATTGTTGTGTACAGATACAACTCTAGTATTGGAAACTGCGAGTTACTGCAGTAACTCCACTCCACATGATGGAGCATTATCCAGCAACCACCGCAGACGAGTTTGAAGACAGTACATATAATATAATGATTTTATGTACTAACTTGAAAAGTACTTACAGGCTAACTCGAATCTATAGAACCTCCTCCAAAGTGTAACCTTCCACATAAACAAAACATAAACAACCAGACATGTTAATTAATTCATTTTAGTTAGTTAGTTGAAATATAATTGAATAATAAAAGGTAATATAACTGAGGTTAAAATATTAGTTGAAGATATAGCTTGAGGTAATCGGCATTTAGTGTTCTCTCTGAAGATTATCAAAGAAGATCAAAACGTTGGACATATTGTCAATTTTTGTAAGTTAACGTGAATCATTAAATCTTATAAACACAATTGATCATAATAATAAATCATTTAAAGAAAAGTTGTTATATATGATGCTTAAAAAAATCTACTTAAAAAATATAGAAAACTCACTTGACGAATAAATTTCACAGGTTATTTAATTATATATATATATATATAATTGAAAAAAAAGAAACAATTCGAGTAAAGAATCAAATTGCTCTGAAATGATTTTTTTCTTATACTTCAACAAATTAAGAAAACAAAAAATTAATAAATGCACAAATATGTTGAACTCAATTCTACATAATGAGTAAATTACTTTAATCGTTGATAAAGAGTGAAATCCTTCGATATACCTTTCATATTTTCATAACTTTACATATATACCTTTATATTATACTTATATATATATATATATATATATATATATACCTTTCATAACTATAAAAAATTAAGTTTAATCATATACGGGTAATTGCGGTTGAAATAAGGTTATATATATATATATATATATGAAGGTTTGAAGGATATTAACTCAAGAGGGTCTGATGTAATTTATACTAAGATTATCCCTTGAGATCCTCCCTTCTTGTGACCAACTTCCTTCAACCATAAGCCCAGCCCCTGCAGTGCAGGGGAAAGTTATTTAAGAAAATTAAAAGATGAGTATCGACAGTGGATAAGAGTGCATCATTTATCAAATAGATGGAACAAGGGCTTTGGCCTGCCTATGATTAATAACCAAGTGGACGAATTGTCCTGAGAAACATTGCTATTTGTCACACAATCTATAAGCTACCACCCTCTTCGGCCCTATCAATTCTACTTTGCACGAGTTGAGCCCCACTCCACCCAGATTTAACAATCACTAACTTTGCGATCGATACAACAAATTACTCTCGTTTACATCTAACTAGTTTACGATCTATTAAAGAAAATTGATCCGACATCGAATTGGAAGCAACGTAGAAGCCTTCGTTTAACCGGGAGCAAACATTCCATATATAATAAAACTCTTCCTCGCTCTTTCAGATTCATGCTCCATTTTTTATTGACAGTTTTTTAAATATTATCATAATAATCTCCATGACGACGTATGCCTTCTTTGAAGTGTACTCTTCGAAAAGACACGGAAGAAAATGAAACAACAGATCGAAGAGACTTCTTAAACAGTGCCATGCAAAGTGTGTAAAACCCGTGAGAATCTATTAATTTATTTTATCTTCGTTGTGATAATTTTAAATATAAATGAATAACTAATTTGTTTTGAGCTTTGCTCATAGTACGCACTGTAGGGCTTGCCATAATACTAGGTCCCCAAAGTTCTTCCCATTGATACAATTTTCTTCAATATATTAATATGCGTTGTAAATAATAATATTTATTATAACTGTAATAATATTAGGTTAATAATAATAACATTTCTGTAAAAATAATAATAATAAATAAATGATAATAATAATCGGTTTTATAGTAATAATAATGAAAAAATAATGATGAAAATAAAAAAAGTCTAATTATAGTCATAAAAATTGTAAAAATTTAGATTCTCGGTGACCTCGATGAAGATACATCAACTCTTAACTAATGAAGACTAGAGGTCTCATCTATTAACTCGGCAGTCGTTGCAGCCGTAGCGCTCTCTGTAATTATATCCTCTAATGCTTCTGTGGTCAGAGTCTGCCGATTCCTATGATCAGATGTTTTTTTAACTCTAAGTTGGAGGAATCTGCTTCAACATAACTTGTGAATAAACCTTATGATGCTCTCCAATTAGCATGAACTCCCTGTTATATATATATATATATATATATATATATATATCTTTTTTCTGTTTCGGGTTTTGTGTAATTTAAAGTTATATATAATATATATACGTACATATATATATCGTCTTTTTCCGAAAATAATACACCCCCCGAAAATAAGTCCTAGCATGATAGAGCCTAGACCTAGTCTGAAAATAGACCCTAGTTAAGATAGTGTGAGAAATATATTTCGTTAAAAAATTTGCTGTTGAATATAGCAGGTACCTCTAGCTGCCGTAATACTTTAGAGAATTCTTTGGAAAAAAATATTCCAAGGAATTCCTTGTTTACCTCTAAAGTTCGTTCAAGGAGGCTACTTAGTCAAGAAGTATTAATTTAACCACAGCTATATTGCAAGACATGAGAGATTCAGATGATTCAACAGGAAAAAGATTTGAGGAAAATCAACATTCAAAATGTTGATAATTTATGAGGATGTTCAGGAAGGTGACATGACTGTAATCGACTAAATTTAATTTTTTTTAAAAAAATAAATATTAAACAAAAATATATAAGTGCCCTCCTCCGAGAATAAGCCCTAGCATTGATTTTGAACTAAAAATAAAGTAAGAAAGTGTCTTATTTTCGCAAAAAGACTGTATATTAATATATATATATATATATATATAAAATGTTAAATGTATAAATAAATTTTCGAATATATAAATAAATTTTGGAATATATAAATCGAATCGAATATATAAATCGAATTTATAAATGTTCAAATCACATTTAGAAATGAGAAAAAGAAACTAAGATCTTTCAACCGTAACAAGCGGTCTTCGTCAGAGTCAAATCAAAACTACTATATATATATATATAAAATAAAAGTTTATCAGGACACGGTAAGTTCTTCAGGTTCAAATTAAACACTCATTGCCAACGTTTCGGTTATTATTTAAAACCTTTTTCATAGCCCTACAAAACAGAGGAAATATAAGAAATAATATAATCATACAAAAACCAAACATAACAAAAAGCACAAATAGTTACAAATAGGAAAATACAATAGAAATTTTGATAATAAGTTAGTGAGAAAACTTACTTTTTTACACTACGCTGCTCGATACAATCACTACTAACAGAGGAGCTGCCCATGTCATGGCAGTTGAGATAAAGGTTTCACAGGAACTCTTGAAAAACTGTATTAACACTAGACTTTATACAGTGATCCCATAGATTAATTGGTCAGTTTCCTATTCAGGTAAAGCTGGGACTTACGGTAGAAGTTATTATGTTTACTGTGTCTGGCTGGATCGTTTTGAAGTTGAATATTTATTTTTTCATTTTGACTATTTCACTGTTTTGTGTTTCAATCTGTCTGCGATTATCTTAAGGCAAAAAATTTTGCTAGGGCATTTGACATTATATACGTGTAGAAACATCTACAGGCAGCGATAGAATAAACCCCAACACTAAAAAACTGTAATAGAAAATAAATTTGAAAGTTCACTACACATAAAACTCATGTTTTCTTGTGATATTTTTGATCTAATGAATAAGTGAATGAATGAATGAAATTAAATGAAATAATGAATGAATATTTTATTGAGGGCTTTGACCATAGTTTACATTACAAGGGTAGTCTAGGACTCATATACCAAGCTCTTCTTGCTTTCACAATATTTGAAACCTTACAGAAAATTAAATAATTCTAACCACATATGTTTGATGAGTGCAACCTCAATATGTATTGGCAGTACAATGGCGTCATTTTCAAAAGCAGCCAAACTCCCATGCAACCTAACTTACAAATACTCTATGCCTATTGGTAACTACTCAACTAATGCATGAAGGCCATACTTTTAATAATGACGTAATGTCGCAGCTATCGTAGACTGTCAGTTACCATACAAGCAAATACTGCCATAAATTATTTTTAAAACTCTATTTCTTAGAATAAGAAACAGCCAACTATTTTAAAATGTTCAATGAGCTCTTGGTCATATATTCCATTGTAAAGTAACAAGCGCTCATATTAAACGACTACCTGCCTTAAAACGATGCTCTTACTTCATTTTTACTTTACTATAAGTAAATTATATTAATAGTGAAAAAATTCGATTTCGAGATTTAGACATAATCACATGTTTACAATATTTACATGATTGTGCCAGAAAATTGAACAAGTAAGTAGCAATTAATGAAAAAAAATAATTTAAATTTCAATTATTGCAAACAGAAATAATTAGAGCAATTTTTGTATTACAAAAACGATACTAATTTTAAGCTAATTCTTCGGTGATTCGATGACACAGAGGTTTATTCTTACATGTTTTCTTCAAAATATTTTGAAATGTTAAAGGGAAAACTTTGGCTTAAATCTTTAATATAAAAGTAGGTCAGACATACGACATTAAATGTAACAGATCTATTGGCCATGTAATATCGTAGATGTTAATGTATGAGGTCCATTAGCTATGGGAAAAAAAGACATGCTGTAAGAAATTATTTGTAACATTTTTTTTTCTTTGGCTTTATAAAAGTTTTATTTCTGTTGTGGCAATACCAAAGATGCTATATCGATCAATCACTATCTGTACAGTCTCCAAGAATGAAACACTAATAAACATCTTAGTTTATTTATAATATAAATAAATTTATATTATGTCTAAATGAGACATTATATACCCAACAAATTTGATGTTATATTTGCTTATAGTAAAGTTGAGTGTAGACCACTCCAGATTTGTTTACTTACTGTCATAAATAATCGTTCTCTAGCTCTATCTCTGTAGGTAAGTTCCCAAGTAGATACTGGCACCCACCCAGAGACGTCTGAAGCCCCCAGTCAGCAGTATTTTCCATCACAGAGTTCAGAAATATAGCGATTCTAATTCCTACCCTAAACGACGAAACTTTTTATTGTAATAAGTAACATAAATTGTAATAAGTAACTTTCGAGTGCATAAGGCCCTATATAAGTTATTTGTTATAACTTACTCTAAGTTATGTAAACATACAGTAAGAAATCTTACTGAATGCACCTGCGAAGGCCATGGGCTAGTTGGGTCAACCCTCTGTATTGACCATTTAGGTAACAGCCATGTGTTGTGAAATGCACTTGAATGCTTAAGAGTGTATTAATGCCAAATAAGGGATGCACTCTTAACAAATGAACGACAAAAGAAAAATGGTAAATCTGGAATCAAATCTACAATATAACACTCAAAAGACTTTATAGAATTATTAAATATATATTTTAAGTAAAGTGGAACTACTTTTAAAATATTGAAATTTCCAGGCATTAAGAAATATATCTTTTAAAAAAATATCATTGCATGAAAGAAATCATTTCATTCATATTATTTTTAGGTAATAATCGAATGAACACACAAGTCATACTAAGTAATAATTAATTACGTCCTCAATAAACTCCTAATCCACACGCGTAAAGAGGACTATAACAAACAAATAGAGCATTAAGGAAAAAAAAATGACAAACTCAAACTGTGAAAAAAAAACAAATAGTATGGTTTATGACATGATGGATTATTCAACAAAGATGAATAAGCCAAGAACACTTACATTCAGATTGACAAAATAATGTTTAGTAATTCTCTCTAACACTTTATCTTTTAAACTTAATATTAATAAACATAACGTATTATTATGTTCATAACTAAACTAGTTTTGAAATTTTAATATTTAATCCGTTTTTTCAGTATAAAACCTAATTATGTAATTTGCAAATGAATTAAAATTAAATCGGATTAATGTTCACACTTTTCAATATATATATATATATATATATATAATTAGTATAAGAGGTAGCCACAGGAATCAATATACTTAACAACTATTTACCAAACAGTTCAAGGAGTTATGAAAACATCTATTGATTGCTCACTCAGGTAAAACCTCTTCTATGAAATGATTTATTCCGAGAATTTCTATTCTTATATAATCCATCAAATTTAGAAACATACTTAGGGTCTAAATGTAATATTCTGGAGTCATTTTTTACAGTAGAAAAGATATTGTCAAAACGTGTCCCCTTCACTTCTGTTTATTTCTTCTATTAAACATAAAATTATGTTGACTGTAAAAAGCTTTTACTTTGAATAAAAATAACTATGAATGCAATCTCTGGTTGATTCAGTAGACAATCATTTAGATTACTATTTGAGGGTTATTTGGTTATTCTTGAGACCTAGTAAAGACCTAGTACAGAAATAAATAAACATAATGAAATAAACGCTTTAATATAGTGTGTTTCATTATGTTTATTTATTTCTGTAGTGCCCTAAGTGGTATTTCTATTGTGATTTAAGAGAGTATTAATTTAAACATTTCACTGATTAATTAATCTAGAATGCAACTAAATGGACAAACGTTACAATCTGAATGGACAAACATAAGCTGTAATATAACATTCGATTAAACCATAGGTATGTTTGATTTATAATATAATTACTATTTATTATATTATTCATTCATTTAATAAGAATGTTTCCAGTGACATGACAGTAATCATGGACCTAACTACAACCAACATGCATGCACAATAACTGTAGGCATTGCTTATTACATTTCAATACACATGCATGTTTAATGTATTCCAGAGGTAGTTGAACTATAATTGTTGAATAACAAATACAAACATAACGCAGTTAACATTTCATGAATGACATCCACAAAACTTTAATACTTCTTAATTTTATATTCCCATTTCCAACAACACTCACTTTAAGTTACGAAAAGCTCAACACTAATTTATTTATCCTTTTTTTATGAATTTTAACATCATCTATTTGAAAACTGACAATGCAAAAACATTTTTAACATATAAAATAGGCAACTCTTAACTCTAAATATATACTATTCCTCAAAATTTATTCATGAAAACAGAAATTGACCTTATGATTATTGAATTATTGTTTCATTTAATTTGTAGGATAGATGTCATTCCTATTGAAATATGACATAACAAAGTGTTTATTCAATCGAATCCACTTGTCATTAATTTATAAACTTTATTACTAATAATAATTAAGCTTCACAATGAGTTGTTAATTTGAAACAAATAGATATTTTGTAATTCTGAAATTAGAGGTTGATATTCAATCTGATATTTTTTTATTTATCTCAAACACAATAAAAAGAAGTATCACTACTTCCTTATGTAAATTAGAAAATAATAATTATTACACGAAAGTCCTTTCACTATGTTGGTAAAAATGAATTGAAGTAGAAATTTAATTTATTGTTGTTATTAGCATCTATGTTTTAGATTTCTGAGGGAAAACATTCTTTAACTAGTAATAAAATATTACGCACTAACAAATGGACTTCAGTATTAACCGGAATGGAGAACCAAATGATTACCCTTATCGAATTTGCTTGATTTTAGTGATGCATGTTATCAGAGAAGATTCTAAGTAAATACAAGGTTTTCTCAATGCTTACACAAGAGATTTTAAAACTTTTTTTTATATAGGGGTCTAAGAGTGCACCATGATTGAGCCACATTACAGGGAATGTGAGAACACATGGTTTCACCCATTCAAGTAGTAGTAACACGCTCCGCATATTAGTTGTAGCGGTATCTGTGTGTTTACTAAAATTAAGTGCTTGATGGAATGGTGTGTATTTGAAGGCATTAAGAAAAATCTTAACATTTTCATTTATCGCTTGACTTGAGACAGTTTCTATGAATTCCATTTTTGTTGTCGCTTTAATAAAGCTGGCATATTTAATACTGCTAATCTTCCAGAATTGTAAAAGTTTATACTTTTTCCTATTCAATGGATTCTTACTTCTGTCAGTATGTCAACTATTAAATTATTTTACTTATAAAATAATATACATTGTAATACGATATAAAATGTGTAAGCAATAGTGAAGACATATTGTTTAGGTTTACATTTATGATTGGTGTATAATGTTTGTCTTCAAAATTAATAATAATTTTGTAAGTCTGTGAAAAGGTTTTGAATAAAAATCTAAAAAACCACTGTTAAAAAACGATTGAAGATCTAAAGAAATCATTTTTACTTCATTAGTAAAATGGCTATAATGACATTGAACCTTTTAACATTTGAAAATGATTGCATACATTACTTAGGTCATGACGTCCGTACGGAGATAACACTCAATCTCTTGATATACTCTAAATAAAAGAGTGTGAGTCATTCGGTGAAACTACAAATTAGTCCCTAATGAGCAAAAGACTCTAAGTAACAAAACATATTTTTTTCCTTTTCTTTTTTAGTTTCATAACATTAAGTCTCTTTTTTTTATAAAACTATTTTAATTTAGTCAGTTTTGATTGATTTGTAGTCTAAAAGTCATTTCAAAATGTGTTCTTTAACTCTTTTAACTAATGTACTATTTTAACTACATAAACTTTATACATTTTTGAAAGATTTGTAAAATTTGTATGTAAAGTTGGTCTAATGTGTACCAAAACATTTGATCAAAACTAAATTAAAAAAAATAGTTAATAATAATTAATTAACATTAAACTTATTAAAACCTCTCCAATAAATAAGAAACAACGCTGGATGAATACTTCAAAGATATTAGAAGTAATACATTTGTTTAGTTAATATTTTAGGGATGCTATCATAACTAACGAGACCTCTCTTAAAGTTCACTGCTATTTTTTAAATGCATCTATTTACTCTAAACCAGTAAAACTTATTGTTTTAGTCAGTCATTTTCTGTTATAAAACAAAAAAATTATGTATTGTATCGTAAAATAAAATTAAAACAAAAAACGTAATTTACAAAATTAAATGAGAACTATTGATGTATTACATTTATGAGATATATAATTTATACTTTCAAAAATGTCATTCTACTTTTTCCATTGATCACTTTGGAGAGATAACTCAGCACACCTGTGTACTTTATCTAGTCAAGGTAACTTTCTTAAACCTCCTTTTCATGTTGAAGTACGGAGTAGTTTTTAAGAATGTCTAGTTAGATCAAGGGTTCTAAACGTTTTTTGCTTCTGACCCCCTCAGTATAAATGTATGTCTGATAAATTCTAAATATACATATCTGTATTATAAAATAAAAATTCATCATTTAGTTTTAGGCATAAATAATTCTTATGCATACTCTAAAATTTCCTGGTTTAACTCTCACATCAATAATAAAAACTAATATACAAATTTTAAAAATTTGGTTATAAATCTAAATTACTCACGTGATAATTTTTGTCTACAGTTGTTAATCTAACAAATGGAGTCTTAGCTCTTATGTTCCCTTGGTGTTTTTAAAAAAGTTCAGCTTGAAACACTGTAGAAAGGTACCTTTGAAGATGGACATCTTGTGTTAAACCCATCCGACGACACCTACAGCAGTATGCAAACTGAACTGCAACTCTCTTTCTTAAATTAACTAGCTCTAATCTTTGTTTGCATCTATTCTAAAACTGTTTATCAAAAAATACAATTTTTTATGCACTCCTGAAGCTCCATGTAGACCAGGGGTGCTCAATACGTCGATCGCGAGGCCAATAGTGGTAGATCGCATACAACTTTGAAAAAAAAAAGTTCCAGGGTGACAGTCAGCCTATCTCTCTCTCTCTCTCTCTCTCTCACTCTCTCTCTCTCTCTCTCTCTCTCTCTCTCTCTCTCTCTCTCTCTCTCTATCTATCTATCTATCTATATATCTCTGTGGTGTGTGTGTGTTTTGATCCTCCTGTAAAGCTTCTGTCTTTGAGCACAATGAAAAGCTACAAAAAACAGCTGTATTATTATTTTATTTTATTGTTTTTATTTATTTATTTTTAATTATTATTATTATAAATTGTCAATGTATTATTATTATTATTATTATTATTATTATTATTATTATTATTGGGAGCCCAGCACAATGTGCGTAAATGCATTTCACCTCCTTAACCAAAAAAAAAAATTTATTTTTATTATATGGTAATCACAAAAACATGTTGAGAGCTCTTATTTTGTTGCAATATTGGCTCATGCAATAATGCAAGGTAAGAATGTTCAATAAATTTTAAAGTAACATACACTTTTATGGGTCGGTAGATCATTTTGACTTGGTCATTTTATAAGTAGCTCGCATACTGAAAAAGTGTGAGCACCCCTGATGTAGACTATGGTTGGGAAAGACTGATTTATAGCCAAGCGCATATGATCATTAAATCAGAGCATAATTTGTAATTACTAGAAAGGACTATCATATCTCCAGTTATTACCAGCGTCTTTTAATGCGATCATAGTAAATTAGCATTGTTCTTCAGAGCAAAATAATTTATAATTTGTCTCGTATTTATGCCATTAGTACAGTGACAATAGAAATACTAGAAAAGCATGAAAGAAAAATAAAAAAGTAAAGGGATGGTGGAAGGAGTGTGGGTTGCGGTAGGTGGCCAGTGCGACACTTGGCCAGTCCTGCACTGAGAACACCCTTCTAACAGCCTTAGTCCACCTTGCTCGCACATTGTCTCCCAAACCTTTTACGCTCCAACCCTAAACCTAATTCCCTTAACTCATTTTACCATCAGCTCTATTCACTCTCTTCTTTTAAACTCTAACTTTATATGTACTAGACATTGTTCTTTTAAAACAATATCATACTATTTATTTTAGTCACATTTACATATAGTTAGATCTGAGAAAGCAGTATTTCATATACTTATAAAAGTATAAAAAAAAAATATTCGAATTTAGGAGAATTAAAGGATGAATTATACTTAAATGTAAGTTACACGCACTATTTGGAGGACGAAATAACGTAAAATTGAAACAAAATTTAACTTTTATTTTAATATGTAATTTTTTTACCTATATCCAATTAATATTAGATCAAAATGATTTTGATTAACATTTCAAAAAGTAATAATGATATCAACGACCATCTTTATTTTTAATGACAGTGATTACTGAATTTGCAAACAGAGAAGAAGTGTATGTTTTGAAATGTAGAAGGATGTACCTATCTCTAGTTCATAAATATGTTTGATGAAACACAATCTTATTATACAACTACTCAAGATACAGATACAAGATTTTTGTTCAGTTCATCAAGATGTTATTTTGGGTAATTTGTTATATTTAAGTATAAAGTATACGCTGACCACTCAACACCCACTACAAGTGTATTTGACGAAGAACCTGTTCAATATGGTATATCAACATGTTCAGCAAATCTCTTTACCAGCAACTTTATTAGAAAAAACATCATTACAACAGCTTTATTTCATAGTTCAAAATATTTCAAAATGTAATATGCTCCCTTAAAATCTCTTTATATACTTGTAAGCTTTCAGAAAAAGAAAAAGAGGAGAGCATTTTATTATCTGGCAATAAAGAGATAGTTTGAAAGCAAATCACTGGTCTCCCTACACTGAGAAAAGTTTCAAAATATAAAATAAATTTTTTAAAAGATGGTGATGTAATTTTCATGATTGGCATTTTTTGATTCTTTTCTTATGATCCAGCTCAAAGAGCATATTATTTCTTACAGACTGAAATCTTCAGCAAATGGAACCTGGATAATCTTTGCGAATCTTAGAAAACTTCTCATTAATTTTATCATTATCTCAAGTAAATGTACATAAAGCAATGCTTATACTTTTGGATAAATTATAATTCTATATGAAATATATATAAAATGATCTTAAGTTATAAGTTAAGTACATAAAGCAATGCTTATACTTTTGGATAAATTATAGCGGATAAATTATACTTTCTTTTTCACGTTATATTTACATAAATAAGATAGAACATACATTAAAAAATATAACATCGTATAAATTTCTTCGTTTATTTCAAATGAATAAATTTCAAATTAAATAAATATTAATTTATTTGTTCAATATACTACTAATTTGTTAAAAATTGGGAATGTTTGTATGTGGTCCATGCACTGAATGATTTACCCACTCTTCGTATAAACGTAGCTTTGAGTGGACAGTATCCTGTTTTTTCTTTTTAATTGAATAGGTATTTGTATTTAAATAAATCGTTATAACCAGATTAAAAAAATCTTAATAAATCTTAAATAAAAGAAGAGTATTTTGATTAAATGAATATTACGCGGGAAATTCCGGTTTACCTAAACATTTTTCATCCCAGTGCTTCCATATCGTGAAGCTTGCAACACCAAGCTATTGTTTTAATGCTAATTTCATTTCTTTCGTATAAAAATATAATTTATCTGAATTCGTTCTTTTTATAAAGGACATGATAAATATTGGATTGTTGATTTAGGTCAGGAAGGAAGGATATCTCAAAACACTCAGAAAAGATTAATAAAAAAATTGCATTTTATTTAGCAGATGATTAAATCTGGTAGTATTTTCAATTTTTTTATTGTTGAAAAAAATAATGGAAACAAGATTTTTGTTGTCGAATTATATAAGGGCGCTTTAGAAAATGATTTTGTCTGGTAAATTTAGCAACAGTTTCTGTTTTATTGCTTTTAAATATTAATCGAGAGGTGTATACGGAAATTTCGATTACTTGAATAGGAGAAACAATTGACAAACATTGATTTTGATCAAAATAACTGTCTGAAAGACGATGTTTTGGTATTTTGTAAAAAAAGAAATCAATTGCAGTATTCATATTCAGTAGCAGTATGAATCTCTTGAAATACATTGAGACTCAAAACTAATTGGCTAAAAGCTACACCAAGGTGGGAGGGAATTAAAAAGTAAAAGGCTAAAGTGGTTGGAGGTTTGTTCGGTGTTAATACGAAATCAGGGCGGAGCTAGTCCAATATTTATCAAGAGTGTAGGTCCAGCCGACGGCAAATTACTCACTTAACAGGGATGTTTCATTTTTTCCCCCTTTAATGTCTGATGTATTATGGAAAACACTATGCCTTCCTTCTATCTATCGATTATGAACTCAAGTGGTCTCATCAGGACTTGAGTCTACTACACTCCAACCAAAATCTTCATCGAGTAAAACATGAAACAGGAAACAATCCGCCATTAACAAGTATGCACATCATCAAGTTATGACCTGCATTGCAATTACAGAGTTCTCCACCCCTTATATCTAATTCAAATTCATACATGTATTCAAACAATATTTATCTTTGGTGATAATCAATTTTGTAATTAATAGCTACTAACAATAAAATACGATCAACTAATTCAGAATGAGTTTTATAAATTTTTTTTCATTTCTCTTTAAGATTTATCTCATGAACTGAATGCTTTTATAAAATATAGAAAATAATATTCGTACTACTTAAATTTAAAATACTACTTAACTCTTACCAAAAGGAAAATGCCATGTCGTTTGAATGAAAAACCAGTGAATACTGTTTGGAAAGAAAAAAAGAACACAACTAATCTACCTATGAAAAGTTTAGAGTAAACTAGTTTTCTCCTAGACACCTAGAGAGCTAGTCTTAGAAATCTACATTCGGGCATCGCCACACAAGAACTACTGCCACATATATTGCCAACTTTACCACGAGTCCAAGTTAGTCCTTTATTTTAAAAACTACTTTCGAGCTCCAACAATGAAATTCCGCCTTTTTGGAACATGCTTAGGTATTATGTTGATTGTACTTTTAAAAAAGGGTTAAATTGTATTTATTTCATACATGCATAATTAATATAAATATATTTATATATATATGTCAGAATATATTTCTAAAAACTTATGTTCATCCATTAAAAAAGTAGCATTTCTAAATACTTATTTCATGCTTTTATTTTTAATTCTAATAAAAAAGAAACTTTTCTTTACAATTGTAACTATATACTGTCGCCATTAAAAATTGATAAGGTATTGAGAATGCAAGAAGTACACTTTGAAATTTTATATGTAGAAATCAAGATTTGGCACTCATGACCAGAGTCAGTTCTTACGGAGCAAAAACAGGGGCACTGGGGCAGGGAAAGAAGAAAAACCTGCAAAGAACTAACTAATCTTCTAACTTTCTAACGGTATTTGCCCACAACATTCCTAGCAGTATAATTGTATTAGCGTATTTAGAATGAAACTGTCATTTTTTATTTGAAGATGAATGGAATTTTTCCAGCATAGTAACTCATGATTTGAATCCATGTGAACAGATATGTTCAGCCCAATTGTGCAGAGAATTGTATAAAGAACGAGTAAAGACGTCTACCGAAGTCCTTCTCCATGCTTCTCACACATTCATTATCCATAGCTCAATGTGAGTTCTTAAGATATAATTTCCTTTGAATATTACCACACTTTTTTCCGTAATAGATTATAAGCTATTTCTTTCAATTTTTTTACACTTATTGCTCCTATATTGATAACAAAACTAAAAAAGACCAAACGAGAAAGAAAAGTTAGTTGTTTCAGAGAGATAAAAAGAAAAGAGTTTTGAGATGAAGATGTAAGGAAAAGGGTTTTATGAATGGAATGTAAAAGCAAAAGGAAACTATTGACTAACCCAACCCTTGGGATTAAATTAAAAAGAAAAGTTTACAGCCTTTCAGTATTGAAAACATCTTTCTAACTCTCTGCAACTTTCGAGCTTTAGCTGTGTTTCAAATGGAAAACCAAACGTACTGTAATGTTTCAAAAGGAATCATTATTTGAGAATATATAAAAAATGAAACCTACAAATTAAAAATGAAGTATTTTTGACCGTTATTAACAGTATTCACAGGCAAAACTTAAAAGTTGCTCTAATAATTAATAATGTGAAGAACTATTCTATCATTTTGCTCTCTCTTCAATCTCGTCTGATCCAGTTGATCACAACAGCAATATAAATACTTTTATAGTAATCTGACAGATTTTATTTTAACAATAAAATATCAACACATATTTATCACAATGAAAGAAAAAAAAAATGTTAAAATACTTGTTTTCTCCAATTACAAATCTTTCAATAAATCTTTGAAAAAACATTAATATCTCCAATTTATTATATGCAAGTTTTGTTAAAATCTACGCCTACTATTAATTTGATAAATTTTCTCTAACTTTCTCATACAGAATCTCCTTGTTTGTAGAACAAAATATATTAGTTCTCCAAATTTTTATTTTCATGTGCCGACATGTTTCGGTCCTCGTTGACCAGTTTCAAGCATTAGTTAAACGACAATTAAAAGGCATAACTAAAATCTAAATCCATAAAAAAAATAATTATATAAATAATATATAATGAACATTAAGAAAATTAAATGAATTTTTATATATTTCAGCGTCACGTTTGCCTTCCGTCTTCAGTGTTACAGACGGCATACCGGCTTCTTAGCGCTTTCCTCTTTGAGTTTAATTTCTTATTTCCATCATATAATTTCAAAATTCTTCTGATCCTTCCACCTTAACTAAATATAAACGGTAGTTTTATTGTTATAAATATTGTCTCCATGATTTGTAGTCTGGTATTGTCATTTTTTTCTCCCCGTGTCACCGCGCTGTTGGTAATCTTTCCTATGTTAAATTTAATTCCATGTATGGTTCTAACAACCTCCCACATACTTAAGATGTTTGAATTTTACTTTTAGTGTTTATTTTTTTTTTGATACCTATCTATTTAGGTTTTGGTTACGTTATTTGAGTGTAGTTTTAATGTTTAATAATCCTTGAAAATGGTTAAGGGGGACCGAAACATGTCGGCATAAAAGAATAAAAATGTTTGGAGAACTAATATATCTTGTTCAACAAACATGCAGAACATGTATGAGAAAGACTGAGAAAATCAGAAAATATTCATCAACTTAAAATATAAATAATTAAATTAATAGAGTCTTATAGAACAATAAATACCTTCTGCTTTATTATGGATCTAAGCATTTTGGATTTATCTATAAATATACATTATATCTGAATGTTGTAAAAATTATCCAGAACAAAGAGCAATCAATACAAAGTTAGTAAGGAAACAGAAATAAAAGGAAACAGACAAACTTACAGCCTCTAATTTTAAGTTTCAACGAAACTTAAAAAAAAAAGAGAGATCTCTCTTTCGATTAAAACCAAAAATATGAAACTGTAAGGGTTTGCTTTTCCATTTATTTGTGTTCTTTTATTAATATTGAGCTATATAAAAGCAATTATAGTAACTAAATCAACAAACTAACTACAATAAAATCACAGAGATGAATATATAGAAGAAAACACAAAAACTAACGACGATAGTTTGATTATTTTATGATTCTCATAATTTATATAAAAGAATAAAGTAAGTAGAAGAGCACTCTGTTCTCCTCTAGTTACGTTGTATTGTTGTTGTTTGTTAAATGTTTTTAATGATATACCAGTTTGACCAATATACATTTTTTGACATTTACACGGGATTTTTATAAATACCACTGTACTCCAGTTCTCTGAGAGAGTTTTTAATTAACCCTCCTACAGCCTTCAGCCTAAATTTTGACGACTAAAAAAAAATATACTAAAATCTAAATTTCGAGAAAATCTAGAAAGATGGTCCAATGACTCATGATACGATAAAACTATTACACTTGACATTCAACGAGCCTGTGAAGGAGAGTCAGGAAGGCTTACAGAAGTACGAAGTTTTGAAAATAATGATTATGAACTATAACCTTCAAATTTCAAAAGGAGTATGTATAAATTTTGATCAAAATTATGTATCATTTTGATGTAATTGTTTGTCATCAAAATGCCGATTCCTATATATTATAACACTTTGCAAGTTATAAAATTTGCAACTGTTAGTGTTTAGAGTCTGTAATATTGCAAGATACTATTATTTCATCAAATCCAAATTTTAATAAGTTTACTAAGTCGATTTAGTTAACATTTATATTTTGAAACTTTTAATTGTTCATTGAAACTTGTATCATCAAATGAAAGAAAACAAACAGTTTTGTAAGATCTGTGATGGATTAAAATGCTACCGTAAAAATAATAATTACATTTAGCATTTATCAAATCAAAACCCATTGAGAACATACAAGTAGTTTTTATTCTAATACATTCAATTATTTGGCTAAAATCTGTTTTATAAAAATATGTTTTTCTTATGGTACTTTCTTAGTAGTTTTATGTTACTAAACTGATGACTATAAACTAATTGACTGTACCACATTCCATAATAAATATTTATGACACAAATTTTCATTTCTTCATTTTTATGAAAAAGTTCTTCACTACTATCCTGGTTAAGATATTTTTGTAGGAATGCAAAATTGAGATCACATAAAGCCGTCTTTTTCAGAATATAAGTATATTTTATTCAGTTAGAATACGGTACAGATTACTTAAAACTAATCGGTTAATTACTTTAAAAAAATAAGATTAAGAGAAGAGTAAGTTGGTTTGATTTGTTTACATTCGGTTCATAATCCGGGGATTGGAGTCTTGGAAGGCTTCGGAAGCCAAACACAGCCCTTTTACGACCCCAGTAATCAACCGGCTCCATCTCTCTTCCCAGTAAATGGCTTATGTTTTGTGTCCCATCTATATCGAATCATCTCACTATATGAGATGACACACTTATTATAATAGTCCTCGGTTGAAAAGGTAGTCAGCTAATATCTATGTATAAAAATTCCTTATTTTGCCTCGAAGAAATTTTTTGACTTCCATTAGAAAATGTACGCAAATTTTCCAATTTTACCCAAGTTTACCCAAAAGTCAGTTATTGTTTACATTATTCCTAATGCTATATTATAAACTCTGATGAATCAGTTACATCGAATCACATCATAAACCCCTTTATTACCTTTAACTCATCCACTATGTAAACTGTTCAATACTATTTTAAAGCAATCCAGACTATATAGAAACTTAGATATGACTTATGAGCGATTTATACCAGCGATGCATAAATCAAACATTATATCCTAAATTAACATCTTCTCTAGAAGTCTAAATTTATTTAATCATTATATATTATTATATTTGTTTTTTTGTCATTAGTTATTATGTTGTTTATTACAGCACTGTGTTGACTAATTACAACATGAAAAACAAAGATAGGTTGTTGAATTATTCTTTAATTGCAGTCAGCAAAGTTGGTCATTCATCATTTATTAAAATTAAACTTAATTTGGCTTGCAGTAAATCACTGATTTAGGTGAAGTCAACAAGTACCACAAGATTGATTGCTATCGCAGTAAATAGATTGTTTTTATAAGTTTCTTAGTTATTTATAAAGTAATTGTTGTGAATTTATTGGGCAAATTCCATGTGACATTAAGCATGATGCATGCTAAGGTTTTTTAGAACATATTTCTGTTAAATGCCATTAAGATATTTAAAACTATGAATATTTACTTCAAGTCACTCATAGGCAGACATATTTAAAAATGGATTCAGAGGCCATCAATTCGTCTAAATTGATCAAAATCTAAACATCTTTTTATTAACACTACGCTTAATAGTAAATCAGTACTTAAATGATACAAAATCAAAAAAGCTTCCTTTCAGTATATTGGTTCCAAATATGAAACTATATAATTACTATGTTTGCAACATATATTAGACACTGAAAATGTCATGGATGATGAAGTTACTCAACAACTATTAAGCCAACTAGCAAACAAAGTAAAGCAGCACAGTCTTTGTCCGAATAGCAAAGACTGAATTAGGCATCTCTATCATATTCGTTTTAACAGTTACAAATAATTTCTACTTGTTACATTATTAAAGGCAATTAGAATCGTTTAAAAAACTAGAGCGTAATAATGTTTTTACACTGAATTTCCATAACTTTGTCTAAGTTACTCACGAAAACCTAACAAGTAAAAAAATATAGATTACTCTTAGTTTAATTATCATCTCGAGTTTTATATGCTAATATTCACTTCTAATAAAGTATAATATACATAAAATGTGTAGTATAATGTATATAAATAAAAGAAAGGTTTTGTCTGTATATTGCTTAGAACTAACTCATTTCAAGTTTTCTTTACGTTTCATACGTTAGAGAAACCGAATCCACCCTTAGAAAAATTTCTGTCTGTCGGTTTGTCCGCAAAATTTTGTCTCAAGTAAACTCAGCCACCATAAGGCATAGCAAGCTCACACTTTGAAAGTAGGTTTGTGTATGCCTAACTTAAAATCTAAGTTTTGAATAGATTGAAAATTCAACGTAGAAGCGAAGTTATAGACTTTTAAGCTGTCTTTAGCTAACTTCAAAGACATGTTTATTTTGAAAATATACAGGTATGCAAGTAGGTAGTATTGTTAGTTGATTTCAATTTCATTTTCATATAAACTCCCACCCTTAAAAGTCAGTGATGAGAGTAATTAGTAATGAGGAAGCAGTTCATTATCCAATTGAATTTCTTGACTCCGTGACTGTTCATGGACTGCCTGCTCATGACTTAAAACTGAAAGTACGAGCACCAATCATGCTGTTACGAAACTTGAGCGCCCCAAAAATGTGCAACGGGACAATACTCAGAATTTGTGCTTTGCACGGATACGTCATAGAGGCTGATATCACACTGGGTGTGGTACTAGGGAGTCAATGTTTATACCACGCATACCATTGATACCTAACAACTGGCCCTTTCAATTCAAACGTTTGTAATTTCCCGTGGCGTCTGTATTGCAAAGACGGTAAATAAGTCGCAAGGTAAAACTCTTTCTATGGCAAGAATTGAAGTGAGTGAGACCAAGTGTTTCTCACAGGTGAACTGTATGTTGCCCGCTCAAGAATGAGAGGTTCGAACACTCTGTTCTTCCACGCACGTAAATGCCAGACAACTAAAGTGATGCTTACTTAACAACTTACTAATAACACTGTGCTAATAAATATATTTTTTCCTATTCTATAATTTTTCTAATGATATTTTGAAATACCACGTATTATCTCTAATTTTTTATAAAATACTCGTCAAAGACGGGCACGTCTGCTAGTAATATATAAAATACATATTTTAGGTATATGTTCAATTTATTATTTTATTTAAAATTTTTAAAAAAATTTAATTTTAAAGTTTATATTTAACAGTTTTCTGAAAAATATAATTTATAATTTACAAAATATAACATAATAAATATTTTATATACTAAAAACTCTCCAAAAAATTATTACTTCAATAAGAACTTATTTCATTGTGCGATTTTCATTTCTATGCAAAACTGACCAGTTCATTAAACTGGAAAACTTCAATTTTTTCTACTGATGAAATGATATGACGTCAGTTCTATAATAATTAGAGAGTTATTAACTTTAGAGTTAACGGTTTATGAAGAAAAAATATGGAATCTATAAGCACATAATGGTGAATAAAGTAGCTTCTATATTGTTAATCAATAATGATTAGCAGGTTTTCATTAAGCATCGTCATTGACTGATACTTAGTGATAAAAAATGTATGCAATTTGCTCTTAACAACAATTTTTCAAGGCTATTTGAAGATAATTTCAATTTGTTTCATCAAGTAGTGAAACATATAGTTTCAACAAACATGGAACAACACCCATCTACACAAATACATAATAAATAACAGAAAACAAGACTCAGGGGATTTCAAAACGTCTAAATCTGAATTCGAAACAAATTCTCTAAAACAATTTTTTGACAAAAATAAAAATTTAAATGATGAAGCGTAATTTGATTTTCAAAATACATTAACTTGTTTAAACATGGTATTATACTCCCAATAATTTTGTGGATCGCTTCGTTCAGGCCATGTAATAACTTTCGGTTTGTGGTTCAATTAGCTTACGCTTAGCATTCGAGAGTTTACCTCTGGATTTAAAAGTAAAAATGTCACACCCTGTTTAGTCACACCCTGTTTTAAGGATTCTAGTCAAATTAGAATCAAACAATTATTTAAATTAATCTGTTGTCAATTTATTATTAAATGGTCACAATTCAGTGACTTATTTAAATCAATTGGTTGATCTAGTTACCAAAACAATTAACATCTGTATCCATTACATGAAACCGGGTTTAACTATTGAATTCAACTATTTGCTCAACAAAATGTCTTCTCATATCTTACATTACATATTTATTATCAAAATAATCAATATCTAAATGAAAATATTTAGTGATTTTGTTATTTAAGAAATTGTTCCAATCATACATTACTGAAATACATCGTTCTATATTCAATTAATCACATCATGTTTAAAACAACTATATATAAATTCTATGAGAATGAATGCAATACATGAATATGCACATTAACTAGATACACATAAATATAACAGAAGGAATGAATTTAATACACCTTGCCTATCAAGTTTATTCCGTCATGTTGAATTGGATTTATTCCATAATTTACTTACAAAAGTAGTAGCTTCATTAAATATTATTCATTGTATTAAATGTATTAGGTAGTTAAATAGTATTTAAGTAAGTGCCCACGACATGTCGACAAACCTTTACTAGGTAACTAAATAAAACTTTAATAATATGACAATAAATCAAACTTAGCACTTTTATACATTGTGAATTATGAAACCAATATTACTGTACTTCTACTAGATAAGAGGAGTGAATAAAAAGTACAGAAGTCCATACTAAACTAATTTGGCTATCAAACATCCAGCCGAAACTGAAGGGAGAATGGAAGGTGAGAAGGCAGGACAGTCTTGTGCTGTCAGTAGCGATCTCGTCTGAGTATTGCGCTTTAAAATTAATGTTCTTTCCCATGCTCACGTCAAAAGGCTCGTTATAATACCTCGTTACTATGATTTATTGCCTTCAGGAGATGTGAGGTACAGCTAAGTGATTCAAGGTCTCAGCAAATACTTGCAGCCCCTCAGAAGATATATCTTGAAAAATACATTTCCGTGTTATTGTATTCACATTTATATTCAAGTTGCCACAATTAATAGATAAATTTTATCCATAACAATTTAACAAAACGATTCAGCCATTATAACAACATAATCTTTTATGAACTAAAATACCTTTCCGGGCATTCAATCATCAATTGTAATAGAATAATAGGATCGCTATCAAATAAACTCAGATATATATATATATATAATTAAAGCTACTACTAGAGAACACGAAAAACATAAAAAAAGAGAAATATATATATATATATATATATTTGATAAAAGTATCGACCGTGGAATAGAAACAAAACTAAGGTTTATCGAGACTCGGTCGGTTCTTCAGGTTCAAATTAAACTCTCATTGGCAACGTTTTTGGTCTTTTTTTTTTAAAACCTTTTTCATAGGCCTACAAAAACAGAGAAAATACAAGAAATAATACAATCATTCAAAAATCAAACATACAGAAAAGTGCAATTAGTTACAATTAAGAAATTACAATAGAAATTTTGACTAGGTTGACTAGGTTTGAATAGCTTAGTGAGAGAACTTAAAGAAGTATACATTTTGAAACAGAATAACTAAGTATTCCTGTTATATAACTGGAAATGTTATATATTAGAAAGGACCAGTCATTCATTAATTATAAAAGTGACATTTCAAATTTAAATAGTATTTATTCGGGTATGTTAAGTTAAACCTTGTTGATAGATGAAAAATTGTGTTAGTGACTTTTTGGTTGTCTGGTGAAATTTGGTTACCTTGCTTGGTTATTTTAGTTCAGTTGTCACGTTCATTCAGACTATAGTTATTGTTAAAATCCACATGCTATTTTTCTTTGTAAAATAATTTGTAATGTAATACTTAGTTTTTCTGTTTCAAAATTTATACTTCTGTAAGTTTTCTCACTAACCTATAGTCAAAATTTCTATTCTAATTTCTTAATTGTAACTAATTGCACTTTTCTGTATGTTTGATTTTTGAATGATTGTATTATTTCTTATATTTTCTCTGTTTTTGTAGGCCTATGAAAAAATTTTAAATAATGACCAGAAACTGGTCCTGAAGAACTGACCGAGTCTCGATAAACCTTAGTTTTATATATATATATATATATATATACTTTATCGTTTGCCATATAAATAATTTACCCTGTTCAAACAAACTTTTTTTAAAAACTTACATAATGATGGTATAACAGCCAAAACATTGCCAAAAAAATAAAAACACCCACATAAAACGAACATAATTTTCATGTAAATCATGTTATTAAACTTTTTCAAATAAAGAAATATAATGAGATAAAAAAATTATGCAAATTAAACACCAACAAAATAAAAAAAGAATTTAATTTAGAAAAAAGAAGGGCGTACGACTGTAGGCATAATTTAAACAGTTTTAATCTAATTAAACTGTTTAAAGGAAAAACTGTTACTGATATATACGAAATATTACTTCATTCTGATATTACTTCAGCATTGAATCAGGAAATTCAGTCAAAACAAACTAATTAAATTTTAGAATTCACACAGGATACATGACAGTCAATAAGGAAACATAATAATACTCACACAATAGTCAATAGAGTAATCAAACGATTGAAAACAAACATGACACACACCTAAAAATATTCCTTATGATGTAGATGATCTGTATAGTTTTTAGGTAATATTTGAAGAATTGGAAACCACTTTAATTCCCACTATGATTTTAGGACTATATTCCCCCTAAACTACAGACAATTGATATTTTCAATTCTCGTAAAATTACATTAAAACTAGTTGACACATTTTTAAATTGTTTAAAAAAAGAAAGAAATGATCATTTATATGAAAATGTTGACTTATGATTGAAAACTAATGAAAGAATACCTCTTTACAAAGGGATGAATTGTACAGTTTATTGAAAATTTTTTTACAATGAAAATGGACAAAACTATGTTTTATTTGCAAAAATTGAAATTCTTGCATGGGACTTAAGTAAAATTAGTATATCTTGAAAAATATTTCAATAAGTTTGGGTTTTTGAAATATACTATACAGTCTGAAAAACGCTCACTCTGCTTTTAGTATTATAAATAAATCGGGATAATTTAAAAAATACTTTTCTCGATCAGTTAACAGTTTCTCGTCATTATAATTTGATCAGTGGGGGTTGCATACACGAATCTTAAAAAAATGATAGGTGGTTTGGAGGTAACAGAAGTTTCGTTTGGCTCCACCTATTCTAACCGGCACATTACCGCACTCCCCTGCATCCCTTGTGCGCAGGAATCCATATGAGAGTGCCCTTATTGGTGCTGACTCTATTATTAATATTTGACCTGCTAGTATAACGAAAGCGCTTTCCTTGAAATCAGAAAACTTTCAATCCCATTTATCACTTTGACGCTTCTTGAAAAATTGTATCAGGGAATAATATTCCACAACATATAGGCGAACGTAATTATGTTCCGTTGTATTCATTTTTTGAACATTTCATGCGCTATACAAAAATATCTGATGCAGGCTACGCCTAATAACTTCTACATACTAGAGTTAGAACAGCTTGTCATTGCTTCTGGTAACCCTAAACTCTATTCTCTTAGTAGTTTAAGTTATTTTGGACACACTTTTCATTTACTTTATGATATATGAGCCGCTTATTTTGAAAGTGGCCTAATTCCATTTATGTTAAAATCGAGATATTTAAGGGTTTGCGTTGTACAAAATTTAAAAATATTGTCATTTTATTTATCAACTAATTTTTGTTATAAAAATTCTTAGTAATTTTAAATAAATTTTGTACAATTTGCTGCAAAAGGTAAAGATAACGTAAAAATGTAATTATTTAAATAGCTAGCTAAATTTTTTTAGAAAATGGAATTAGGCCACTTTCAAAATAAACGGCTCATATACATAATAATGCATATATATATATATATATTATATATATATATGGCAAGTATGTCACAACAACACATTGAGTAAAATTAACAAGGGAAATGTTAACAGACAACACATGGTATTAGAACAGGAACATGACCAAAATCCTTGAAAAACAATCAAGAATTAACAGCCAGGGTGGAAGATTTACATGAATTTTAAAACCGTATGAAAGCAGTCGAAGACGAACCAGTCAGGGAGAGGTAAAGAAACCAATTTAATATCTTACCAGACGCAAACGACGGATGGAAGGTAACCAGGACCCTGGGGAAACCTCATCATGCCCACTACCTTCCGATAACCTCCCTTATTGTGATTATGTGTTTTGTTGACTTTGTGTAGTTTATTTTAATTATCGTTTACTTTTAGAATTCATAATAATTTTATGCATGTTATGAAACTTTTTATATAAAATATCTTTAAAAATGGTCGATGATGGCCGAAACATGTCGGATTACAAAAATAAAAACTGTGGTGAACTTATGTATCTAGTCCCGTACTTATGGAAGTCATATGTGAAAAGATTGGAAAATTAATCAGAAAAGATTTAAAAATAGAAATAGGCATTGGTTTTAATAAAACTTGTATGAATGAAGGCCTGCTCTCCAAATATACGAATATATATCTACATATTGATAAAAGTATCGATCGTGGAATAGAAACAAAACTAAAGTTTATCAGAACTCGGTCAGTTCTTCAGGTTAAAATGAAACTCTCATTGCCTACGTTTCGGTAAAAGGTTTTAAATAAAAAAAACAGAAACTTTTGCAATGAGAGTTTAACTTTAACCTGAAGAACTGACTGGTCGTGATAAACTTTCGTTTTATAAATATATATATATATATATATAATAACAATAAGTGCCAAGTTAATAGAACCAAATTGAAGGTCCTACACATATTTGGGTTTAGAGCCACATGTTTTACTAACGTATCACTTACAGTAGTTTGTGAATTTAAACAGTATCTGTTGCATTTATTTTTACACATCTTTGAGAGTTCTACTAAAGTATTTTCAATGAAAACGTCTTTAGACCTACTGTCTTTCATTTTCAGAATGACATAATGACAGTTTGAGCTGAATTTATATCCAGGCCTTTTTCCGTCTGGTTTAGAGCTGCACCAACGAACAAGTTTAGTTTAAGTGTGCCCTAGCTAACATTAGTGGCTTATAGATGTGCTAATGTGGGTAATACAACCAGCAAACTGCAATGTTTCCTCGATGGAGCTTTGCATTGGTTCACAAAATGTGAACTAGCGCTGAGCGCTGAACTAGAATGAATACTTGTCAAATAATACCCGAACTTATCTACATATATCAAACCCAATTTAATTAAGATACTATTGCTGGATAGTTTTAATTTTTGTTAAAAAAATTATGAAGTTTGTAATGTAGATTTAAATGAAAATTCTTAACTTCTTAAAGTAGAATTCCGTTTTTTTTAGTATCAATTATTTATTAAATACGAAACTTGAGGGTCTTGTTTTTTCCATTTCCAAAGAAAATTGAATCCACTTCAGAGATATATGATTGATTTATTAAATAGTTATTTTTTACTGATATGAGATGAATGCTAGACAACCTTGCAACCAGAATGGATCCATCAAAAAATTATTTACATCAATTAGAGTTTCGATTTGACATATGATTGACTATTTCAATTATATGAAACGTACATTTTTATGTTTATTATTCTATAATATAAAAAGAAAAAATAATGTCTCCTATAAAGACTAAGAAGAAGAAAAACAAGAGTAATTTATAAAAAAAAATATCCCTCAAGAGAAAAGAAAGAAGTTAGAAACATGGAGTTTATCTTCGAGCCCAATATCGTTAGCAGCATTCCCCAATTATGAAGCCCAGCTTGATTAACTTAGGAGACTTCAAAAAATTAAAAGAAAAGACACCTCTTCCTTCCTCTCTTGTAAACGGTCCCTTGCAAAAATATGAGTGAATTTAATTTTTTCCAACGCTAATCCTCGAAGGAATAGCAACAGTAGTTGTCAACGCCTATTTCCAATTAGCGTTTATTACTTAAAAAAGCTAAGCACATTAGTAGCTTCACTCAAGATAGTGAACAAAGTTTAAAATTCCTTAGGGATATGATAAGGATACCTTTTTTATAATAATGTTTTTTGTTAGCTGTAATTATAAAGTAAAGTGTTCTCTTATACTTTGAGGTATGTTTATCCAAAAGATGTCCTATTGTTGTTATTATTCTAGTTTCATCTTTTACAATTTTTAGTAAAATATGCTTCTTGATTGCAACTCAATGAATTAACCTCCTAATTACCAGAACACTGTTTTTCAACAAATTCACTCCCATGAACCATTGAACCGAAGAAATGCCTCAAACAGTTTTAATGAATATGAAACAGTTAGTCCAGAATATGCTTCTACAGTATTTCATTTTACTCAGCATAATGTACCAGTATTGAAACCCTATTATTTATTAAAAATTATTTATAATAAATAATAAAATTATTTATTATAAATTAAATTACAAATATATAGTAATAATTAGTAATAATTTCTACATTTATTTAATACATATTTTAAAATCAAAACTATAACCAAACTAACCACGACCACTTAATATTTAAACTTGCTCTCAGCATAAAAGTAATAAACTTCCCCTACTCTAGAATCCAAAATACAGTTTTAGCAAAAATCATGTTGGACAATTTGAATTAATTTCAACTCAAAGGACAAAACATGCAACTCCACAAAGAAATAAGAAGAATGGGTGCTTTAAAATCAATACGGCAGTGTTATGTTTGGTAATTTCAAGATGTGCCAAATATAATTTCATTTCATAAAAATAAAAAAAATATTTTTAATATAATGATGGAAGCCAGTATTCTCAATTAACAGGAATAAATTAATTAGATTAATGATTTTATTTTTGAATTAGTCCCTACATATAACTGAATTGAAACAATTTTCTAGCGAAGATATTTACATTAAGTGGAATGGAGAATTAAACAATAGTTTATTTATAATAAACAATGAAGGAAATTCATTAGAGGAAGACCAATGGCTAAGACATGAACTGTAGACCACTGGAAACGAAAGAGGTTTGTATCTGACGTATGAGAGACGTATGAACATTGTCTGTTTGTTGACAAGAATGATTGACAGTGACAAAAAAGGTATAGATTTTAGCACTAGACATGAATATTGTTCTAATTGATTACATGATACTGTTCTACTCAGATTTATAATGTTTGACCTTTGACTCGTTTACGTATGTCATGCTCTATTTCCTATTACTTCCCATAAAGGATAAATTAAATTTATCTTCCTGGTACAATGAAATCTGTTGATAACCAGCCACTTGAGAACTTGTTGTTTTGCATCTGTTAGCGTGTTTTTGTACCATGGATATATTTTATTTAACCCTTTCCTTTCAAAGTGTTTTATTTGTGTTTGCCTTTAGGTATAAGCAATCAGCTTGTATGACAATGCTTCATATTTTATGTGGTCACACCAATCAAAATGTTGAAACTCTTCGAGATTAGTTTCCCGATTTAAAATAGCTATACACGTCATGCATTAGTTATGTGACTATTTTTGGCAGAGCTTCACAAACATGTCGGGCAAATAAATAAAATGTGTGACCAAAAATGTTTTATATATTACAAATAACTTTAATACAACTTCTTTGAAATTTATTGAAAATAATCTTTCTTTTATGTTTTCCTGCATGCATTTGTATCATCAGATGAATAACAGCTTAGTATTTTATCACACTATTGATAATGTGCAATACAATCCCTCTGTTTGTTTTTCTTATGTAAGGGAGACAGTCATTTAGTCTGAAGATATGTTCCTTCGGTTTGTTTACAAGTTATAGTTCTTATGGGATTGAAGCCATCTGCTATATATTGCACTGTAATGAACATCAGGGTTATAAAAAGATTTTTTTAGAATTTATTGCTAAAAAAATTCTGCTCTGTTTTGATTCCAAAATGTAGTCATACTTCATTTGATTTGTACGTTTTATTTTTCTTTGTATGACCAAACAGTGTGTTTTTTCTGTCATTAGTTGCTTTACAAAGAAGCAATTAGCTTAGTGTTGTGAAACTGATGAAGAACCATTCTATCGCCAGCTCTCACTTTTCAACTCTCATCTATATCTTCTAAAAACATCCTATGTAATAGCATTCATTAACATATAACAATGGCATCGAGAGCAGAGATTATGTTCGTAAATGATCCACAGAATAACTGAGCAATCAGTACTTAAAGTAGTGAAGTTCATTAAAAAGAAAAAGAAAATGTTGAACTCAATTTACAAAATAAATACAGATTCAGAAAACAGATATGATAAATCAGTGAACAAATGTATAATATCAGAAAAAATGATAATAAAAAGGTAATCATTTTATTATACTTAATAAGAAATGTGAGATACTGGAAAATACTTAAACAAAGGTCTTAGGGTATAAAATAAATAAGATAGCACCTATAATACACATATCATGTCATAAAAAGACCGTTTCCTTAACCACCAGCTTTGTTTGTACTCTGAGGAGGTTAGAGAGTTAGTTAGGATTTGCAATGCTAAGTAAATATGTATAGTCTTTGAACTGTCTCGATCACAATAGTCGAAGAGTTTTATACTGAGGCTACATGTGGCTGGGGTCCTTCTCGGATGACTTCAAGTCGTCATGTCACCAAACAATAAGATGTAAAGGTAAAAATTATTATCAGTAACAGAGTCAACAACCAGCAGCCTGCAATACCCCGCAGTCTTTCGCTCTTGTTTTATATAAATAAACCCTATAATTTCACAAATATGGATAAAATATTGCTATATTTGTTTAGCACTCAAGTTTAGTAACAATTACACAAATGTTTTCCCTTAACTTATTCTTCGAATCCATAATATTTCTTTATATACTGAGGTAAAATTCTGAATGTAATTCCATCATTATTTTTTTTGTATTTCTGTTATCTTCGATTATTTCTTTACTAGTTATATCTATTTCAAGCTTATGTAAATAATGATTCAATTGTATTTCCATATTTAAATATAAACTTGCTAAACAATATAATAGTTGGGAATGTGTGAACTGGTATTTTTTTAAAAATTAAATTGAAAGTAATTATTCAATAATAATAAAAAATTATTATCATCTGAGTGATTAAACCCTAAATAACTTGTTTGATAATTGAGCTCTGTTCATTAATATTTGTTTTGTCTGCTCACTCACACAGACATACATGTAGTCTTGTTGTTTTATATAAAGTCTTTAGTCTTTTGAAGTTCAAAAAGTGAGCGTACTAAAGTATAACTTATCTATAATTAAATTTTTATAAATGTTTCCCCATTTTCAACAATTTTTATTTTCAACGAAGATTTATTTTACTGATTACCTCTACGGTCATCACTTTACAAGCACGACTCAATGTTGCTTACTGTAGAGGAAGTAATATTGAGTAATAGTCATGGTCTGAGAAGTGTAAATAATATTCTGGTATTTGCAGAAATAGTTTAGAGGATAACGAAGCTGGATCTGTTGACGCGATCTGCTCACGTGTTTGCTTACTCACTCAAATACACAAACATAACTCACTTCCCCAATTAGCAATACAAGATTTCGACATTTCATCTGCGTCTCTCTTTCTCACAATATTCTATCTCTTTAAGGAAACACACAAAGAATTACTTAATTAGAAACAACTCTTGATGACACTCTTTCAAATTATTCCAAATGTTATAGAAATTATTTAAATATTGCATAAAAAAATGTTCAGTTCTACAATGTTTGTTTGTTTAGCACTCATAGTAACAATTACACAAATACAGTACAGTCAGCTGCTCTTGAAGATGGGAACCAGATGGACCCGAAACCGGTCGAGCTCTACAGAAACTTTACGAGGTATGACGGACATAATTACTAATAATTCTAATCCTACTAACCTCAGTGGAAGTAACTCAATAACTATAATTAGACATATGTCTTCCATTAACTTTTTTTTGCAAATCCATAATATTTCTTTATATACACAGGAAAAATGTTGAATGTGATTACATGATTATCTTTTTGTACTTTCTGTTGGCTTAGATTATTTGTTCACTAGTTATAACTATTTCAAACTTACGTAAATCATAATTCAATTGTATTTCCATATTTAAATATAAACTTACTAAATAATATAATAGTTGCACATTTATGAACTGTAATTCAAATCTAGAGAATCATTCCATTGATTAAATCATTCAATAAACTGCTCGTTATTTGAGATGATTTTTAAGTCTTGACTGAACTGCTATAAATCACTTCGAAGGCAATGTCTCCTATCCAGTTAAACATTTCATCAGTACTTGCAGCATAAATTAAACGAAAAAATTTGAAATTAATATTTAATCAAATATAAGTAGTATTTGAAAAGCTTATGTAATTTAGTTGTTACTTAAGGTTATAAATAATCAATTTGTCACTTTTATAAGTAATTTGCATTTTTTAATTCATATTTCTAAATAATAGTAATCCCTTAATCCTAACAATATCCTCCACAAGCATTCCAGGAAATCCCAGAAGACGTCTGAAGAGGATGTGGCCAAGAGACTTATTACTATGAACCGTTCTAAGTGATTTTTTTTTTCCTACTTAGACCCACGCCAGGAAGTGTAGTCACTGGATTGCTTCTTCCCTCCTGTGTTTCTTCCCTCATACATCTGTGTTATCAGTGTCACTGGTAATGTAACACTTACATTGTTGTGACTTTAAACAAATAAAATAATAAAAAAAAAAATTCTAAATATCCTTTTGTAAAATTCCGAGCACCTAGCTTTAATATATACCAACAATATTTTAAATAAATTTGCAAAACAAAAAACCATTTCAATTATTTTGTGAAGGGAATACAATTGGTTGGAATAAAGCTTTTCCATTATCAGATTGGAGATTTTTCATTTAGCTTTCAAATGTAATTGGTGAGTGTTTGACTGCAGCATGCTATACTATCAAGAAAAAATGCCAATCTGATTCTAATATTGATAGTTAAAATAGAATAGATTTAAAAAATTCCTCACCAAACATTTAATACTTTTTGGATTAATTACTCAATGCACTTGATATGTAACTAATACAATGTCTGATTTAAACAGTTTCAATGGTTTAACAGACCAAGCTGTTTTGGAAGTATATTTTAGAAATTTATTTGTGTATCTCTGGTGAGTGACTATTTCCACAGCTGACACTTTTATTCCTTGTAATATTAGCTTTAATCAAGCAACGATTACATCATAAACATATATGTAGGTTTTTTACAATACTATTGTTGATTTTGTTTAATATTTCCTTTCTGTTTCCTTCATTTTGGCCTAAATATTATTTGAAATAAAAATAAAATGATTGCTATTTTGGTATTTGTGGTCTTGTGACGGAGAGATTCGATGCTGTCAACAATTTCCTTCTATCATTAGATGTCACGAGATCTTAGCGTTCGCAGGCCGATATGTGTAAGACAAGACTGCGTAGCTCTCTGAGTTGCAAGTATACTCACATACCAGATGGCATTTCTATTGCTAACATAATACATATACGTATAGCAGAACACATCTGAAACCATTCTTCAATACAATACTGCTGGTGCTACAATTCTTGTAAAATATTATGGAAATAAACTTGCCTTCTTAATTTGTCGTTATAAGATGTCTGTTAAGAGTGTTACGCAACGCTCGTTCATCCTGATTTTTTAACTATTTATATAAGTTCCATAAAAGAAGTTCACATATATTTCTATCTTTTAATACCTCTCTTCTGTTGGACCATGCTATCTGTTTAAGTATTACCATAGTTAATGGTCTTCTTCACTTCATTGTTAAAGTATCCATTATTCACCAGGACCTGAATAACTGACTCAGAATGGGTAAGAGCCCTTCTCACAAAGCAAGAAATTTGGGACGCTTGTACTTGACCGGTCATTTGCTTCTCCCATTCAGGCATAGTCCTGAGGTAGTGGTTTGCAATAAACTGTACTGCGGAAGCTACTAGACGTAGAACATCAAAGAAATTTTAACTGGCCAGATGTTCTTTCATAGTTTCGATTTCATGGACATCTTGGTCAAACACAAATATAATCGCTAATATATCTTCTATAGAAGGTAGGCTTTTCTAACTCGGTAAATATATATCTTTCCACTCTGTCCAGAAGTTTGCAAAGAGGGCACCTAACGGTGAACTCATGCAACCATCAGATGAAACAAAAGAGGTTTAGTAACACCTGAAGAGATATTTCAGGTTTGATTTCGGGTTGTCGTTCCTTTAAAGATTAAAAATAAGTTAACAAGTTCTCAATATATTTTATTTATATTTTATTACTGTAAAATTGGTATCACAATTATGTATATTTGTATGAAAAATAAATATCGTAATTACCAAATGTACAATGTACAACCAAGTATTTAGAAAATATCTTATTAGATAAATTTCAGAAGTTTTATCCAATTTACTGTTATCAATCTTGATAAACGTTTTAGTTGGTACTGTCAAAACAATTAAAAGGGTAAAAGAACTTCATAAAGAGTTAATTCTACATTTACAAAACTGTCTAAATAAATTTACTACGTCCATCAAACATTCAAGGATTTCCAAAATACCTCAGCACAAGTCTGAACCCTTCCTAAATAATCAATCCACCCTACTTACTATCCATGTTCTCAGAATCCCACAACTACGAAGACCTGGGAGTGTCTTCTTCGTTTTTGTTTCTGTTTCAATTGATTTAAAAAAGGAACAATCACGGGAAATAATGGTTTACATTAATAACCTAACTATAAAAAAATAATGATGCACTTTGATGCATTCGTGAGATGTTTTATTATGGAAGTTAGCCATCATGAATCACCTTCCCAACGAGAGGGAGACAGCACCAAAAATAAAATCAGCGGAAACGAGCTTCTTAGGGATCAAGGAAGACAAACTGAATTCAATATAAAACAGGTGAAATATTAAGGCACTATTTATGAGTTTATTTATATTTCTAATCTATTTAAGAAAAAAATGTAGCTTATAGTGATATTTATTACTTATGCTTCAAATCTCATCACTCTCAGTAAAAATGATCTAAATATATTACTTAATAAAAACTGTAAAATCTAAAAAATATAAATATTTTATAGCATATGTATCATATATTTATAATATATAAAACATATATTTTAAAAATATATAAAACATATATTTTAAAAATATATAAAATTTATTTTTTCAAAAACTTTATAACGTAAATTTAATTAATTGTAATTCATGCATGAATTAAATTAACTTAATGGAAAAAATAGGATTGTGAGAAAATTAGTTAGATTTTTACACTGGATATATCATGAAGAGTATCTGAAAATTATATACGAGTATCCTATTAAAGGTACTAACTAGAAAAGAGGAAACGACGAACTATTGATTAACACATTATATAAATCTAATTAGTATTAATGAGAATACAAAGAACGTACAATCATTAAGTAATAAGACATTTGTATAGCACAACTAATATTAGTAGCAGTTTTAAATACTTGAATTTAAAATTTCCTTGTATAAATGAATGCCTCTAACCCAATACAAGAATATATACATACTATATTTCGATAGCCACCTTCACTACTATATTTCGATAGCCTCCTTCACTACTATATTTCGATAGCCTCCTTCACTACTATATTTCGATAGCCTCCTTCACTACTATATTTCGATAGCCTCCTTCACTACTATATTTCGATAGCCTCCTTCACTACTATATTTCGATAGCCTCCTTCACTACTATATTTCGATAGCCTCCTTCACTACTATATTTCGATAGCCTCCTTCACTACTATATTTCGATAGCCTCCTTCACTACTATATTTCGATAGCCTCCTTCACTACTATATTTCGATACTCTTCACTATATATTTCGATAGCCTCCTTCACTACTATATTTCGATAGCCTCCTTCACTACTATATTTCGATAGCCTCCTTCACTACTATATTTCGATAGCTCCTTACTACTATATTTCGATAGCTCCTTCACTATATATTTCGATAGCCTCCTTCACTACTATATTTCGATAGCCTCCTTCACTACTATATTTCGATAGCCTCCTTCACTACTATATTTCGATAGCCTCCTTCACTACTATATTTCGATAGCCTCCTTCACTACTATATTTCGATAGCCTCCTTCACTACTATATTTCGATAGCCTCCTTCACTACTATATTTCGATAGCTCCTTCACTATATTTCGATAGCTCTCACTACTATATTTCGATAGCCTCCTTCACTACTATATTTCGATAGCCTCCTTCACTACTATATTTCGATAGCCTCCTTCACTACTATATTTCGATAGCCTCCTTCACTACTATATTTCGATAGCCTCCTTCACTACTATATTTCGATAGCCTCCTTCACTACTATATTTCGATAGCCTCCTTCACTACTATATTTCGATAGCCTCCTTCACTACTATATTTCGATAGCCTCCTTCACTACTATATTTCGATAGCCTCCTTCACTACTATATTTCGTTAGCCTCCTTCACTACTATATTTCGATAGCCTCCTTCACTACTATATTTCGATAGCCTCGTTTCTATCCTCCTGATGACGAGGCTATCAAAACATAGTAGTGGGTCTCTGGTTCTTTTCTGTGTGTTCTTGATATATATATTTATTATTATAACATATATTTATAGATATTATATAATATATACATAAAATTACTAAATATATAGTTTATATATATAAATATATTTTTATTAGATTAGGGATCACACCTATTCTATCAAACGGCCGATATATTATTGAATCTGTTATATATATATGATCAAACCACAATAAGAAATGGGAAAACAAGACTAAGATCTTTCAACCGTAACAAGCGGTCTTCGTCAGAGTCAAAAACCCAACTGACGAAGACCGCTTGTTACGGTTGAAAGATCTTAGTCTTGTTTTCCCATTTCTTATTGTGGTTTGATCATTGATTGTTGTTTCACGTGTTTATGTGAAATCTTTATATATATATATATATGTACATATATGATATGTATATATATATATCATTAAAATTAACCGCAGTCTCGGCATTCACGATCTTAAGACTGAGAGATTCGATCCTACGAACTAACCTCCTGCTAGCAGGGTTCAACTGGAAAAGGAGTTGGCCAAGTGACATGTTAAATTAAAATCGATGACTCATGCTTAGTCATTGCTATAAATAGATTAAAAGGATAGTACAGGTTAATATAAAGAGAAGGTCAAAGGTCAAAAATTCATTATTTACCTTTGACCTTCTCTTTATATTAACCTGTACTATCCTTTTATTCTATTTATAGCAATGACTAAGCATGAGTCATCGATTTTAATTTAACATGTCACTTGGCCAACTCCTTTTCCAGTTGAACCCTGTTAGCAGGAGGTTAGTTCGTAGGATCGAATCTCTCAGTCTTAAGATCGTGAATGCCGAGACTACGGTTAATTTAAATGATACTTGTTTAAAAGAGGATCTGCTGCCTATTTATACCAATATATATATATATATATATATATATATATATATATATATATATATAATAATATATATTGAAAAAGACGAGCCAATCCCTGTTACGTATTACTTTGGGTACTTCTTATTGGTTGTGGGTGTTTTTTCGTTAAATACGTTTCTCCTTAGCATACTCCGTCTGCTCGGCCGCCTCAGCCTTCACTCCAGGAGAGGGCTCGCCGTCCCTACTTAATTGTCCAATAGAGTTGGATGAAGGTCTTGGCGTCCCGGCTTGGAAGTGTACCTCGTCGAACTCGGTGTTTACTATGGGCTTAGTGGATTTCATTAGATACTGGTTGTTGGTGTTTTCTGTAGATTCTATTGTTGTGGGTGTATGTAGAACCTTTCCCCGTCGGTTTCCTAACACGCTTGGCCGCATCCGCCGTCCTTCCTGGAGAGGGCTCGCAGTCCCTACTTTAATTTCACAGAGGGCAGGAATGGCATAGGCGTCCTCACGCAGAAGGGTTCCTCGTAAGAATCTGGTCCGGGCTATGGGCATTATGAGTTGAAGTTGAGTGTGTGTGGCGTTTGTCATTAGACCCCTTTACTGCAGTGTTTTCTTGAAGAATGCGTGGCGTCTTCCTCGTGTCGTTGCGACCGGTTTCGACCGTTCCTCAGTCATTCTCAAGCTGGTGGGTGTAGTTCCTGGCTGGATTGTGCGTTATTATATGTTGAATGCCAGATTAGATATTGAAAAAGACGAGCCAATCCCTGTTACGTATTACTTTGGGTACTTCTTATTGGTTGTGGGTGTTTTTTCGTTAAATACGTTTCTCCTTAGCACACTCCGTCTGCTCGGCCGCCTCAGCCTTCACTCCAGGAGAGGGCTTGCCGTCCCTACTTAATTTTCCAATAGAGTTGGATGTAGGTCTTGGCGTCCCGGCTCGTCTTTTTCAATATCTAATCTGGCATTCAATATATATATATATAGTGAGATAACAAAAGTTAAAATTCCATAAAAATAACATTTTTTTAAGTGTAAGGTTTTCTAATAACAGCTAAGGTCAGTACAGAAGAACGAGAAGTACTCTACAATGTGATGAACCCATTCAGTGAGATTTTTTTATCTATTTTAAGTGACGTATGTGCATTTAGACATTAATTACATAATCATTTATATTCAAAAGCGTATGTCTAAACTTTAAAATTGAAAATTATTGTTTTCAATACAATAATATTATATTTATCGTATTTATAATCTAGTTTTAAACAGTAACAACAAAGAAAGTTTAAGCTTTTAAAAATTCAAAAATATCTCTAACATTATTACTTCCAATACCAAACTCAATTTATGTTCACACATTAATCAAACCATATTTAAAATTCCCTCTCAACCAATATGCAAAATTAATGAAAAAAATCAAATAAGTTCATTAGTTACAAAAACATGTAGAAGAGAAATTCTTAACAATTTTTTTTTGTAAATTCCTTATTCTTTCTTAGTTTTGTCGGAAATGCTAATTATGATATTGTGTGCAGTGGTTTAAATATAAATAAATTAAGAGTGAGAAATAAATTCCTTTAGCCAGTAAAGGATGAGGGAGAAAACTGTTTTATAAGGGTATCCCTGCTCAACCCTTAATGAGCAGTATGGGAAGCCGGAGGTTTAATTCTGGTAAATGCGGAAAATATTTCTAATTTACGCTTCTAATCATACAGTAAGTCAGGAACACTCTAAAACTAGTTACAGCTACATTGTTGTGAAATTAATTTCTTTTATTTTATAATAACATTTATTCTATATTTTTCATAGTAATTTGTTTATTGAAACTTGAAAAATTAATATTGTTAGGTAAGTCCGTCTTACCTCGGATAATCTCTTAGCTGTTGTACTCGTTTAACTGGTTTCACGCGTAGTGTATACTCAAGTAGGACTTTGTATTAGTAGGTTAATAGAGTTACTAAAAATATGGATGAGAGATTAGGGGTCATTACTGAAGAACCTCTCTGCAGAAAGTGCAACATGATGGAGAAAACAGCACATCATTTGTTATTTCTATGTGAAGCCTCAACAGCATCTCAAAATTTAGGATTAAGACCTGAAATTGACAAAATATGCAAAGAACTTGTCGGGTTCCTATTGGGTTTCTTAAGATACCCGAGATTCATCTGATAGAGATTAGTCGAAACAACGGGAAGTGTATTCTCTCGAGGTATTAGTATCTGAGCCTAGACCACGTGAGTCCCTCAGCACTCTCAAAAAAAAAAAATGATAATATGGATGTATTTAAAAAATTAAGTTACCACTGTCACGTAAGACGCGACTACCCCTTTAAATAATGCTTAGCATAATGGACCAAAAATAGGAGCATAAAGTTGGAGTGGTCTACAGAAAGTATAATAAGTAAACCTTTTACAAAATTTACAGAAATAAATTTTATTAATTGATTTATCATGTATTATTATATATGATTATTTAATTTATTTCATTAATTAATAGTCGCGTCTTACGTGACAGTGGTAACTTAATTTTTTAAATACATCCATATTATCATTATTTTTTTTAATGATGAGAGCCGGTTGTTGTGGTTGAAACATTTTAGTTTTGTTTTCCCATTTCATTTGTTGTTTGATCATTGATTATATATATATATATATATATATATATATATATATATATATATATGATATACATATATACATATACAAGATATACATATATACAAGGTTTGATTTATATATAGAATAGAAGAGGTCAAGAACAATTCTTGGAGATTATATATATCTCATCAATTGATTGACCATAAATCTAGAATTTTTTGTTGAAAATTGAGTAACGCAGAATATAATTATATAATCGTTGCCCTAAGAACACATGCAGTCATGCGAAGTGCTCTTCAATGTACTTACACATCCTAGAAGTATTCTTTTAATCGTTTTAAAAGTTATGATTTTTTTTATAGAAATTCTAATTTAATGTAAAGAAACTGTACAAGTAGGAAGGTTATTTTAAGTTATATCTCGCGGTTTTAGGGCCATATTTGAATGTCCAAAACTCCTGATATTTTCGTTATAATATATTAATTTTAATCAGTATTAACATTCTAAACCTCTTTTTGTATGTTTGTGTTCTTAAACTTCTTTAAGGAATATTTCTGGGTTCAACTGCATTATAATTGGTCATAATCAAAGTTGACGGTGTCACCAGTATCATGTTCATAAAGAACTATATTAAACTTAAATTAAAACTTTTAATTATAATTCAAAACTATCTTTTATGTTAAAGAAAAATAAATTGTATTTTTTTCTAGAAATACTACAAATATTCTAATTGAATTATAAAAGTTTAACTTTCTGGAGTTAGTACCTCAAAAGTAAAAAAATAGAATATCTATTCGCGTAATGGGTGAAAGTTGACTACGCATGATGTAATGTAGCTTACAGAACGGAAACACAGAGTTCTATGGGTATAATTTCGATCTGTTGAATCAAACAATGAACTTGTAGGGATTATCAAGCATTCGAATGCACCCCATCCACACACATTATGGAAACAACTTCAGAAATGGACTCAATCGACCTCAAAACAAGTAAATCCTTTAACGTCTCCAAATAGATTTATTTTATGATCGCTGTACATATATCATGTTCTGAGTATAAGAATTCTTGTATCAAAAGAAAACTTCATGAAGAAGGTTAAAGAGGCATTGGGAAAAGTTTAAGGTAAAAGGAAAGTCGGAAAGAGTGGCCCATACCTGTTTGGGCTTAATGAACCAATCGAAACAGAGCGCTTAAAAGCATCATGAACTGGTTTTTTTTTTTCTTTTTGATGCTTAAAAACACATTTTTTTCCCACTAAAGTGGTCGAAAATGAAAGAAATGAAATGAGTAATGAGAAGAGTCCTGTGAAAGAGGTTAGCAGCTCAGCACACTAATTGCTAACGGGGACACTCCTATTAGCAGTCGCCTTATTTAGTCCACTCTTCTCACCCGGCCTGCCTCTGTACTTCAACTAATGCACTTCTCAATAATATTCTACTACTTTTAAATTTAATTTTAATTTCTTTTTTCACCATACAACTTCCAAATAAAAATACATTCTCACAAATAATTTACAATTTTTTTTTGATTTTCTCAACCTTGAAACTAAATTACTGTGCAAGATTTTAAATTTGTCTTTATTTTTAAACTTAATTTATTTCATAGAAATATTCAAAACCAAATAAACAATTTACTGACACCAATCGCAGTAAATACTAAGTTCTGAATTGTTTACTAATTATAAAAAAAAATTAAATTATTTTAACTATATATAATGATAATGGTTACTATATATTTTAATAATAACATTGATATGTTCGTTTAATTATTTTTCCGTACTGTCTCATTTGGGTATTATGCATATTTAAAGCATTTGAATTATGAAAAAATGATGTTGATTCAAAACAAAAGAAATACGATTCCAGCAACACTATTTTGCTCACACATGAATAATAATGAAAAAAATTACGAAAGTCCTAAACAGTTTAACAGTTTAAACTGTTCCGTAGCTCTCTGATGGTTTTTGAGCAACTGTACGAGTATATCATCACGATTTGAAGTGATCTCAGAGATCAATTACAAATTTAGTAATAAGTAATTGATTATGAAAACTAAGAAATATCATCCTTATAATCTAACTCTCTCACTTCTCATTATTTATATCACACTCGTGAGAAAACTTCCCTCCAAATATATCTTAAAAGAACATCATTATTCTGATGTTCACATAACTAAACATCCAAGCTAAACCATCACTCCCAAAATGTCTGCCAAGTATATGCTCACTTTTAAAGGGGACATTTCATTTTGAGATAAAGCAAAGTAAGAGGAGTTAAGAAACATTAGACATTGCACGTGAAAACATTGTTTAAAAAAAAACCTTCGAGTAAGAGAAATGATCAACACAATGTGTGATGTAATGAATAACGACGATATGTTTCTCTCTCATCTCATATTGCAATTTATAATGAGTAAACTGTCATATTCTACACCACCCAAGCTCCATTTTAAAAAGTTGAGAGTAACATATTCTGTTCCTCTGTGATGGCTACAGAGTGTCTTTTCCAAATAAACCGCAAATATAGATGACTGACTAATACTGAGAAAAAGGACGAAGACCTCTATTGGCCAAAAACAGTATTTTGACGAATTTAGTTTTGATATAGCAAATCGTAAAATGTACTGTAAGCGATACCCTTATGATACCTCTTCATGCTTAGCCAGTATAGACGATGTAGATGGTATCACGAGATTAAAGAGGGACGTCTTAAGCTCCTTCATTCTGTTCACAACGTCCAGGTCTTGGTAAGAACCAGGATAGAATAGAAGATGCATTCTACTGCACTTTTTCATTTCAGCTCACTTAAATTGATGAAACGACAATTAAATAGTCAGCAAACACAAGAATATGATTATGAAATCAGTATCATGAGTCACTTCTCATCGTCTTTCCACCTTGAGACAAGTCGTTGAGGAAGTGGAGGAGGCAGGTGGACCCTTCCATCCATGAAGGCCCTATGGGTTCATTCACGATAGCTCTAACTCTGAGGGAGGAGTTGTCTAAAACTGGTAAAGAAGAGAGCACCTAGTCTCTCAGACTTCTCAAACAAAACGGTATGAACAAGTTGTCTTCATCGCCAATAAACGAAGAAACTGCTGAAGATGTCCTTTGTTTTGAAGGAGGGGTTGGGAGGTTCACAAACACAGTGCGATGTAGTATCAATATCAAACTTCTGCGTTCTAATATGAACATTCTTTAATGTGTAAGTCACTTTATAGAACATAATCAGAGAATGATTATCAATTGTTGTTATTTTATGATAATGCTCCAGCATTGTGTGAACCAGAATATAAAACACATCCTCTGGGGCACCAGGTACCACAATATTTTTGCAGGCGGCTAACACCTTTTTACTTTATTTCTACAGTGTCGATACTTTGAACCAATACATTACAGCAAATTCTTTGGGTCATCAAGGTTACAGAAGATTGGAATAACAAAAGATGATTCCGAGAACTTCGTGAACTAATAGAAACCATATTCAGTTCATGAATACATGATGTGTTTGAATAGTAATTATATATATATATATATATATAAATGATCAAACCACAATAAGAAAATGGGAAAACAAGACTAAGATCTTTCAACCGTAACAAGCAGTCTTCGTCAGAATCAAAAACCCTTATTTTCTTATTGTGGTTTGATCATTGATTGTTATTTCACGTGTTTATGTGAAATCTTTATATATATATATATATAATGTAAGATATAACAACACTTTAAACTAAACATTTAAAATATAGACCAACGTCTAAACCACCGTAAAAAATACAAAAATCTTTTGACCAAAACAACTGCAGTTGCAGTTCAAGTACCTTAGAATAGAAACAAAACTAAAGTTTATCGGGACTCGAGTTCCTATAAACTGAGTCCCGTTAACCTTTAATTTTGTATATATATATATATATAACAGTTAAAAATTCGAGATAGGTAGCACACAAATTAAAGTAACACACTAGAAACTCAAATTTTCGGGCAATCCGTCTTCAGGAGAAAAGAGAAAGGGAGACCAAGCACATTGATATATATATATATATATATAAGCCTGTGCTATGTATGTGTGTGTCTTTTTCCGAACAACAGAAACTCTGTTATGAGGGATTTCATTTTTCTCCACACCTATCACAGGGTACAACGTGTATACAACAATCAAGTACATATTAAAACAATACTATTCTATAACTAAGATTAAGTAAACATAACACATAAACATTAATTAAATTGTTAAAAATATATATACAGAAATTACTAAACTAAAATGATAAACAAAAATAGTATTAAGAGTTTTATAGATTAATGGTGTTAACATATATATCTTTTTTGTTTTAATCTAAAATATAAAATAAAATCATTATTAAATATGCCTATTAACTAAAAGATATTCAATGAAATTTTAACCAGAAAAATTTTAAAATGACATTAGAGATCATATGATTTTAATTATGTTGTTCAACCAGCAAGTTCTGTACCATGGTCATAGTAATTAAAATTAAGTTTGCCGGAATGGATCCAATAGTGGACAGTGATATGATAAGTGATACCATGTCTAGTCAGTAAGTCTGTCACATGAACAGCTTGAAGTTTCAATATGTGTAATCTTTTTAGGTAATGTCCAGTCCTGCTATGTGTGCGTGAGTGTGTGGGGGGGGGGGGGGTGCGAGTGTGTGTGTGAGTGTATGTCTGTGTGTGTGTGTGTGTGTGAGAGAGAGAGAGTGTGTGTGTGAGAGAGAGAGTGTGTGTGTGTGTGAGTGAGTGTGCGCCTGTGTGTGCTTGAATACGTCACTTCAAATGAACAATAGTATAAAATCTGAATACAGTCTAAGAAAGAATCGTTCCTCTGACTTGGAGAGAAATCAAATTTTTGTTGTAACCTAGTTGTTTAACGAGAACTGCCTGAGCGTATTCTTTAACGAGTAATTCCTATGCATTCATTCTACTTTTCTTTCATGGAACAGCCAAACGAGCAAAGTTTCCCTTCTTTGTTTATTTGTTATATCTGTCCTCTACCAGAAAAAATAGTTTCCACCAAAAATAGATTAGTAAATATTTATTTTGTCTAAATAAATAGTTTGACATAATGAAATGTAAATACTACGCTAAAATAAACTCCGTGAGTAGACTCACAGCACTTTCAATCTTCCACATGAAACTGCTTTATTTAATATTTAAGTATACATTTTTTCATCTCTTGGTTTTTTAACTATATTTGATTTACTTTTTGCATCTTTATAAATAAAATAATGATTTTGTCTGTACATTGCTTAGAACTGACTCATTTCAAGTTTTCTTTACGTTTCATACATTGGAGAAACCGAATCCCTTAGAAATTCCCTTAGAAAAATTTCTGTCGGTTTGTCGGTTTGTCTGTTTGTCCGCAAAACTTTGTCACAAGTAAACTCAGCTACCATAAGACATATAAAGCTGAAACTTTTAGAGTAGATTTGAGTATGTCTAACTTAAAATATAGGCTCTGAATTGATTGGAAATTCAACGTAGAAGTGAAGTTATGGACGTTTAAAGCAAAAACGTTTGTCACAAGTAAACTCAGCCACCATAAGACATGGTGAGCTGAAACTTTGACACCGGATTTGTGTATGCCTAACTTAAAATACGGGCTCTAAATAGATTCATAATTCAGTACAGAAGCAAAGTTATAGGGCTTTAAGCGTATTTTCCTAACTTCACAGACAAGTTTGTTTTGAAAATACACAGGTGTGGCAAGTAGGTATTGTTAGTTGATTTTAATTTCATTGGAGCATATGAATATATTGCGTATTTGACATCTTTGAAAAGGTGTTTCCCAGAGTTGAGGATGTACTATCTATTACGAATAAATAGTTTTGTAAACGAGAAATTCTCAACTCTTAATATGAACAGGCAGGAAAAATCAACAAACAAGTTCTTACGCTATATCATATCGAGGAAAGAACTTACAAGTCAATAAAGAGATTGGATTAGTGATGAAGAAGCAGTTCATTATCTAATTGAATTTCTTTACTCTGAATTTATTTCTCCTGGACTACCTGCTCATGAGTAAAAACTTAAAGTAGGAGCACCGATTATTTGCAATTTAGTAGCAGTAACAAATTTCATGTAGGAAACATGAGTGCCCCAAAACTGTGCAACGGGACACGACTCTGCACGGTTCGTGCTCTACACAGATATGCCATAGAGACGGACATAATGACTGGATGTCGTATTGGGGAGTCTGTGTGTATACCACACATACCATTGATTCCGAGCCACTGTCTGTTTCCGTTGAAATGATTGCAAAGTCCTGTCAGTCTATTTCGCAATGACGTTAACTAAGTCGCAAAGGGAGACTTTAACTAACGCAGGAATTCAAGTTAGCGAGACGAAGTTTTTCTCACGTGGTCAACTATAGTTTACTTGCTCAAGAGTCAGAGGTTCCAATTGTTTGTTCTTCCGTGAACCTGAAGGACAGACAGCTAATGTGGTGTATACAGAGGCATTTGTTTAACACTGTACTAATAATGGTATTTTCTACTATTCTATAATTTCTTATTATAGTATTAGTATAATACTATAATTCATATTTTTGAATACCAAGTATAATAGAATTTTTGATTCCGTCAAAGACGGGTACGTTTGCTAGTTTAATTATTTTTCTATAAATTTCTTAATAATAATACATAGAATGTTATTACATTTATTAAAATATGAGCGAAACAATAATTGAACAAACTAAATTAATGTTTTTAAAATTAAGTTAAACACCATTAAGTACATGGTCTGTTCTGTTTACTATTGTAAAAAACTTTTTTAACAATGTTGGATTCCTTAGACATCTTAATTTTATAAAAAAAATATAGATCCAATTTCAACTTATATATAATTTAGGATTTCTACGTTCCTATGTACATTTAACTTCTAAGTTGTTATGTACTACCCGTGTTTGTATATATATATTATATATATATATATATATATATATATATATATAAAGATGTCACATAAACACGTGAAATAACAATCAATGATCAAACCACAATAAGAAATGGGAAAACAAGACTAAGATCTTTCAACCGTAACAAGCGGTCTTCGTCAAGTTGGGTTTTTGACTCTGACGAAGACCGCTTGTTACGGCTGAAAGATCTTAGTCTTGTTTTCCCATTTCTTATTGTGGTTTGATCATATATATATATATATATATATATATATATTATATATATATATATATATATATATGGTTGTTATTTCATGTGTTTATGTGAAATCTTGTTACATATATATAAATGATCAAACCAAAATCAGTTGGATTTTTCAATCTGATGAAGACCGCTTGTTACGGTTCAATGATCTTAGTCTTCTTTTCCCATTTCATATTGTTTGGGTTTGACCATTGATTGTTATTTCACCTGTTTATGATAAATGTTGTATATTATATATATATATAGTTTAATGTAGAAAAAGAAGCATAGAGAAATTAAAAGCACACACTTACAGTCTCTAATTTTCTACACTCTCTAATTTGGTTGGAGACGGTCTCCAACCGTCTCTGAACCAGTGCGCTTGGTTTCCCTCTCTTATCTCTCCTGAAGACTGTTCAAACCAAAAATTAGAGACTGTAAGTAGTGCTTTTTATTTCTCTATGTTTCTATTTCTACATTAAGCTATATTTGCCCATTTCGGGTCATATTTCAAACGAAATGGTATATATATTCATATATAATGAAATTTTTATATTCGTAGTAGTAGTAGTAGTATAGTAGTATAGTAGTAGTAGAACTACTCCATCAGTTCTGTTATTCGTTGATTATAGAAGATGTTTATAAATCTACCAAGTCAGGATCATACATTTACATAGAAAAAATGTAAGGATGTAACGCATAACATACGTATTACTGTAAATATAAATAGTCTTTTACTGAATGTGCAAGCTTATACTAAAAGGGTCGCAGCTCAGTCAATCTAAACGAACCGGAAAGTAAAAAAATAAATACCCTTATTATTGTATGGCTTGTATACCAAACTGTAGTACCTGGAAATCTAATATTCTCTAATAGTGATTAAAAGTACTTCAGGTAACCAAAATCTATGAGCCGACAGCATTCATAGTAAGTTTTGAAATAATAAGTAAACACTAAGGACTTCCGAAAGTGACCCTTAAAAATAAATGCCAATTATTTTTTAATTTAAATTACTGATATAAATTGTATAATATAAATGTAATTGTTTAATTTACCATTAGTCTACTTTTCTCGTGTTCGCGAAGTTAATTGAAGTGCGAAAGAATAAAACACTGTTAAATATCTAACTCCATCCCCTTGTTTTCCAAGAGTTAATAAATTGAAGCTTTTTTATTTTAAACTTTTTTAATTGACTTCAAAAACTGATTAATCACTAATCTTCATTCTCTTTCTCGTGGCAAAGATTATTTCAACAAGCAAGAAACCCTTTAATTGAATTCAGTTTCTCTTAAATACAAGAAAAATTTGATAGAGACCTTTAAACGCCTTTGCAATGAGAAAAGAATTTCTATTATAATTTAATAATGAACTAAATTAATAAACCCTATAATAAGCAGACATCAGTGTTAATAATCTATAAACTAGTAAAGAAAACTATCGGAATGTTAATATCATTACTAATATGTCGTCATTTCATCGTTTATTGATAAGTAAGAAGTTACAAATGCTTTCTTGGATTAGTTTCATATAATTTCACAAAATATCTGATATCGCAACAGAGCTTTCACAATGTGATTGGCATTTTAGTTTCCTTCAAAAGAATGAAATGAATTATTTACTTTGGACATATCAGTGTACATTTGGACAAATTTACAACTCTACTTATACATGTAGAATCTACAAATACGAGTCCAACGACCAACAACCAACGATTCTTTCCGTGCAGTTGTAAATAGCAGCGTTCCAGACCACGGCCTACTACTGCTGAATTGTTATACTTCTTTGTTTGTGGAGTCAGTAAGTAAGTGTCTGTGATCTTTTATTTCGTGGTCGTCTGATATTCTTGAGTCGTGAAATGTTGTCGGTCTAGGGTTTGGATTTTTATTTTAACAACAGCCTCTATGATGCATGTGATTAGGAAGTTCTCAGGGATAGGCTTTGAACAAGGAGGTTTGGATGGGGTGGCAATACGAGTAATTCCCTCTACTAAAAACATATTGGGGAACACATACATCAAATAACATGTCTACTGAGTAGAGGTGGTCAAATAACAACTCAATATTGCATTGGTCTTATTATCAAATCTCTCGCAGACATCATCTTACATCTCAAATAGTCCTTGCCAGAAACACAGACGACGATAGTAAGGAGCCTTGAGAATTACTTCATCAAGTATTAAGTTAAAATCAATGTACTTAACAAGTAATTTAATTAGATAGTTTGTCAAATAATGTAATCAATACAGATAATCAATTGTTATTAAGGCCATCTCAATACAGCATTCGTGCAAAATCGAACCAACACAAACGGCCAAAGCATCAGGAATTTTAACTTTTAAACTCCACATCTGAAAAAGGGCAAGATACACCGAGCATTTCAATACTAATTGTTAATTTCAATTTTAATTAGTTTACAATAGTTTAGAAAGGGAATCAAATTTTGCTAACCATCTATAACTCAATTTATATAAATGTAATTATTTAAAAACTTAAAGGAGCATTTCATTTAATATGGAAGGTATAAAAACTTGTAAATCGAAAAAATAATAACGAGAATATGGTTAGAAAATAGTCGACCATTACCATTACGAGATAACAGAGCCACAGGGTTGTGTAAACTGGAAATTTAAAGTTCGTGATGATTCCCCTACTGGCGATGTGTGCAATTATTACTATTTTTAGCGACACTAGATCAATATCTAAGAAGTGGATTGGAACCAGTCTCTCTGTCAACAAGTCAACGTCAAATAATCATCTTTGAAATCAATTTCAACATTCCAATTACATTAAATCAACAACAGAAACAAATATGCATTCTTGTCCAAGCTAACTGCCGTGAAAAACCTGAGAATCTTTACAATTGACAATGTTGTCAATTGGTATAGCAAAAAACATTTAGATTGATTGAAAAACCTGAAAACACTTTGTGAGTGTTTTACAAAGTGTTTTAATGAAGCACTAGCTATTTTGCGCATCAACCTTTTCGATCCTTTAGTCTTTTTAGAATTTCCCATGTGTAATACTCTGGATAGAAATGTCAGAGGACTCATTATTTTATCTTTGACAACATAAACTTTTTTATTGTTTGAACTTTACATATTGTTTAATCTTTTCATATTTCTTTGATAAAACATCAAATATTTCACCAACTTGAATTCAAATTTTGAATTTTTGAATTACAAATCTCTTAATATTTAAAAAAAAATATTATCTTGATAATTCAAAAAAAATTTAACATTTTAGAAAATATTAATAGTTTAATTAACATTAAAGTAGGAGTATTATTTATGAAGAACTAAAGAATAATATCATTAATCCCATAATTTTTTTCACTCAAATGTTACTAATTGAAAAAGTGTGAAAGAAAATTTGCGAGAGATGTTATATTCTTCTTTTTAATTAAAATAAGTGTATTTGTGACTAATAATCTCGTGATAACAACAATAAAAATATCATGATGAAGCAATTTAATGATGTTAATTCTGGAGTTGCCTACACTCAACTTTACTAAAAGTCAACACAATATTTAACTCTTTGACAATCAGTTGAGTTTTGGTTTCTTTTTAAAGTGGCTATTCTTTAGATATAATTTCTAACTATTTGGTGAAGTATTATAGAACTTATATATAATCAAGTTAATGATTCATTATTCTAATCTGGCTATACTATTACATGAGGTGGCAAACATTTTGAAATTATGACCTAGAAAAACTGGATATGTTATTATTTAATTGAGGTCTTTAGCTAAAGTATGTATTACATGGCTTTTCCAATTTAGTCATTCTTCTGAAGAGACTCCAAATTATTTGAATACCTCTGAGAGTTCTAGCTTAAATAAAGCGACATTTTCAATAAAAAGACCTTTCAGTTCTACTATCATTCTTCTTCAGAAAGGAATAAATTTTTTGGACTATTATTATCGAAAATTTCTCTTTTACCCATGTTTCCCCAATTTGGAAAACAATAAGCTTTTCCATTGTTCAAACTTTACAAATTGTATAATCTTTTCATATTTTATTTGATTATATCTAAAAAGTCAAATATTTCGTTCACTTCAATTAAAATTTTAAATTTTTGAATTGAAAATCTAATAATATTAAACAAAATAATCTCTTTATAATTAATTGATAAGAAATGGCAGCACCAAATAGCATTTTTGTTCATATGACAAGGCCATCTGCATCTCATTAAAACATTGATTATATAGAATAGGATTATTCCTTACCAATCACAAAAATAGAAGCAAAAGCATAAAATATATGCTTTATATAAAATATAAACTAAAATTTTATATAAAATGCTATATATAAAATATATAGTTTGCTTTAACTTAAATTTTAAAAAATGAATCTTCTACATATCATGTTAATCATAAAAATATCTCCAAAATCATTCTTAACATTGAATTGCATTTGTTTTTGACACGGTTTTGTTAAAAATGTCTAAATCAGTATAAATTTACCATACTAACAAGTACGGCAACTTATTTATAATTAAATTGAGTTTTCAGTTCTTAGAGCTGTTATGCTATAACTTTCTTCTTGTGTCGACCATTCAGAGTTAAGTGACATCGACGGCTGGATGACCATGAAATCCAACAACACTCAATTTTCAATAAAAAAAATACCTTTACCGTTGTTTTTTATTTTTTTTAATTTTTTAAAAAAAAAACTAAAAAAATGTATATTCTTTTTAATTTGTGCTCGGTTTCATCAGTTTCATCGGTTTTATCAGTTTCATCACACTGCTAAAGTTTTGACGCTAGAGAGTTAATAGTTTAGGTAAAAAAAAGGTTGTTTCTAATCTCATTTTGACCAAAAAAATGTTAATTTTCTATGATAAAATATTTTCCTAAAGCCAATTCGGCCCATCTATACTATTGAGCTTCTTTTTTGATAAAATATGAATTTGATCCATGAAAGAGGGAGAGGTGTGCTGTAGTGTGCCCACAATCTTTCGGATACATACCCACCGAACTATACACACACAAGCACACACACACCACACACACACAACACACACACACACACACACACACACACATACCATCATGGAAAAACCTTAAGAAATGAACTTTGGAGATCTCTCAAAACATGTAATAAGTCACAACATAAAATAAAACAATATTGACAGCTGATGATTGTTTGATTTAAATTTTTTACAAATTCAGTAAAAAGGGTTTTCTTGCAAGCAAACTGAATTAAATAATTACCTTTATTCACACCTAGTTAATGTTCTATATTCGAATAAGACGTGGCCACACTATTCATCCTGTGGATTCCCTAAAGTCGGCATCATTCTACAACTGAAGAGGTATTTTAATGTTTCACTAATTTTAGCTTAAAACCCTGAATGATTTCTTTTAATAATGTTTAATTAAAAAAGTTTTCACAATGTAATATTATTTTATGTAAGGAATGTATCTGAATGTAAGAGTCTCCTTTTACTTTTCTTATGCAAATTCTTTCTCTAGAAATGTTTCAACCTTTCATTTAAAGTCCGCCCGAGATGTGGAGTTGGGTTAAAATATACATTTATAACTCTATCATTAGCTGTATAAAAAGTATTTAACAAGAACCTTAATGGTAAAAGAAAATGAGTAGCATCTAAAGTAAAGAACTCCTAAAAGGATTGACAAACATTTTATGAATTAAATGGAATAACGGATTTTATCAGTTTATTAAATAAAAGAATTGCTTAAGATGGCATTAGTTAAAAACGAAGACTTATCCCTTCAAATAAGAGTTCGAAATAACAGTTGTATTCAGAACGTTTGCTCAGTACGTGATTTTACCAAATAGTTAATGCTCAGTAAGATTCAAAAAATTATTTAATAATAAAACTACTCTCAAAATTCAAAACAATGACCTGGTCTTTTAACTCGATTATGTTCAGATTGTATCTCAAAATTCTTTACTACCTCGCTAATCGTCGTCAGATTGAATCTTTTATACATATACATGAAGATAGTTTGTACATATTCTGTACTTTTTTGGTAGTTTTTTTTTAATTGTAGAGACTTTTTGTGGTGGATAAACCATCTAATTCTTGAACCAAATAAATACAGTAAATGAGATATGAAGCCTCTTTGACTACAGTTCAGTGAACCCTGAGCCGAACAATTGACTTTACTTCAAATTATCTCAAGCAAAAGCTATTTAAGATTTATATTTTAAATTAAATTAGATGAGCTTGACTCTGATTTAAGGTATGAACTTAAAATTTGTTCATACCTTAGAACCTTAGAATGACTCTGTATTCCAAAAAAAATGTTCGCACTTTACTAATTAGTATGCAAATTTCAAGATATAAGGAGTTCATTTTACCTTTTCCAATTTTTTGCCAGGTCAAGGCACATCAGGCAAGTGCTTTATAATCTTATTACTTAGTAGCAGTTCGTTTAATAATTTTATTTCAAACTTTTTAAATAATAATTCATAATGTCAGCATAAAGTGAAGTGTTGCCTACAGACCGTTATTTGTGAACTTATGGCTACAATAAGGCCACAAATTTAGCATACCATACAATTACAATAGTGTACTTCTAAATCCTTTATGAACAGAGACACAAACAAACAGTCAGAGTATACAACTTTTTTTTATCAAGCATACAAATGTTCTGTCTGTTACTCCTTTCGTCTAAATTACTGAAAGAGTAAATAAATGAACACGGAATGTTGTTGATAGTATTGATGCAATAGTTCACCAATATACTATGATATCATAGAGTACGAATGATGACTGCATTAGGTCTGAGAAATGTATAATTTATTTTGACAGATCTAGAATAGAGTCACCTGTTACTCAGTGGACTGTGACTCAGTCCACTGCTTTAAGATCAAAATTGCTGAAAAAAATAAAAAAAACTATTTAACTTAAACAATCAACATGGAAAAATTTTAAGAATTCAATTTCTATAACTTCTGTAGATAATATTTCTTTTATAAACTTATGTGTATACAGTAACCATAACTCACATGATACTAAATTAAATATTTTAAATTTCTCAGATTCCTTTATTTTTCTGAATCTTTTGTAATATTGAAATAAAAATTATTTAATTGTAGTTTTTTTTTAAAAAAAATGCAATTAAATGTTTAATATATATTAGAAGCATAAAAAAGAAAAATTATGAAATGACTATTTTAATAACAGACGTTTCACAGTAAACTATAGATATAGTGTAAAGGGATGAACACACTTACAGTCTCTAATTTTCGGTTGAACCGTTATCACTCTACTCTCCTGATGACGGTTCAAACGAAAATTAGAGACAGTAAGTGTGTTCGTCCTTTACTCTATATCTATAGCTTACTGTGAAACATTTGTTGTCCTTTGTGGATCGTTTTCCCGTTGATAATATTTTAATAATAGTTAATTTATAAACTTATTAAAAGATTATTCTTTTACTCACTTTTATTTAAACTGGTCTAAATTGTATCATCGCATTTAACTATTTAGTTTATGGATATATGATTTTTTTCTATTTAGCCTAACTTCCTTGCTCGGCACCTGCTGCAGTCTGAACACTTATTGGCAGGGTCATATTTATTTGTTTCCAAATGTTGCATTTTTATGCCAAACACAATTTTTTTTCACCCAAACACAAGAGTGTCAATACCAAAATCAAGCTTTAATGCTATAGCTGATCAGTATAACTGATCATTCAATACACCAGAATAAATGTTTTTGAACATAAATGTGCATATGAATAAAGAATATACAATATAACAAAATAAAGGAACTTTTACTAATTAAATTTAGCTTTATTAAAATAACTAAATATAGTGTAATCTGCTTTTGATAACAATAATCCGATTAAAAAATATAAATAAAAATTTAGAATATTCTATAAAAAGTTCAAACATAAACAAAACTGGTAGTTTTTAACAATCCATAAACTTAACACATTTTCTATTTTCTTTGCTCATTCGTCTGTTAAGTCTAGTCAATTAACACTTTTCTTAGCCACAATGCATTTATGTTGAAAGTAAGTTTTGAGTTGCGGAGATTCTTAGGATATAGTGAAGACGTTTGAAAGTAACATAGAGGATTCAAGTAATCGTTCGATTCAAGTTCGATTTTACAAAATAACAGAAATAGAAAATATCAGTTTATGTTATAATAATAAAACTGAACCATAAATCAGAACAGTTTATTTTAGTTTAGTTCAGTATTTGCAAAACCTTATTATATTCTGAGGCATACCCTCCCTCTCTAACTTGATTGCATAGTTTTACTAAAAATAGGGGTCAGGTTAGCTCAGTGGTTAACGTACTCGCCTCTGACCTGATAGGACCGGGGTTCGATCCCTACCTGGCCCTCGATTTATCAATGCGGGTGGTGAATAAATATGAGCAAGTCATCCCTCGGAGAAGGACGTTAAACAGTCGGTCCCGAGCCTGTGTGATGTCAGGTACTCGTTAAAGATCCCTGCTCTAAATACACTTGAGTTAGGCAAAATTAAGGACTCCCACTGTAGAATCAATCTTCATTGTGTGGTATCACAAAGGCCCAATGCTCGGCTTAAGTGTGTTCCCTTGGGGGACTACCATGCACCCTAACCTAACCTTTACTAAAAAAAAGTTGATTTTATTTATAAATTTTAACGAAAAATTATAATCCGAGATTTTGCCTGCACTTGAAAAGAGTTTATGGAACTACATTAGTTCATACATTTGATTATTTTACTTGGATGCTAATGGTAGGTTAATATTACTACTGGTTTCTGGGAGAACAACTTGCTGTTTAATTTTAGTAAACTTAACTATGATATTTATTTTTATTTATTTTATATGTATATATTTCAACTGAATTATTAAAGCAGGACTTAAAACATTTATAACAACTTTGAATGTATCTAATTGAAAAGTAGCTTAGAGAAAAGAAAATTTAATAAGTTTTCTTTTAAAAATATAAATTTTTCTTCAAACAAATATAAATATTTAAGTTCTATTTTGTAAGTTTTTATACTTAAAAAATAATTTAATTCAGCATTAAAAATGTAAATCATAAATATGGATTTTCTTAAATCTTGTTCATTTTTAGAATATAAAAACTTTCATTAGCAAATTTGTTAATAAACATTTTGTACCCATATTCTTTTATACAGTTCACTGTTTTATTTGAGTAAAATGAAGTTTTCAAAAAACAAATGTATTTGACTTTCCCATCATGCTTAATTGCTCCCAAACAATAGGGTTCATCTACACTATGAGGCCCATTTTTGCGTAAAATATCAATTTGATCCATCAAAGGTTCTGGACCGTAGCGTGCGCACAAGTTTTTGGATACACACCCATGCACCCACCCACACTCATACACATACAGACAATATCGAAAAAACTTAATAAAACGACTTCTGGGACCACAAAACATGTGATTCGGTTAGAACACGAGAGGGATTTTTTTTGTACACTGTACTTTACTTATAGTCAAGTGCTAAAGAAAAATGATGTTTAGTAAGTTTAATGCTGATCTAAACCGGTATAGAATTGAAAATGATATCCTTAACGTCGTTAGCGATGGCTTGGTTTCGAGTATAATTGTTGACAGAGCCTCATGTTGATTTTGATTAGATTAGTTATTACCCAGAGCACTCACTAACCTTCGTCACCTATAGTGCCACACAAGCAGCAGTAAAGAGCCTTTGGTCTCAAACTTTTGATCGTGGTGTGCTCTCCTATAGCAACTTTGGCTGCTTTCTTAGAGACTATTTGCTTTCATTTACTACGACTGGCTCTTAATCCATGCACCATTCTAGAAGGAACACGAGATTTTGACAAGGAGCTCACGACAAAAATCATTATTACAGCTATACATAGCTGTGAGACTAAGTTGTCCCCACCCTCGTCTTTAAGGATTTATTAAATTTAAATATAATATATTTATTATTTAACATAAATATCAATAGTAAACGCTAGCAGAAATGTATTAATGGCCTCCACCTTACATAATAATTATTAGCCTGTTCTGTTGAAAAATGATATACACTGGATCTTATAAGGAAAGATCATAAACTTTCAACCTTTTCTGAGAATTAGTTCAAAAACCTTGAACTAAAGCGGTTATTTGTTTGTATTTGGATAATCTCGTAACTATATATTTAGTCCGTAAACCTCAAATATTAATTTTAGTAGCATGACGAAATACTATTCTTAGATTTAGTAAATGTACCAGTTTAAAATTATCAAGTTTAAACAGCATTATGTATTATCTTTATATACTAAATATTTTTGTGTATTATTTATTATCTTCTTGAAACACATGTAAATATATAAGATAATCCATATAAATATATTATGATAATGTGGTCTAAATTCCTTCAACTTTACTATAAGAAAACTAGAATATCTAACTCGTTTACAATCAAATGAGTTTAGCTTTTGTCTTAAAATGGTTATCTTGAAGAAAAATTATTAAACCTACTCGGAAACTATTTTAAACTTATATTTAATTAATTATTGTTTTTATTTTTGATATATCCATCTTATCAGTTATATCAAACTTTGAAGTAATTGGTCTAGAACAGTCTGACATCTTTTTAATATTATTTAATCCGAGGGACTGAGTCTCCTTAGACTAATGCATACGGCGGCCATATTTGTCCCATTTTTACACAGCTAGTCATAGATTGTAAAAAAAAAAAATTAAATATAAAATGCACTGTAACGACTCTTTTTATCTACCTAATTTTTGACAAAGAAATATTTATTTCATTATCTCAAAAAGTTTAGGAGCTATTTTTAGCTCAATCAGTTAATTTAAAATCAATTTTATTATTATCCATCAAACTATCGCTCAATTTGAATCGTATCCACAAACATTGAAATTAATAATAAGCCATAATAATAAAAAAAAATATTTCATATCAAAAGTGAAAAATTTCTTGTTGTTGTTGAAAAAATCTAAATAATTCCAAAGTTTCAACATTATAGAGTGAGTAGTTGAGGATAAAAAAGTTGTTTAAAACCACATTGTGGCAAAAAAGTAACTTTTTCATTACAAATTATTTCCCAAAAACAACAGGATGCATTTACCCTTTAGGACCTACATTTGACATAAATATGAATTTGATTCATTTAACATACCCACGAACCCATACACACACATGCACACACACACATGCACACACATGCACACACACACGCACACACACTCACACACACATGCACACACACACGCACACACACACACACACACACGCACACACACACATGCACACACACACACTCACAAATCACGAAAACTCGTCTGTCAAACTCTCAAAATTGAATAGTTACATGATCATTATGGTTTACTTATAGTATAGTAAAATATCACCCATTGTTTTATCTTATTTAAAAATAAATAGCCCTTTTTACCAAAACTTTATTCTCACTTGTTTTGTAAAGTAAGTAAAATTACTTCTTGAATTTGGTAACATATAGATAAAATAATGTATTAAAAACATGTCTTTCATAACTTGAAATAAACTTCTGTAATGCAAAATAAGAACGCAATAAAATTAACTTTATTGAAGGTATTTTCTTTTTAACTTATTATAATAAATATTAATTTTTATTTAGAAGACTTAACTTCAATTATCATGACTTCAACTTAGCAGTTTTTTATCAGGCTGATGATATACATTCTTTCATCAACTGAAATGTCTACATTTGTTGTTTCATTTGAAAGGAATCAATTACTATTTCTGAAGCTATTTATTTATTACAAATAATATGTTATCACAATTTGTAGAAATAAGAGCAACTTTAATAGTTCTACCCCAGATCATAACACGTGCTTCTCGAAAAGCTAGTGATAAGAGATGGAATGAGTGAATGTGTGTGGATTGACAGCTCCCTCTCCACATTCATGACTGCCCAATGACCTCTGTCAAACATAAAATCCCCCAAATGCTCTTTCTAGTTAGCTTATATTTTCTAAAAAGTTTTTTTGTCTGTCTGGTGTCAAACAATTTGCTTTTACAAGTTCCCAATAATGAATCTATGATATATTTGAACTGATCTCAGTCGAGATATATTTTGTGATAAGATAGATAAGCTTATTTGTATAGTACAGGGTGGGGCAGAGCAGCTTGCTTATTTAAATTTGGCTCCCTGTAGCATGGTTACTCCCAAGATGGTAGAGATGGACTTATTTGAGAGGGGTGGGCTTAAAGCTTAGCTCTTAACGTGTGTTATTTATTTTTTGTTTTTTTTTTCTTTTAGAAACTTCATTCAGCATCATAGAATGGACGAAGTTGGGACGCGCTTTTGCTGTTGATTCCGTAGACATTTGAAGATTCCCCCCCGTGGTCGTGTTCCTGGCCGCTGTCGATTGTTTCATGAGTAAACAACTTCGTAGAAACGCGTGAGGTGACGTGGGAAGTTCTGCTGCAAAACAGTCATTGACGAGCGTACTGTGTGTCGTGGCACCGTCTTGCTGGAACCATACATTTTCCAAACCCATCTGGTTCAATGTTGACAGAAAACACTCATTGATCATTTTGACATAACGGCAGATGTCACTGATACTGTCTGTTTGTATTCTTGAAAAAACTATGGCCAAGTTTGTCAACACGCGATTGTCAATAGTTGACAAATAGTCAACAATTTGTCAAGTGCCACCAAATAGTTATACGTTGTGTGCGTAGAGGGCGTTGATGAAGTTATTTGTGGTTTTCAGAACTCCAATAGCGCATGTTTTGCTTATTTACAGATCCCGAAAGATGGAGAGAGCCTCATCACTGAAGGAAACAAGTGTGTCATCAGGCTAGCACAAAAGCGCCTCACATGCATTTTCACGAGTAATAAAATCATGTGAAAATAAATAATAAGGAAATGAGGAACTATAAATATTACACCATATCAAAATAAATAATATGCTAAAATTAATAAGTAGTATAAATATCCATATAAAAAGTTAAGTCAAAAATACCGTTAAAGGAAACCAAAACACAATAAAAAATAAATAAATGATAAATTTGATAAATAAAATAAAAAATAATATCCAAAAAGGTAAATGTAAAATATAATTTAATAAGGAAACGAAAACAATGTGTAAAATATATAAAAAATATATAAAAAAATTGTTTAACCCGTTTCAACAATGTCATCTCTTTAAGTCTAGCTTTGGTATACACGCGTTCAGAAACCAAATATGTGCCTCCTCGGAAGCTCATAGAGTGAGTTTTTACCTTCAGGTGGAACTTGTCATAGTATCTGTAACCTATAGCAATTGTTAAAGGAAAGCCCAGGTTGTTAGCATGGATGACGACGGGTTGATCTGAGCGGCTGAATATATATATATATATATTCAACTTTGTCAGAGTCAGTTGGGTTTTTGACTCTGACAAAGACCGCTTGTTACGGCTGAAATATCTTAGTATTCTTTTCCCATTTCATATTGTGGTTTGATCATTGATTGTTATTTCACGTGTTTATGTGAATTTTTTTTATATATTCAACTATAATATATAATTATATATTGTGTCATATAAAATATACATACATATTTATTTATGTGAACCGCAGTCTCAGCATTCACGATCTTCAGACTGAGAAATTCGTCACTTGGACAGCTCCTTTTTCAGTTAAATCCTGTTAGCAGGAAGTTGGTTCGTAGAATCGAATCTCTCAGTCCGAAGATTGTGAAGGCCAAGACTGCAGTTTTCTTTAATAATACATATTTGCAAGAAGAACTGCTGCCTATTTATACTAATTTATTTTTATGTATATATTTATCTATATATATATATATATATATATGTGTGTGTGTGTGTGTGTGTGTGTGTGTGTGTGTGTGTTTAAATACGAAGAAGGTTAACACACAGAGTACAGAAACACACTTACCAACTCAAATTTTAAGAAAATCCGTCTCAGGAGAAAAGGTAGAGGAGACCAAGCACACCAACCGGAGACATAACAGTAGGTAATCCGGATTTCAAGTTTTTATAATAATTAGAAAAACGAAAAAATTGGTGACGTTTCATATGAAGCACAAATATTTCTTACTGTGATGCAATATTCACAAAAAACTATACGAGTATGTAATCTCATAAATAACTTAAATTTCATGAATATCGGTGCGGATGAATATGAATTAAAACATTTTGGTTACACTACGACCATATATACACATCTAGAAAACACCCTGAAAATACTCCATGTACCTGCAAGGCTGTAAATTTATCAAAATGTCAGTCAATTTTTTTGCAGCCAATATAGTTACAGTGAAATAAAAAGAAATGAACACAGTGTTAACTTAAGATTTTGAAACAACTCACTGTAACTATTGAATCGTATTTAACAATACAACAATTAATTAAAGCGTTTGTTTCTCTTTTATTACAATTAATTTTACTTATAGAGTTTTGAATTGATGATTAGTTTTAATAAAAATCTCAGCAATAAAGAATTACTTTGTTTCCATTCAATTCCAGTTTGCTAAGATTTAATGGAAGCCTAACCAGAATGTCACCAACAGATTTTAACAAACGAGTGACAACGGTTTTACTTCCACTTCATTGGATCTGACTAACTTTTAAAAACATCTCATTAAGAGAGAAAAAAAGAAAACCCATTATGAAAATAAAAAAAAACCTCAGACATTTCTACCTTAATTAACCAACCTCTTAATATATTTGGCTTTATTGTAATGTTAGGTCTTTTTTAAGGGAAATCAGGAAAAAAGAATCACGAAATATTTGTTTTAGATAATTAAAAGTAACATGACAGTGTTTAAATGTTGTGGATAGAAAAGTTTCCTGCTTCTCTAACTTTTATTATAATTATTTTTTGACTTGTTTTGTAAGTCTACTTCAAAATTAACTTGTTTTTTAATATGAATACACAACTTTACTTTTCTCTGTCAGTAGGTAAAGGTAATAACGCTACTCTGAATCCTTAAAAAAGCTTCCTTTATTTTATTCTCTATTAAACCCTTCACCTATGACTACTCGCGAAGTTAAAAACTTGTTCAAAACAGAGTTATTTAAGTTCGAAATTTAACACTAAAACTTTATTTCATTTCCCTTTTGTTTGTTCCATTAAATACACACTTTCAAGAAATTAAATTAAATTCTTCATAAAAATGAATAAATTCCAGCCTATAATCGTCTGTGGAGATGAGAATAATATTTACCAATAATAATTTTTACTTTAAAAGATACTCTTCTAAATTTTATTACAATAAATTACAAAATCAGGTAATCTAAAACACTTTTAGAACAATGCTTCCCTTATTTTTACTAGAACGCTAGTAGGTTCATAGCCGATAGACTATGTTGTTAGAGAGTTTATTATTTAACCAAGAAGAACTCTTCTATTTGAAACACTTAAATTAGAGCACTTCAAAAGTTTGTTTATTACTTTTCCAGAAGGGGTTTTTAAAATTTGGAACCTGAAGGACAATTTCTTCGGTCATCACACCCTACCGAAGCTTCATATCAACTAAAAAGCCAGAACCACAGAGATTTGGTTCAAAAACGTGTGGGTAAATTCTCATGAAACCACAAAACACTGAATTATACTCCCTACAAAAAATAAAGTTCTACTCCATAACTTACAGTAACTTAAATATTAAATTTTATGATTACAGCTACTTAATTTTATGAAATTTCACACACGCACATATACACTTATAGATAGCTAAATAGAGAGAGAGTGAGAGAGAGGTAGAGAAGGGAAAGTGAGAGACCATCGCCAAACCCATGTTTGCCGACCATGTTTACCAAAACGTGTGTTTTCATTAAAAGCTAGATATCCAACCGAGTTTGGCCCAATGCAAAACTTACTAATATATTTCATACAGAGAGTGAATGAAAGAATTAATACTCGTTCACTATACACAGACAGCATACGTTGAGGAGTATATCACTACGTTATATAAATAATCCTTCTTTTTTTTTTTGTCTGGACACAATTTGAAGTTAATTGACATGAACTTCAATAGATTAACATTTATTGCCATAAGTATGTAATAAATAAAGTACTTAGTTTTCTGTACTTCATAATTTCATAAGTTATTTATACCTCCATTGGAACCCCAGGATTTCGTCCAGTCATACACTTGAATATAGAGACAATTTATTTGCTTGGAAGCGACATGACTTCAATTTCGTTCGAGCCTATAATCTCTTTTACTTGGATCAAATTTTGTAGAAGTCTCTTCATTCAATTTGACTTGCGATCACACGATTACTTATAAAACTTAATTAATATTAATTTATTTATAATGGTTTGGTTTTGATCAATACTACAGTGTTAAATGCAAAGGGCGCTCATTAGGGCCAAAATCTAAAAAAAAAAAGAAAGAAAATTAAAACAACCTCTTCATTTTAATATTTTGTTTCTGCGATTACTGTGAAAATGGTATAACAAGATGTTTTGTCACCAAGTTTTTAAAGTTGTAGTTAAAACCAATGGTAAACTTTATCAGTTTCAGTGAGATATTTAAGTTATGAGTTATTATGCAAAAGTTCTAATTTCCTTTTATTATTTTTCTGAGTAATTTTGCCCCTTAAACTGTCATACTTATGTTTACATACCCACAAACTATCATGCCACATAAAGAATGTAGATATTGATAAGGGTACTAGAAGCAAGCAATCAAAACGCTAAACCCGACGACATCACACGACAAAAAATACCCAATATATATTAAGGATATTGGATTGCATAGTCTCATTGCTACTAAAATATTATATAGGCAAAAAATATTATTGAAATTTTTTTAATAATTTCTCTCTTTTATAAACATTAATGTATTAATGATACTTATTAAACTGGTCGTAGGTACAGCGTTTTTGTTGATAATTCAAAATGAGGTTGCTCTTCTAAACAGAAATGCTCTTCTGTCAAAATGAAGTGCTCAGATAAAGTGAACCGAAGTATACACATATGAGTCCTATACATTACACAGTACATACATATTGTTTCATAAAAAAAAATTAAAACAAAATATGATGGTTTTATTTTATCATTCCAATTATATTTGGATAAAATTTTAAAACAGCCTGTGCCATTAGAAGTGTATTCCTTTTAGGATTTTATTGTTGATTTCAGATATATCTATGGATTCATAAGTCAAGATAAAATGGAAATTAAAAAATCTTGTTTTCGTATATTATAAATAAACTTTTCTTTGATAATATGGTATAATTACCTAAATAAAATATATACTAACATTTTTATAAATAAGTTAGTTAAAACGTATTTATATTTATCAAAAAAGGGTGTATTTTTTTTATTTTCCTAAAATAATATTTGCCTTTTTATATTGATTTGCGTTTTTAGTTGTAGGGTTGGAGTAATTGTGAATAGCAGTACCTCTGTGAGAAGCACAGCGGGCAGACGACAGGAAGACGACTTCGCACGACAAGAGCCGAAGTGCCAGCCACCCGATGTGAACTACCGTCAAACAGACGACCTACTGCTCTTGCGAACCCCCGATGCTAGCGCCTCCCTAGCCACCCCTAATAACTAACTTGTTTTCTTACTTTTTTATTTCTTCTTCAGTAGAAAGTCAGGAAACTTTATTTTGTTAACACTTTATCATTATAAGTTCCTTTCCAAATCAACTGGGGTTACTCTTTTCTATTTATCATTCCAACAAAATTATTCAAAAAAACAAACTACAGACAATGTATCCAAACAAAAATGACACCCTCTAACCTTAATTATGTTCCTTAAAATTACTTAAACATTTAATTATCAATCTACAGAAAAGTTGTTAAAAATTTTCTAATATATTTTAGTTTTGTAGAATAACTATTTTCTTTTTATAACTCTGTACAAATAAACATTTTCTTTAGTAAGTAAATATAAATATTATTTTAAATAATTTTTATTATTTACAAGCAAAGGTTATAAAACAAACTTTTATTTAGGGAGTACCTAAAACCCCAACTCTGATGTTTAAAAAAACTTTACATAAACCTTCCCGGGGATATGCCTAATAATTTCCTAAATTTTCACGGCGATTGAATGTATGGTTTTTGAATCTATCGAGTACAAACAGACAGACATACATTCATTTTTATATATATAGACTTAATCCACTTAGATAATTTACTTATTTCAGATTGGTAATATAATTTTTAATTGTAGATATCTATTGCAGCTACTAGAATTCATAAAATCAAATTTAAGCAATAATATTAATGATTAAAAAATTATCTGAATTCTTGCATAATCTAAAAACAAAACTGGTCAAGGATTTGACTTCTATTTTAGCCTTCCTGTTTTTGCAAAACTGAGTTTCAATAGTATTCATAACCAATACAAAAGTTGTAAAAAGAAAACACACATGTTATTCTGTTTGTTTGGAGAAAGCATGTAGTTGTTTACAGGGTCTTCCATCCCATCGGTTACATTCACCTGAATTTGCTTAATTATTCGAAATAAAATATTTGTGAACTTCGATATTTATTACATTTATTTTTTCTGAATAAGCACTTTAATTTACTTGATCCGTCAAATATTCTTATTGAATTTAGTGTATCTCGCTTGATGAAGCCTAGGTCAATGATGAAGCCTAGGTTGATTAAGATAAGGTCAATCAAACTAGTTTGAAAACTAATGATGAAAGATTAATGACAAAAATTGCTTATCTCAAACATTCTGAAATTAAGGATACATTTCAGTGAATTATGTGGTCATTCTCAGGTTTTAAAATTTACTAGTCACATATATTTGATTTCATAAATAATACAAAAGTTTATTACCTCTGCAATAATAACAACATTATAAAACTTTAACATAAGAATTCAGCTGTTGACATATTTGTCTTAGCTACAAACACAAAATCTAGATTGAATTGTCCAAATACTGATAGGAAACAAAACCAACGTTACGAATCTCATACGTCCTAAATAACTTCATCTAACTGACTATACAGGGTGAGCCAAAACTAGGTAGACAGTAAATAATAACATTTATTTAGATATTACCTGTACATACAACTATATGTGTTAACACAATTATGACTTTCACAATTGAATTTTATTGTAAAGAATAATACAAAAGCTTTTAACTTTTAATAACGAAGATGTTTAAACTGTTTTCCTTCATGATTTACACAGCTTTATAGTCTGCCTTTTGTGCTTCGACTATCTTTTATGTACAAGTCAGTCTGCATATTCATTTCCTGAAATCCATCTCTTATTTTAAATCTTCAACACTTCTTGATTTTTTACTATAAACTTTGTCCTTGGGTTCTTCTCAAAAGAAAAGCTCCATTAGGATCATATCGGTGAACATATTAATAAAATTTAAAGGCTATTTTATTATTGTTAACAATTAAAAATAATTTATGAATGTGATTATTTTGTCACTGCTTATAGTAGGATGTATAAGAAATCACTGAATAAATGTTATAATTTACTGTCCACCTACTTTTGGACTCACTCTGTCTATCAAGCATTTATGAAAAATTAATAAATACTAGTCACAAGTAACATAGTTAATATGAACTATAACTAAAATACCAGCAGGTAAATACTAACTGTTAACAGTTGAAGATAAGTTTAATGAATTATTGAAGCAAAAACGGAGAGTTGTTTTTTCTGCTGCACCGATGATGCACTTAGCTATTAGGTATCAAATCAAATTCATATGTTTCTAATTTTCCGACCTAAGTATAGACACATAGTTGACTGAAATTTACTCTTTTCAGGGTATTTGATTATAGGAAGTAATGTGTTTAAGTTTTATTCATTATTATGAATTTAGTCAAGTTAAACAGTGTCATCATGATAAATATATTAGGTTTTAAAAACATTAATTTAATATGTTATCATTGTTTAGTAGATTCCTAACATTGTTTCAAAGTAAATCAAGAATCATGGCCAAAACTCTAAAGGAACAAACCTCTGTCAAAGAATGATAGTTATCATAATAATACCCAATGATACTTCTATGTTAGCCTAATAAGAGCTAATGCCAAGGAAGATAGCGGTAATGACCAGAGCCTACTTGGGTGTGTCGAACAGAGAACCAGGCCAATCCAGATATCCTTCCAACTCTATTAGAGAATACAACTTCTATTTCTAGAACTCAGTTGTGACTTCGCAATAGAAATGTTTATGTTCAATAACTCTTTTATGCCACCAGTGAGGAAAGCAACTTTTAATTTAATTTTCTTAAATACAATTTTTACTTTTTTTTTGTTATTGTTTTCAATATAAATTAATTTGCTTTGGTTTTTAGGATTTAAACCTTAATTATTTTTACATATGAGTATAAAGACGAATGTAATTGTTTCAATAGGTGACTTTGAAGGTTTTGAGATTTCACTGGTTAAATACTGTATCTATTTGCTATTATTGTTTATCATTTGTAAGTGTACTTTGAGTTCTTTACTGGCAGATCACGAAAATTCTGGATAGTCTATGCACAACTTAACTATCAAATGTACTATCAAACTTTGTCAATATACGATTGATACATGCTTTTATTAAACTGCCATTCTCACATCCATTAATTATAAAAAAAATAATATTTTGTTATATTATACAAGCCACAATTTACTATAGATAATAGTTAGTAGATTTCATTTTTTGTGTCACATTTTCTCCTAAAATATTCTAAATTTCAGAAATTATTTTTAAGTAATATTTATATTTAGACTATAATCATAAACATTTTAAGTTGGTAGATTTCAAGGAAGAACTGGTTAATTTTAGTTTGTAATTTCACATAAAGTACAATAATGCACTATTCTCTTACTTCAATACTATCTAAAACCAATTAGGTTCAATAACCCTCAAAGAAGTACTGTTTGTCAAACGTTATTAGGAAAACAGTAAGCTGTGTTAAAGCTGCAACTGTAGCAAAAAAAAATCAAAGAAATGAAATATTTAATAACTAGTAAATTTACCACAGCAATACAATAAGTTATTTATTTGGGAAATCGTCCAGCTTTGTCTGCTTCACGTCTTTTTGTAGCAAATCATTTATAAAAGACTCATACTCATAATGAAGTTCAAATTCAGAAAATCTATTCTGCAGTCCAAACCATAACACGCAATGAGCTTCCCATATTGCCTAATTTTTTTGGGATAGAAACTGCTCGTTGATCATCCTCTGCCTACTTTCATCTCCCCAGCCTGTGCAGACGTCACTCTCCGTTAAGTTTGCAGCCACCTGGAGATTATTTTCCATCCACTCATCCAAGTCGGTTAGCGTTATATCACTTGGTTTTTCAGTAACAATATCCTCTATTGTTGCGGTTGTCATGATGCACGAGAAACAGCCTTTCTTGAAGCAGTTTTGAATGATTTCTTCCGAAAAATGCTTGTCACCTTCTCGGGCATTTGCAAACCTCATTTTCAAAGCGAAGTTGACTTCAAGGTCTTTTCCCGTCCATCTTCTTTTGCACAACAAACTTTGGTTTTCTTTGATGACCATCTCAACGTTTGTACGGTTTATTTAAATTTTGTATAGAAAATGCTGGGATATTTGCAATTTTTCAGCAACCTTACATTGTCCCGCCTTAGGCAGATTATCATTGCTCTCTAAAATTGGAGCTTTTTTTTATGCTTAAATCTCAACGTCTTTCTATCTTGAAGAGGTAGCAAATTCAATGAAAACAAAAAATTCATTGTCACGGAGCTTTTATTCTATGTGTCAGATCACTTGTCACTAATAGTAGCCTGGTGCAGTAAATGATACTAAGTGATTTAGGTGGCAGTTAAAAAAGCAGAAAACTAAAACACAGCATTGAAATAAAGAAATCTTATATCTTCCTTTGCCAGAGATAAAATAAGGATTCTTAAAACAACTTCTCGCTGGGTATTTACGTTGAAATTGAACTGAACGAAAAAAGTGCCCAGGTTTGGAAAAAACTTGATAACAATATCGGATGTACTGATTGCAATAAGCAGTATATTTGTAATGCATACTGTAAGTTCAGGCATGGATCATGGAATCCGATAATATTAACCAATTGATACATTATCTGTGATTGCGTTAAGCGGCATTCACTGGATTTATATTTCAAATTTATTACTATATTTGAGATACATAATTGTAACTATTCCACTATTACCTAACCAAATTGTTAATGTAACGTAAACAACAAAGCAATGTTTCTATTAATGAATATATATCACTCGAAATAAACTCTGTAATTTATACTACCGTACAGCACTCGTCTTATTCGCCAAATAGAATTATTGGGTCTAGTGATTATAAAAAGAAAAACGGACACTACTTGGGCAAAAAGTAGGATTGAGCTTATATGTTATACGTTCAACACCAGATCAGATCTGGTAAGAGAAGTGTTGAGCAGTCTTTTGACTAGTATACGATTTCACTGATCAAACATTGGCATTGACGGATACATTATTATAAACCCCGCAATCTGTCAATATCAGTCTGCCATATGCTTATCAGTCTCTCAAATATTTTGAAATAAATATCAGGTGAAAATTTATAAAATTCTCCTTTCTATGCAGATTGCAGTTTATCTTAGCTCTGGAAAGAAATGTATATATTTACATATATACTTGGAACAGCCAAGCCAAACCAAGCTACTTTGGAAAGTGTTCCATAGTCACTACTCTATTTTTAGTACACTTTATTAACTCTGATAATATGTTCACAAGAAGTGGTTTTTATATATCATTTCTTCAAGAGTTTTATGTCAGTAAGTTTACTTTGTTAAGGTTTCTTGCTTAGGTTCTGTGTTAGTTCGTTAAGGTTTTCAACTTAATACCACACACACACACACACACACACAGTATCTCTCCCCTATGATAATTTATTCTTTGTTCAACTTGTAAGTTGTACAAAATACTCATTGAAAGTTTTCATACAAAACTTCTTTTACGTTCATTAATGCTATTTTTATTGTATTTCTGAATAAAATTATTATCCACATGTGAATTTCAGTGAGAACTACCAAAGAAATGTTTATTTTCTTTCAACCTTTAATAGTTTTCTTATAAGTTTTAATTATTAAAACAAGTAGTGCCGACGTAATATGATGAGTTAAATATTAAATGTGAGAAATATCAGGTCCATAGCTTGAAAACTGTGTACAGTGAACTGTGTATTGTAAACTATACATTACCGATGATTGAGAGTTACTGGAAAGTTATATTCATAGGGCAACGCTTTGAGGTGAAGGGTGGTGCCGTGCAACAAGACTTCCCAACAGTGTTGGCTTCTGATTAACAGGCAACTATCTGGGTGAGTTGGCCCTGGAGACCCACCTGCGCTAACCCCGGCGCTTATCTCGAGCTCTGCAGTTATGTATAGTCGTTATCAGAACCCTCTAGCGTCTTGAGCAACACGCGCCACCCACTTAGCTAAATCTATCCAATCAATTGAAACCTAATTGTAGACCATCCATCTTCACAAAGAATTTCATTCAAATATTATCTACTAATACAGCATAAGCCCACACAAATATCAAAATGGCTTAATCTCCAATACACATATCAAAAGAAGTTTAAGATAATATAGAAAATGCCAATGCGTGGTGATATAGCACTATAAACATGACAAACGTTAATAGAAAAGTCTAGTAAAAGCAATAATAAATAACCAGTCATAAACGATATATTTAAGATGTTTTTAATTTTAATTCGTATCATTGAAATACAGATTTGCACTTCAAAGTTACTGTGAGTATCACTTGTTTAACATATATTTTGGCCCCCCACCCACATAATCATTCAATTTATACATTCTAAAAATAAGTTAAAGGACACTCGGCCGATTGCAAAGCATACATATCATTTAAAAATAAAAAAAAAACTAGCAACTTACTCCAGTTCTTGCCACTATTCCGTTGAAACAGCAATATTTGTAACTTCATCAGCACTCTGGTCAGACCTAAAAAAAAAAAATCAAGTTCTGACTGCAAAATTACATCCTAAGAGCACAGTTTTTCCCTCAACTGCAACTACTGTAAGAACTACTGAAGGAAATAGATGCGGAAATAACTCCCTGACCCATATTCAACATATAGTAGAGCTCTGTGTCTCAAACAGGCCGTGCTGTAATTAGACTAAAAAACTTGGAAGTGTCTACACTCAGCTCTACTATAAGTAAACATATCAAACTTCTCAAAAACTTAGCGTAAAATTAGTACAAACTGATAATTTTTTGTTCAATTTTTTTGGAAAAATTTCATTGTTCTTTAATTAGCTTCAAAAAATCATTTTTTAGAAACATAAACTGTTCCATAACGCCCCTTTGGTTAACGTAATATTGAAAAAAGTTACTTGCACACATCCTCCACATAATTCTCTATTTTTAAGTACAATTTCATTTTTAATCCGCCAAACGATATCGCTTATATTTTCTTTACAAGCTTTTAAATGAATCATAACTCAAAATTTTTACATTTTCAGTTATTTTAAAAATTTCAGCATTTTTTTTTATTACATTCATGATAGTGCGACTCTAAACCTAGTAGTTTAGGTGAAAAAAGTTGCCAAAAACCAATTTGGTCAAAAAAAGTGAATTTTCCATCATGCAATATTATTTCCAAACAAGATTAATGTGGTTAATAGTAGCACATATACACAATAACTGCCATTTTTGTGTAAAAAATTAATTTGATCCATCAGAGATTGTAGACTTTACTGTCTTTTTTTAGATATCACACCACATACACACACACACACACACACCACACACACACAATATAATATATATATATATATATATATATATATATATAGGGTATATATACATATAGACATGATCGGAAAAACGTCATATTAGATATCACACAACACACACTCACACACATAGACACAACTCTATATATATATATATATATATAATATATATACAGACATAGACATCATCAGAAAAATGTCATAAAAGGACTTTGGTGACATCAAAACATATACATCTATCAAGATCTGGAAATAGAATTTTTCTGTACAGAAATTTGGAAAGAAATTAAACATATCTTTCTTTTTTGATGATATACCATCAAAAAAAAAAGTCAGTTAAATACTAATTACAACACTCTAGTTTTCTAAAAGGAGGTTAAAAAATAAGTAGGTGAAGAGAAAAAAATACTTATTATTTACTAACATAATGAGTAACAAAGTGGCATTTAGCCCGAATTAACCACCTATCTTAATTATTACTTTAGCCACGTGTTTCACTATAATGGCTATTTTTTTTCAACTATTATCAGTATGAGGCACCAAGCAGACCTGTATGTGACCTGTAGCACGCCTATAAACCTTGGGACACATAATCACCCACCCACATATCCTGAAAGAAAACTTCGAAAACAGTGTCAGGGTACCTCAAAATGTGTAAATCCATCAAAATCCAGGTATACAATTTTTTCAACATTACTATGCTTTATAATAAACTAAAAAGTTAACATTACTGATATAAAATTTTAAGTATATATATCATTCATTTTAAGTACGATTATGAATTTATATTAGTGATATGTATAATGTTTAAATTGCAATATTAGTATTGATGCTATTTTCAATTAATAATTTCTAAACAAGAATATGATATAAACAAGAATTAATTCAATTTTTTAAAGAAAATAACTTATTTTTTCTAAAATTGCATATTTACAATGAAATAAATGAAGTTTATTTCTACATTTGAAAAATTTATGAAGCCATTTCTTCTATAAATTTTTTCCCTATTAATAGTATTAATCTTATTGTAACAAGCATTTATATTCCTAATTTTAATAAACAATATTTTAAATAATAATAACAGTAATAGGCAACAAAAAGTGGTTGATTACAACAAGATTGGTTATAATCTTAAAAATAATATAACTCTCTACTATTGTTAATAGATAAAATTTTAAAGCAGGATTAAAACATTAATAATCAATTACTTTGATCTCTAAAAATGTTTTCCTGATGACTAGGGCCTATTTAGCATTGGGAAGAAATTGCTATTAAATATTTGTATTAAAGAGTAAGTAGGATTATTAAATCTCAAATAGAGACTTTTGTTTTGTTACAATACAGAGGATTGGAAAGTTGAAAACGCTTCCCTTATCAAGCCGCACACTCAGTTTAACACAATTTAACTTATAAATCATTTTATAGAATTAATTAAAACGAGTAACTACACCACTGAAAATCACTAAAATATATCTTTCAAAAATAATGATTCCTAAATAATTATTGTAATTATATAGGAATTGTAAAAATTATTTTGGTTATTCAAAAAAATAAAAGTTTATCCAAATGTCAAAAATTCTAACCATACCTTCAGTAATAATTAACTTCCAAAGTCCTAATTAAATGAAAAAAATCATTAAACTAATATATTTAGTAGCATGCAAAACTGATAAATCGACATATAATATATATCTATATACACTTTTTCGTTGAAATAACTGATTCCTAAATGGACATATATTGTTAATATATAAAAAAAATAGAGAAATCAGAGAACACATTACAGTCTCTAATTTTTGGTTTGAACCGTCTCAGAGAGAATAAGAGAGTGTAATCCAAGCGCATGGATCAAAAGGTGATTGCTCAACCGTACTCTGTCCAGTGCTAATTAACTCTCTAAAGTCTCTATGAAGACGTTCAAAAAAATCATTAGAGACTGTAAGTGTATTTAGTAGCATGCAAAACTTGATACGAAATATATCTATAGTATTATATTTTTTTTTGTTGGAAATACGATCCAAAAGGACAATATATAGTTCAATATAACTGATAAGAAATTCATAGAGAAATGAGAAGAACATACTTACAGTCTTTCAACTTTTGTTGAACCAGGATCTTCAGTAGAGATAATGTATTAGTGGTAATATACCATAGCGTTACTTTGGAATATGTAGTTAGCTTTTTTGAATCTGATGCAGACCGCTTGTTGTGGTTTAAAAATCTTAGTCTTTTTTCCCATTTCTTATTGTGGTTTAATCATATATATCAACGTCCAAACCACAGTAAGAAAATCAGAAATGTGATTTTGACGTTGATTTCTATTTAATATGTTACTTTGAAATTTGCTATAAAAATACATATAATCATAATAACACTTGTTATAATTAATCTAAGAGTAAAATCTCAAGTAAGAAAGAAAAAATAAATAAATAAACGATCAAAGTCTTTCATTTCATATAGTCAAAGAACAATTAAATAGAAACAAGTTAACAGTAAAGTTATATAAAATCAAACGGAATCTACAGTTATCAAAACTTTCCCTTTGCTTCTATTTAACCATTCTATATACTATTAATATACTATTTATGACATATTATTTCTTAATATATAACTATTGTATTACATATTACTACCCACTTTTTATTTAACTTTTGTTGCTCTCTGATGACATAGAGAGGAAAGCCTGTTATTTTATTTCTTGTTTCCTTTTAATTCTTTGGCTTTTCTCAAATGGTTTAACAATTTATCATGTCCTGTATGGCAAAAACAGATCACCTTTTCTATTGACATTTATTAAAGAACTTGATCACGATTTTTGAAGTCCTGTAGTATACTCCTTGTACTATCAAATCCTGGAAATGTTTTTTTAACCTTCGTACTTGGGTGCAGGAAGTCTTTTACTTTTACAACAAACGACGTTCTTTACAGTTTTTTTCTGGCTTCAATGACACTTCACAAGGAGTGAATCTCTCAACGTTAATGGTTGACGTAGATTTTGGAGCTCTTTTAAGACATGATCATAGGTCAGTGTTTCGCTATAGTTAAAATCGAAAGAGTCGACAAACATGATATGCATCATTTAATCATAATTCCTCTTTTCTAATCCGCTAATTTTTTGCTCAAATGTCAACTAAATAATAGTAGTACAGAAAATTTGCTTCAAACAGTGTTATACCTACGTCAGCGATAACTAAAGTCTACTTGTATGGACAGCATCCAAATTTAAAGGTAAACGGGTTTCATATTATGTTTTCATGGTAATTTTCTTGACAGCTGTCATTTTGGCTTAATTGTTTTTTAATCGTATAGTAATATAAACTGCTATCCGATATCATTTATGAAATGGTTGTTTGTTTATTTGTCGCTCAGGAATAGTCGGACCTGTGAAGGCAGCAAAGGCTGTCGCCTTGGACCGTCAGTCTGTTAGGTTTGAGTTTTTACCAAGTTAGGTCTTTAACCTGCCAATAACAAGGTTGGGAGCATTTTATTTCCTTCATCTTAACATTTTTTTAATTGTCACACAAAATAAAAACGAGAATGATCACCAGAATGAGATCTAGCCTTTTCATTATTTCTGGGCCCTGGTATGAATACTAATTCCCATACATCTCCAGAAATTCCTTTCCATATCAAATAGAATGTAGCTTCATTATTCAAATTCTTGTTTGTGGAGAATATGAGGATCGTTTTAGTGAACCTTCTCAGCTATATAATAGTGATGAGGAGAATTATCTACTTTAATAGAGAACATATTACCATCGTCAAATGATAAATCTACTCCAGTGACTCCATAACCAACTACTTATGGTTCAGTAAAACTAAAAAATTTTTTTTTTAAATTGCTGAAATTTTGTAGTTTACTTAGCATACTAACATACTGTATGATATCATCCGTCTTATTATAACAGTGTAAATTAAAACTGTAGATTTTGGATTAGAACCCCAAGTTTTACGGAAGAAACCCTTACATCAGAACATTGATTTTGTGTCCTTAGCTAATCTGCTACATAACTTTTCTTCAGGAAAAATGTTCCTAATTAAATAATTGGTCATGAAACAAGTTGGTGAAACAAGTATTGTTTAGAGAGAGTATTATTAAAAAAATAGAAAAAGGGTTTCCTTAATTAATGGTTGTTTAAAAAGACTTGTCTAGATACTTATGGAGCTTTCATTTAAACTATTTGTTGAATTAATTGTGTTTAAATAGATCTTTTAAGAAGAAAACATGTAACCCTACGTCAAAATTGATTAACTGAATGATGTCCGGAAAGAGACACTACAGGAAAAAGATTTACATCTGATCGTAATAATTCTCCATTTGCGGGGGGGGGGGGGGATTTATTATCGATACTTCTTATATTATATTAAAATTTGTAAAGTCTTGAATTCATTTACCTCGATTCTGAGAAAAATGTTTTAAGTTAATATATGCAGATCTAGCAAGTAGAGGAGGTTTCTTTCATTCTAAATATAGTTACACCTTTTAAAACTATATTTTTCCTTACTAAGATCAACATAGGTTTTTTTTTTATAATTCTAATTTTTGGTAGATCCCAAATCTGTAATTTTAGCCTTTTAGTGTCATTAGTTAAGTAAAAAAATTTTAAAAATTCATAAACCAAAAACAGAAAACCTCATTCTTCTATAAAGTATTATTCTTGTGATCAATTTCAGTACTGTGCATCAAATAATGTAAATAGTATCTTGTCAACAGTCTTTCTGATTGAATAATTTTTACAGAAAACTAACTTTTCTGAAAAAATGTTGGACTTTGTCAATATTAATAAATAATTAATACTGAACAAAAAGTATTATATTGTAGATTGATAAGTACTGCTCTAAAATATTTAGAATATCTCAAGGATTGGTCAACCATTTAGTCTTGAGAATCATGTTCCTCAATAAACCATTAATTAAATCAACTTAATTGTAATAAACAATTAAATATTTACTAATGAGAAGTCATCACCTACATCACATAGAAGTTACTAATAAATAACTAATTGTTACTGTAAATGTGGTATTGTTGTAAGTAGCGTGTTATAAGAAACGCACGTGAAAATCGTTAGCAGTTTATCATGAAAATAGTATTACTCTTCAGAAATGTTCGGGTAATATTGAAAAGATACAGAGGTAGAAACCGTCAGAAGCGATAAGACACTCTGTATTTAATTTCTTATTAGCTTTAGAAATATTACTAACAATTGTAAGTATAATTTAATTTAAGAAAGGTACACAATATATAATTTATTAGAGCCATAAAACAACTTAGACAGAATCATCTCAAGATTCCCTTGTAATAAGGTTTAATACAGGAAAAAATGTTGGTTATTTTACGCCGAGAGATAGTGAGTGCCTAATCGATTTAAGCCAAGCGATGTGGCTTATAAGAAAGAACAACAGAAACGTCTCTCGCTTTAAGACGCAGCTTCAGGCAATGAATAATGGGTCACTCCCCGTCTGTGTAATGTACGCGCCTGCTTATCACAATTGAATGAAGAAAAAACACATTTGTATTCCTCGAAAAAAATTCTTGGAGATCTGTTAATTTATTAAAAAAAAGCTATTCAATAAATTTATCAATGAATATTAATTGAAGTCACAAACACTATTATTTACTGGATGCAAATCAATCTTTTTGTTTTAGCATCATTTTACAGAAGCTCTCAGGGTTAAATCTTTAATTGTTAAAACCCTTGTCCACTTGAACTTTGCCAGAGATTGTTGATATCTGTAATAGGACACAAGGGCTCCAGTCAAAGTTCAAGACAATTAATGTAAAGCATTTTATTTCATATTCAGCCTAACTGGAAAAATTGAAGTCTCAGCAAAGATTAGCGATTCACATCATGTGATAATTCCCTTCATATAATAACACGTATTATTTTTTTTCATTTATTATTATATTACAACTACCCTTAAAGGAGTAACAAGTAATAGAGATATATACTAAACAAAAGTGAAATAAAATAGTGGAGAAACCACCCATTCGTAGTACTCTAAATACATAGATTGTTAGGTCACTTTTAACTAGTCTTGACAGTTACCATTGCTGAGTAGATCTCGGAGCCAACATCTTTTTGGCCTTCTAATAAGGTTGGTAGGAATCTGGTAGGATGATGATTCCCGAATTAGAGGGTGTAGATTGGTGAGTAAAGATTTATGGACTTTTTGGTTTAGCGATTAGATTTCTAAAAATTTCGCGAAGGATTTTGGATTAGGCTGTTTGGATTTTATGGATACTTGAAAGCTTGGCTGATTCCCAGATTTCGAGTGTTAGATCCCTCCAAATTGTAAATAAACTATAGTGTTCATGGAAAAAATCAATTTTTAAATCTTGACAGATTTACACGTTGTCAAGTGCCTAAATCTATTTTTGTTTGTTGATGTTGTATTTGTGTTGGTGAGTGTATATTCAGAAATTTGTAAGCGCCCTGCAAGTCAAACCTTTATTATTAAAAAATTTTAATGAAATGATGAATAAGAATAACATTTGATAGCAATGTAGTCCAGATAGTTGAAAAAACTCCATTGCTTTTAGGGGACATTGCATCATCATAGGAAATGCACTTAAAAAATCTTTCCTTATATCAATAGGGGTTCAAAACATTCTTTACTTTATTGGTGCTCTAAAATTATTAAAATAAATTTAATTTTATATCATCACCAGCAAAATAATACTATTAACTACCATGATAGTACAGCCGTTTATCAGACATGTTTAACTTAACTTTATTCAAATCTCTAATCGTTCAAATAAGAGATTGATTATAAAAATTGAATTATTCTTACCATTAGTTGAACTTGGTAAACCATTACAAAACAACATTAAGAATATGCTTATTCTTAAACAGATTTTTACAATTTATGAAATATGGAAAAAAATATACTAATTTAAATAAAATTTAGAAAAACAGTATCTTTATAATTGAATTCCCTGATTACATACTGTCACTATATACATACTGATTTACATAACGTTTTCTTACTCCCTGTATGAATTTCCTGTATTCAATACAATATTAGCATTTACAAGACAATCTGATATCATTGAATAATGTTAATACAAATTTCTTAATATGTTGAATGTATGAAATATGTATATATACCAAGATTTCATAATAAACATATAAAACAAAAATCAAACAAGTGGACAAAGACCACATATTTTGTTTTAAAGAATGTAATTTTTTTTCTGATTTCCATACTGTGGTTTATATTTCGATATATATATATAGTAATTAAAAGAAACGGTCCAGCGGACTTATAAATAAAAACGAATTAAATCGAAGATGGGACGCAGATAAACACAAGAATAACAGGAATCGATGATAGTCGAAATATATAAGTGAGTTATTCCTGTATCTATTTGTGTGCTACCTTCGTTTTAATTGTTTTTTTATTTATATTGATATTTGCATTAAGTTTCTTACAGTCAATTTTTCGTCACGTTTACATTATCTAATAACGCCAATAAAAAAAACAATCAAAACCTTTCTTTCTTTCATTATTAGCTTCCAATTCAAATAAAAACGAGTTTTCTTATTTTGCAATATTTTTTTATATCAGTAATAATAGTTACTCATTAAGCTATATGAAAAGAAAATTCAATAAAACCAACTTCCAACCCTATCTTTAAAAAGAATTACAAGAAATCCTTAAATCACAAGTAGGGTTTTTTGCAAAAACCAGAAAAGGGGCAGAAGACTGTTTTGAAAACATCTTATTTTGAAGTGGAGCAAGTTTGTTGTAATTACTTCTTCTGACTGAGGCATCTTCGAAAACTTTTGAGTTTTTACTAGAGAAGCACTCACCAGGGTCAAAACTTTTAACAAGATGAAACAATCTTTCTTATTTTGGGCGCAATTAGTTATATCCTTCCTTATTATGTATAAATATGTACACATGTTATACATTCATCCACACAGACTTGTGCACTCTTGCATCACTCTCTCTCTCTCACACACGCACGCACGCACACACACACACACACACACACACACACACACACACACACACACACACATAGTGTAATTAACACTAGTGTAATAATAACACTAGGTATTTTATGATCCTGTGTGGTTCTCTTGTTACAAAATTTTTGTTTGTGTTGTTTGTTTTCTGTTGGGTGGTGTCCGGTGATGTATTTATCTTGCTTTACTTATGTCGTTAATAAATTGTTTTTTAGCCTTGAAAATGCCAAACAATTTTTGGCGAAACGTCGGCTTAAAATCAGGAGTTGTATGTTTTATGACCAAAATCCTCAAGAACCCCTTGTGTGAATTTGAAATATCAGTGGACGAGAAGTTATATCAATATATATATATATATAGTAATTAAAACAAACGGTCCAGCAAACTTTTAAAAAACCAGGTAAAAGAAGATAGCACACAAATAGACACAGGAATAACTCACTTCTATAGTTCGACCCTTGTCGTCATCAGGAGGCGAAGAGTCCCGCAGGAAGGCAGGAAGTGAGTTATTCCTGTGTCTATCTGTGTGCTATTTTCTTTTAATTGGTTATTTTATATATATATATATATATTGATAAAAGTAACGACCGTGGAATTAAACGAAATTAATGTTTATAATAATTCAACTCGATCAATTCAACAGATTCAAATTAAACTCTCACTGCCAACGTTTCGGTTATTATTCCAAACCTTTTTCACAGGCAGAAGTATAACACTTTGAAACAGAAAAACTATATATTACGTTCAAGATTTTTTTTACAAGAAAAATCTACGGACTCTATTTTACTTGTAAAAAAAATCTTTAATGTAATATTTAGTTTTTCCGCTTCAAAATTTATACATCTGCCTATGAAAAAGGTTTTAAATAAAAACCGAAATGTTGACAATGAGAGTTTAATTTGAACCTGAAGAACTGACAGAGTCCTGATAAACTTTAGTTTTGTATATATATATATATATATATATATTTCTCATTTAATGATTTCATTTGTTTTATTGTTGCAATATCATTCCTCAGATCTCTGTATTCTCCTGTCTAAAGTTACCCACATGCGTGTCACCTTAATTTGATTACGGGTTTTCTTAATAATTTATGACCTATCAGTATACCAGACATGAACCTCTTCTTAGATATTAGAAAGCTCCTAATCCAAGAGGCTACTTTTGATCCTTTCTTTACCCCTTGTAAAATACTCAATGAAGAACACGAAATCTAGTAATATATTAGCAAAATTATATGTATCTTGTTTTATAAAATTCTTGAACAATTTTTCTCCCATAGATTAAGTTTTATTCATTGTAGGGTAAAAAGTTAATGAAATAGTCTCCACATATAAAAATTTAATTGTATAAACAACGCGTTTCGAACTTCATTAACTTTTTACCCTACAATGAGTAACTGATTGCACTACTTTATAATTAATTCCTTAACAGACTTCTTTTTCTATCACTTGTAAGACGTAAATTCAATAATTAACTTAATGTCATTTAACCTAATATTAATGCAATGTTAGTATTGGCCGTGACGTTTCCATCAGAAATATATTTACCAGGGTCACTTATTCTACGACATGGACACCCTATTTGTTTTGTCTGGTGGTTTGGTCCTTTCACGGGTGGCATGGCAGCCAAATAAAAATATTTAAGGGACCTTGTATGATATTTATTTAAGCTGAAGGTAGAACGGGTGGCCAATGCTCCCATTATCCCCCCAGACAGGCTTGTGTTGTATTTTATGAAAGACAATCATGTAACCTTTTTTATTTTACAACCGATACACATTATTCTAAACGAAACAGCAGTTTTAGTAATTATTTAGAACTAAAAATATAGGTTAAGGGTTAAGACTCCAAGATCTACAAAATAATCTCTTACAGAATAATATTACTTTTCTATCCTTAGATAATGTATGAGTTAGATGGCATTTTCGGTTTAGTTTTTCCTCTAAAGAGATTATAGCGTTCTGAGAGTTTTTATTTAGTATTTTTAATGAAGAGATCTTTCAGACATATTTTTTTTCTCTTTCATCAATTTAAAGAGCATACTGCATAAACTCCAAAGCAATATTATCAAACACTCCTCTCCTCATGATAATAATAACAAGGTATGGTCACCTTGATTATTTATATCTCTTAGGTGTCAAGAAAGAGTTTCACAGTAGGGGCAATAACATACCCAACTCAGGAAAGGATTTAGGGGGCCACAGCTTCAGTTGTGTTAGATCCTATACTTATACTATATAATCATTCTTTCGTTAGCTTCTTGAAATCCATTCTAATGTTCTTGGATTAAAACAGTTATATATTAGTTCTGATTAGTTGATTCTCAGACTTTTTATCTAAAAAAACCTTCAATATCCAGGAAGCAGCCCGGAAAGATTCCTTTATTTTGTATCTCCGAAAAATATTAAAGTATACTCTATTTTCTCCTAATATTCTAGGGCTTAATCTATAGATTTACCCTTCTAATGCTTACGTTGCCTCCTGTGAAGATGGTTATTTGTCAAAAACTTCTCATCTTAATGCAAATAGAACTTAATAGTTCCTATTTTCAGTGTATCATTATTCCTCTAATATTCTAAGCTTATGTAATATTCATACTAAGCCAATACATAAATAAAGTTATAAGTTTTACTGAATAAATCTTGTCATAATGTACAAAGAAGTAACTTTTCCATCCCAATAATAAAGTAACAAATTTTCAATTTGCCATAACTGGAATTTATTTTTCCGTAATTAAAACGTTATTAAGAGTTTTAATAACGAATTTTCAATTTGTTATAAATTGGAATTCATCAAATTTTGTTTTTGTTGATCAAATTTTAGAAAAATTTTTTTGAAAAAAAGAGACTTTTCCACGACGCAATATTCCACAAAAACAAAAGTGTACATTACACTGTAGAGCCCATATTTTTCTATGTTATTGTAACCAAATATTTTCTCCAAGTAATTGTTCATTTCAAATGTGGAAATATTTTCTTGTCTTTCTACCTCTAGGGCAAATTTTTTGCCCAGGAAAGTAAATGACGACACTCATTGTGAACATTATTAATCGGTTATTGCTAGTTCTCCAGAATTGCTAAGCAACCATAATCTTGTTTTTGAATCAAGTTATACAACTTATTTTCTCAATTATTTTAGCTTTTATAAAAATATTTTCTCTAAGCTGTACCATTAAGTTAGCATAGTATCTGATAATCACTTGTGATAATTTTTCTCTTAAGTGTTCAATATAATTATACATGTGTTATTGAAACACCAGAAGGTAGTTTGAATTCAATATTCAGAAGTCCATGAAATAATAAAAAAGAAGAAACACAACATAATTAAATATGTTTAATTTATAACTCAATGGCTTTAAATTTACATGAGTGACAGAAAATGATAGCATACTACTGATATTCTTGATATGAAAATTACAAGGGGTGAAAATGACAATATCATATCGCCTGATAGACAAAGCCACTGCAGGATGAATTCTTAATTACCGCTATGCCCATGCTATGACCTTAAATCTGAATTCTTCTAAAAGAAAGAGTAAAGAAACGATTGCACTCAGTTTTTGATATTTCATGGAAAACAATACTCCTTGAAAGGAGAAAAAATTTTATTAAAAAAAAATATCTAGTCAAGAAAACTAATTGAACAAACAACAAAATTCATGCAGTAAAGTAAATAATGACATCCGAGCAAAATAATTCCTTTACCCAATTTTCCATTTAATTTAAGGTTTTGTTCAAGCAATTAAAAAAGTTTTTCAATAGAACTTTATCTGAAGCAGCTCTAACCATTTATAATAAAACAAAGTAAAAGCATTATTTATTGTTTTCATTGTTTTGTTGGTTTTCAATGTTTCATTGTTTTGTCTATTCCATGTTTTTTTTTGAACTTTGAAAAGCTATATACACAATCATAAAATATATGACCAAACAGACAATTTAAAAAAAAAGATTGAAAGGTCTTAATATAAAACGGTAATTGGACTAACAATCTTGGCTAGTATTATCTCATATTAACATTCTACTGTCTTTAGCCATTTCACGTGTTATTATTAGTCAACTAATTAAAAATGAAATATTATTTTTTGATGTTTAATTTTCTTTTATGAAACGTTATAAATGGAAGGTTTATATTTTTCGCAATAATTTTAAACATACTACTAAAATTATCATACGTTAAAATTTAAAATATGCTCTTATTTTCCGTATAATTACTTATTGTAAATGCAGTGTGTGGGAGAGGTGACTTAGTGGAAGTGATGTAAGGGATTACTGCAGAAGAAAACCCATAGCAGCCACACCTAACGGAGAATGAGGTGTCCCAGAGAAAAGCAACAAACTGTGCTGGCAATCTGACCTGTCCCACGACTCTCCACAAATCAGCCTTTACTCACACTCCCTACTTGACGGCAGACACTGCCTCCCGTCGTGTGCTATTCCCACAGCACTCTGGTCATGGTGGGACACAGCCTCTTTGAAATCTATCAAACACGAAAAACCATAACTACTTCTCACCTCAACTCCACAATATCTACAAAATTACTCAACTTTATTTTAAGTAATGGTAAATTACTTTATTATAACTATAAATAATTCCACCAGACCTGTAGAACCCTAAATTTAGTAAATTGATTTCGTATAGAGATATTATCAATTAACACATTAGCAATAAATTAAATAGCATCATTTATTTTAATGGTATCATACTAATTCATATTAAGGCTACATATAATAGTATATATATAGTTTCTAGAATTATCAGATGAATGGATTGAGGTTAATACCCGTTTCGACATAGAAATAATGAAGTATTTTTCCTTTATTTTAATATTACCAAAAAGGTTTAAGAAAATTTACTTCCTAAGACCTATATATCTCTTAAATGATATTAGAATTTCTATAATGATGCCATTTCTGGAGTCATCAAAATGTGTAAAAACACCCAGCCATACATAAGCAAAATTCACTACTTGATTTAGTCCAAAAATATAACATAAATGTGATTATATATCATTCCATAATTATATTATAAAATTATAAAGATACTTATCATACATGTATGTAATTATTCTACTAGTGTTTAAACAGAGTCATAGGACACTATGTGAAAGATGTAATGCCCATTTTCAAAGAATATATTTACTCGTACCATCAGGAAAAACATGCTGAAATGTATACTTTTGTTTATTAATATTATAAAACAAATTTTTCTTTTAGATATGAAATGAAACAATTAAAAGCATTTCATATTTTATAAAAAAAAATTGGTAGTTTGATACATTATCATGAGATCAAATAGTGAGAAAAATGACTAAATTAATGTAAGCAAATCCAGCAGTTATAGTAAGTTGAAATGTTTCCAAATTTAATTTCATGTTTTTAAGCCGATTGACTAGTTTCACGGGTGAAAATGCCTTGAATTATTTATGTTTAAAACTAATTTTAAGTTGATGTTGTATGCAGTATTTTAGTTTTTTATTATCAGGTTAGCGGAAAATAATATTATCAAAATGTATGTAGACATAATTGTTGATTCTTAGATATTTTCTTACATTTTCGTTTTTTTTGTGGATCTATAAAAAAAAGGTTTCGAATTAAACCGAAACGTCAGCTTTAAAAGTTTGATTTCAACCTGGAAAACTGACTGATTGCTGATAAATATTTATTATTCAATTCTACTTCACGGTCGATAGCTTTGTCATCTTTTATATTAGATATCAGGAAATGCAATCATGAATTTTATGAACATGTTAGAAGGATGCATGGAGAAATTGTGACTTAAGTGTTTAAAGATTAAAGAAATCAGGAAGTTACTTTGTAAAGCTGGTTAGACAGTAAAGTGAGAACATTTTCTTGTTAAAGCACAGCAGTTAGGGTTTATTTTCAAAACAGAATGATTGCTTTCATTCTGAAATTACTTAGTAATTGTAGATATTCTTTTCTTTGAGAAATGAAACAATTAATACAATATTAGTATACCGTGTACTAAATATTGAAATCAAAGTTACCATTTAGTATTTAAGTATTTTAGTATATTAGCAGACATATCAATAAGTGTATAGTAATTCAAGGAAAAAAGTTACCAAAAGTGATTATTATAAAAGATAAAGACTCAATGACCAAGCTTAGTAAAACTTTTGTTATGAAAGCTACATATCATTTAGAAAAAAAAGTTGCGTAACGTATACAAAGACAACTCTTTAATTATTATGGAGAACTAGAAATAATCAATTCAAATACTGTTGTTTCCAAGAAAAACTTTATCTTGCTTTCCCTTGGCAAAAAGTTTGTCATAGAAGCATGAAAAAAATAAGATGTTTCCACATTTAAAATGTTAAGATGTGAAAAATTGCGACACAAATAATAGCTAATTGTAAATTTTATATAAATCATGGTCACAGGTTAAATACATCTAATTACTTGAAAAAGAAAACAAACGCCAGTATACAGCTTTGTTGTAATAAAACTTTAAAGTTTTTAAACAAACATAAGGACGTAATTATATGTAAAAATGATAAATGAGGTACCACAGTCATAATGAAAGAAGAAAATTGCAAAAATTAAGGTGAAAACCTTACTGGAAGATACAGAAACTTAGTTCATTTCAAAAGAGTGGCCCATCTTCAAATACGCCTGCTAAAGTAAATAATATGTTTAATGACTTAAAAAGTAAACTTCAATCATAATGAAATCATAAAATAATCATCTAATTAGAGAAAACAAATTATTCACTCTTTCCGATCCTGTCGTTCATAGCTACACTAGACTAACTGAAGAACACTCAAAATATGTGGGGAAATATTTGAGTAATATTGCATGGAATAATATCAAACTTAATATTTGAATTATAAAATAACGAGAGAAATAGAATTGAACCTCGCATTGCTATTTCAAAACAAACATTTCTCTCCACTTTTAATATTAATGTATGTCCAGATATTTTAAATTCCCTTGGAGTTATATGTAAATAAAGTTTTCGATACTAATGGGGTCACGAATATCACCCCTTCTCGTCAACCCCTAGTCAGGGTTGAATTACTGAACTACTGCAATAATGAAGTAAACAACAAAGTTTGTTTAATGTTAGCTTTTAATTAATAAAAATGAACAAAATATGATATTTTTAAAATATTTAATTCGTATCATAATCGTCTTAAATTTTCATGCGGCACAAAAAAATACCACACATACAATTATACTAATACACTTGATATGAAAATTATAAGGAGTGAGACTTATTGGTGGAGAAAGCCTGCCGTGACTGGATGAATGTTTAATGACTGTTTTATATCATGCTATAAACTTAATCTGAATTGTGCTCAAAGATGAGTGAAAGGAGTGATTGAGCTCAGCAGTCGACATAAATCATATGTTACTTTATTAACATATGAAAAGGTCTGTATTTTTTTACTAGTAGTCGTATAATTCTTCTTACTGTTTACTTTTACGAACTTCGTCATAAGACTGTTAGTGATTTATTGGGGACAAGAATATGTGATATGCTACTTAACCTCAACTTTTGTCCCTTTTATGGCCTCATTCAAACAATGGACTGCAGTTCCAAATCTTGAATATACTATGTGCTTTTTTTTTGGTAATTTAAAAATTGTTATATTTTTATTTCAGAAAATTTAGCAAAAGAATCTTTTTTTTAAACTATTATTTAAAGATTTTACTAAAAAAAATAAGATTTTTTTCAATAACCCAAAAAGTCAGTTAAGCATTCAGGTGTAAAAATTTTGTCTTACATTTGATTCCGAAAGCTTGTGGATACGATTCTAGTAACCCCATTTAGCCGACCAAATATACCCCAAAAATAGCTCTTTCTGAGAGGATTAGCTGAATACTTTCTTATCACAGTTATTTCTGCATAACAGTAAATACAGTACATTTAATGAAGTCAGATTTTTTTTTTCATAGAGCCCTGACTTGAGAAGAATGAAACTTTGTGAAAAAAATCTACTTTAAATTAGTATGCTATACTAAATCCAATGTTAAATCCAAAAATTTAAATTACATTAATAGGCAATATAGCGTTAAAAATTTGAAACTCAACTTAAAATAATAACAACCTGCAGTACTTTGATTTAATTACATGGACTTAGAAATTGTTTATCGGAATCGAAATTAACAAATTGCTATTTAATAGCTTTAGGAAATAAATCTGAAGATCTTTAAAAAAAATTATCTTTAAAAGATCTTTAAATAAATCATTATGATATTAAAAAGAATACAATTCTAAAAACTATTAAAATAAATGCAAATAAACCCTATATGAAAGGAAAAACTGTATAGCTTTGGTGATTTCCTTAAGATAAAACAAAGAAGATATAGATTTATGATTGAGGAAACTACTACTAGGTTACAAAATTAAAGATAATTTGTCACAAAAATATTCAACTGGAAATTATATCATAATTACATTCTACGGGTTATTTATTTTCCTATAAAATTCCGGATGTGTGCTATTGTTTTATTACTTAGAAACAGTTAACAAATTAAACCTACAAGTGATGAAGTGTAAAGAATATGATGATATTAAACTTAAATATATCATTATAAAGATAGAACTGTAATTGTATATAAATATTAAAAATGTTAAATGCAATGATTTGTCAGGGTAAAGTATAACGTGATGCAATCACTGTCAGCTTGGAGTGGAGTCGTACTGATATTAATACTTCGTGCTGTAAAGGACTATGTGAATTTATAAAAGTGGATACAAAGAAAACAATGTTACATGTTTTCAAACAGTTAATTTCTCTTCTACTGTGAAATGCATCCTTAACATTAATAAGCATCATATATAGCACAGATCGATATTCTAAGAAACAAGAGGAAGTATGATGAAATAAGTAATGTACTGTTCTTTCTACTAATATTAAAAATCTTTGAGACACAATTGATAATAATTAACGTCTAATACTAAATAGTGCAAGGTTCTATACTCTCATAGTTTTTTACAGCATATTTAATTAGTAGTATCAATTCTGACTCAAATAGCCAACTAAATTGTACGTAAAAGCCATAATGATATTAAAAGCCCGATGGAAAGTATGCCTCTAAAAAATCCTTCTTTAATTTAAACTACAAACGGCACATGTAGTAACTATTAAGCTACTCTTGACCCACTTGAGCCAAGGTTAGTTTTGAAGGTTTTTTTATAAAACCGCCTAGTAACTAAAATCAAGGATTTTTACTTTTCATCCTTGATTAATTGCTGTGATTAGTAAATTATTTTTTTTCACTAGAGTGAATCTAGTGAAACAAAATATTGTTAAAATTAGACATGTTTCTGTTATAAGTATAATATTAATTGAGTTAGTTCTGCGAATATAAGTCACAGTATGAAATGTTGATGAGTCACTCCCATGAGTCTTCACTTCAAGAAGTTCTACTTTGAACTTTCATGCCCTAATTTACAGCTTGCATTTTTTGTTTAGAGGCAACAATATAAACAATTTTCTTTCAAATGAACTCTACAGTAACCACTGTAACCTACTTTAATTTGATTAACGTCGTAAAATATTCCAGTCAATATTTGTTCATGTCTGGGAAAGGAGTTATTAGAAAGCCCCTACAGTTACATTATTCTCATAGGGGATCAGCCAGTGTAATGGAAATTCTCCTGACAGGGAATGAGATTCAGGTGAATTGTTAAAACAACTTAAAGATTGAATACTTTATAACTTCAATCATTTCTGAATTCTCTTGGTTTATTGTGACAAATCAAACATGTTTTATTTAACTTCAGTTAGTTAATAGTCGTGAATAAATTATTTAATTAATAACTGCTAGCAATGAGTTTTAAAAGTCATCTTTACAGATGTTTTAATTCTCTCATTAACCACTTGAGTAATATAAAGTGAGGTGAAAACACTTTTATAGGTAATTTTGTTATTTATTCAAGAGAACTATTACTTGAATAAAAATGTAAATTACAAATTCGACTTAATGATTACTCTCAATTAATATTTATTTAAAAATTTTATAGGGATAAAAATAAAACAGTTACCTTTAAAAGTTAAGCATTTAATTGTGTTTATTCTTCTACAAAGAAAAATCAAGATCAAAAACCAAGTTTCTTTCTAAAGCAAATTGTCAATAAATGTTGAAGTACCCCAACTGTTTCAAAATAAATAGACATTACTAATTGGTTGTTTTCACACCAGATTCACTTTAACAGAAATGATAAGGAATTTATATATTATTTAATGAAGGTAATTCTTTCAGATATTTAACATTAATGGAATGCCAGTGTTGTAAGAGAGTCGATTTAAGTTTCCGATAGCTCATTGAATGTTAATGGACCAATCAAGTTAGTTCAAACAGGTGTCAGAGAGACCCGACTTCTTGAATATTTTGTAGTCCTCTTCTTTTCATTTTCCACTTTGTCATTCTATTTCTCCCTAATTGACCTTGCTGTCTATTTATCAAGCATCTCTCCAATAACATTCTCAACACAACATTACAGATCTCAAGCACTTAAACATCAATATTGTTTTCAATTACTCCCAAAGCACTAATAAAAATTGTTTATGTAATGTACAATTAGTTAATAGTTGTAAATCAACTAGTTATTTAACACTTTCTTGGGAAATCAGTTTCAACAATTACATTTGAATATGTTTTCATTTTTATATTAACCACATTTTGAAGTTAGTAAACGTAAATACTTTCACATTGCATGCTTAAATGCAAAATACCAGAAGAATTGCATTTTTTAGCACTAGGTATTAACAAAAATTAGCGTTCTATAAAATCTGCACATTGGTCTACATTGGGTAGGTTAAAAACAAAAATATTTATCATGTCTAAACTCTAGGTTGGGACATCAATCTCTGAACCAATATTGTACTTTCTAGAGACTACATTGTCATAACAAGAAATAGGTTGTTTTTTTATTTCTTAGTAATCTTTAAATCTGAGTTTGACTATAATTCCGGTGTTTTTGACTTTTTAGTAGTAATTTAGAATTTATAAGGTGAAAGTAGCATAGAAACTGTCCATAATGGTAAAGTTAAGAAAACTGTTTAAAAATAAGGGTAAATTAAATAATAAATGACTCTGATTAAGCTGATACAAACATTAAACAAAAGACAATAGAATGTAGATAGTAAATATTAAACTGAATCTGAATTGGCAAGTAAACGGTTTCTGCTTTGGTAAACAATAAGCTAGTCAAGTACATAACCTAAATAGGTTTAGAAGAAGAATAACCTAAATCAGTTTAAGTATTGTAGTATATATTAGTCTTTTGTTGTGCAGAATCAAGATGATCAATTTTAGAATTGTTAATGCATTCTAAAAATTGTTGGCCTGTTATCAATTTTTTAATTTTTAACTTATTTTAGTAAAATATATATTCATAAATAAAAAATTGTTACTATGTTATTATTATAATTAGTAATCATGGTCAAGATTATATTAAAGAATATATTCCTTATTTCTGGGAATTTACTTATATTTATTAAAAGCTTATGCATATTTATAATAATGTAAATGAAATCGTGTAATCACTAAGGAGTAAACGATAAAAAGTACATACACTTTATTAAAATCATAACCTGGTAAACCTTTGAAAATACACGTACAGTTCACAAAACTTTTCTTGTCTCTCCCTTCCTTTTACTTGAATTTAACTGCTAAAGCTGTCAGTATAGTGATCATTTATCTATTTCTTTTACAAACTGCTTTCTGTCACTGGTGCTGATTTTGTTCATCAAAAATAGTTTCTAATTTCTAAGTCTATTCATTTGCTTTTTTTTTCTGAAGTTTGTTTAATGTTATAGTATTATTGTTGCTATTGTATATTTATTAGTTTACTATCGCAGAGTCATGTAGTTTTATTTAAATATCTTTTATTTGTGTAAGCATATGAACATATTAAATCTTTAATAACCTAAAACTTTTATGAAGTCTCTATGAAAAAAAAGAGATTTAAAATAATTTAAGTTCTCTATTTTAAAGGAGCAGTATATCGTGTATGCATATATGTTAAAGTGAGAAATATATGTTTCGTTAATGTCCCATATACTATTTAAATGAGTCGGTTTTAAAATCTTTTGAAAGTTTTAGTGGCATCATTTGATTAAAAATTATTCTTTTGCTCATTAGTAAAGATGTGTTTCATTTTTTGTTTTTTGCATTACTATAATGTAGTATTTCTTATATTTTCTCAATACTTTTGTTTATCACCATTTAATAGTAATAACTTTTATTATTAAATTGTGTACTAACCTCCATTTCATGCTCGAATGCTTTTATTCTTTTCTTTTCAAACACTTATACGAACAACAAAAATAAGTTCATACGTGTTCATTACACAGTAATCTAATTAATAAAATCACTTTTAAACTTCTATAAATAACAATTTTTTTCTAAACTCCCATTAAAAAAACCGACGCGTACAACTATAAAAAATAAAACAAATGACCCCTTGATGAAACAATATACAAGATATTTGCCAGTGTTGATGCAATGGACAGGAAATAATCATGAACTATAAATACAGGCCTATACATTTTGATTTGGTATTCAACAAAAATGTATTATATAAAATCGAAATTAATATATATAAACATTTGTAAATAGGTATTTAATTACAAAAGACAAAAAATGGAAATAATACATATACTGGTAAAACCTAGCAATTGACTTTCCATGTCGGTCACTAATAATGTTTTATATGTTAAAAAAATTGTATCGGTGTGTACTCAACTTTCCTATAAGTAAATATATCATTAATTGAATTCACAAGGATTTAATTCAATGTCCTTTTTAATGCAGTTATCTCTATCTTGACAGATTTAACGAAAATATAACCATTGTCACAGCCGTATGAAAAAATCAAATGAATCAGGATAATTAATAATTAAGACTAGAATCATTTTGTAATATTTAAATTAATTTTCAATATGTTGTAAATTTATATCGTATTTTTTACATAGTTATTATCATAAATTCAATGAGTTTGTAAGTAACTTAGAAATAATAATACATTTAATAATATGGAGCCATTCATGTAAGAGTTTACTGAGATCATTATATTTTAATTCTAACGTAGTGCAATCACTTATTATGTGGTATTTACTCAGATTTCATGTTTCGAAATAGTCTCCTAGAAGAGAACATGGCTTTTGTTCCAATAGCCAGTGGATCTCTTACACAGTTTACATAACCTCCTTCTATATAAATATTTAAGACAAATTTTCCCATTTAAAACTTAAAAATACTCCTACTTTCTCTGAAAAATGTCAAAAACATCTAAGAAGTAATGCCGTTTTAAGATAATTTTGTATCTTAATAAAAGATGTACGATAATTTCATTTACTATTATTTAAAAAATACTTTCAACCTTGAATATTATCACATTTTCTGCCTTTTATAAAATTATTATACTGGGAATTTTATGGAATGCTGGGTGTTTAAGAAAATTCACTTTTCTTTCCCTTTGTAAAAAATCATAAAAATCCATTTTACTCTGAGCGATTGTTATCTTTTTCCTGCGTGATATAATCTGTTATAAAGTTGCTGAAAGTGTATACTGAGAAAAAATATATTAGTAATTAGCCAGTTTGTCATAACCAAATCAAATTCAAAGCCAGTTTTTCAATATGTATAATTTAATATTTTTGTAGTTGGAAACTTGAAATTTTAAATTAATAGATATGAACTATTAGAATAAAATAAAAAAAACTCATATTTGTCAATGACTAATGGCTCCTTCTTGGGGAAGGAGTCCATTTCTCAAACTTCAGTATTACCCAAAGATACTAAGATTCATAAACACAAAAAAAATTCCATCTGACATTAACTTTAATCCAAGGTTGCAAAACATAGATCGATTAGAACATTTTGTGAGACAAATCCATCGTAACATGGGAAACATTAGAAATTATATTTGATTTACATTCATTTTTTATATGTAAAATTTTATTCTTTCACATCTCATATAAATTATTAATTATTTAAACATTTTCATTAAACCCCTCCTTAAACATCAATTTTATATCAGTAGATTCACTCAAAAAATGTCTAACTCAATGTATACAATGTAAATAAATGTAAACAAATATGACAAGTATAGCGAGTAAACCATTAGTCCAGGATCTATATGCAGCTTTTATAGCTTTATTGCTCTTTGCCATAAATGAAATTTCGTAATTTTTTTATAATAATTGTTAATTTTTTGTTCAATATATTTGCAAAATTTCATGTTTTATTAATGAGTCATTTAGCGTTAAAAAACATTTTCTGAAAACAGATAATGTACTTTAACACCCCTTTGGTAAATGTATTTTTGAAAAAAATCTATCTGAATTCATCTTCCACATAAAGTTCTATTTTTAAGTATGTTTCATTTTTATCCCTTAAACAGTATGGCCCCTATTGCTCTCACAAGCTTTTAGATTGAATTATAAGTCAAACTGTTTACACTTTATTGGAAAAAACTCCTGTTGTTATAAAAATGTAAGGATATTTTTTGTTTATTGATTTTTTAGCCTCAAAGATAATACCCGATTTCAAGACTCTAGAATTAATAGAGACTGTGGAAAAAATTGTCTAAATACAAGTTTTTGGCAAAAAAAGTAACTTTCCCGTCATCCATAATTGCTCCCAAACACAAGAGCTCATGTACACTATGAGGTTCAGTTTTACCTAATATATAAAGTTCATCCATCAATGGTTCTGGACAGTAGCCTGGCCACAAACTTTGTAAACATACCAACCTACCCACCTACACACAGACATCATCGAAAAAACTTCATAAAACAACTTCTGGGACCTCAAAACATGTAATTCTGTCAAAATCCCGAGGTCGAATTGTTTCATGATAACTATATTTTACTTATAGTAAAGTAAGAATAAATGCTATGCAACAAATTGACATAACAAGTAGAGAGAATTGAAATTAAAGTAGCGAGAATGTTAGAAAGTAATATCTTAACCAGTGGAAAGATCATAAATCCCTTCGACCATCCCAATATTAAAATTTAACTATCATATCCTAAACAGCAGTAAATTGAAGATGCGAGAATTCTTAGCAATAAAAGTTTTTATTCAATATAAGCTTTTCATAGTAAATTAGTAACCTACAGATCATAAATGCCAACTTCTAATTTTTCAATAAACTAGATTTCTTGGCTGCGATGTTAAGGAGGCAGTTTTAAGAAAAGCATGTTTACTTCATTAGATTACTTGTCTGATGATAAATGAATCATTATTTGTCTCGCGAATACTGCCTTCGTTTTTTTTTAAGTAAAGGAAAAACAGTCAATAAAATGTGTCAACCGTTGTATATTTACTTCTAAAAAAACATACAAAAGTAGGCAATTTCTGCAATTGGAGGAAGGTTCTGACTTTCAAGTTTAAATTAATTAGAGTAGAAAATGAATGCCAATAAACTTAGTCTTCTCGTTTAGAGACTTTTGCAGTAAAAAGAAAATTGGCAAGTTTTTCACAATTTAGAATTCAAAACTTTACAAAAGAGAAAATGCTACTACGACGGTTTCAAATAACATTAAATTATATTATTCTTAAGCATAAAAAAATTTAACAAATTAAAGTGAGGAAGATCGTAAAGTTTATATCTTTAATAAACTTAACAAAATGAAATTCTGTTAACAATAGTAATGTTTCAGTAATAGTAAATTCCTTATAGACTAGTTTTAACTAGTGATCAGCCCAGCCAATACATTAACATGCAAAAGCGTTGCAAACTCCCGATATTAAACTGTTATTTTGATTAAGCCTAACCTTCAAACTATTGATTAAATTTAGATAATACTGATTTAAGTTCTTTATAATAAGATAGAAAACACTGAATTTCGTCTCGCAAACCCAGTTTCAACTGGTGAGTTATCAACTTTTCATATCTTTTTATCTTGCAGGAGTCAATCTATGCTATCATTCAAAGCATAAAATGAATGATATGAGTGAGTTATCAAATAAAAATATGATTATTTGTTGTATTTTGTGAAGTAATACTTCACAAAATCATGGTATTTTGTGAAGTAAACATCTTATATAATTATTATCATAGCAATTTCTTTCATTGTGGTTCTTCATGTGCAGTGTTCAATTCTGATAACTTTTTTATAAGTTAAACTGAAAGAGAAAAGGAGGACGACAAACAACTGTTCTTTACTATCTACAATAAGAAAAAGATTGCAATATTTCAGTTTTTTTACCTTTTTATTTAAAGTATTAAACGAAGTAAATTCCTACAGCTGAAATTATCATCGTAGGCCTTAGTAGTTTATTAACAATGCTAGGGCTTACGAAAAGATATTGATGGTAAAACAGCAAAAAACGTTGATGATGAAGTTTGAGCATTTTTTTTATAAAAACTAGAGCTCTAAGAAAGTTAATATTAATGAATCTAAACCTTCTCAACGAAGCAGATCTCTCTCCTCCTGATGGATGATATTTTTGGTAAAAAAAAAGTAACTCTCCCATCATGAATAATTTCTCCCAAACTATAGAGCATTTCTACACTATGAGACCCATTTTTGTGTAATATATCAATTTGATCCATCAAAGATTCTGGACCGTGACCAGAAACTTTGGATACACACTCACCCAACACACACACACACACACACACAGACACACACACACACACACACACACACACACACACATACACAGACAATATCGAAAAAAAACTTCATAAAACGACTTTTGGGGCTTCAAAACATGTAATTACGTCAAAATCTCGAGATCGAATTTTGTAAAATATCACTATAAGTTATTGTAAAATAAAAAGTCAGGACTCGTCATTTTACAAGGTTCAAATCAGATTTCGACTTTTCGGTTTTTATTTAAACCTTTTTTACATGCAAAAGTAAGCATTAATTTCAATGAATAGGAAAATCTATAAACGTTTACATTGTTAATCCTCCAGGAACATAGAAGTTCGTAATTTTTCTTAATCAATCAACTTTTAATTCTCCCTGTGAAAAAGAATTTGGGAAAACCAAAACGACTGTATTTGGGAGTTTAATTTGTACCAGGAAAACTGATCGAGTTTTGATTTTATTTTAATATTAATCTTTCGTTGATTAATTCAGTACATTCCCATAGTAGTGAATTTCAACCACAATTTTTTACGTTATATGATAAGTATTCCCAGACTTTTTAATAAAATAACACTCTTACTCCAATCATTTTCAACGTTTCGTCTTTACTTTAAGACATCTGCAGAACTACGAATAACAGTAGAATAAGTTTTCTTTAAACAAAAATTTTACATGATGGTTCCATAAGTATAGTTATTACAGTAATATTATCTCAAGCATACATCTGTTCAAAACACGTATTTCGCAAAGTAATATCATTGTACATTTTTAAAATTCAAATTGTTCTAACCATGATGATATCTGCATTTGTTGTAAAAACATTTATGATTTCACAACTTATCTAAATTTTAACAACCCATAACCTTGGTTGAGTAAAACAACCGTACTATATTCAGTATTATACGATCAATATGGTGGAGATTAAGAGGTAAATGTTAATAGTGTTATTAACTAATAAATGTTATCTGTGATTCAGATGTATATCCCAACCATACTCCTAACAATTGTAGGAGTATTAATCTAAATTTAAATACTAACTGTTCTCTTACAAAATATATTGATAGACTTTGTAAAGATTTTAAGAGAAAATTGTTGATTATTGACATTACAATTGTACTGGGATTTAATTAAAAATTATAAATGCCACAAGAGCATTTCAGTAGTTTAGGGCTAAAATTTGGAATTCACAATTGCAACCTCCCAATAACCCAATAACCCCCCAAAGTAAAGAACTCCAAGCAATCCTAAATAATTTGGAGGATAAAATTCTTGAAAAAAAGGGATCCCAAATTTTGTAAATCCCAAAAGTCTATGTTTGACGATTCTGCAATGATGACTGTGTGTTTATGGGTGGGTGGTTAAAAGTATAAAAGTTTCTGAGCACGCTACAGGTTTGATCAATCAAATGCATATATCACCCAAAAACAGTTCTTCTAGTATAGATGTGCACTGTTATTATTGAGCAATATTGTTGTTATTGCATCATAGAAATAATGATTTTTTCCCCAAAAATATAAAATTATGAGAGAATGGAGAAATTTGTTTTGCTAGAATTACTTCATCGAAAATTCTCGTTTATTTCTCTCCCTGTCATATTATGTACTTGAACCTTATCTAAATTACTAATGGCAGGTAGTAGAAATTTTTTTTTTACTTTTCAAGCTCCGTTCTGCTTTTTCCATTGACATTATTTAATAATTTTTATAATAGTTACCCATAAAATGCATGTAGGTTGTCGTGTCAGTTAGTTTAATGTTAGCATATGCTGCTCTAAGTCATAATATTTTAAATAGGAGTGAGCATCAATTAATTATGAATGACTTATTTAACTTGTTGCTGTTTGTAACCAAAATTAACAAACTAATTCTTAAACATAGTCTTCAAAGTTATTTAAATCTTCTAAGTAATAGAAAATTTAAGATTAATACAAAGTTACATGCAACATAATTCATCAAAATATCACCTGGCATTTATTATGTCAGTCAAAAAAAAAAAAAACCTTCCTTCTGGTACATAGATAGTACTTCATCAATATCTGACCGCAGCAGCAAGTCTGATTGAGATATATCAATCAGATATATCAATCAGACATATATCAAGATATATTGTCTACTCCCAAGCTTATTATAAGTAAACTACATATTTTCAAACCCATGGATAATCAATTTAATTAATTATTACCTTTTAACGTGCCTAACAAAGATGTCCAAACATGGTAAAAATATAATAATTATTATTGGGCATGGAAAAACTCAAAACAAGTTATGATGATTAATGAGTAAGATTAGTAACCCTCATTAAAATATATTAATAATGAAATCATTAAATGGAAACAAAGGGATAAGCCATGTAATCTGATGCATTTTCAATTAAAAGCGTCACACGTTACCTTGATAATTATACTGGCAGTTTGTTTTCATTAACATTTGAAAAAGTTTATACAATATAATAAAAATTTTAATAATAAAGAAATTATTAATATTTATATATATAGATTACTTTTAATTCGCCTGGATAAAAGGAAAAGGAAATTGAAAATGATATATCTATTAGTTTGATATTTCTACTGTACTCAAAAGCAGAGCAAATCATAATGTCATTTTAAAAATAAAAGATTTGAAAAAATATATCAAATTAACTGAAATATTGATTTAGATAAATAAAAACTTTATTTGATTTTATATAATCTATAAAGCATTTTATTTTAAATCATATGAATAATTATGTAATGTTTTTGTCATTATTTTCAACAGTGAAGTATTTTGACTGATAATTGATTAAATCCTAATTTTGTAAAAAAAATACGTCTCATAAATTACTTATCTCTACAATTCAGATTATAATAAAATTAAGGTTTAAATTTTAATTTAATACAAGTTTAGTTAGCGACTACTGGTGGAGTTTAATAGTTTTTGTTTTTAATCTCACAGAAATCCAGTATTCATGAATTTCTTAGCATGCAATATTCGTGTTCATATTATACCAAATATAAAATTCAGATTCTCTACTAACTAGAAGATAGGAAAAAAAACAGTCAATGTTTGAAATAAATTATGATAACGTTTGTTTTTCATGCTTCCATAATATCATAAAACAGTAGGATTTTTTTCCCATCAAAACCATATATCTGTTAAAGTTCATTTAGATTTGTTAAAGGGTGTAACCAGTAGCTGTTTACAAGATTTTGGATATACACTCACACTCCCTGACATCATGAAAAAAAAAACCGAATATGGATTCAAATTCTATAGTAGTAGTAAATGGGTTAAACTTTCAAAATAGATATTTTTCATTATCATTATACTGATTTGCATTAATGTAAACATTTCAAAATAAAATAATATAACTTTATTACTATTCTTCATGTAACATTACTACAGTACATGTGGATAAAACTAAATATTGCCTATTATCACAATAGGAGGAAAAGTGCATTTTTATTATTTATTTACACTTTTAAGATTGGGATGCAGAACTCATTTGACACTCTCCAAGCCCATGTTAACTCTACATAGGTTCATTCATAATTTAATAAGAGTTAAGGTTTCCTAGTTCTCTCTAAATGAGGAGAATTTCCCAAGCATAATTTAGGAGAAATCTTCTCTGATTGTTCATTCATGAATAATTCTTAGATGCACTAAATATATGTAATCTCATAAAGTTGATATCAGTGAAATTCTTAATAAAGATATCATTAAAATAGTAGTTAATAGTGAATTGTGATAAGCTGAGGTTGTAATGGCGGCCAAGTCGTAAGAAGTTGGGAATGATGAAGACTAGCGATAGGGAGGGTTGGGAGCGCTCCAGACCAAGTTAAGAAGCAGGCAGTGAAGTGTGGTAATTACTGAGCGACCGATCGAGCACAATCAGTGGGCTCGCAGACACCGTCTTAATTTTAATATGTAATTAAACTTGGGCAGGCAGGCAGGCAGGCAAAACTAATGATCTTTTATTCATAGTGGCGAGAAGGGAGAAAGGACCAGGGTGAGTTAAAATTAGTTTTAGACTGGCTCATCGGGAAACAATGGAATTTTAAAGTCTGCGTGATTAGGTTAGGGTGACGGAGGTCTCTTTATCTGTTGCTCCGTCTCTCCACCGACTTAGTCTTCATTACCTTAATCTTTATTAAAACCTAACGCTGGTCACATTGTTACACTTGTCAAAATTATTAACTTACTTCATTAAATCATCCATCAAGTCAACTTTTCAACAAACCTAGGAGTCTTTAAACCAGCCAAGCTTTAATTATTATAATATTTACACTCATCTGTCTAACCAGTTACAGACTTGTTAATAATTTTACTCTGATTGTAACTTATTTTTAACAATGATTTGTTTACATACTTATAGTAGTTGTTGCTGTAGTTAAAATAACAAACCCAAAAAGATACAAACAAATTTGACGAGTTTACGAAAAAGTATTAACTTGAAGAACTTCATCGTTGTGTGAACGCTTCAGGTCACAGACACTGGCGTTGACAATGGCTGCAGGAGTACGTGTACAATATGTGGGCTTAACAACACTAACCTTTATTCTCATAATCCCAGTTTCTTTAACTCCGCTTAACCATTATATTCTGTCTCTAACCCCCACACGCACTATTTCTAAAAGATTTCATTTTTATCAGGACAAAGTAAATTAGGCCATTTATGTTATATTTTATTACGTCACCGATATTAACGTATTTTATACAAATTCAAAATAGAAATTTGTTTATACTCAAATACCGTAAATTAGACTTTTTCTTGTTTGTATAACAGAAAATAATTTTGTTTAAAACCACTTGTTCTTTCTAGAAAACCTCAAATCCAGTACTGATCTGACTGGTACTGGCCAATATTAGCTATAGTATGTTCAAACATGAAGCTCAAAACTAAACTGCATTCAAAGGTGGTGGACGATGAACTCTATTTCTATTAATTAAGATATCAAATCTACTTTAAAACAATTCTCTTGAACTTTAATAAGTAAATAAACATAGAAGTTAACTTAGTATATTTGATAAGATTTTATGCAATTAATATATATAGTGCGTCTGATAACATGCCTGACACAGTAATTTACTATTTAATAATTTGTTATAATAAAATTAATGATTATTACATTATTGTACGTGAAGCTGGGATGGGATAGTCAAACTATTAAAGAGTATTTATTAAGAAGGTATTATTAAATCGAAGATGGTATAAAAAATACTAAATTTTATCTCAATTGATCGAACTAATTATGAGATACCAAATTTCTGCTCTTTTTGCAAAATCTATCTTATGAACCTGAAGAAGAATCTGAAGTCGATTATTATATCAGCACTTCAGTGAGAAAGGGAAAACTTTGTTACTTATGAACTGCGTGTGTATAAATGTTAGAAAATCCGATTATTTAATCAGTAAATCAGTTGAATGTCTGTTTGTTCATTATCAAACTTCTCCTACGGTTTTTGAAATACATATACACTCTTGTCTATAATGTACCCTGTATGAACGACATATAGTCTAAAACTACATGAACCAGACTACAAAAGAAGTTGAGAAACCAATGCTAAAATATAATTTACACATAATATAGTAGACTGGTTATAAATTTTTCACCATCATTTAATTCTAATTTAGCAATATTCCAGAACGAAATTTATAATTTTACTTCGACCATCGACCAACGACCAACGAATATATCCGCGCACTATAGTGCAACGCGTAACTAGCAGTTCCAGACCAGAGGCCTTCAACTGCTTGATTACTGTGCTACTATAACTTAGAATGTCAGTAATTCATGTCAGATATTAAGTTAGTCTGTACAGTAATGATGTATTCGCGATCATGTGGTCTTGTTAGTTAATTTTACTTGTTGGATAAAATATGTTCACCCAATAAAAGATATTCTAATATAAGTTTCAACTTATGAAACTTATTCATTTGTCACATAGACCAATTATTAATTTACACTAATTATATTTTAATCATGAAGCAGTTAAAATATTTTTGTGCAAGAATATAAAACGTATTACGCTCTCAATGATCATTTGAATTGAAATCCTGCCTTACATGCTATCAAGGAATAAGAGCATTAAAATGATACGTTTGCTACAAAAGGAGACATTATAAAAAAATGCTTACGGTACAAAAAACTGAAAAATAGAAAAGTAGTACTAAATTAAAAATCTGAGTGGACTACACTCAACTTTACTATAAGTAAACATAATATCAAACTTCTTGGGTATATAGTATATAATGTCTCATTTAGGCATAATATAAATGTCTAAATGGTAGAGCTTTATTAGTCTATCATTCCTGGAGGTAGTACATATAGTGATTGATCCACTAATCAATATCTATGCTTATTTTTGTATATCACACCACTAATGCATATAATATCATTAGTACAACTACAGCAGTAATAACATTTTTGAAAAGCAAAACTGTAGATTTCGTGTTAACAAATAATCTCCAAAAGGAGAACATGGCTTTTCTTCCAATAACCAGTGGCTCTCTTACGTGTAGGTGGTGGACAAAATAATGGAAACACCTTCAAAAATCAACAAATTACAATTTAATATGGTGTAGGTCCGCCTTTTGCGGCAATTACAGCTTCAATTCTCCTAGGTATTGATTCATACAACTTGTGAATTGTTTCCAAAGGAATTGCAAGCCATTCTTCAGTTAGAATACCCTCCAATTCTTTAAGAGATGATGGGGGTGGAAATCGATGTCTTACTTGAATCTCTAAAACTGACCATAAATGCTCAATGATGTTGAGGTCTGGAGATTGTGCTGGCCATGCAAGATGGTCAACTTCATTACAATGTTCCTCATGCCATTCTTTAACAATTCTAGCTGTATGGATTGGAGCATTATCATCTTGAAAAATGGCGTTTCCATCTGGAAACAGTGCTTGAACCATAGGGTGAACTTGATCGCTCAAAACTTGTAAATAGTCTCTGCTGTTAATTTTTCTATTTTGTCCACCACGTTATCTGTCCTCCTTCTACATTAAAGATTTAAGACAAAGTTTCCAATTTAAAACTTGAAAACATTTCTATTTTCACTGAAAAATGTTATATAAACATTTCACTGAAACATGTAAAAAAATGTCCTTTTAAGATTATTTTTAATTTAAAATGTAGAATAATTTCATTTATGATTTTTCAAAGAATTTTTTCGATTGTGAATTATGTTTTACCTTTTTGGTATTTATAAAATTAACATACTGGGAATTTTATGGCCTGCTAGTTTTTTTAAAATTACTTTTCTTTAAAATTAAAAATTTACTTTATAATTAATTAAAAATTAAAAATTACTTTTCTTACACCTTGACAAAAGTCATAATAATCCAGTTTACTCTGAGGGAGTATTATCTTTTTCCTGTGTGCTGTACTCAGTTATAAGGTTGCAGCAAATCTAAATGAAGAAAAAAATATTAGTAATTAACCAGTTTTAAATACTGGAATCAAAGTCAAGTCAAACAAAATTTTGATTAAACCTCTAAACATCAATTTTATTTCAGTTGGTTCACTCAAAAATTATCTAAATCAATGTAAACAAATATGACAACTACAGCAAGTAAACCATTAGTCCAGGATCAATATTCAGTTTTTATAGCTTTTTTGCTCTTTACTGTAATTGAAATTTCATGATATTTTTTTAAATTACTAATATTTTGTACAATTTTTTTGGAATAATTGAATGTTTTTTTAATGAGCCGTTTAGCGTCAAAAAAACATTTTTTGAAAACAGAAATTGTACTCTAACGCCACTTTGTTAAACGTAATTTGAAAGAATAATACCCCAACTCCTCCATATAGTTTCATTTTATCCCTTAAACGGTATGATTTGTATAGCTCTTGCAAGCTTTTAGATTGAATTGTAAGTCTAATTTTTACATTTTATTAATGTAAAATACTTCCCGTTGTTTTAAAAATTTGAATATATTTTTCTTTTATAGTTTTTGTAGCCTCAATATAATGCCAACATTTTAGTTCTACGCCAAATAGCGGATTCCGTAAGATATAGTAGTAGTAGTAGTAATATTCAAAAATTTGTATCCAGTGAATAAAAAATACATTCAAATATTACCTGACGTGATTATTATAAACTGTATAGATCTCATGAGCAAACTTAAAATGTATACTTTTAAACAACTGGATTTATAAAATCTAAATGTAATTTAGGAATAATTTATGGAACCTACAAGAAAAAGCACTGTAAACACTGCTTCCAAAAATCTAGAGAAATCAATTGATACAATTTAAGCTAACTGTTGCTTTTGTTTTTGGAAAGAAAATTTTCAATAGTTTTACTTGTTAAGTAAATTAGAAGATCCTTTTGGGAGTTGAAGTTCTTAGTCACATACTGTATGGATTACTTCAAAAGCCAAAACTATTTTTTTACATTTTCATCATACTTTGTTTAATGATGGTTGACTCATTTAAATAAAATTATTCAATGAAATTGATCAAATAGAGTGAAAACCACTCAAGAGCTTTTCCTTTGTAAGTAATGTAGATTTTGAACACATGGAGTTGTGTCAATACAATATTTATTGACACATTGATTGAACTCATAAATATTTACTATAGCACTTATGTTAATGTTTCAAGAAAAAGTTGTTATTAGTGCTATGCACATGTAAGTAATGAGTACAGTAAAGGTAAACGTTGAGTGGTAGCATCTGTCGATGTGGGAGCAGCTATCCCGACGCCAGACTATTTCCTATATGGGATTGACCTGACTAACTATCTCCATTGCCATTCATAAATAAGACGGTCCCTAGATTGAATGGGGTACCAACTCGTCATCTAGATTTATCTTGCAACCGTCGTACACACTACTAAGTGCATGCATTGAATATTCACTTTGTTTGCAGCAGTCAAATCTACATTCAGTCTAAACTAAAAAGTGTTTCAAACGATTTTACTTAATAAAATAGTCCTTGAAAACGTGTTCGTAAAACTTTACTCATAAAGTTCCAGCTTATGAGACATATGATATATAACTTAAAGGATTATGATTTTTAAAAGCTAGATATTATAATTATTAGGAAATATTTTTTCTTTACTATAAGTAAAGTATAGTAATCAAGAAAAGAGTTGATATCAACATTTTGACGGATATACATATTTTTATGTACCCATAATTTTTTTACATTTTTTCCATGATATCTATGTATGCGTGAGTGTGTATGTGTGTGTGTGTGTGTGTGTGTGTGTGTGTGTGTGTGTGTGTGTGTGTATGTGTGTGTGTGTGTGTGTGTGTGTGTGTGTGTTTTGTGTATGAATATGTGAGTACGTGTGGGTTGTGTAACCAAAAAGTTGAGACACGCTAGAGTCCATATATTTGATAAATCAGATTCATATTTTACACAAGAATAGAACCTATGATGTATATGTCTTCTATTAATTTTAAGCAATATTACATCATGAAGAAATTATTTTTTATGTCAAGATGTGAGATCAGATAGTTTTTTTCTTCCCAACTATTAACTTTAGAGCGTTATTTTAAAATTAAAATATTAGATCTCTTATAAAATGTACAAAAGTATTTCTTCAAACAAATTTCAGATTTTTTAACAACCAAAAAAGGTCATTTTTTCAACAAAATATAAAAATAGATGACTTATGAATGATTGTGAAAGCTTTTAGACATGATTCAGGTCTAGGGTCCATAATAAAATTGTAACCAAAAATTGTAAGCCATAAGTTATAATGGTTTCTAATTATAATATTTTCTCCAGTGATTCAATGAATTATCTATTAAGTATTACAAATATTTCATGGGCTTAGATATTAAAGAGTAATGTTGCACTATAAATTATCAGCATTAGGTTTTAGTTTTCCTAACACGATATGTTTTTGGTAAATCAGTATCTTCATAAGGAGCAACATACATATCAATTGCAAGTCAATTAAGTCAGTTTAAAACAAAAATTTAGTTATGAAAATAGAAAACTTCTTAAGACTTACACAATCACTCTGGGCATCCTCTTAGATATTGAAGGAGCTTTTGATAACATGCCTCAGAATGCAGGAAAACAGAAGTAATCTGGGCTATGGTATCCCAGTGTCTTCCGCACTCTATTGGATTGGTGGATCTAAAATAAAACTTTTGGTGTAGATATATTGATTTTTTTTTTGTTGAAATTATATTAGCGAAAAGGGGCGTTATGGTATATTTTATAATTTCAGGAAATGTTCTTTGAACGCTAGCCGACAAACAGTAAAAAACTGAAATTTTATGAGATAAATATGCATAAAGTTTAACATGTTATGAAAAAAATATCAAGAAATTCTGATTACAGCCAAAAACAAAATAGATGCAAAAATGGAAAATTCAACTTGGAATAATGAATAATCTGCAGAATAAATCTTTTTTTTTTCAGAACGCAGTCAACAAAATCCTTGTTTAATAGGAAAAATTTAAATATTTGAAAGAGTTAATATGATAAGTAAGAACACTAAAATGTTTACAATTATAAAAGTAAATCCCAGACCACCATATATTTTATGATACCCTCCTAAAATGCGTTGTTCATCGACGCATAGGCCTTGAACCATACAACGTCCAAATATACCAGCTGCAATTAGTATTAAAAATATATATTTATTAAATAATTCTTGAAGCAATTTTAAATTTTAAATGAGAAGAAATGAAAAATATTTTTCGTTGATGGCACTGTTGGTAAAACAATTGCTGATTTCACTATAGGAATTGTTTAATTTAAAGTCCATTGTTTGCAACAGCTGTCAGGAACAGTGCACCCTGGCATGACCTGACTGCTAACAGGATCATTTTAACGTTGCTACTAAATCATTTCATAAAAAAAAAAAAAAAAAGTGATTGAAATATTGAAAGGTAAGGATAAAGTGGCTGTCGACAGTTTAGTTAAAACTAATATAAATACGATTGAATCTATTGAAAGGAATTTGCAGATTTAATTATTGCAAATACATTTTTATTTTCATGTATGACGTTGACAATAATTTGACAAACCGCCTAACATTTATATGCAATAATCTTATTAAAAAATACTATATTCTAACTAGAATTAAGATTTATACATAGATGTGTGATCCAAATGATATTCTGCGTCGTTGACAAATCATACATACACCAAGAGCTTAAGGTTCATTTGTTCCTAACTTGACAGTAAAACGTTGTTTCATATCAGACTCTCGCCCCATCAATATTCACTCGCTTAATCCCTCTGCTCAATCATGATATCTCCAACCCTCAACAACAGAATGGTCACGGCCTTTTCTTTCAAAAGAAATCAATAAATCAACAGCCACACGCAATTCAATGTTACCAAGGATGACGAACCAATATCTGCTACGTTTCCAATATCAAATAATTACAATAATCTTTATAGCAATATATTACATGGAAATTAAGAAATAATTTAAATTCCTTATTAAAAAAGTCCATTTTAAAAAGATCACTGACTTGATTTAATTTGAAGAGCATATTTCTTTATATTTAAAAAAATAATCATTGAAAATATATATATTTAAAGTGCTGTTTCCATGCTAAAATTAAATATTAATTAATTTAATATTATATTAAGTAGGAACTAAACCATTATCTTCTTTGATATTGGTATTAAATAAGAAAATGGTGTATGAGTGAATTTAATATGGAAGTTATTTAAATGATGAAGAAGGATGAATTCTACAAAAGGTTAATAAAGATACTTTGTCACAAAAAAATAAAAGTAACATTTAGATATTCTTCTGATATGCAAGCCAAAAGAACAGAATCTTTCCAAAAATAATGAAAATTATTGTTCGAAGTACATGTTTGTTTCTTGGACAAAAGATAGGGAAAAAAGTAAGACTGGTAAGTAACCAAGCAGTGCAAAGGTGGTAGTTGGTTAATTTCCAACTGTGTAAAAAGCAGGAGCTGACTATAAAAGTTTTTATAGACACTTGAAAAAATGTGTACTCTCACTCAACTTTACTATAAGTTAAATTCTGCGCATAATTGTTACTGCATTTGAAAAAAGTGTGGTGTAGCTTGCACTCAACTATACTATGAGTAAACATAATATCAAACTTCTTGACAACTAAATTATTTTTTTTATTTTTACTTAACTATCTTTATGAATTAGAATATACTTCTGGTAAAGTATCCTCGACTTAGAGATAAAAAATTTAAACCATTGATCTAGAACTATTGGAAAAGTCGTTATCATTAAGGACTACTGAAACGCATTAGGCCTGAGGCTCATTCAACTCGTTAGCAGCGCTACCATGTATGCCCGTTCTAGTGGCCTTCTTCATTTTACTTTACTATAAGTAAGATATAAAGATCGTGAAAAAAAAAGATCTCGAGATTTTAACGAAATTACACGTCTTGATGTCCCAAAAGTAGATTTATGAAGTTTTTTCGATGTGTCTGTATGTGTGTGTGTTTGTGTGGGTGGGTGAGTGCGTGGGTGACTGGGTGGGTGGGTGGGTGGGTGAGTGTGTTAGCTTAGTTGATATTTTACACAAAAATTTGCCCTATAGTGTAGATTATCTCTATTGTTTGGGAGGAATTATGCATGACGAGAAAGTCACTTTTTTTGGCAATAACCTGTTTTTAGAAATCATTTTCTTCTCCTAAACTGCTAACTCTAGAGTTTTGACATGATTTGCCGTTACTACAAATGCAATAAAACGAAAAATATATTCAGATTTTTTAAACAATAAGAAATATTTTTTTCAATAAAATATAAAAATTGTGACTTATAATTCAATCTCAATGATTGTGAGGGCGATACAAGCCATATTGTTTGACGGATCAAAATAAAACTACACCTAAAAATATAACATTATGTGGAGTATTAGTGAGATATTTTTTTCCAAAAGGGCGTTACAGTAGAGTTTCTATATTCAGAAAATGTTTTTTGGATGCTAAACTGCTCATTAAAAAACCATGAAAATTTGACCAAAATGGAATATAAAATTAGCAATTTATAAAAAAAAATCATGAAATTTCAATTACGGCAAAGATCAAAAAAGCTATAAAAACTGTTTGTTTCTCCTAGACTAAGGGGTCACTTGCTATACTTGTCGAATTTTTTATTTTTTTTTACATTGTTTACATTGACTTAGAAATTTTTTGAGCGAATCCACTGGGATAAAATTGATGTTTATAATGGAAAAATTTAAATAATTTATTGACTTATATGAGATATAAGAGGAATAGTATTTTTACACGTAAAAAAATCACCGCCAATAAACATAAATAAATTTCCTTAGTCTTCCATGGTATGATGGATTAGTCTTATAAAATGCTTAAATAAATCTACATATTTCACTCTTAAACAAAACTTATTATCAGTTATAATTGCTTTTTCTTTGTGAATTGTAGTATCTTTCAATGATATTAAAATATGACAAATGGACTCTTTCCTCAAGAAATATGAATTATCTTTGTTGACATATATCCAGTTTTTTCACTATTCTAGTCAAATAGTTCATATTTATTATTTTTAAAAATTAGAGCACCCAACTATAAAAGTTTTAAAGTATACTGAATAGCTGTCTTTGGCTTTGATTTTAGTATGTAAACTGACTAATTACTAAAATATTTTTTCTTAATATACATTCATAACAATCTTATAACAGAGTACAGCAGGCAGGAAAAAGAAAACACTCGCCCAGAAAAAATTGGTATATTATATGAGTTTTGACAAAGGGGAAGGAAAATGATTTTATTAAATTCTATGAAGCCATAAAATTCCCAGTATAATAATGTTATAAAAGACCAAAATGTTCAACATAATTCAAAATTGAAATCTTTCGTTTGAAGATTAATAAATGTAATTATCGTACATCCTTAATTATAAATTATCTTAAAACGACATTTTTTCTTTGATGTTTATGATGTTTTCAGAGAAAATAAGAGTATTTTTTTATTTTAAATTTGAAAATTTGATTTAAATATTCAATTTAGAAGGATGTCAAGTAAACGATGTAAGAATCCACTGGCTATTTGGCTTTTCAAAACTGATATTACTGCTGTAGTTATACTAATGAGATTATTTGTAACAGTGGTGTGATATACAGAAATAAGCTTATATATTGATAAGTCGATGAATCACTATTTGTGCCACCTCAGGAATGAAAGACTAATAAACATCTCCCATTTAGATGTTTATTTTACATGATGTAATTTTTTATATGATGCTTAAATGAGACATTATATATTATATACCCAAAAGATTTGATATTAAGTTTACTTATAGTAAAGTTGAGTGTAAGGCCACTCCAGCCTTTTTTTTTATAAGCTTTGGATTTTAATTTCTTGATTCAACAGCGAAATTTGTTTATGAAAGATAATAACAGAAGAGGCGAATTATCTTTCACCTCTGTTGGTTATTGGTACAGTTCGCAAAAATTGTTTCCTCTTCAAGGCGATTGCTTCACTTTGATATTGAATGCAGTCAAAGATTTCTACAGCTTGTATGGTGTTAACTACATCTTACATAAATAGTAGTTAGGAATACTATTTTTTATATGACACAACTAACAATAATAGACTAGGTGTATTACATAATCGAGATTCGGTCAACTTTCTAGACTCAAAATCAAACTCTCGTTGCCGACGTTACGGTTTTATTTTAAAACATTTTTCATAGGCGGAAGTAAGACTATTTTGAATAAAAAAATAAAATTTTCATTATTCAAACGAACTAACAAACAGTCTTGACTGGTCAAAAGCTTGACTCGTCATAATGTAAATTTCATTTTCTTATTCAAAAAAATTCTTACTTCTGCCTATTAAAAGGTTTTGAAGTAAAACCGAAACGTCGGCAACAAGAGTTTAATTTTGAAACTAAAAAATGATGAGGTAGAATGTTCATTTACAGTTTGTTCTCTTAATGGGAATGATATTATAAAATAAAAATACAATTATAATGATATTTAAAATAAGACAATGTATTACATTTTAAAATAAACATTTTTCCCAACTGCAGTCTGTGCACTAATACACAATAAAAGCAGATACTGTGTCTATCTCGCCAACTTCTAAACAATTATACTTCAAACATTAAAGTATCATTATTAAACATGAGCACTGTACTCCAACCGTTGTCTTCTTATCTGATGTTATATTATCTGAATTATTGTTACATATTATTAAATTATTAATTTATTAATTATTAATTATTTATTTAATTATTAATTATTGTTACATATTGTTACAAATTCTGCACTGTTTTGTAACTACTAATGTCAGATATATAGTGTTTAAGAACCCCACTGCTCTTAATTGTAATATTGTTCACCCCGGTAATATTGAACCAAGGGAAAGGTAACTTTTCTTTCATTCTCTATGACAAAGCAGCTACTAGTTTAAACTTTATCAGCAAAAACATATCAAGTTCTTAGGACATAATTTACCTTCATAATAAACAACATATATATCGAAAACGCAAATTAACAATATCACCTCCAAAAGTATTAGTTAACAAAGTTGAAATGTCTAGAAATCTTAAAGAAAGTTCTCCGGGGTCCTTCTTTGATACCGAGGAGCGTTTGGTAAAAAGAATTTGAATCCATTGTATCATCACTAATATATAGATAACATACATTGATCTAAAAATTATAGGATTAGTCCAAACTAATGCATACATAATTACTGTAAAAAGGTTTCACATAAACACATAGAGTCGGGTTTTTGACTGACGAAGACCGCTTGTTACGGTTGAAAGATCTTAGTCTTGTTTTCCCATTTCATATTGGGGTTTGATCATTGAATAATTACTGTAAATATAAGATCTACCATAATTGAAATTACGACCACTAAAAGTTGTCTTTAGTTAAGTGAGGTATCGACTTTATTTCGGTAATTAGTAAAAAACCAATTGGATACTCGAAATAATCAAGGTTATGATATGCAGTTGATTGTGTCATTATGGGAAGAAGAATGCGTGTGCCTCTCCTTTTGAGCTAATGCAGGATGCTCTACACCAGTGTTTCCCAAACTTTTTCGAGCGACCGCCCCCTTGGGTCCGTAAACCTATACTCAACACTCCTTAATAATCAGAATCTTAGGCTAAATAACAAAATGAGTAACATTTTAATAATGAAATTAATATAATGACTAATCAAATATTTATTTATAATCCAATATATGTATTGTTTCATAGCATATTTATGCAAAAGAATTAATACACAATAAAAGAAACTTAGATGAGAATATACTTTTAACATAAAAATAAATTATCAAAATAAATAATTTTAAGAAACCTTTTCCTAGAAGTTTACATATGGTGTTTTCACTTAAATTTAGAAATTATATTGCATGAACATTTTCAATTAATTTATGGAAATAGTATCCCAACTCCTTTTTGCATTAGCGCCCCCCGATATCAAAGCACCGCCCACTTTGGGAAACACTGTTCTACACATTGCTGAATGATGGGTACAGGAAAGATAGCTAGTTCTAATACCAGATAAAACAGTCGTTATTAGTTTAAAAAAAATTTATGTCTCTATAACATCTTTATGTGTGGCAACTGCCTTTAAGAGATTAATGAGTTTTTACAAAATATACATAAAACCAATAAAAGTGAGAAACACTTCTCTAAGAATAATTATGGCGTTCATTAATGATCTTAAAATGGCAGATCTGGCCACGGTGAGCAAAAATCCGATAAACTACGACAACCAGTTTGTCGAAATAATAACAACATGAAAGGCTGTTGTTCTTTAGCGATGGAATAGCCACAATAAGTGAAATTAAATCATAATTGTTTATCTACGCTTTTATAATTCATTATCAAAAAGGTTAACATTATCTTAACACTATAGTAATAGGTAAAATTATAGAATGATCCAGTCTATAATTTCACGAGACCAACAGTTAAATAATACCAAAATTCAATTGACTGTCAACGAGATTGATATTATGTTTCCTTATCGTAAAGTTAATTGTCAAACTCTCCAGATTTTTTTGAATTCTAAAGGAATAAAAATTAAAATTAAAGATAACAAAATTGCCAAATGCTTTAATAACTGTTTGAAGTATAACAATTGGTTAAATGATGAACGGAGGTCGTTGGTGAATGTGGCTTTGTTGTGAATTGTTTAACATCTTAACCATGAACAACGAGTGTAAAGCATTGTGTCAGATTTTTTCAATTCCTTTTTGTTTCATAAAGCAATACTTTAATTTTATTGACGAGAATTAAGATGAATTTCACATTTGAAATCAGTAATTTGATTTGGCGTAAAAAGATAATATGTATTCCTGTTAGTAATTATCCTTCTAGTTGGTGTCACATAATGAGAATTAGTGAAATCTCAACAAGACGACATCATGCTGAGGTGGGGAAATACTGGTACATGGCGTGACACAAGTCACTAGTCTATCCTTGCCTGCCTGCCGCAAGTGTCAGGTGAATCGCTAACGAAGCCAGATCTAATTGTGGCCTCATCACACCATACATCGCCCATATTACCTCTTTAAATATACAACATATTATTTAAGTCTTGCAATAGCATACTGAAATCCTTGACAAATCACCAAAATCCATTAACGTAAAGATTATTTCTAAACGTACGAGAGTATAACAAGTAATTCATGATCAACGGCAATAAACGGACAAGCATTTTTTATTATATAACAGTACATAGATAACTTTTTACACATCAAATGTTAATAATAGAAAATACAAAGTATTGTTTGATTGAAGATAAAACACAATAGACAACTTTGTAGTGGTCTCAGAGTCTACAACTCCATATTCCAGCATAAAAATAATAAAAAAGGAATGCAGTTCTTTAAACACCCATTTTAATTTCCGGCACTAAAGATGCCAAAATAACTTTTTTTTTGTAACACAAATATACTCTGAACATAAAAATGATCCATTCTTCTCAACAATGTTTCAACTCAAACACAACTAAAATGTATTTTTAATATGTAAAATTTATTATTGTGGGATTTTATACTACATTTAATTCAAATTTGTGATTGTTTTCTTATGCCAGATTTATAATGTTACGAGCAAGTAGTTTTGCATGTGTCTCATCATGTCAAGTAATTCTGATAATAATTTTGAAACAAAGTACACTATAAGTATAACATTGATATAACTTCTCGACCACTGATTTTTTAAGTTGAAAGATTGGTTTGTTGAGGATTTTTGCTCTAAAGGAATAAAGAAATAATTTCATTAAATCATAAATCCTCAAGAAACCAAACTTTGAACTATAATTATTACTATTGATATTGATATAGCTTCTCGACCACTGCTATTTCAAATTCACACAAGGGATTCTTGAGGATTTTGGTCATAAACATGCAACTCCTGATTATAAGCCGACGTTTCGCCAAAAGTTGTTTGGCATTTTCAAGGATAAAAAAACAATTTATTAATGACATAAGTAAAGCAAGACAAATACATCCACGGATACCAACCAATAGAAAACAAATCAAACAAACAAAAAATTTAGTAACGAGAGAACCACAATAGGATCATAAAATACCTAGTGTTATTATTCATTATTTAAAAACAGATATTTGTTGTTTAAACCTAATTACTTACTATTAATTATTCAGAACACCAAGAACACCACTTTTGTAATAGTGTGCTTATCTGTTTGAAAATTGGGTTTTGGTGTTCTGAATAATTAATAATAAGTAATTAGGTTTAAACAACAAATATCTGTTTTTAAATAATGAATAATAACACTAGGTATTTTATGATCCTTTTGTGGTTCTCTTGTTAGTGAATTTTTTGTTTGTTTGGTTTGTTTTCTGTTGGTTGGTATCTGTGGATGTATTTATCATTTTTTACTTATGACGTTAATAAATTGTTTTTTAGCCTTGAAAATGCCAAACAACTTTTGGCGAAACGTCGACTTATAATCAGGAGTTGTATGCTTATGACCAAAATCCTCAAGAACCTCTTGTGTGAATTTATAATTATAACTTTGATGACGTATAGAATGGCAAACTTAAGTCATTTCCCCAGTCCAACGCTATTCCTTCCACAATGATATGTTAGTAGCCTGTCATAAGCACTGAAATCACAAATATTGAATACATATAATGTTGGTAAAATGTAATTTTCTGTTTTTCGCATTAAAACGGACTAATGCTTTTATATTATTGACTTTAAGAATTCAATCTGAAGGAGACATGGTGAAACAATAGGAAGAAAGGCCTAAGGTAACAAAGGAATCTGAGAACAGCTCAGTAACTAACGACCTGAAATTGATTGCTGGGATACAATGTAAGGGAATGTTTTATCCATTCTTCTAAATAATGGCTTGATTTTCTTTGAAATCTTACTTACGATTGCTCCCTTTTTGGCAAAGCAATTTCTTATAAGTTATTGTAAGCATCTCAAAGTCGAATAGATGTCAGTTTCAGCCATACGCTATATACATTCAATTCCGCTGTATATAAATTTAAAAACAATAACTTCTTTTGTCCTTGCAACTCAGTTTTATTTCTAATTTGAAAACTAATAATTTAAAAAAAATGTATATCAAACATAAATTAGGGTACCATGATCAACAAATAGGGGAATTAGTTTCTGGCGTAACCATTTCCAAGGTGAATGTTGAATGTGAAGAGTGAGTCAGCACTGAATGCTGGAAGATATTGAGGCATTGCTTGTTTCTACAGCTCACTCTTATAGGCTGTCATCTTCAGTGCTCACCTAGGGGTTGAAAGTGTAACTCAATTTCTAATGGACTCGAAATCAATTTCTAATCAGTTCTTAATTCTGACTCATTCATTTTAATAGAACAAAGATTTTTTACAACCTGCGAACAGGCTCAAACTCAACTGATTCCATTTTTCGCAGTTACACTATACGCGCAAGATTTTCTGTCTTTTTCAAAAATTAAATTAATGAAAATTTTATTTAATATTGATTAAATTATCTTCTTTTTCGATAATTTCAAATAATACTATGTATTCAAATATATTATTTAAAGCAATCTATCTTCTTCTACAATGACACATTATTTACGTGAGTTACTCGTCGTAGGAGTTCATAGAAACTTTAAAAAAAAAAATCAGTTTTATACAAGCCTTATCTACTGGACCTGGAAGCTGTCGGTTCTTAATTTTGAAATCCAATTCACCAATTCATTCCAACCTTTCCAATAAACAATTCGTCAATTAAACTCTGTTTCTATTGAATTTTGGCGACAACACTAACAAAGGTTGATGAGGAGCCAGGTGATGGCACCTGGGGTTCGATCCGGCCCGGGGGATAAATCTGTATAATTGGAAAAAAAAATCAGTTTACTCTAATTTCTTTAAAAACCTGCAGTTCTTATATTATCCACCAGGGTTTTAGTACGCGCTGTATTACCCACTTTTTTTTTGTCGTCGCACCTTGACCAGCGAAATATCTGTCTCAAAATGGATAATAGTGGGTACAGAGTGGCGGATTTTAATAAAGATTTTTATAATTGACTTGATTTTCTTTGCACTAATTATAGTATTACTGACTTGATACAAAGAAAAAGGTAAACTTATTGTTAGTTCTATGTAATTTTGTAATTAGCTTGCTGAAACTAAGCTGTATTTGGCCCCCAGGCCAAAATGAGTTTGACACCCCTGCTCTAGAGACTTCATGGTGTCGTCGGGGTAATCGCCGTGTTTCATATGGTCAGATCTACATTTACACTAGACTTTCTTATTGATCAAATGACTTATTTGATCGTAGAGGACTTTTTTCTTTTCTTATTTGTTTGTAAAAATTTGTTACATAATAGTTTAACGAGAAATTACATCGAATAATAATTGCTTTGTTGTTTTGCTATCAGATATGTACAAGCCCCACATAAATGTCATTTTTTTTCCCCAAAGTTATACTGTTCTTACAACTTTGAAGTTCTCAGTTATCTTTCTTTGATGCATATCTATGTTCCCAAGTACTCAATTCTAAATCTCTTTTTCAAATGTTCACGAACTTGTTTTGTATATCTAAGTGTAGGACTCAAAGATACTTGAGTTATGTCGAAGTCAGTAACTTTAATCTACAAGTACCAAAGAGAAACATAAATAGTGAAGTGGGACTTAGCTCATTGTCGTACTAAGTAATTGGACTCGAGTTTATCGCAGCTTCTAATTCAGTCAAAACAGTAGTCAACATCGTTATATTAAGCAGCCGTCGAGTTTTCCTCAACGATTGCTACATTTGACCTATTAATCTTTCAAAACATCCTTCCAACAGTATGGAGATTAAATATTCATTTAATTACGGAAAATTTGTTTACACGCTTCAGTAGATTATTAAAACTAGTAAATTTGTGCCACTGACGATCACATGAAAAACATTTTCATATAAGCTCTTCTTACCACAAATCTTCAGAGAACCATAACAAAGCCTTATTTGGTAAAGAAGCAATAACATCAATATATACAACTCTATGTACAGCAATATAAATCGAGCCACCCACAACCCCTCCTCTCCTTATCATAAACAAATATCCAGCACAGTCAAAGCAACTAACTTAAAAAAGCTTACTAAATTACCATCAGGTAGAGCAGTAGCAACGTTTTAACAGTCTTATGATTAACAAGAGACATTTTGCTACAACTTCTATAATTTTTATTTTTGTTTTAAAATCCAGTATTCTCCTAGGAGCAGACTGATTAATGTAGGTTTTAAAACCTGATGACGGCATTCATACTTTTCGTCAATCAACTCTTTAATTTGCCTCTACTTATGATTACTATGATAAACAAGACATTTACGTTTATTATTAACATCTTCCCTCCTATTTTGTTCCAATGTTTAATTCTCATCATTTCATATCCAAATTTCTACGAAACACTTTTTGTGAAAATGTAGAGACGTTATCGAAGCTGAAGGAATTTCAACAAACGATTCAACTCTTTACTTCTATCGGTGGAAAGTTTGAAAAAAATCACATTGCCATGTTTGTGAGTATTAGAACCTTTATTTGTTGCGGATGTAATGGGGTCAAAATGTTACAGAGAGGAGATGTGGCTACAGAGTTTTAGAAGAATGTACAATTTAAGAATAAACGCTACAAAGTAGTTTTATATTCATCCTCCCCTCTTCTCAGATTCTAAAATGAATACTTCAAAATTACTCCAAATTTAAACCTCCAGATTTTGACTTAAAATTTATTTTTGGTGCTATCTTACTCTTAATAAATAAGTTGGAAGACAAAATTAGAGCTTGGACAACTACAAAGAAAAACAATGCCTAATTATCTAGATTTCGCTATTTTATAACCAACCTATCCTGCTATTTACCCAAAAGAGGGTTATTTTTCACCAATTTCTGAAGGTCTCTGTACAGAGCATCAGTAATTAAATTTTTCCTTCCAAATCCACTTCTAATTGTTTCAATACTTTTTATAAATATAACGAGATATAAAAAAAAATCTACAATTTAGCTTTACAAAAAATGTTTCTTTATCGGCTGGATATTCTCATCTAATCCCTGAATTGTGCCCCATATTAGTCTAATTTTGAGTATAAAGACCGTATTTTATCAACTTATCAAACAGATCATCCGAAAATTTGAGTTTGTAAGTGTATCTCTTTCTCTGTGTGTTTCTTTTCTTCATTTTTGAACTGATTTGCGTCCAGTTTGGATCGTTTTTTTTCGAATTTTGAGTGAATATATATATATATATATACAATTAAAAGAAACGGTCCAGCAGACTTTTTTAAATAAAATAAATTCAAAACGAAGGAAACACACAGAAAGACACACTCACCGCCCTGCCCTCCTGCGGGACTCTTCGCTCTTCACACCTCCTGATGACGGCGATGGTCGAAATATCGATGTGAGTTATGTCTGTGTCTTTCTGTGTGTTTCCTTCGTTTTGAATTTATTTATATATATATATATATATATATACATAAATTCCGTAGAGTCAGGCCAATTGGTGACACTAGGAAAATTAGGAAAAGTGTTGTTAAGAATCAAATTACACATTGTGTCTTTCAGCCCTTTGTTTTAAATGGCAACAATACGTTTCTCAAAGACGCGATAAAATTAAACCAAACAAAAAAGATGTTTTGCTTTCATTGTTAAGTTTTCATTGTTAAGTGTAAAATTTTCATCTAAAAAAAGATTGTTTAAAAACATGAACTGTAATAAAAAGTAGACTAAAAGCAAACATTTTAAATAACAAATCAAGTAAATTACAAATAGTTTAAATAAGGATATATATATATAGTAAATAACTTTAGTACTCTTTTCAAAATGACTTAGTCCTTAATGGTAGTTTACAATACAAATGTTCTTGTGTTATTCTAAAGATACAGTAAGCCACAAATTGTATAAATTGATATAAACAAGATACAGAATGAAGTGGGAAATGTCAGTGAGGGAGTATTTCTTGTCGAGTGTTTTTCTGCAAAGTGCTCACGTGTGCAGTCGAAATCAGCAAACCCCGCTACCTCTCCCTAGTTAACCCTCTAATTCTCCCCCTGATTAATTGCGATTCCGCCCTTCAACTCCACACACAATACTCTTTACTTCTATTTTTTTATCAGTAGATCTTTTATTCTTAGCCTCTCTTTTATCCCTTCTTGTCTCTTGTACTTTTTGTTGTAATCATATCCCAATAAAAAAAACTAATCTAATTATAAAAAAATTAGTATTCTAAAAAAATAATGTTATTTCTGATAAAAATTGCTTTCTACGTAATTTTTTCATGTCCTCACACAGCATCAGTTAATTTGATTTTAAATGGCCACACAAACATCACACACACACACTCACCTACATGCATACACTATTAAATAATAAATAAATACTTATTATTTATAAAAATTAATCCCTCTTTGAGTAAATTTCATTATTAATATTGGTTGTAAATAGTGAAATCTAGATAATTAGGCATTTTTTTATTTGTTGTTGCCCATGTTCTAATCCTGTCTTCCCTTGTCTCCCTTGGGAGACAACTTATTTATTAACAGTAAGAGAGCACCAAAACAGAAATCTTAAGTCATTACCTGGGGTTTTAAGTTTAATTAGGAGTAATTTTTGAGTATTAATTTTAGAATCTGAGGGGAGGGAGGGATGAATATCAAACAACTTCGTAGCGTTTATTCCTAAATTGAATATTCTTCTGAGGCTCAAATAAAATACGTAAATTACAATAGGTACAGCCGTACTTTAAACGAAATCCTGTCATATTAATTATTCTTATTATCATCGTCATCAGTGTAAAGCATTTCAGATTTTTTAATACGATACACGAAAATAAATCTGCACTAGTGTAAGTTAGATGTTGATTCTTTTAGGTACTTCCTAAGACTGTAAAAATAAATTTTAGTGATTCCACATTTTTTAAAGCAAAATCGTTTAAAATTGTTCTGTTTTAAAAAATAATCGCACATTTTTTTTTTTATAATAACATGATACAGGTACATCATGTAAGTATAATGTACGTACTTAAAAAGTCATAATTCATAATACTCCAAGGAATTTAAAGTGTTATATTTTCATAGTTACAAAGAAATAATTAAAGACAAAGTCATCACTAACAAAACTGTTAAATTTTAATATTTTTATTCAAAAGATATCGTTGAATAAACATTGAGCCTTTATTTTTAGGATGTTTTAACAATCATGTTTCAGTAATTATATAATCTTTTTTATTCCTTTTATACTTGTACTAGCATATATTTTGGACACACGTAAAAATATGTTAGGTATTTTTAAGTAATCTTAATTGTAAAAACCTGAAATCTATACATTTATTTTGTATAAAGGAACAGATGAATGAAAAAACTCTATTAGTTAGAGGTCAGTGAAATTAGGAAAGGGAAACAAAAAGAGAACTATTACAATTGAAACATTATCTTATGTTTATATATATCAATGTTGAAACGTGAGAAGATAGTGAGATATAGATGTGCGAGTGAGAAAGAGAGAGAGTGACATGAGTGTTTGATAGGGAGGAAGAGGGAGTGGGAGTAAGAGAGAAAATGGAAATGAGAGACGGAGGTAAGTGCAAAGGTTGTATGTCAAACATTGAACTAGGAAATTAAAACTATCATTTTTAACAAATGGCATTGTTTATAACAACTAGTATTTATTTTATTAAATAGATAGTTATATTACATTATTTTTATATCCACTTCATGATTTTGTTGGTCATCAAAGAGGAACGAGTTGAAGGCTCCTAATTTTAGTGACAACTCTTAACAAAGTCGAGTAAGACATTATGTAATAGTGAGTCGAGTAAGACATTATGTAATAGTGAGTCGAGTATAACATTATGTAGTAGTGAGTCGATTAAGACATTATGTAATAGTGAGTCGAGTAAGACATTATGTAGTAGTGAGTCGAGTAAAATTGTAATAGCCTTTTGTTGAAGGTAACAAATTCTGATTGTTAGAATTGAATCTCTAATTACTAAGTAGTTAAAAAGTAGCATAATATTTATATCCGAGATAAGCCTACTTAATGCAATGGACTAGTGGAATTATGTCAATTGATTAGTAGACCAATCAATTTAATTATGTAATGTTAATTTCATAATGCAATCAATTGTAAGCAACCAAAGTAGAGTAAAATAACTTCCACTAAGCTTTTAATACAGATATTGTACATAAATATTCCATAAATACACCTTACAGTATTTACAATGAATAATCTTGAAAATAGTATCAAAGGACATTATATATGAACAAATATATATTACCTTAGCTTGATGAGATGTGATTTTAACTTGTAGATCAAGCGAGTTCAAACCGGTGACTGGTTCTGACCTGTAAGTAAGCAACCAGAGTCCAAAAGTTCTCTTACCCTCCGGTAAGTGGGGGGAAAGCTACCCCCACTATAAGTCAACCACGACGTCTTGCTAAATTATGAGAACAAACATATGACTCATAGTATTTCAAGTATTAACTGTATAAAACAATCGTTTGTTGGCCTTTTCAAAAGTATTGTATGTTTATGAGTTTCCCTTCTTTGCATTAGTGACTTCTCAGTTTGTATAAACTGATAATCCTCTTGATTTAAAATGTTTTTTTTTTTTAAAAAAAAAAAGATTATATTTATGATATTGATATATTTATGGTATAATTTTCAAATTTAACAACTTTTTTCATATTATTCCCATAAATAACTTATTTCATCCATTGATAATCGGTTCAGATTTCAATAAATTTCTCTTTATTATTTAACTATCTTTACTATAAATAAAATATATTAGACAGGATGGAACTGAATATTTTCGCTTATTTACACGTTTTAAAGTCTTCTTATTGAATTTTTTTTTTTTTTTTTTTTTAGTTTCTTTTAGTGCTTGCATTCAGAAAGTTTACATCCACGGTACAGGTCAAAGAGTTAGGCAAAAAATCCTAAAATTTGATAATTAAATAGTTATAGTTATAACACTGGGCAAAATTATCATTTTTATAATGGATATAATAAAGCTTTTGGTTAAAAATTTGATTTCAAGATTTTGACGGATTTATATGTTTTCAGGTATCCAAAGTTCTTTTCTAACTTTTTTTTATAATGTCTGTGTATATGTGCGTGAGTGGATGGTTGTGTATGCAAAAATTCTTTGCCGTGCTACAGGTCACACCTTTCGATGGATAAATTCATATTATATTAATAATTGATATTAATTAATTAATAAATTCATATTAAAAGTGGGATGTATAGAGTAGATGAGCCCTATTATTTGGGGGCAATATTGCATGATGAGAAAGTCACCTTTATAGAAAAAAATGTGTTAGTTTCTCCTAAAGAAACTAATTTTAGATTATTGAAACGTCTGTAATATCATCAAAGTAACAGATATAATGCATACAAAAAATCTTCCTATTTTCAAAACATAAGAGAACGGAACATTAATAATTTGGCCCATTTATAGACAGGTAACTGCCCCTCATAAAATATTCAGCAAATGCGTTAAAGTGATTACAAATGTTTACCTCTATTGTAAGCTTCCTGTTTTCAAGAAAAGGACTATTGGCTGGTATACTGATGGGCAAAAAACTTTACAACAAATCAAATAATTCATTCTCAGGTGGGCACCTGGACACAAAGGGGTACTGGGGAATGAGTCAATGGCCAGCTATCAAAACATAACAAAAAAAAAACTTCTACATCCTGAAGTTTTTTTGCACACACACCTCAGTTTTCATAGGGATGTAGTTGAGGAATGGATGAAAGGAAAGAAGATAAAAATTGGCTAGGAAAGGTAAGACTCTTTCAGTCTGAAAAGCTCATTACAATTAATCATAAATATATGAAAATTGATTGTGTATGTGTATATATAAAAATATATAATTGATAAAAAAGAGCAACACAAAAAGAACGAAAACGCCTACTAGAATCAATATTTTGAACCGTAGTTCGTCATCTAGTCTCTTCCTGAAGACAAACTGCGGTTCAAAATATTGATGCTAGTAACCGTTTTCCTTCTTTTTGTGTTGCTCTTTTTTATCAGTTACTTATTTTTCCGGTTTAGACCGTTTCTATATTATATATAAAAGATTAACTTTGAGAGCTTCTGAAGAGGCTCACATTTGGCTACTTCGTCAAAGTCTAAGAACCTGTTTAAAAAATTAAACATTTAATGACCACTCCTCACCTGGTCTAAACCTTAAACGTTTGATATTTTTAATGTTTTAACTTTTTTTATTTAATTTTTGTTTAAATTATTGCCATTATTATTATTTTTTAGTTCTTATTTTTTATTTACTTGTATTTTCTGTTTGTAGATTAAACTTATAATTTGACTTCTTATGCTTCTATTCTCACCTCTCATTCTTTCTGTCCTCATTTTTACCTTTAGTCTCTCTCTTCACTATCTTTTATACGGTTTCCGAGCTCGGTCACGATGGGATGGTGTCTTTAACGTGGGTCAACCTGCAGTGCTACGACCACCTTGTAACTGGAACTTCTACCTAGAATTCCCATTCACTTTCCACCAACCGTCTTGAACAAACGTATACCTTCTTCCCTTCTAGACTCTTCCTAACGACAAACTTCGTTTCAAAATATTGATCTCAGTAAGTGTTTTCGTTCGCTATGTGTTTATTTTTTCAGTTATTTATAATATATATATATATAAATTACGAAAGTTTATTTTTTTTATTTGATATAATTTCAAGTCATGTCATACTATTATGAAATACTATGATTTTCATAATATTTTCTAGAGCGTTTGGTATTAGGTCTACACTATAACTGTATTAAAATAGTAATAATCTGAATTGGTTGTCATCAAGTTTATTATATTTACTTATAGAGTGTAGGCCACACCAGATTTTTATAATATTAGAACTAATATTTCTTAAACATAAGTTTTTAGAGTCGAATCTAGAAAAATATTATTGACAGTTTAATTTAAAAAGTAAAGAAAAAGTGTAGAAAACAAACTTCTTGCATTTAATAATTGCGATAATTTCGATTCCATTTCCATCCTTCAAGAGTTAGTTAACAATTATAAGTTTTCCCCAAGAACTCTTATCGGCTGCATGATTTAAGTTTGTTTTTCTTTTCAAGAAGAGAAAGTTTTTGAAATATTCAACTGCCTCTTGGGAAGTTTGTGAACAAGATGAATCAAAGGTCCTTCGCTAAATGAAAAGACATGATTGGCTAACGATTTTTAATGAAATTGCGAAAGCAAAGAGATACAAAATAACAAGCTCTGTCAAAAGGAATTATTTTCTTCACCTTCATCCTTCCTATGTGGAATCCTTGTTAAATCACTACAACCACTTATTATTCCTAACAGAGGAGTTCTTTTATTTTTCTGAACTAATTGAACACTTAAAATAAAATATAGATTATATTATTCAAATATTGTGTATTGTAAATAAGTGGAACTCTGTAGAGCCAATTAATTTGAAATTAAAATTCTATGAAAAGTGGATCTCCTTTTTCAGAGACTTTACAGAACTGTTGAAAGTGACTAAGTAGTCATAGAAACACTCCCACCGTAATCAATCTAAATGTCCCTTTACGTAAGCAGAGTTAATTAAAAGATGCAAATAATTAGTTAACGTTTTATGAGATTGAAACTAAAGTTTTACATGGCATTGCTTACAAAAGATTTTTTCCCCACTGGTTCAAATAAAATAACACTCTTACATTTATGATGTAACTCATATAGTCGGCTTAATTTATTGTATAAATTCTTCAAGTTTCAAGATAAAACAGTAAACAAGAAAGTAATACTTAAAACATTTCGCATTTTTATAAATACAAATTACTGTATTTATTTGTAATATTTACAAATAACAGTTTTTTCAGTTTATCACAATAGATGTTTTGAAAAACTCAAACATCTTAAATTCAAGTCCCCGTGCTTCGAACGCAATTTCCTGATGATGTTACTCCAAACTTGTTTGTTTTTTTTTTTAATTATTACCATGTTTCATTATCTTAATAAATACTTTAATACATTTGCACCCTTTAAATAATTGACGCAAAAATTTCAATAATTTTTTTTACATTATGTTATCTGTTTACTTACAAAGAAAAAGTGAAATTTTTGCTCAAAATATGGAAACAAAAACGATGCAGAATGAGTTTATATGAAAAATCATAACTGAAGGTAAAGCTTTTAAAAAAGTCCTTTTTTTTAAAGAACCTGTTAATCTGCAAAGCCTTTCATGATAACTAAAAAGTGTCTCCTCTTATTTCAACAATAAAAGCTTATGTTTACGTTACTTAAGGAAAGTATAGTGATCATGAAGAAACTGGATCCACAGATTTAGACAGATTTACATGTTTTGAAATTCCCGAAGTCCAAGATGGAGGGTTTTCCTTGATGTCTGAGTGTGTGTGTGTGTGTGTGTGTGTGTGTTTGGGTGGGTGTGTAACAAAATATTGAGATTACACTACCGACCACCCCATTTAATGAAAGAAATTCATATTTTGCATAAAAGTAGACCAACTTATAGATGTGCTCTATTATTTTCGGCAGTATGAAACCGGGGAAAGTCCCTTTTTTGCCAATATGTTACCTAAACAAAATTTTTTTTCTCCTAAGCAATGAACTCAACTGTGTTGAAATTTTGGGATTATTATGAAACTAAATGCATTATTAAGTAAAATTACTAGAACATTTCTGAGTAACTAAATTCGACAAGAAAATGTAATTTATGGTACGATTGAATTTGAAAGTTTAGAACACAATGCAGGTGACACCGTTTGATGGACTATAATGAAATTATTTCCAAAAATAGAACCTTTTGAAAGAATGAGTTGAATATTTTTCTCTTGAAATTACATGGAAAAAAGAGAGTTATTGAACATTTCATTACTAAAAAAATGATTTTTATATGCCTAACGGGTCGCTATAGAACAAATACTGTTTGGGCAAAAAATTAAGAAATACAAAGACTATAATTACTGACACATAAAAAAAATTCAAGATATTCTGATTATCAGAAAAGCAATATGACTATATAAAAAAACAAAATCGAATACATTTTATTAGTTAATTCTACAGTCAGAAGATTTAATTCATAGCACGATAAAAGCAAACTCAACCATAAAAGCAATCTTAATGTCAGATATACAGTTCTTGGTATATTTAAAAAACCCCATTTGATGGGAGGGGGGATGATATACACAGAAGCATGATAAAGGTGTTTTTCGTTCCTTATGATAAAACAGTTTCTAATTTTAATTAATTTCTCCGGTAATTTATAACTCAAAATTTTTTTCAGGTATTGTCTTATTACGAATATTTCATGAGTTTTCATTGTTAGTAGAGTAACATAACACTAAAAATGACAATTATGAGGTTTTTTTCTATAGTTAGATGAGAAGTTTTTGTTAAATAAGCATCATCGTACGAGTTCTGTTTAACAAAATAGGCTTTTCAACCCCCCTCCCCCCCGGATCCATTGAAATAATATATAGATATTTCAATCCAGGAACTATGAACTGAATTACCGCAATCTAACACAAGAAGAATTAGTTATTTACATGACCTACTATAATAAAAATTATGACCATTAAAGCCGTGCTCAGAGAAGTTTGCTATCATCCTTATTGTGATTAGTTTTGGATGACTTATGTCAGGTTAGACTAGGTTATAGTAAGCGTCCCAGAATATAGTTCATATTGGCCATAAGCTGTACACTTCAAAATAATAATAGCTGCGGTAAGCAAAGATATGCAGGAGCTGTAATTATTACAAGAAAAAAAGTTAATGCTAGATAGTACTGCATATGAGCTTCTGCAGCATGTTGCCCAAATGGGTCAAAGATAGGTAAAGTGGAAATTCTGCATAATATTCCTAATAAAACAGTCCCTATAGCTTTTTCAAAAAGTAAGAAAGTAGGTCTCTAGTATTCATTTTTAACACTAGTCATCTTGAACTGTCAGAGGTATACGAAAGCGATAGAGGCCCCTTAAATGAATGACTAAACTGAAAAATACATGTAAGAGGTATATTACTTAAAACCCCATGTTCTGCCGTAAGAGATTCTTTTGTAAAACGTTGAGTCTCAACGTTTGGCATCTCAAATTTATATTTAAGGCTCTACGAAATGACTATTACTACTATGTTAAAACCAGTTAGATACCACCAGTTAAAGTTCTAGTTAGGCACCAAAAGCATTGGTTTTATAATGAAAAAAGTTTTCAAATTAACCTTAACAAAGTACAAAGACAAGGATGTCTAACGATGACCACGGGCCTAACACCAGCATTAAAAAGGTGACCACCCCCTTTCTATTAATTTAAATTAATTAAATAAATTTTCATAAATTAATAGAATGTAATATTAATAATGTTCTCTACATGTTGCCAGATTCAATGCTCCTTATAAAATATCTAACAGACAATAAAGAAATTATCACAAATGATACCGATTTATAAGTTCTCTGATTTCAATAAAGAGGTTCCTTTTTAGTATATTGGTGGTAAAAAAATTAGATTGAAAATTTTAAAAATAAGTAAAAAAAAACTCTCTTGTGGTATCTATAGCAAATACAGGGTGGTACTGAGAATAATGCGGGAGACCAAACGCGTTATCAGTTATCAAACGCGTTAAGAACTAACGAATATCTTGTGGAATTCATATTTTAATTTATATGTATCAATTGTTTATATGTGAGTACAATCATCTTATTAGTTAAAAGAAACGTGATATTATTGATTAATCTGATATGTAATTAAAATGATTATACTGAGGGCTCGAATCTCATCAAATTCGTACACTCCGCGGACATCCCTGTGGATGTATGCGTCACTGTATTAACCAAATTTAACTTCAGATTTTGAGTTTTATAATGACCTAAATAAATGTACATAAAAAAGTATCCAAGGTGATTGCTTCGAATTCAGATATACCGATATCAAAGATTTCTACTTTTTCTAGACAGAGAGTCTGCAATCGCCGTATGATATCAAGTGCAGATTCCATTCATTGTAATTAACTAAACAAATTTCTAATAGATGTTTTACGTATATTTTTAAAATCTCTCTTTGAAGATGCAATGTTCTTTACAAAAGTAAGTACAATTGGAATGAGCTTTTTAAACTAAATTAAACCCGTCTGTTCTTGACATCCTTTAACTGTTTTTTTTTTTCTTTATTTATTTGTCTGTGAAGGGCATTGCATGTAATCAACTACTACGTCAAAATATTATTGTTACATTCTATTATTTTTTGATATTTCATTTTTCAAAGAGGTGTTTCATTTCGTAAAATAAGAGAAATTATCCATTTTTATGTACATGGTGAGAGTTGTTTTTAAATCTTTAATCCTGGAGGTAGCACAGATAATGATTGATCAATCTATTGCTATACATGTTTGACTTTGCATATTACACAACCTGTGCATAGGATATCATTGATTTTATCACAACAGTAATAATACTTTTGGCAAGCCAAAGTGAAAATTTTGTTAAATTTTATAGGATATAATCTCTTACAGCTGAACATTTCTCCAGTTCTCTTAGCCAATGGATCTGTTACATGGATATACTAATTTAATATTTCATCTAAAGAACGCCCAAGATATTCTCCTTGAGTTCTGGGTCATCTTTTTTCTCCTTCTCGCAGGTATCACCGCCGTCTTTGGTGGACTAGTACCCAGACATTTCTACTTTAAGCACCTTTCAATAATTTGGGGAATATACTGCGCCATCTAAAAGGCAGAACTATTCAGCATTACTCTTCTGTAATAAAAAGTCTTGCATATCACAGGCACTGCTACATAGAGGCTTGAGTAGGTCATTCACAACTAATCACTAGAACAGGAGGTAAAGCACACCTTCCTGATAATATCCTTTTGGCACTGCTATATAGAGGCTTGAGTAGGTCATTCACAACTAATCACTAGAACAGGAGGCAAAGCACACCTTCCTGATAATATCCTTTTGGCACTGCTACATAGAGGCTTGAGTAGGTCATTCACAACTAATCACTAGAACAGGAGGCAAAGCACACCTTCCTGATAATATCCTTTTGGCACTGCTATATAGAGGCTTGAGTAGGTCATTCACAACTAATCACTAGAACAGGAGGCAAAGCACACCTTCCTGATAATATCCTTTTGGCACTGCTACATAGAGGCTTGAGTAGGTCATTCACAACTAATCACTAGAACAGGAGGTAAAGCACACCTTCCTGATAATATCCTTTTGGCACTGCTATATAGAGGCTTGAGTAGGTCATTCACAACTAATCACTAGAACAGGAGGCAAAGCACACCTTCCTGATAATATCCTTTTGGCACTGCTATATAGAGGCTTGAGTAGGTCATTCACAACTAATCACTAGAACAGGAGGCAAAGCACACCTTCCTGATAATATCCTTTTGGCATTGCTACATAGAGGCTTGAGTAGGTCATTCACAACTAATCACTAGAACAGGAGGTAAAGCACACCTTCCTGATAATATCCTTTTGGCACTGCTATATAGAGGCTTGAGTAGGTCATTCACAACTAATCACTAGAACAGGAGGCAAAGCACACCTTCCTGATAATATCCTTTTGGCATTGCTACATAGAGGCTTGAGTAGGTCATTCACAACTAATCACTAGAACAGGAGGTAAAGCACACCTTCCTGATAATATCCTTTTGGCATTGCTACATAGAGGCTTGAGTAGGTCATTCACAACTAATCACTAGAACAGGAGGTAAAGCACACCTTCCTGATAATATCCTTTTGGCACTGCTATATAGAGGCTTGAGTAGGTCATTCACAACTAATCACTAGAACAGGAGGCAAAGCACACCTTCCTGATAATATCCTTTTGGCACTGCTACATAGAGGCTTGAGTAGGTCATTCACAACTAATCACTAGAACAGGAGGCAAAGCACACCTTCCTGATAATATCCTTTTGGCACTGCTACATAGAGGCTTGAGTAGGTCATTCACAACTAATCACTAGAACAGGAGGCAAAGCACACCTCCCTGAGAATATCCTTTGAGCTCACAACAATTCTGACACTAATTATTCTTCTACAATAGGACTGTAATATATTCTATAGTCTGTAGATTAATCCTTATAAAATTTAGCACCATTCATGGATTTGAAGGTGTCTATCAAGAGCTCTTACTCAAGTATTAATCCAAACTAATTTCTTTAAGAGTTAATATATTTCTATTTTGTCAGCAAATATCAGAGTATAAGGTATATGAAAATATGTAAGGTTCATCGAATCAAAAATGAAGTAGATTAAAATTAGTAACCTTTTGTAATAATGAACGGCAAAGTAATTTCCCATTTTCAATATTACCAAAAAGAATGAAGTTCATAAACACACCTAGAACTATATCTGACATTAAGTTTCTTCAACGGTTCAACATGCAGTTAGACTAGTTTAATTATTCGAACACTCTGTTAGACAACTATCCATCATACCATTAAATGCAACAGAAAATAATTTGTTGATAGGATTTAATTTTTTACTGATAGGGATTAATGAAAAGGAAGTGAGATATTTCAATAATAATTATTATTCGCATCCAGAGAATTATTATTTATAATAATAACATTGTTGAAAAACTTAAAAGATGCATAATTTTTGTTTTTTGTTGATACAAAAACATTGGTGTTGTTATTTTGTGAGGCTGGCGTAATGAGGTCCAGGCTGTGGATGTAAAGGAGGCAGCGCCGCGTAGATTCATGTCACGAGTTGGTTGGACTCAATATGTATAAGGTAGCCCGGGATGGGGCCATCAAAAGGCCTCATATCAGCCCTTTCAAGTCCCAAATAGAATTCTATCTCTTCAGAGTCGCTCCTTGTTCAAATCACTTCAAATGCTGTTTCTTTATCCCAAGGGTTTTTACTTTTATTAGATTTTTGGTTAAACATTTATATATCTTCCCTAGTTCTTGTAAAAGAATTCAACAAGACCTCTTTTATTTTGAAAGAAAATACTATTATAAACTATTTTTTTTCATACTTTTAATGAAATATTGGTTCAAAACCAAAACTCTTAAGTATATTATACAAAAAATTAACTTCATTAAAACATAGCTTACTTAAAAATATACCTACATTACTTTTCCTAATAAACCACTGAAATTGAACTCCATACAGACAAAAAGACATCACTAAGACAACTCTTAATTTATTTATACAAAGAATTCAGACTTCTGTCTATAAGAGGTAGAAACCTCGGATCACGTTATATGTGAATGCGAGCCAATCGTCTTGGAAAGTATAAAATGTTAGTCTTATCATACCTAAAACTACATAAGTGAAAGATACTTATCTATATACATTTATGAAGGTCAACAGTGAACTTAAAATCTGAATTAGAATTTAGGTACAACAACGGGGTGTAGAATATGACAACTTGAGAAACTAAAAACCAATTGGTTTCCAACAAGTTTGACATGTTTACTTAAAGTAAAGTTGAGTGTAGACCATTCCAGATTTTTGTTAATGTAATTGTGTCAATGATTGCCCATCTATATAGAAAATCTTTATTTAAAGTTGGAAAGACGTGTAAGTCAAAGAAAGCTGAACTTACGATTGAGGCATTAATAGTTTTAGTGTTTTTGTTTGTACATGGAAAAGGCTGTTCATGTCATACCTTAGAAACATGCCAATCTGTTAATCTCTTGATCAGGAGCTAGTTAAACAGATGTAATCTTTGAACAGAACATTAAAACAATAAAATTTACTCAAACCTGTAAAGTTCAAAGTCATAAAGAATTTTAAGTTATTAATTTTTATTTATTTTTAATAAAACAAAACTCACACATAAGTGTCTAAGATTGTCAAAAGATTATCTTAGCTCCATATAAAGAAAAGGAAACAAAATTCATTTGACAGCCCTGACACATATCATAATGATAATTTTAGAAAATAAATGAAATATCTGCATACAAATGTTTCGTATTTGTAATAAATGCGTTTCAATGCATTTGTGCAGAGTCACAATTAGTTTCCTAACATGAGCAAATAACAAGTGGCCACTACTCTAGCACTTTTAGTCGTGATAATGGGTACTTTTTATGACTGCAAATGGAGTGCGATGTCATTCTACAACCCAGCAGTAGTCATCTCATGTTAGTTTAGATAAATTATTATATGAAAGGGGTGTAAATTCTAATATTCTTAATAAACAACTAAAGGTATTTGGTAGCTATTGCACTAGATAGGCTTTATTGACATTAAAAGGTAAGCAGTTAGTCGTGAATAATTGACCATATCTGAGGCTTTATAATCCTATATAAGACCTTTTGACTATAACAAGCAACAAAACCAATGAGATTAAATTTTACAATAAGATGGAAGTATTAAAACTAGAGAAATGTTAAACAATGACTGTTAACTTACTAAAAACAAGGAAAAAGTAATTAACAATTCTGTTCAGTTATCAAATTACCACAAACATAGACATAAAGAAAACAAGTATTGTTGAAAGCATTAGCAAGAAAAAACTAAGTTAGTCTGAAATCAGAGTGAAGAGTAACCCATGTGGAGCTGTGTGTAGCGCAACCCTAATGGAGCGCTTGTTCATTACCCGGCGTGACATTTAGCAAATGTTACCTTCCCTGACATTTACCCCCTCTTCATTGTTACTAGCCAATTAAGGGTCCGCGAACTCTCTTAAGCCCAGTCCTCTTCTAACACTCTCATAATCATTCGTTTAAAAAAAAAAGTATCCTCTCTTGCAATAAATTATTTAACAAATAACCAGTTAACGACAGGATAAAACAAATCATAACATGAAGCTACTATATATTCAGTCAGTTTTGTTTTAATAATACATTTGTTCATAAACCAAATAACTAACCTGTATTATCTAAGACATTGTCAATTTTTAGATCCCACTTGACTTCCATAAATTGCTGTCAGAGATAACTTAGAATTGACACAAGGAATCGAATATTTTTAAAAGAATCATTAAACCAACTTGAGCACAAGTACTTCTTGAAGTTCAGATTAGGAGTAAGTTTATCGTTTTCAAATTCTCATGCGTTTACTAATACCTAATATATTCAACTCAAAACAACCACAAGCACGAAGGTTTAAAGCAGTGTTTCCCAAACCATAAACCTATGACTCAAAACCCTTGAATAATAATCAGATTGCTAGACTTAATAACCAAATGAGTAACATTTCAATAATTAAATTAAAATAATTACTAATTTAATATTTATTTAGAATCCAATAGATGTATTGTTTCATAGAATATTTATGCAAAAGAATTAATACACAATAAAAGAAACTTAGGTGAGAATATACTTTTAACATAAAAATGAATTATCAAAACAAGTAATTTTAAGAAACTGGTTCCTAGAAGTTTACATATCGTGTTTTCACTTAAATTTAGAAATTATATTGCATGAACATTTTCAATTTATGGAAACAGAATCTCCGCTCCTTTTTGCATTACCGCCCCCCGATATCAAAGTACCGCTCCCAGGGGAGTAATAAATAAATATGTATGTATGTATGGACATGGATGACAAAGATCAAAATTTGCTTGATACCTAAATATAGCCGGGTGGAAATTTCACCTTTCTAACGATTTGAAGAGCAATACAACAATATTTATTTTCTATATGTTTCATTTTGTGAAACTTAATAACTGAACAGATATTTTTAATCACTTTTACCTTGTTTTCAGCAAATTAAAATTATTTGTTTAAAGATTCTCTAGTTTTAATACTTCAATTATAACTGTGTGTAGTATTTAATTTTGTGCTTGTTAAATATTTTAATAAAACATCGTCTGGTTTTTCCAAAAGAGAAAAAAAGTATCCGATGTCACAGAACTTTCATTTATCTCATTATAAGTATATATTTCAATTAACAGCAATTATTTAATAATTAAAGCATAGATTAAACTGTATGACTTTGTGGATAACATATAAATATAATTACTTTTTGATTACATTGTGATATTTTCAAACTCACCTATATTTAAAGGACAAGTGAACTTCAATTACGAAAAATCGTTTTAATTAATTGGAAGCCATATTGAATACATTTTATCATATGAAATACCAATGTAACATTACCATTTATACTTTACTGTCATTTTACTGAGTTCTTTCACCCTATTTTTCAAATGTGATTTATAACTTGGTCGTATAAGTATAATACCTACACTATAAGCTAGTATAGACGTAATTATGTTAATTTTAATTTTCAATAAGTAATAAAAATGATAAATATTAGGTATAGTGATCATAAGAAAAATTTAATCTCGAGATTTTCACGGAATTACATGTTTTAGGTTCCCAAAGTCATTTTTGTTGTTTTTCCATTGTAGTGTATCTAAAAGTTTCTCCGCATACTACAGCCTTACACCTTCTGATGGATCTAATTCATTTTTCTCACAAAGTTAGGTACTGTGGTGAAGATGTGACATATTGTTTTTGGATAATATTACATTATTATAAATCCACCTTCTTAGGTAAAATGTGATTTTACATATTTTTTTTCATCCTAAAATACAAACTATATAGTCTTCAAATTTTGGCATTATTATGAAACTAACAGAAGCAATGCCGAAAAAATTTCAGTTTTCCAATAAAATCATTTTTTTCTATTAGATAAAATTAAACTAGCAAACTGATTTTCAAATTATTTTTTTCAATAAAATGTAAATTTAGGTTAGTTATGATTGATTCAAAAAAATTGTGGTCATAATACAGGCCACATGGTTTGACAAGTCATAATGAAATTGCACGCAAAAATAGTACTTTCTGAGAGGAGAGGTAATTGATTTTGGTTGAACTTACGAAACGAAAAGAGGCGTTGTGGTAGTTTCGGAAATGATATTAAACAAAAACGCAAAATTATTCTATTATCTATTGAATAATAAAATATTGTCAAAAAATTTATCTAAAATTAGTATGCTATGAAATAATTTAAAGTAAGTCAAATATTACAAAAAGTAAAAGGTAAAAGCCGTAAAAACTCCAAACTTATCTTGGAATAACGGACAACTGCCAGAAGTTGGATTATTCCATTAAAATAGAAATTTTTTTATTGACTCTAGCCAAACAGAATTGTTATTTAAAGGTTGAATAAAATAAACGATCAAATAAAAAAATTCTATTTTTTTAAAAAAATTAGAAGTTTATTTAATATATAGTAAGAAAAATAAAATTCTATTAACTATAAAAGGAAAGGTAAATCACCATATATGTATGTTTTCCACCATGGATGTCTAACGAAAGTTTTTTTGATCAGATTACATGTAGCACCAGGGTGTTAACTCAACTCAACTCAAAGTAACAGGAAGCAAAAATTAAGTAGTGAAGTATAGTAACGGGTCAAACTCAATAATTATTGAAAAACTAACTGCAACTGATATGTCAGGTTTACCTTGTCATATCGAAAGAAAACCATTAAATTGATTATACATGTGTTTGATAAGACTTTACTAAAGGATACTACTTCTACACAATATCCACATTAAATAAGTATTATTTTTACTTATGGTAAAGTTGAGTGTTCCCTCCTCACTTGGCAGGAGTACTGTTCATCCAGTAACCCTATTGTTTGTTATTCTTTGCCTCATGTCCAGGAGGACCATTTCTACCAACATGACGACTACAGTAAAAATTCAGAAGCGGCCTATGTCAGCTTTATCTGAATATTGTTCACTGAAAATATATCAGCAATGAAAATACATACTATGTTTGTTCACTGAATATTGGATATTTATTATAAGTAGATATTAAGATACATCTGAACATTTTACTCAACAAATACTATTAAGAAATGTTGTTGTTAATTATACTAAGGGTAACAATTAAACACTATTACCTGAGAAATAGAAAAATATATTTTCACCAACGAAAATTCTTACAGTTTATTTACAAACAATCACTTTGATAATATTTACATAAATATATTTTAAGCCAAACTTTGGTTTATTGGATAAATAAAACATGCAAATCCTGCTTTATTAACCAACCTCATAAAAATTATGAATATATAAGAATTTAAAATAAACACTTGAAATAAAAAGTATCTTTTGAATAACAGGAAAGAAATCAGAAAAATGACTCAGAGTCTCACTGATATATTGTCAATGAGACTGACAAAGACACCTGTTTTGGTTGAAAGATCTTTTGTCATTTGGTGATTTTCTCACTGTGCTTTAGACATAGATAAATACATGTGTATATATAAATCAAAAAGCACATACAAATTGTAGAAAAAAAATGTTAAAATATTAACATTCCTTAACATTTTTCAAAAAACAAAATTATAAGGATTAAAGAGAAGGGCTCTATAAGCCCCATCCTATAGAACACCCCAAGTTTTAACTCATCATATAGAAAAGTTTTGTTTCTTTTAAAAAAAAACACAGAGCACAACAAAAAATAACATAAGAGAATTTTGAAAAGTATTAGACTGCTTCTGACAGACAAGTATATGATGTTCACATAATTACTTCACAATGTCAATACAAATTTCATTTTAATTCATTTATGTGACTATAGTTTAACATGTTACACATAAACATATGTATGGGATAAATTATAGCTGATATCATTTCAATAATAAACGTACACTTGGTAAAATATATTTCAATTACTTGTGTAGGTTTTATTTTAACTACAATAATAGAACTAATAATAATTTGGATTACTAGTGCGAATCGTGATCTAAATAACACTGAAATATATCAAGAGCACACAATTAACGAAATACAAACACTAAAATGTTATCCATATGAATACATCATATATTCATTCATTTCCAAATTTTTATTTGCAATTTCAGCAACTATTAACATACAAATATATATATTATAAATAAATATGATTGCTAAGGTGGTCCCAGGATAGTCCTTTTAAACTATCAGACAAATTTATCGCAAGCAACTCCGTTTAATACTCTGACGATGGAGACTGGTGGTAGAAAGACCTTAGTCCACTTTAAAAAAATATAACTTAATGTATATGGACCATTTATTCACTATACTGAGAGCCTTTATATATATATACAGGGAAGTGGGTTTTTTTAGTCTATTTCTGAAATAGCATATATATATAATAAACGAAATGCGATCCACAAGGACTGATAACACTTAAAATAAACTGTGACACATAGAAAGAAACGTAACAAAGGACTCCCTTTCAATATTTCGTTATATTTAATAGGGTGTCATCAGGAGAAGAATTGAATTGACGGAGTGACGACAGTCAACGTCAACAAAGTGCTGACTGTCATCCGTCTGTCAATTCCCTTCTTCTCCTGAGGACATATTGGCCATAACGGTCGACATATTGAAAAGTGAGTCAGTCCTTTGTTAGGTTTCTTTCTATGTATCACAGTTTATTTTAAGTGTTATCAGTCCTTGTGGATCGCATTTCGTTTTTTATATATATATATATGATATTTCAGAAATAGACTAAAAAAACCCACTTCCCTGTATTATATCGGCTATCATTGGGAGAATTAATCTACTTCAAAGGTTATCAGCAAATCTTAAACTGGTCACTTCGTTAGAATATGTCCAGTTAGTTCTCCCTTCATTTTTTTTATCTTCTTTTGGCTAAGACTTAACGTATTGTCGTACAGGATCATTTCATTGTTATAATCAAAATACAAATCAGTAATTTCACTGGTAAATATAATAATAAAGCAGCTCTACAGTATACCGTAGCTCAGCAACAACAAAATTAAAAAGAAAAATTAGAAAACGCATGATTTTTTTATGGATATCTGAAAAAAATATATGTGTGTCTATGTATGTGTATCACAATGAAATATTATTAACAAAATTACTAAATAAAAATAGCACTAAAAATCTGCAGTGGTATACACTAATTAACAACATTGATTAGCAATTGAAATATCCAATACAATCAAACATCAAAACATAATTAATAGTTGTTTTGTAACAATCATTAATATATTAGTAATCGCATCATTAAATTCAAAGAAAGAGATTAGGATGCCATCAAATCTAACAAAGGAAGAATTTAAAACTTAATAAGATTGCCACTTGGGTTCGTTAAAATTTGAGAGAGATTAAAGATCATACTAAATATTATGTAAATATTATAAAAAAAAACTCTTTTATTTCATTTTCAATGATCTGATAGGTTATGTAATTTTTATAATTAATTATCTTAAAACATAAACTACCAGGTATAATTAATAATTAATTTTAAAAAACAATTTAAAAGTAATAAATTAGTTATACCTCTCTGGTTTTAAACAATTAATAAATAAATATTACAAGTAAGTACAGATGAACTTGCTAGTCCCTATTTTAATATACATTACCCCATACAATTAGGAAACTAATGAAATGTTTGTCATACAATAATAGCATAAAGTAATACGAAACACAAAATTTCAAGTTTCTAGAATGACCAGAAGGGTGAGAAGAAATTACCATGTGAAATGCAGTACAACCTTTACCATGATGAATTATTGCCCCAATAAAACGGGGTTCATTTCTACAATATTGACAACTATCTGACAAATTTTATTACGTTTAGTCAAACGACGGGACCCTGAAGTGATAACAAATTTTGAATACATATCCAATAGGCCTCACTTATTCATACATTCCCAAAAAAATATCTAAAATTAATTCAGGGGACCTTAAAAAATGTAAGTCAATTAAAATTTCAAAATAAATATTTAGTTTTCATAATGACTTTACTTGAAGTAAAGTTCACAGTATAAACCATATTAAAAATTTTTTCACGATCACTATACTTTACGAATAGTAAAGTAAAAATAAAGATAAACTGTGGTCTTTCGATAAGCAAAACCCTCATCAGAGTTTCAATAACTACGAGGGCAAATTATTATTCCCACATACACTGTTTTTATGGTCATTACTAATAGCATATCTATAGCGTATTAATAAATGTAATATTTATTGTTCTTTTCCTTATTTAAACTTAAGTCATATATATCAATCGGTCAATAGACCTTAGTGTATCTACAGATCTTATTACCCACCATATTATAGTTCAGTTTACACTTCTATACATATATGAAAGGACCTCCAAGCAAACGTTGTTTTGACGGATATACATACAATTATAGATCCAACAAGTTTTCACTATCCATAATATTATCATATTATCTCTACAAAATTCATGTGAAGATTTACGATGAAATAAACATCAATATAAGATTTTAATTGTCAGATATTTTTTATTCTTCACATAAAAATATTTGTAATTTTGCATTTTGAAAATAATATATTCAATACTACTTTCCTACATTAAATCAATATATGTCCAATACAATATTTTGACATTGTTTTTTTAGGTTTAAAATTAATTAAAATAAACACGAATTAACCCTCTGAACAGTAATAACTAAGCATAAGTTTAACATTACCAACAGAAAATATAGTCATCATCATAAGAATTCTACAAAATAATCAAATAATAATTTCAATTCTTTATTTAAACACTCATTCCTGTTAGAAAAACAATCATCACACACAAGAGATAAAGATCATTAAACAAGATTAGAAATATATAAATACAATTTACACCCTACTGTGCGAGTGTTCGTGTATGTGTATGGACTTGTGTATGTGTACTGATAAATACTATTTCATTATGATTAAGGCATACAAGAATAAACAAAATACATCTTTCATAAAATCAACAAAAATAAATAAATCATGAGTAATATATAGGAATACATATTACAATGACATGTAAATAAATTTATCATATTATAAATTAATCATTAATAATTCAATAGAATTAAAACCAAAGTGAGAACAAAATAACACCATGTAATTAAGTAGTAACCACTTGGACATTAGAACAGGCATCTGATATGACACAACATAGCAGTCATATACTTCGTTTTATTACATTATAAGATGTAAATAGATAAATAAGAAATATATTTTTTCGAAACATTAATTTAAAATTAAAAAGTTATTAAAATAATTATTTAACAAAAAGATATTAAGTTTCATTACACTTCCATTTAAACAACATTATTTAACAAATCAATAAAATTATTATATATTTTGGATGTAAACAAATTTCAATATTCATTATGAAAAGGATTTTCTATGACTGCATTAATTTTTATTCTACCTTTTAATTAAAAGATAGAATATTAAAGGATTTATCAAAACCTGATAAACTAAAAATACATTCAATGACCTCTGTATCGAGTCATTGCTATGGACCAACATCAGGCAACAAATTGAACCACAATCTAATACTGGATCTCAGAGGTTGTTTAATTAGGTTGTTTCTTTGCAATTTATAACCTGATGAGGGTTACATAAAAAGACTGCACACCACAACTGATATACTTTCAATTCATTAAAGAAGTAATCATTTCATGGTGAAAATATAATAAAAAGTTTTATTTATTTCAAATAAAACGTATATAATTGAACTTTAATAATAAATGGTAACTTTTCAAAAGTTGGTGGTTTGCTAGATGTTTTATTTATTATAAATGCCATCAAAATTTTGCTTAGTGTACAGCAACTTGCTTACACCCAAACACTTCATTAAAACGAATTTAAGTATATTGAGTCAGAGTTAAAAAATCCATTTTTATTTTCTTGGTAAACAAATAAATGTTTCTGGTAATATAAAAATGAAATATACATTCATACAATGAGTAAGATGTGTCTGACCACTGCAATGTTTTCTTTTTAAAAAAATAACATGTAAATAAATACTATACATATAAGTAGATCTATAATTTCTTATGTAAATACAAAATAGATATGCATTTGTATACTAATAAATACAACACAATGAAATAAAAATTATTATTATCTTAAACATAGTTAATAAGTTATAAACTAACATTTCTCCCATTGATCTCTATTAGATTTTCAAAATATAAACACAATTTCTTTAATTTGTTAAAAGAACTACAATTTGTATGTTAGAAACAGGCATATAATTAATTCACTTTTAGTAATTACAATATCACAATTGCCCAAAACTGTCGAGATTATGTGCTCTCGTAAAGTTTTGAAGGTAAGAAAGTCAACAAATGGCAGGAGCAAACAACCCGCAGAACAACCCAAGCTCTGATGAGATATTCCATGCTTGATCTATTTTAAAGTCTTAAATGAAATGTTTCCTACAGTTAAAAGAATAATATTGTTTTAATAAAATGTTTCATTTTTGTACTCTACATAGAGTTGCGATTCATTGCATTATGCAGATATTCCAGTTAGTAAAAATTGTTAATTAGCGAATGTGTCAACGAAAAAGTCCGAGATTAGAAAAAACCTATAATTTCCCAGGAAAAACTGACTTCATCGAACTCTCATTCTGTCAGTTACTATTTCTCCCGAGACCTATCATTTTGAAGGTCTTCAAATGTTACATGAAATATTATGTTTATTTCATGTGAGTCCTTAGTAATTTTGTTTACTAGATTATATAAGCAAAATATTCACTCTAAACTAACTTCTCTGTAACAACCTGCCTATACACCTTCAACCTGTGATCCTTTGTGTTTTATTGTTCTTACAGCGTTGAAGAACGTGTAATTTAATTTTTACGCTGGTACAAATTCTACGATGCAATTGAATAGATTTTATTCCATTAAAAAAATATTAAATAAATTGTTTAAAATATCTTGCAAATATATACATATAGAAATTTCATACAATAAACAACGCGTTTCGAACAAGTAGTGTTCTTCTTCAGGCATTAACTAAAAAAAAATACATTGTCATCAGAGAGTTACCTATCTATAGTATCAAGTAAATGGTACAAAATAAAATAAGGAAGAGAGTACATACCTAAGGGTGAGTGTCTATGGTACAACTGACTGGGAATAGGATGGAAGTGGGTGAGGAAAGCAGGTTTCATATTGGAAAGCAGGTACATTTCGTTGTTATTTTTTCCCTAAAGGTTAGGCAGGACCTTTACATTCGCTCTAAGGCAAAGTGTAGGAAAAATATTGACATACATATTTTTTAGTTAATGCCTGAAGAAGTACACTACGTGTTCGAAATGCGTTGTTTATACCTATTAAATATCTATATGTAGAGACTATTTCATTAGCTTTTTACCCTCAATGAGTAAATACCATGTAATAACTGATTGCACTACCTTCAAATTTTTATTTTATTTACACCAGTCTAGCTATATATTTGATCCTCTTTTTTTTTTTATTATTAGAATTAACATGAGCTCTGAAGATAACAGAAGCAATACCCTTAAGTAGCGTTATTTAAATTGTTTTGAGTAATTTTTATTTATATTCTGAACAATACCATCATGATCAACACACTGTTAAAAGTACAAAGACTTCAGTAAAACGCAAAGTAATATCACAAACCGAAAATATTTCAAGAGTTTACAAGAAGACAAAATGAGAAACATATTGCTCTTCTCAAATCAGGTGAGTCGAATCTCATGACATGATCAAATCATCGACATATAACCTAAATCGGGCAAAGATGTAACAGAATGATATTCAAATTACATATGACATAATGTAAAGCAACATGGCATATAAAGATATTGCAAACTTTTTCTCATTTTAAAGTTGCGCTATCAAAAAAAGAATGGTCAGTTAAGAAAGAACCAGTAGTTAAAGCAATGGATTTCAGCGTAATGAAAAGAGATAAGCAATATAGATAATCCCGACGACATACATATCAAATTCATTACCGTTTACCACAGCACAATCATGATGTTAAGTCATGCTGTTGATATGCAGTGTTTTCATTTTTGTGGATGGAAAACCTCACCATAGTAAGCCGAAGAAGTATTATGATGCCAAAGTAAGACATTCAAAATAAACATGCAGCATGTATAGGAAATACAATACAATGGGCTTTCGACTTTCGCACATAATTGGTTCCTGAAAGTGTGTTGAATATTTGAAAGTAGAGGAATGTAATAGTAAGGATGGGAGACCAGAAGACCTGGCAAGTAGGCCATCATTTAAGCCATTCTTTCCGACCCCGGGTGACCTGGTCTAACCCTAAGGAAAATGTGCCAAAGTCGAGGGCCACCTGTAATACTCTTAAAGCATGTGTTATTGGATCACGAAAAACAAGGCATGCTACGTAAGAGACTATGTTCTGAATAAAATAAAACGACTAAACATTTTTAAAATGACCAGAATCCCGAAAGAAATTTCGGTTAGAATAAACTTCCTTTCTAGAGCACAGAATATGTCATGAAACCTGTAAAGAAATTGAGACTTGTGAATTCCGTGAGAAATATAAAATAGTTTGTTACTATCGTCACTTAAAAGAAAAGTTGTAATGGCAGGAGAATGAAAAAAATACCAATATGAATTTTCCTGCTGCTGAAATTTAAAATACAATGTAAACACGAATTTCAGTTGTTGAAAAAGGAATAGGATCAACAACCATCTGGGTATACTAAACTTTCGTAGAACTAAAACTTTGCAATGGACTATAAAAACTTTGGCAAGAGAACGGGATACACTTGGTCAGTGTTTCTGATCACTTACCTATAGGCTCAGAAATTAGTAGTAGCATGAAGCTAATATATCTTAGAAAAAATCATTGCCAGATCTAGTAGTAAAGGTTTTAAACATACCAGTATAAATGAAAGAGTACCAAGATAAGTATTGCAAGTGTCCACCTTTCAATAGAAAAATCAACTCAAAATATCAGTCTGTTATACTTTGTGCAAACAAGACGGAGTAATAACAAGGATCAATAATATTTGGCTAAATTGTAAAGAGTTAATGTACGGTAAGGTAAAATATAAAGTAATTTCATTTTTGAGCATCAGATTCTCATTTTAACACATTCCAACTTTAACCAGGGACATTCAATAAACCTAGTATTCACTGGTAATGAATAAACTGAAATATTTTCCCAAGTCTACTCACTCTTTTTAGAAGAGCTAGCTTTACCCTGATAAAACTAGGTTTAATCGGCTTTGGACTCTATCAGCAGCATTAATACAACTCTCGCACTATCATATTTTCTCTCTATGTAAAACACAAATTTAAACATTCACTACTTACAATACTATAAATTCTACAAAACTTAGAAGTCACTAGAGATCAAAATATGAGAATATTACAGTAGGCCCTTCTCATATGTAAAGAAACTCCTTATTATTCTCTGGACGAAATTAAATTATTATGATAATAAATTTCACAGAAAATAAAAGTTAAACAAATTTACAAAATAGTTAACAAGTAAAAGTAAGTCATGAAAATCCTTGTAATCTACCCTTCGACTACGGTGATAGTCACAGCCATAAAAAAGTACTGATAAATTCATAATTAAGGATATCAATAATACATGAAATTACATGATTACTTACAGTTAAAATAAACATCAAACCTGATTCGGTCAAGTCCTGGAACATTTCCATGATAAACTAAAAAGTAAATGCAACAACTTATGAATATACTTTTAAAGAAAGCATCAATGCCATTCAATAATATGAATGGATTCACCTATCTGGTCGTACAGTAGAATAAGTTTAATACATCCATAGTTTAAATTATAAATAATAATAATAATAATAATAAATATCTTTTGTATGCAGCTGACAATAATTTTCTAAAGTTTAGTCGGTTATCTACTTTACAGGGATAGGATGTCGAAGGTTACGCTTAAAATTCCAGATAGATAAAACATTAAGAATGATCGCAAAAAGTTTTAATCAAAACGAAATTAATTCCTGGTACAATTAACATATGACAAACCAAATTGACATGAATTATACTTGGCTGTGTAAAACTCTACTTTTATGAAAAACCAATTGATGCCGCGCATACAATAAATATACAGCATAACAAAACCAAACTATACTTATGCAAAAGTTCATTTCAACTTGAATTAAATAGTGATTGAGATACATTTGATGCTATAATAAAGTAAATCTACTTTTGACGAATAATATTTCATTTTTCTTGATTTGTAGCAAGTTACTAAAGATCTTAGACGAAAGTAATTGTAAATCAATTACCAAAGAATTACAGAGCGGTCTAACCGAATGGGTTACACCATTTTTAATACTCCAGGAAAAAAATGAATTGAGGCATTTGAATCATCATTTAACCAGTTAGTGAAGTGCTCTTAAAATAATTCCTCATATCTTACCTAGATAAATAAAAACAGCAGTAGCACAATTATTATAAATTTTATCATTTCCCCTCATAACTGGAATAATATTAATTAACCATTTCAATCATACTCGAAGACTGATTAACTCTGAAAGAAACATATCCACCATAATTAAACTTATACAATCAAATTTACTGCTGAACCCTTTGACGACAGAGGAAACGTGGGTCCTGAGAATTTTACTGATAAAGTTGAATCTTGAATTAGACATTTTAAATGTCCTCCAAGTTCTGAACAATACCATGAGCTAGCTAACATGAACTAATACTAACCCCTTTGCTTTCAGCCCACTGTTTCTAGAAACAAAAAAGTACAAAATCCCACAAAAATTACAAATCTCAAGAAAATGAAAGAGGTGGATTAATTTCGGAGGGAATACAGTGAACGGTGTTTTTGTTCTTATCAGATTTACCACGCAAGCGATTTCTACCAGGTCTTGGTCTCCATGAAATCGAATCTCGACCAGCTCTAGCAGTAACTGGTCTCTCTCTCAAAGTTTTAGGAGAATCCAGCGATTCTAGCATCCAGGGAGGCAATTCCTTTGAACTTCTCTTCCTAAATTCGAAATTATCTGGATAGTATTTGGCAAAGACAGATTCTTCTTTAAGAGGTTGTAGATTGCACCAAGTATGATATACTAAAGAAGGAAATTTTGAAGTCCAGTATTTTACAAAACTTTCAGTAGTGACTCCAAGAACTGACTTTGCCTCTTCAGGAAGCTCTCTGAAGTGATGTTTCTGGAATTAAACCAAACTAAATTAATAAAAAACGTCTCAATGAAAACTTGTATTTCATGAAATAGTAGCTTATAATTGAATCATTTTAAATTAGATATCTCAAAATACTCTAATAGAGTTCATGAGACCCAAGGAGTTGACGTCAAGGAATTAGTTGCTGGATCATTACATCGTTAGTTGCTAGATCACTTGGGATTTCAAGGAATTTCGTTTACATATACACATATTACCATTTCAGTTCACTTTAAATCTAATAGACTCAGTAAAATAGTTAGTGTCCTTGGTTTTGGTTTCACAGTTGGCCCAAGACACCCAAATAGATTAAGCAAGTAAACTTAAACTCAAAAGGAGTTGATCACAATATATTAATAATAATGCTTTCTTCAAAAAAGAATAAATTCTGAATCACTAAGCACTCTAGCCTTTTTGTACTAGTAAAATACCAATATTAGGTAAACATATATTCTTTTAATCATTGCGCCATAATTTGAAGATTAATTTCTTTCTTTACAAGTTCACTCCAGAAATAAATATGACAACAAGTTTTTAATCCAATCAAATAATGTAGGACACTCTTAGAAGCATAAAACAAGAAATTATTTGTATTACATGCAAAAAGCAAATAAGAAAGTTGTCAGCAAAGTAAGATAATCTCATTGAACAAAGTTTAAATGAAAATGAAGGACTACCAAAATTTGAGAGCACACATTGTTGATCAATGGTAAGTTATATCCACGGTAAAGTTACATCACTAATGTGAAAATGAGATAAGGACTCAGTGAACTGGCAGAACAAACAGTGTTTCCGGCATATAACTCACATCAAGAAATAGGTGCTAAAAAATTTTTTTCAACAAAAAATGGTTTGCTCTTGAAAAGAGAATACACATCTATGTTACAACTTTGTTCAAAACGGAGTAAGCAGTAAAAACAAACAGCTAATCTATTTTGAGATGATAATAAAATATGATGTAACAAATATTAATAAGACTAACTGATTAAGAGTAAGTCTCTTGCAAGTTTATTATACTGAAGGCCATATGTCAAGGAACTAAAGCGGGGTGGGCAACCTCTAGCACGCGTGCCAAACTTGGCACCCGATGACTTGTCTCTGGCACGCAAGAGCACAGGTTACCCTTAGCACAGATGCAAGCACATGTTACCCCAAGCACAGACAAAAAAAAAACTACTTTCCTTGAGGTATAAGCATTCATGCCATGACAGTATATGTACGTCCTGGTTTTAAGAGGTTTAAGCTCTACGAAGCTAAAGAGGTCTCAAGAAAAAGAAGTTGATCTTGTTGCCATAGTTACCTTCTTTTTTTAAAAGGTTAAATAAATTTGTTTTCCTGTTTTTTTATACCATGTTTAACAGCACTGAGGTAATTTATTATTTTTTCGTTCAAAAAGTTCTTAAGAGTACCAAATATGTTCCAAAAAAAAATGGCTGGCACGTGGAAAAAGTTTGTGTTAGAGACTTGGCTGATTTTGGCACGCACTCTCAAAAAGGTTGCCCACCCCTGCACTAAAGTGTTTGTTATATTCCTTATTTGTCCACTCCTCTTCAGTTTCTCATGAAGATACCAGTAGCTCAATTACAAATAAAAGAGCTAACCGTATTTTTGGACATTTTTTCTGTCTGTTATTCCCTGAACATAACCAAAAATGAATTCAAATACTCTGTCTTATTTGAGCAATAATTATAATATTTGAGATACAAGCGAAAGCTAATCAGTGGTTTAAATTAGTAATACTCGTAATTAATGACTAAACAGTTGAATTGTCTAGATACCTTGTTTCTAAAGGCCCGCAACAGATCCCTGAGACTGTCCCCTCGGTAAGTTCGATACTTGCCCAGATCACCTGATATCACGACGTCTATCGCAGACTTCCAGTCCCCTCCAGACACATCCATTCCTCCTGTCTCAAGCAATTCCAGAGCTCTACTACCCACCGACTCCTTTTCCATTCTGTCACTCACCTCCTGGAAAATAAATATTTCCATTATTTTGAAACAACAAAATTATACTGATAGTATTTTTTTTATTTTACAAACCGTAAGTTGCGTTAATTCTCACAGGTGAAAATAGAAAATATTAGATTGTTCACCACAAGAATGTAACAGATGGCACCAGCTGTTTTTTTGTACTGTTTTTAACTAGTAGTCAATAGTACTACTTACTGTAAAAATATAAGTTACTACAATCAAAAATAATTCTTTACCCAGCTTTTTATTTCTGTTACTAATAGCCTGTAACACTTATTCTTAGAATATATATTTTAAAGTTCTCTTACAAAGACAATTTTTTAGTCCTTAAAAATTATACTTGAATACTTTTATACCTAATGTGTAATTATATAGTTTGGGAGCAATTAAGTACATATTTTTCACGTTTTCGTTAAAATTGTGGAAACAGAAAAATTATTAAGAATTAAATAAACTTATAAGCCATTCAATTTATTATAAATTGATGGCCATTCAGAACCACTACAGATATCAATTAATATTAAAAATAAAAAGAATTCTAATGAATTTATTCTTTAAAAAGTTGGAGAAATCAGACAAATGTAAACTTAGAACGATTAATTTTAAATCGGATAACTTATCGGATATTAATAGTATGAATTAATTATTTGTAATTTTTTTAAGATAAGTAAGCTATGATTTGTTTTGTTGCTACGATGCGGAGTACATATTTAAGGAATATACATTACTAACAATCACTGTCGTACCAAAGACATCATTTTATTTCAGCAATACTTTATTATAAATATTTTTATAAAAGTAAAAAATATTTAAGATAAAAACTATAAACTATAATTAGGTTTGTATTAACAAACCTGAAGGTAGGTAAGTATATCCATGTGGTCCCAGAAAGCAGGGTGATTTTTAATAATAGTGCAAGTTGGTCTACTGTGAGGTTCTCTACTAAGCATTGCTTCAAGAAGACCCAACCAGGTTATGCTTTCAATATGATTTAACCTAAAAATAATTAAATTATTCTGAAATATATTGAATAAGTAGCAATTTAATATGTCAAGCAACACTGTGAGTGGATGTCAAGAGTGAGAGGTCTACACTATATCTAAGTGGACTTGACGTGAGAGCGAGAACTGCGAGTTGTACGCTAACATAAAGGTTTCATAGTAAAACTTAATGCTGACTACATAATTCAATAATAAAAAATACATGAGGTTATACTGCAAAATTATAGCTCACTATTACCTTTGCCTTTAAATAACCTGTTCTACAGTTTCGAAAGACTTCGACGATTTCTTTTAAAGCTTCGCTTTGAAATTATTTCTGTGCCTTTCACTAAACCGTCTCTGTTCATTTTCACACTGCGGGATATAGATGAGCTATATCCTTCTGATGTTAGATCCATTATCAGGCTACTAAACAAAGACATCGCTGATACCACGAATTAGTACACTAATGTATGAGATTTTCAGGAATAAGCCCCTGATTCAACAGCTCATACACAAGATCGAACTCCTTCAGCAGTGAGTTCTCAACTACGGATCAGGACCATGAAAATCCACAAACCCATGCTTGCGATTGGCAAGAATTGTTGACAACAAAAACAATTCAAGGAGTCATAATTACAAACTCCTATTAGGCACTGACTTATATTTATGTATCCAATAATTGTTATACATGGACCTATCTATATCACGTATAAACAATCCCTGGAATAAGATAAAGAAATCTCAGTTTACTAAAAACCAGATCCCACATTAAAATCAACTAACGCATATACAGCAATTCATCAATTCAATACAACATTTCTAAAAAAACCAAATAATTATAAAAAGATATTGGTATAGCTTTTGGACCACTGATTCTTAAAGTTCAAAGATACGTTTCTTGAGATTGTTTGGTCTAAGGAAATTACAGACCTGTTTAAACGCTCACGTTGAGGTAGTAATGGAGTGATAATGCGCCTATAGTAGCCTCTAATACTCAACTCCGACTTTCGACCTTCGCGAGGTTAGTTTGTTAACCTGCTACATGCAGGGACAAACGAAAGGTGACTAGGGGCTGGGCCTGACCACCTTCTTTTCACATCCTTCGAAGTTCCCAAATCCTCTACTCTAATCCCAGTCCAAATCTAAGGCATTATGTGATCCGTGTCGAAGGAAGGGTGATACAGGAGTTACTGCATTACGAACGAAGTAACAAGGGTACCAGGTGACCTTGAGTAAATAACCTTACTCCGGTATGCGGTGCTCTGCCGGAGCGGACAAAATACCACCGATAGAGATTCAGGTATTCTCCCCTGTAAGATACTAAGGAGAAGGAAGTCCGGAGACCATCCTCCGGAAGCGCAGAGGGTCCAAAAGTGCTAAATAGTGGAAGCCAACCTCCCACAAGTGCACCTAAGGACCCGAAGAAGGAGAAAGGAAGTCACTTTCTCCCGAAACATAAGGAGCCTGAATGGGCATTATCAATGATAGTTTGTGCAGATTCTGCAAAGAAGAGAAAGAAACACGGTTGAACCTGCTGGATGACTATCAGGAAACTGCAGAGGTAGGTACTTCGGGACACTCAAAACCATAGAGAAACTTTTACTGCTGGAACCAGCAAAAGTGCTGAGCTTCTTGGAGAGGTTGAAGCTAACTACTGAGGTACTTTAGTACAGAAGGGGGGAAGTACAATAGTTTTTAAGACGCAGTGTTACAGTCACCCTCAAATAATAATAATACGCCTACGTTTCTTTTTTTTGAAAAAATGCCTTGCAAATGCCAAACAATTTTTGTCGAAAACCAAAATTGTCGGCATATAAACCAAAATGTAATTTTTTTAGACCAAAAGTCCTCAAGAAACCTATCTTTGAACTATAAAAATATAACATTATATATTTATAAAAATTATAGATACATTTATTTAACTGCATCTTATCTGTTACTTTTTAAATAAAGGTCATACTTGTATTCTCCAGTCAAAATATTAGCCTGCCTCCTCAATACTTCTCCAAAAGGGTGCTTTCCATTGGACATTACATAATAAAAGACACAGCCTAGAGAAAATATATCCACTGCACACATCTGAAAGTATATGGCCAGCGTATTACTTTCTACAATACCCTTCAGGCATAGAATAATTTATTTAACGAGCAAAACCAAGTTTTTAGTCAGTCAGGTTTTATTTGAATATTAAAATTTTTCTTTGATAAAAACTAAGTTCAAACAAATCGTTTGTTCTATTTCCAAACAAATATCTCTCAATATTAAAAGAAAATAATTTCTATACCAGTTGATTTAAGTTTACTTTTCCAGATTGTACTTTCTTTTTACTTTTTCAATAGTTAAACAATTCCATTTCATCTTCTTTACATACTTTAATATATACTTTATTATTTTCAAAGATAAAATATCTGCATATGGCAATTGAAATTTCTCTAATATTGGGTATAAAAAATTTAATTAGAGTTTAAGACCCAGGTTATACAAGGTGACCAACTTATTGATTCTAATATATATTTCAGATAAATATATATCGTCCTATGTATTATTTCAGAGTAGCTTCAGAGAACTGTAAACAAATACCATGAAGCAATTACAAAACAACACCCTGTTTTATAGACTTGTAAAATAGTTTAAACTAAAATAATATTTTTTATACTAAATAAAAGAAATAAATACAATAAGAAGTTACCATAAAAAAAAATATAAAATAAAGAATATGAGTTTAAATCGCACAATTTAAAATTTCGATAGACGGTAGGTTCTATTACATACATACATTTTTGTTTATAAATACATAGAACACATTACATGTTAAACTGTTTTATTTACAAAAGAGCTTACCATTCTGGAAGTAGAATCGATGACCTCTGGCGCAATCCAGCCATCAGTACCTGTAACTCCAGATCTCCGAGAAAATGAAACTCGACCATTTTGCAACTTTTTGCAAAGGCCAAAGTCAGATATCATTGCCCTTACTCTGGGATCTCCACTTCTTATGCTTAATAAGATATTGTGCGGCTTAATATCTCGATGAACTGAAACAAATATATGACTATTATTTACTAATCCTGTATATCGGCCAACGGAAACGAATAAAAAAGTAATTAAAATAAGAATAAAACAATTCAAAAATTATAATTCCTTTTCTATATAATCACCACACTGTCCAAACACTTCTGCAAGCGGCGTTTCACTTCTTTAGCACACACCTCAAAAATACCGGAGACGGCATTTACACCATTCTAAAACAGCCTTTTGTAGTTTGTCTCTCTTGATTGAAGTCGGTCTTCAACTTAATAAAAAAGAAAAAACCTGAGGGAGCAAGATCAGGTCCATACCGATAACGTTCGAGGATTTAATCAAAATGTATACGCCGTGTTTTCTTGGATAACCCTTTACGTTTATGCCTTTTGCACTGACCTGGTGAGGACAGCGCACACCTGTCCAGGGCGTAAATATATCAATTCTGTCTTTAGTATAAAGAATATATCGTAATAGGAAGCTGTAATGGTAGGCCTCTTTTGCGGTAAGTCTACCATCTAGATGGTAAGAATAGCATCATAATAGGAAGCTGTGATGGTAGGATTCTTTTGCAGCAAGTACACCCTCCGGGATAGCACCCTCCAAATCTCAGAACATTATTACCATAACATCTGCTGCTGATCTTCGTGCCTTGAACTTGATCAGACCATGAGAAGTAGGTAGGGGTGGCTACCAAACACCTTAGATTGAACTTGGACTCCGGGTCTCGTCAAAAATCTACATCACATGATCGGTAACAATACGTTGACAAAAGCTGTCACTATTACGGAAACTGAGCTTAATGAAACCCAAAAACAAATTAATGCACTCTGACATAGAGAATACCCACTTTTCTAATGTTCATCGACGATCATTGCTTGAAAAATCAGTTGGTCTTCAGTACAGGAGGCTCAATTCAATAGTCTACCTGCTTTGAATTGTGGGATCCAACGAAAGTAGAGTATGGGTATCGTCATGGTATTAACGATAAAATAGTTTGCATTCAAATTTCCTAAGAAACTTGTCATTGACATGAATCTCAGAACTTAAAATTTTCCCTTGAGTTAAAAGTATACTACCTTATATCAAAAACTGGGGCATTTTCTAAGTGATGTGTTGGTGTCAATCACTCTCAATAGTCAGGATACATAGAAGAATGCAGATTCATTTCAACCTTAATAAACCTTAATTAAAGCAGAATATATAATTGACTTATCACTACTTTTTACCTCACACTCAAATTATTTAAAATATTGTTTGACCTTATAGTTATATAGAGAAGCATAGTCAAAATATTAAAAGCATACCTGCCCAGAATGGTCAGAGCACTCATCCTTTTCATTCATCATGATTTTAATTAACATCGTTATCGAACACTTGGTCAATACAAAATCTTTTTGATATCATCACAACACTTTTATGATGAAATCAGTACAGACATTAATTCCTTTTGAACCTGAACCAATTCTAGCATCATCAGAACATCTATGACCAGTCATGATATTGTAAAAACTTATGCACCTGTAACTTTACACAAAATAGTAACTTCCTCAATACCCAATAAAAACTTTTTATTTTTCCAAGTTACTTTGATTGATTCGGATCGTAACAGTGTTTAAACAACAACCTAACAAGGGTGTTAGGTTTTCGTGATCACAGTCATATATATAAAATAACTAGGTCTACGATAACTTACATTTCCTTTGATGAATTGGTACGTAATCTTTCTAACTCGATTCCGTTCATACAATCTTATTTCTTAACCATATTTCTCTTTTATTTGCAACAATTTCGTTTTCTTTTCCGCCACCATTCCTCCAATAACTCTCAAATACAACTTTTATTAGATCATTGAAAAGACTTCGGTCATCATACTGCCCTGAACAATGGAACAATGGACACAGATTCCACCTTCGTAACAATACGAAACCTATGATCTCTGGAACCTACATCATCCAGATCTAATTATGCTTCTTTATCCCGAATAAAAACGTCTATTTTTTAATAGCAGCTTAGACACAGATAATTAATAAATTACTAAATTATTACTATTAATATTACACTTAGTTTTAATATAACAGTATACACAAAAAAAATATTATTAACAATTTAACTATGAAATATTTCCTAAATTCCATGTTATGAATGAATGCTTTCAATATTTCCTAAATCCAAGAGTAATATTAACAGTTCAATTCAACACAAATATTTGTACACACATACAATGAGCGAAGTAGTATTAATACCAGAGGATCATTGCTCACCAATTTGTAACGAATGCAAGTGTTCAAGACCGGAAGTCGCCTGTCGCAAAACTTCGATTTCATTTATTTCTTTATTGTGCATTCCTCTTTCAACATAGTCCTAAAATGGAAATAATCAAATTATAATAATGATATATTATTAATCATTAGTTACCTTAATTATTAAATTAATCCTAATTCTTAAGCAATTAGAATAAAACCAAAATTAATTACACTGCTAAAAACTGATTTCACATTATATTTAGTTCTACCAAATCCAAATTTATCATTATTATTATTATTATTATTATATTATATAGAATAGTCTACGTTTTCAATTTTGTTACTTCTGTTAACTTTTTTCCAATTTACTAATAACTATATCTTAAGATAGATGCAGATATTAATAGTTCCAGTTGGTTATTCGTTTTCTACGTGATAAGTCGTTAACTTTTTTATAACTTCTTAGTAACTTCTGTTGAGCAAGTCCATGAAAAAAGTGTTAAACACAATCATACTTTGCCATAAGAGTTTGATTAAGAGCAGGGAGACTGACCGAAACCTGCCAGGTTATATATACGACTTATACCACTTTCAAACTCAAAGAAATGTAAAGATCATACATTATGAAATATTTATATGGGATTTCAATTGAAATAAACCAACAGTATAGTATAAAGAATTGTTTACGGAACTATCAAAAAAATATGTAGATTTCATTTCAATATTTTTTATGACAATACCATTAAAAATTCTTTAATTATAACTTCTTATTAATTTGCGCATTTTTATTATTTGTTTGTAATATCTGAAAATTAAAATAAATAAAAAAACATACAAATAACAAGTCACAAATAGATGTTTGTTCATGAATATGAAGAGTTACGATTATATCTCTGAGGACTTATTTACCTGCAGAGTGGCAGAAGCAAGTTCAAGAGCGATATAGTAAAACTGGGGATCAGACTCTGTGCAGAAATAGCGGACTACATTGGGGTGATGGTCTGACTCTCGAAGCAGGGCCACCTCTCTGTCGGCCACAGAGAAACAGTCTGGCAGAAGTCGCTTGACGGCGACGAGTCTTCCGTCAAACTCCCCTCTAAACAAAACCCTTGCTTACAGTTCAGTGATTAAGACAAAAAGGTGTGTATCCAACACAAGGTACAATCTGTCAAAATAAAAACAGCTCTAAACTATAAAGTTCTACTAAATTACAAGTAGATTTAAATAAAGCAACTAAGGTGAATAATTAATTACAATTATTCGCTTTTACCGAAAGTTACTAATAATTTCCTTCTCTTAACAGTAAAAGAGATAACATGAAATAACTTGCCCTAAGCCTACTACTAAGCTCAAAATGGTAGACAAAAGAGCTTCAACAAGTTACTAAAGTTGTAGTTTGACTAGTTGCACTCTCTACCAAATTCAATTTGTTTCGTGCATTACGTATTTCGAGATTGCGAAACACTGTTACATCTGCATTTTTTTTTCTTCAAGAACCATACATTTCCAATTAACACTATGGATAATACCAAAGTATTTAAGATGTCATTAAGCAATAATATTGACGTGTTGAAATGAAAAATAATGTAAAATATGATATAATAACAGAATTGTATACATTTTTTTATATTATTTTGGCTCTTAAGAAGTAAAGTTTTTAACATCAGCAGGAACTGACATTGATCATAATGAAAACCTAATTTAAAATCCACTAAATCCAGTACAACATTTTATGTTTACCAGTTAATACCTGAAAACGAAAGTGCCTTCGCATCCCTTTCCCAAGACATGTTGAGTGTTGAAGCTGATTTTACCAACTTGTATAATCCCTTTTTGATGATCACTGCAAGACATGCCACCATTGCTTGACCCAGAGCTCTCAGAGCTACCACGCGAAGACAACTGAATATCTCTGACCTGAGAACAGAATAGAATTCTTGAAAACATAAAAACCTTTTCCTACTTGACAACTTAACGGTTTAGATTTAGCAATCTCTTTTAATTTTAAGCAAAATCATTTTTAACATATAGGCCTATTACGCTCTATATTTCTATTAGAGTATTTTTCATAGAATATCCCAGTAAGCCTACTCCAAACTTTGAGAGATGCAGTGGTACGCAACTTTCTAGATTGTTTTGATTGTTTTATTAAACAATTGGTAAATTAGTAAATCATTCTTCCTGCACATCTGACGACCGCCTGTACAACTCGAAATGTACCTCTCTATGTTGTCAGTAACATCACATCAACAATGTTAAGCATTAAAATGACTATAACAGCGATCAGTTGGTCAACACAGTAGTTTTCATGTTACCCCAAGATTACAGGTTACCTCCTCGTTTTACATCAGTTCAACCACTCCATCACCATACAACTCCATTTCTTAGAACTGCTGAAGAAGCTCACTTTGGCTCTTCGATTAATGTCTAAACTTAAACAGTTAATTTTATTTGTGAGACTTTCTGTTTCTTTTCTTCTATACTGGTTCAGGAGACTTTAGTTAACCATCGTCTCTTCATTATATCACTCCTTCTCCAGTAACGAGCAGTTGTAATTCGAAAGAATGAAAAGTGAGTTTAAACCACTATAAAACTACAGTTTAATCTGTGATGTTCTTTGTTTGTGTTAGTTTTCTTTTCTTGCAATTATCAGTCCTGCTGGACCATACTTCATATGTAAGACAAATATTTTTTCCTGGGTTGGCTTCCGAGCAGCTTTCTTCTCGTCCTGATGAATACAGACGCTGATATATCGTAATGAGTTTCTTTGGTTTCTCTCTGTGAATTTATATATATATATATAAGTTAAAAATCGAAGAAGAGTAACACACAGAGTAAAGACACATACTTACGAATTCAAATTTTAGGTTTTTATGTCTTCAGGGAAAAAGAGAAAGAGAGACCAACAAGCACGTTGTAGACTCAACGGCAAGTAACCGACCTTTCCCGGCGACTTGCCATTGCGTCCGTAACGTGCTTGGTCACTCCTCTAAGGATAAGAGTGTTTCTTTACTCTGTGTATTACTCTTCTACGAATTTTAACTCGTGTTGTGTCCAGTTTGGATCGTCTTTCTGATTTCTAAGTGAATATATATATATATATATAAATATATACACGAGTTCGATATTAACAAAGAGCAACACACAAAGTAGGGAAACACACTTACAGACTCAAATTTTCGGGTAATCCGTCTTCAGGAGAAAAGAGAATGGGAGACCAAGCACGTTGTAGGCGCAACGGCAAGCAACCCCGTTACTTATATATATATATATATATATATATATATATATATATATGCAGAAGTGTCACAAAAGCATACATAGCTCTATAACCAAGGAAATCGAGTGTTAATTCTTTTTTTAAAACCAAGGGAATAGCGTTGTAGTGACAAATGTAAGAATATTTACAGAACTATAACCTTCCTTAATAATAAAGATTAATATTTTTGTTTACAACCCCAAATTGTGGCGATAGTTGCGCACTGACTCTTACTCTGTAGCGGTCTGTTAACCACTTTGATTCCTCACTCTTCTATATTCTTCATGTCGCTTGAAGACAACGTGCTAATGCAATTATTGATATATACTATATATAAACATACTATTTACTCGTGTTTCTCATTGACGCATGTTAGAAGTTACATCAGGGTAGCTGGGCCATACTGACCACGCTGATTACCTTGCCCTAAGCAGATTTCTTTAAACATACCCCTAGTGAATTAAAACCAGAACATCATTGGGTTCTGATTGAACTAATATTTAATACCTTGAGTTTTTCAGAATACTGATTTAAAAAAAAAGTAAAGTAGAATAATTCAATTAACGATTCCCCAAGGTACAAAAACTGTATTTAACTACCTCAGACCTATATTACTTAAATTGTTATTATGACGACAGTTTGGTATTTGGGTTCGTTATGTTGCTGCCTTTCAAATTCAACCAATCTAACCTGTACTCCAACCAGTAATATTTCATTTTTTCCGTTTCCTCAAGGGGTGATTTGATACTTTTCTTCTGCATATATAACTGATGGGGTATTTCCGTTGACCTTACTAAAAGAACCATACATTTCACGGGTGCACAGGACCAAACTATGTAAGAAAATGTAATATAATAAACATCATACCAACTTGAGACCGATATCAGTCAATTTTTTTTTTGTTTTCTACACTAAAATTTTACATGCACCTTAATTCATTCCCACACGTTCTTTTCGAAGGCAGCTGAATGCTGTCAATTGCATGCAATAATATACAATTGTAATTTACAATGTACCTGAAAACAAATTTAAACACTTCTGACATAAAAATAAAAACTTTTGTTATTACCTTGAAAAAATCAATAAAAATTCTGCATTTTAGTACTTTTTTAGTATTTTGACAGCTTGCATACAAAAAAAATGATAAAACGTAATTACAAGTTATTTACAAAATTTCGAAGAGGTAAAAGAGCAAATTTAATAGCTCGCAGAAATTAGTGTTTACGAAAAGAAGTCTAAGCAAGGCGTAAAATTTTAAGTGGTTGCCTAAAAACTTTGATGACTTTTTGCATTTTTATAAATGTTTAGCTTTTGATTACTTGTTTTGATATTATGAAAAAGCCTTCCTTATAGATGAAGACTCCATTATAAAATCAGACTTCTAATGTATTTAGCATGAATAAACACTGTAAGTAACCTTTAGCTTAAGGTATATGAACATGGCAATGACGCTGCAGAAGAGCGCACAAACAGTGGCAAGCAACAGCCGGTTTTCGGCAACATGATTAGGATTTTGCCATCGCTCTGGAGGGGACTCGACTTCTTTTTTATCAACAAACTCTTTCTTCAGACTGCTTCGACGAGTCCCGTTCACTTCCTTGTCCGACGATAATATCACACTGTCAGATCTACCAGTGATTTGAAGCAAAGTCTTGCTGGTGTCCGGTAACTGGTAATGTCCTGAAACATTTACGTTTTAATATTTTATTTAATAAATCCATATTGTTAATAAATCTGCCAGTTCTTATTTATTTCAATTCATTCAATAGATATCATGATATATAAAATTATATGCTTAAATATATTAACCTTCAAACCACAATAAGAAATGAGAAAAAAGATCTTTCAATCGTAACATGCGGTCTTCTTCAGAGTCAAATTAGACGAAGATTTGACTCTGAAGAAGACCGCTTAGATGGTTAGACTCACAGACTTTTTTCTCATTTCTTGTTGTGGTTTGGACATTGATTGTTTTTCACGTGTTTATTCTGAAATCTTGTTATACACGAATACATATTTCTATATTATTTACTTGAATAATACACATAGTAATATGCAATTGCGGTGGTTCCACGAGTTACTCTGTAGGTCAGTTGCAGTTTGCTTCTCAACGCGAGTACTTCGCACTTCTTCCTGATGACGACGGATATCGAAATATCAAAGGGAGCCCTGTTGTGACTCTCTCTGTTCTTTCCTATCTGTTAAAATTTTTATTGTCCACACGAACCTTTCATTTTATTCGAAATATATATATAATCTTTTTTTATCTTCGTTGAATTTCAAAATGATCGTTAATAGATTTATTATTGACTTTACAAATCATTACAATGTATAATACTGTTTAAAACGTAAAAAATTGTTACAACTAACGCATATAGTTTTTGGACTTTCTGCATGAAAACCAAATAACTTAATAGTCTAATTTTTTAATGTTAAAAGAAATTATTAAAATTGATAGCAACTTTAAGAGCTAAAATAGATTTCACTGTTAGTACTCAAGAGTTTATATTTGTTAAAATTCTATTTCAACACAGGTTTAATATTTAGTAAGAGACTATTGTTTAAGTGAGATACAGGCAAGTTTTCATATTCTTTCCTCTAATTAAAACAGACACAGAGAGCATATACTCATAGATGCATGCAGATGAAGTACAGTCAATAAGGACTAAATATTCATTTTAAAATTCAAGACGACAATAAAAAAAGAATGATTTGTTAAAAATAGCTCAAAGCAGTAAAAGGTATAATATAAATACCTGTTGCAATGGGGTGGGACGTCTGAATATAGGGACCATCAATTAGTAACATTGGAGGTCTATAGTTCGGCAAGACTCTTGTATCAGAATCGGCAAGAGACGGAAAGGCATAGAGGCCATGACGATGTTCACCAATGTACAAAGTGGAACTAGAATCAAACATGCTTTCGCTCAGTCTAAAAACGATAGGCATCGAAATTTTACTGATGTGGAGTAAATCCCTGACTAATGTGGAGTAAATCTCCTCATTATAGTGTTGGCCTGCAAGACATAACACAGCAATCTCTACCAGTAAATCATCTGTCTGTGGGCTTTTCTTAATAATTGATACTCAAGTGAACATAACTCCTTGATCAGAGATAAGAGACTGTGTATGGTTGTTCGATAAGAATTTCGGAATGCACTGATCTCTACTTTTTACCAATAAATAACTACCTTTGCAGTTAACCGGTACTATCCGTAAAAGCCGTAAAGACATGAGTTTTTGATTCTTAATTAACCCTACAGCTAGGCAGACAAAATACTTTTATCAATAATGAATTTATTAATTCAATTTAACATAAAAGAACCTAATTATAGAGCATGTAAACTTAACTGTTACACGCAATAATGGTTTCCTTGAGAGCTATGTTTGAGAAGATAATTTTTGTTGGAAAGTAAGTAAAATTTTCTTGATTTGATGCAACTGACGAGCTAGAACACTGCAACCTCTACTACTAGATATGGATCGGATCAGTCTGTGGACCGTTGACTATTTTTGACAACTGATATTCAGATTGGCATTAGTCTTCAATCTGAGATATTTATATCATACAAATACCAACTAAAATATCACTGGAAAGTATTGAAAGGATATTGGTCTGTAAATTTAAATGTAATATACCCGTAACTCTCCCGTTTACATTCTCCATTACAATTTTAACATCCCTGGGTAACAATGACTTTGAAATAGTTGACTATAATTTCAACAATTTTAATTGACATTAATGTATTCTACTCGAATACGCTAATGCAAATGGCATTCAGTTTTCACATTATGGTGATGAATGTATTCATACTTTATTTCAATTTAAAGTGTTATCTGAATAAACAAGAGAATAAATTAAGATGGTATACTATAAATCTCATTCATAACTTACCTACATAATTCAGTGTCAACACAATGGTAAATATTTGTTTTCATAATTAAAGAAATGTTTCCTTTCAAAGAAAATTGCATTAAGAAGGAAAATAGAAGCTGAACCATGTATCAAATATTGAGATTTGTTTGATCAACTGAACCTGACTTTATTAGCTCTTGCTCGTTAGGTTATTTGTCTTAGAACAAGATTCTATAAAATCTATTGCATAGAACTCTTTATCTCTAAGGATGATAAATCTTTAGTAAAAGCCAGAGGAAGTGATCCTACTGGGAACGGTAAATTGAAAGTGAATCATAGAGTTACCATCCGAAGTCCGGACCACAAAAAAAATCTTATAAACAACCCCTAGAAACAATTTTTGATAAAATAGTGTTATAGTACCTAATCTTTAGGAAGTACAACGGTCAGAAAAGTAACTCCTAGAGAGATTACAAGTTAAAATATATTGAGTGAGTTAAAATAGCGCAATTATAGTATGGACAGTAAAATACTGGGTGAACGAACAAAACAAACAAACTCCGAACTTTACATATTTAGATATCGCATAAATGAAGAAATATTGCAGTTGAGTTACGAGTGACCTGATGATCTGTAAAAACGTATCAGATCATCATTATGACCTTTCCTCTCAGAGAGCATTATGAAGAGGAAGGCAGACTGTGGACAGTAAAGAGTAAAATACTGTCTTTCTTTCGTAGTCCAAACTCTACATCACTCTTCAAACACAAATCACCGTCACATGTACCCTGCAGTTGCTGAAAACCCGACTGAGTAGATTGAAGCAACACAAATAATGGATCCTATTGATGAATAGTTTTTTTCGAGAATTTTATAGCAAATAGGCAATAAACTAGTGGGATAATATCTAGACGCATAAGTATTACATTATTTACCTAGTGTATTTATTAAACTTATGTTAATCCGCATCCAGAGTTTAAATCTTTCAAACTCTGTTATATAACTCCATAAAAGAACATTGTAATAGATCAAAAACTCTGAATATATCTTCGATTAACATAATCTTCACCTGGTGGCTTCTTAGGGCTGAAGATTCTTATTGTTCAGCGCACCTCTTCCAAACAAAAGATGGAAGAGGTTGCGTCTTCTGTTGCGATACCTTTGAGAACCCTTTTTAACAGCAGTTACTGAGTAACGATGTCTCCATCAGAGATGTCTTCGGGGATAACTTTCCCCATAATCACAAAGGTTTCTACAAAACGCTTGGAATACAACTATCAGCCTTCCTGGCTATACTTAAAATGTTTTAGATTGCCAGAACACAATTTGTAGGCTTCAACAATTAAACACTATATTTCTATTTTACAAATGAAAAGGCAGATAGTTTTCACATAAATTATTGAATGTAGTATAAATTAACTTTCATGGGAATTTCATAAAAAAAGAATTAATTATATGACTGATTACACTAAATTTTAAAAAAATTAATATTGATAACTAAGACCATAAACTAAAATAAAATATAATTTAGAACTTACTAAAGAGAACTCTGATAGAATGGTAAACTATCGAGAATCGGGTCTGCAACAGATTTGAAAGGTAAAGAATAAATATCTTGACCCCTAGCAAAGTAGAGGGCAACAAGGGGTGACTGGAGGTCCACTTCCCAGAGAAGGGTTCCGGACAGTCTGTCCAAGGTCTTCATTTTACCAGAAGAACTCCCGCTTATATGCAAATAACCTGAAACATAGATCTCAAAATGACTATTCAATTTATTGATGGGTAATCACCTTTCTTTTTCTTATTTTATTCCTTTCGAATTATTAACGGAATCAATAATTGACCTCCTAAACTTTGAAGCTGTTGGATGGATTCAACGTTTTGACACTAACAGTATCAACTTTCATAACATCTGTATGTGTGTACCACTATTTCTGTGGGACACGTCAGATCAACGGATCATAATTAAACTCCAATATATGACATCAATATAAAACACTGGGGATGCATCGGAGTAGGAAGAGGGGTATTTATATGAATACCAATACAGAAACATTTATATTCACTCAACTACTGATAACATAGGGTTCAAATTTCTTAATTGAGATTCAGAGAAAAATAATAACAGTACGTCACCTAAATAATAACGATTAAAGTACAAATAATACCATCAAAGCATACTTGCCAATTTTAAGTTATCGTAAATATTATTTTTGCAGTTCTTGAAGTATACTAACTAAAAAAATTGAATTAATTGTCATTGAATAATTTCAAGAAAATTTATGTCATTAAAATATATGAATAAATAAGATATTACATTCAATCATGAGATAAGGTAACATATTAACGAAGTGTTTTTCTAACAAAGATATTATGTGACTACATTACCATATCCACTTAGTTCCTCAGGCGATACCATTTGCGCTGAGTAATCGTAATATGTAACATTCCAATGAGTGTTTACTTGTTTACTGTCGTACATCATAATCTTGTACTCTGAAAAGAGGAAATTTTTCAGAAACACCTTCAAAGTAAAAATAAAATTAAAATTTAAACAAAGTTTTACATTTTCAGTACTAGATCTTTTAGATTTTATTGTACGATAAATATTGTTTAAAGCAAAATACATAAGCAATTGATGAAAGAAAGTAATATGGACGATACGAATCATTAAAGCGATATAAAAAAGCAATCGTCATGCAATGTTGACAGTAATCCTTGAAGAAGGATTACTAATTATTAAACATTGCTGCTTTGGTAATGTAACGCATGCCAGATTGGTAATGCTAACTTAGCCAATAAAAAACAGATGCATGACTCATATACACTACGATCAGTGAAGCCCGAGAACATACAACACAAATCAAGCCCTGGCAAACGTAATCGAGCAAAGTTTGACTTATTATTATTTTATCATTATGAAGAATGAGATACACATTTAGCGTTAAAATAACTTTCAAACATTTATATAATTTGTATAAAATATTTTAAGAACAAAGGTCCCTTATAATATTAAAGTAAATTATATCTTGTATCATATAGTACCCTCAACTATCAACTTTTCAAAAACAAAAACGTTGGCTATGTAATTAAAATTCCTGTTTCCATAAATAATTAATATATCTACCAACACAATAATAAATTAAAATGTATTTGACCTGTTATAAAGACACATTTCATCCTAGAAAACCACATAGTTTGAAGTTAGGAATTAATAATAATAAAAATTGGCTAACAGATTGTAGTTTACAAAAATTAATCGATGAATAGACAACAAAGAGAAAATTGACCTAATTAAAGTGTATTCAACTTTGTTTACTCAGCTGGACTTACCAGTCCTTCCAATGATAATGGAATCCCCTGATGGAATGGGGCAAGATGTTCCATCGTTAAAATCAAACAAGGGATACTTTTGGCCAGTTTTTGAATTAATTGAAAACCATGCATCTATTTTCTTTCCAGTATAAAATAATCCATCATTTGAACGACAAGGAGATGAAGCAACAAGCTCTTGAATGGAAAATGGTAACTTCTTCAAAAGATTAGATTGCCCCACATCAAACAAATAAAGAGAACCGTCTTTGGGGTTGGGCAGAAATACAGGGCTGTGAAACATTACGTAATTAATAACCCATGTAACCCATTCAAAATAATAATATTATTGTATACTCACAAGACATTTCTCTTCAACTCTACTGTTGGAACTTTTACAACAGGGTCTGCAAGGATAATAAAGTCATTTATATATATATATAATATATATATAATATATATATTATATATGTATATATAATCTAATTACTACACTACATAAAGAACTACTCATAAATTATCATACATAAAATTATTGAAGTCTTGAAAAAAAAACGAACAGCTTATTAACATCCAAAAACTAAAGATTGTTTAAAATTATAGAGCTACAAAAATTTATCTTGTTTAAATTTATAAACTTTATATTTTAATTTACGAATTAGAACCACTTAACTGTAACCATTAATTTATTTAAAGGGTGTAAATATTTTAGGAAAATGTCAATCCTTAACTACTTTCATTAAAAAAGTGTTTTGTAAATTCATAAAAACAGGAAAATTAACTTCTCACAAAATGGCTAAGAAATTTTAAATAACACTATTGAATTTAATCATAGATACTGATTTATTAATTGACTAACTTTCATAGAAACTAGTTTCATAAAAACAAAAATAAGCAAACATTATCCGAGTAGCTTACATACTCAAATGTAACTAGTCAAAAGTTTATCAAAAAAAAATTCAAGAAAAATAGTAAATTGTATCTTCCCAGGAAAATCAAAAGTAAAATTTGGTTTAAGGGTAGCATATTGTTAGTGCCAAAGAGGTTATTGCAAGATAAGTTAAGGGAAGGAAATCCGTTTACCTCGTACACCGATTAGGTGAAGTTAGGTGAGTCGATTTCAGAAGCTGTCGAACTTCAAGGGAAGTTGCTCTAAAAGGTGAACGGCGCCCGAAACAGATCAACACCAAAGCAGTGCAAGAAGTAAGGGGGGTTTTCCGATTAACTTAACTTGAAAATGTTATGCTCAATCAACATTTTTCACTTATGTACATCTTCACTATGAATGTTTAATATAAATTCTAAGAAACAAATTTTCAACAACAATTTGAACCCTAAATAGTCTGTTACATATACATAACATTGTCTTTAAAAAGTCATATTGTATTTCAGTTTTAGAAGTGTCATGAGTTCAATAAAGTATTAATTAAATAAATCACAAACCTATGTTTTTATTTATGAAATCACGCTGACAAATTAAACACATAAACTGTTAAAAAAAATCTAACGTAAATTCATACCATTAGAATGGCATGATACCTTCAATTACGCTTTACTCAGAAATGTACAACTTAGTTGTATACTGATGTGATTACCATTTTCAAGTCGCCACTGAATGGTTCCAGTTTTAACATTAATTCCAACTAAATAACCCTCTAATGTAGCAGCGAGCAGTAGCAAGGATGAACTATCATTATTCCCATTTAGAACTTCATTATAATTCTACAAAATACAATTAAAAATATAAATATCAAAATTCACAGCTTAAATGTTAGATACATTAAGATGGGTAATAAACCTTGTCAATCGAATTCGCAGCTAAAACACTTGATACAAATATTGAATTTGGGAATAATAAAAGTATGTAAACATAACGAATTAAATCTTTTAACATTGTAAAATATAAATAAAACAACACCCATAACTCAAGAAAGATATGTATATTCAATGACTAAACTCCATGCTAGCATATCGGTCCACTGTTCCTCAAAACGTTTGATTACCGGCACTGAAGAACAAACATATTTGTATTATAACCCGTTGCAAAAACGAATACACAATTTCAAATGCACAAATTGTTGATATCTCCAAAGAACAGCTGTACTAACAGTGTCGCCACTTGGAAACCATGTAAATAAAGTACTGATATTGTTATCACCTAGTTGTTGATATACTGATGTCAATGTAACTCCTTGAGGAGGGTGTCTGCCTTTTTAAAATTCTATTTAGTACACCTAATTTTCTGCATAGTAATTATAAAACAGTTATTTCTTAATGATTCATTATTTCATGTGGGTACGTATAGCACACACTCCCTAAAATTTTACTTAATTTTAAAAATCTGTGAAAAATGTTTTAATAGGAAAACGTAAAACATTGATTGATGAGAAATTATTATTGTTAATTACAACATGTTAATGAAGAAATTATGATATATATAATGTTATATTCCCATATGTCAGTATTTTTTAATACTGACATATGGGAGTTAAATGAAATACCTTTTATAATTAGTAATGGGCAATAAGAATATATTGGTGATGAATTCTATTGTATATTTTGTTTAAATTTTGTGAAACTAGACTTAAGAAATTTGAGTTTGGTATTTTTCTTGGCAGTATTGGTTAATGTTTTAGCAAAAATGTCATGTAAACTAAGGCTTTTCTAAACTAACTAGAGCAGTACCAAAAATAAACAAGGTTTTTGTATATTTGATGATAGCAAACGATTTACAATCAGTTTGAATGTATGATAGATATAATTAAAAAGTTCTTTATGAACCTAAAGAATAATAAAAAAATGTTTTTTGTTTGTTAAAATTATCGTAACCAGTTATAGAACAGGTATTCTTTGGACAATTTTCAGACAAAAATGAAGAAGTATTATAATTATAAAAAGAAGTATTTTGTAAAATTATTTAATTAACTGTTCGTTTTATTAATATTTAATGGTATTTTACATAATAATCAGAATATAGATCATCTGGTTTCTAAAGAAATATCTAAAATAAATTAGGTTGAATTGAATGAATCATAATGAGCTGTTAGGTTTATCTTTGATAACTTTTTTTTTATTTTCGTTTGGACTGGGGGATTTGTAGAAGTTTAAATCGTGTTAGTTTAAATAAAACTCGCTATGTGAGAAACACTCTTACCTTAATAGTTTCCAACTATGCGTAAACTCAACAAATGATATCAGGTCTCCATTGGGAACAGCATACGGTTGAACTGGTAGTGTAACATGAATGGTTATCTTGGGAATACTAGGAATAAATAATCTTTTACCTTGACTTTTTGTTTATATTGTTTACATAAGTACTATCTGGAACTTGGTACAAATATGTGAAATGTTCTTTTTATACTATAGATTACGCCATTATCAACTTTACAAGCCTTTAAGATACATTGTAAACGGTTGCCTTGAATTATGATAGTACTTAGTGAAGTTGTTATATACGTGTTTTTTGTGTCCTTTATTTTTTTAATTTTCTTCATATTCCTTACCTCAATATTTATATTTTGTGCTTACTATCACAGCTATTTACTCATAATACTGATTTATAATTATGTTACCCACTTTATATTTTAATATCACCAGTTTTTAAATCAGCGAGAAATATATTCCTTATTGAAATATACTTTATACATAAGAGTATAATTGAATGTGAACAAAGAATGAGTTATGCTTAAATGGATTGTACTTTCTGCTTCTGTCATAAAGTACAGCTAGTGCCCTAAAGCATATTTATCGATAAAACTTTTAAATGCTGATTTATTTGCCCTTGTAGGAAGCTGTATGTATCTCAGATCATCGCTGTTTTCCAAAAGTTGTTGTCTCCAAATAAATGAAATAGTACTGATGAAAGATAGTAATGTGTTTATTGTATCGTGTTATGTAATTTGGAGTGTTTTGTCTTATAGTGTACATTATCAGTGAATGTCTTGATCTATGGTTTTATTTTACATTATTTGTTATAGCAAAATCCGACTGGAATTAAAATTTTATTTCATTGTGACATTCTTCACTGAAAACATTGAATAGTGTAATTAGGGTCTACTAGTTCAGTCTGCTTATCAAAATTATAAGTGAGATGTTACAAAGTATAATTTAAAAAAAAACACACACCTTTGAGGTCGCAGTGACTTTGATACTTATTAAGTCCAAAGCGCAGCATTAGTGCTCCATGATATTGTTTTATCTCTGTTCTCATAGTATATGACTTAAAAAATACACTTTTATAAACAGTTGCAATTACTTAATATAATAAAAAAAAATTAAGGAGATTGTTTAGTAAGTTCTTGTTTATGTAAAAAAAATATAAACGGTAGTTGATAAGTTTGCTATCGCAGGAACCTATTTAGATAAGGTTAAGTATAACCACCTTTTCTCCTTATGAAGAGCTACTACATAACCCGAATCATAAAAAATTCCATCGTCAGTTGTAGCTATTGTAGTTCTATACAAACTAATGTACGTGTTAAATGTGTTTGCCCTTTATCGGTATAGAATATGTTAGTATCACAATTAAAATTGTAAATATCTGATTATTTGGAAATGAAATTTTTTTGTATGTTTCAGTAACTCCTCGATTAAAAAAATAAAGAACTATGAAGAGAATAGATGCTTACAATGTATTTAAAGGTATGTTAAATGTATCGATAAACTTTCGAATATTGTTAGTGCTATTTTTTTGTTTTTTTTTAAGTGAAAGTAGAGCCAACATTATTAAATAATATAAATTGACTGATTAATCAGGTATACTCGTATATTTCAACATTCTATGTACTGGTACATTATTCTTCTGTACAATGTCTAAATTGCTCTTTCTGATATGTGAACTACTGTTGCATTTAAGTTATTGTTTTTTGGTCCTCACAATACAGTAAAAAATTACCAATTTCAATTTGAAATTATTACTGTATCCAGTGTCAGTATTCTAACTAATTGTGATATACCCATTTTCCTGCGATGTTCCATCTAGTATGAATGTTCAGCCATTGGCGTTAAATTCTGCCTTGCAGTTTGGAAGAACAAGGCATTTGCTTGTCACTGACTCATAATAAGGACTACAAGTGATTCACAAAATGAAAGATAACGGTTGTAATTTCAGGATATTGTAAATTCATGATTTTGTGTTAAACTTGAAGAAGATGGACATTTTATAGCAGTGGATTCGTAGCTACTTTGACATATCTGGAAAACGAAAAGACCGACATTTCAGCCAGTTACACTTGTAACATGAACCCTCCTGGACACTGCTATTACCTCTGACAATGTAGACGAGTGGTAGAAAACTCCAAACAGCGTGTAAACAAACTGTAGTACTGAGTAAGACTATTTTAAAACATATGCACCAATAGACCCTGAAGTTGTTAAATGCCTCCATCCATTGCAACATTTGCAGAAAAACTTTGCATAAACCATGTTGTTACTAATAGGTACCTCCACAGATGTGATTTCCTGAGTGCATTATGTTGTACTGCCAGCTAGAATAGGAAAGCCTAGTGCATATTCTCCTCCATTGTTTCCATGTCCGTCATGATTAGGAACTCCTAAAGGACAATTCAATTGAGAAACAACTCTCGATAAAATGCCACTGTTAACCGATTTTGGCCAATATCTGCGGATTTATACTGGAGACATCGAGGCAGAAAGCCTGGAAATTTGAACTAAGAAGTATGTACCAGCATCAGTATGAATGGCAATGGATATATTGAAAAAGAACCACATTAAAGTCAGAAGCTAGGTTGATGCCACTTGGTCAGGATATAATATAGATTTATCTGCAGCTAATGAAATTTTGATTTCCATGCTATTGTATATTTATATTAGTATGCAAAATTTTAATACATATTTTGGATTTTTTCAAAACCTATTATCTGAACAAAGTTTGTGGTTTTAGTTTATAACTTATATATAACTGTTGGAATAGAAATGAAATGTTATTAAATGTCCTATTTTTATGAGTTTAAAAAAAAATATCATTGTATCTCTCTACAGACTGGTAGATTACGGCCATTTCTGGAACCGCTGCCACGAAAGGGTTAGGGTGACAGGGTCAAGATATTAAATATGAAACTTTAACGTTCAACGTAAAAGTAGTGATCAAATGCTTCCTATTTAGCATTTGTACTCATGTTGGGAAAATAATTCAAGCCCTCAAGAAATAGTTTATACAAATAATTCTCTTGGAACTCGTAATGTTCTTCTGTAGGTTACATATCGAATGCTATAAAAATATAGAAATAGTTGGAGAAATTTCCAATGAATAGGACATTGTTCATTGAAACAAAATGGAACATTTTGTCTTCTTTTGATTCCGTGTCAACTTTGTCTCCTTTTTGACAAAAGGGAGCATTTGTCCAAAATTCCTACAACTATTTCTATAAATATGTATTATTTTATTTCTTCCTAGCATGTTTGTATAGCTTTCATTTGTAATTTCAGTCTTTGTCTAGAAGGTCTAGGAGCTTTACCCTACATTCTTAACACTACTTTCTTTACCTAGTACTCTCCACATGTGACTCCTGTTCCTCCTCCTTCCCTCAATACTCTTATACCTTCCACTATTCCGTTCTTCCCAAATAGTTGACATTAACTCTTACTGCATAAACAAAAAATAGCACAAACTCTTACTGTCCAGTTGGTTTGTATTCTGGATGTAACCTGAAGATAAACACTTGGAAACATGTTGGTTGTATAAAACATTTGATGTGGAGCTTGAATCATTTCCCAAAAATTAAACTATTTTTTTTTCAATATTCTTGGTTCAATTTTAAGTATAACCAAAGATACTTCCGTCATTTATGAGAAATCAGACCGTATGCAACTTATTCAAGAAGTCAGAATATATTTATTTTCAAAGCCCAAAGAGGCCTACGTGGTTTATTAGTTTTAGCAATTATTGTAAATTATAGATCAAGCCTCCATATGAAATTGTTATATTATTGACACCAAACAACTCGAAGAACACGTATGTCCTGCTCCTAGGGAGATACCAAATACAGGAACAGAAAATACTTTCCTGTTTCTATAAGAAACAGAAGGTATTACCTTTTCACTATAAACAGAATATTACGTGTACGAAAAGCGTTGTTTTTGCTTTGATAATGAAACAACTTTATGTTGAGATATGTTCTTTCTTATAATTTTTAATAATGAAAACAAACCATAGTGATTGACTGTAAAAATAATGAATGATTTTATTTCACTTGTTAAACTTGTCGCGATTAACACCTTCATGCCTTTACTTCAGCGTTTAGTTATATAAAACAGTTCTTCGCTCCCTTTGTCATATTAAATATTATATCTTTTATTAAAATTATAGTGTATAAATATCAGAGGAGTTCTCTTCCTCTTTATTCCCTCTTTCGAAAATTAAATCTAATATATATATATATATATATATATAAATAGCTTTCACATAAACACGTGAAATAACAATCAACGATCAAACCACAATAAGAAATGGGAAAACAAGACTAAGATCTTTCAACCGTAACAAGCGGTCTTCGTCAGAGTCAAAAACCCAACTTAAAACTTAAAACCCAGTTGGGTTTTTGACTCTGACGAAGACCGCTTGTTACGGTTGAAAGATCTTAGTCTTGTTTTCCCATTTCTTATTGTGGTTAGAGAGAGAGAGAGAGAAACATAGAGAAATTAAAAACACATATTAATAAATATGTGAGTCTCCACATATTTATAAATGTGTGTCTCCATTTATAAAAACAGGGATTTATAAATGGCATTATATTTATTAAAATATAATTATTTTATACAAAATAGCATTTTGGCGCGCCGGCAGAAAGGTGCATCGTAATTCTTCTTGATAATGAAGTCCAGGTCATTCCTATATATGAGCTTTTACGGGTCTCGCAGCTCCCGATATTACATGAGTAACTCATATACAACATTTGTTTCTTTTGATTCTTTTACGCTAGGACTATTTTTCGTTATTAAACTGCCTATTGAAGGGCATTGGTAGTAGATTATCAGGGTCAAATTATCCTCAGGCTTAATACATTTAACATGGCTTTTTATAATACTTTTCAAGACACGTTCATCAGTTTTATATTCATCTGTATACTGGTAGAATATTTTGTGGTTGGTGCCTGTCTTTGGGCTCTTATTGTCTGAGGTGAATCTATTCTCCAGGTAGCGTCTAAGAATGCTGTCGAAATATTTGTTTGAGTAACTATTGTTTCTTATATATATATAGAAAGAGAGAGATCCATGCAATTCAAAGATATTATTAGTGTACAAATTCCAATAAATTTGTATTTTATTTCCCGAAATAATTCTAAAAAACTTTTAGAATAAATTCTGATTCCTCCTGTGCTTAGCCAATTTAAAGTCATACAAAGTAGTTCACTCTTTACAAAATAGTTGAGTGCAACAGGCTTCACCGTTGGGAAGATTATCGTAAGTTTTTGCCTAACTAAAAATATAGTTATATTGAACTATTAATAGAGGCAAACGGAGTTATTGAGCACCCTTAACTTTTTCTGTCAATTATGATATACAAATATTTATTGATATTCTTTTCAGACCTTTGAATTTAATGTAACATTATTGAGTTCTTTTTTTATTATCGTTGGTATATAGGTTATTCTTATCTAGATTCGTATAGATTGCTTTCCATTTTAGAAACTGTTCCTTTTATTTCACTAAAGTACTAACATCCGTTACAGGTTTTTTTTTGTTAACAGGATTCATAAATCCTGTGTGGGTCTCATTTCATTATATTTGATAGTATGAGTTTCAATTAAATTTCAACCCTTGAAATTATTATCTGTGTCGAGAGACACTAATAATTAATCTGAATACTATGTTGTATTTCTTTTTTAATTACAACATATTACTATATAGCATATCTAAGAAAATTTTTTATCAAATAATAATTAACCATTCAATCAAGTAAGTAACAGTTATATAAATTAAATTAAATTGTAATTTCAAGTAAATGAGCAAAAAATAATGGTTTTTTCTTGAGGTCAAAGTCACCAAATTCTTCTACTTCAAAAGTTTAAATATTTTATCGGTGATAAGATCTTATGCTATAGATTTACACTACAATAACAGAAACTGTTCAAAAAACTGTGTTCAAACTTGTAAAGGATATAAACTAACTTTTAAAGTAAAGGACTATTGTTAGCATTGATAGAAATCTTAAAAAAATATAGTGTAATTTCATATTACTATTAAATTATATCAAAATGTTTAAACTGAGAGAAAGAGTGAGAGAGAGATCAATTACAGGAAGAACATTTATTTGGAATATAAATGTACCAACAGTATTACCGTGGTACAATCAGCACTGCTCTATCAAATCCGCTATCGTTGATAATTAATAACTCCAGCACCAGATTTTCTTTCTATATTTTCAAAAAAGAAAATAGGGTTAATTTATTAATATGTATTACAAAATTATTCTTTAATTTTAGTCATCAATGAAAATTTTTCAAGCCTTTAGTCAATTAAGTAATTTATTATGAAGCAATTGTCATTTTATTTCCCAAGCATTTTGTATAGTGTTTTATTTTAAATTTTCAAAATCAATAGTTGAACTGTATCAATCAATGAAATATATTTGAAATGGTCTTGGACTCTTATACGAGTAATGACATTTTCTATTTGATAAATCCTTTAATCTTTGCTGATAATTTCCAGAGAATGACATTGTTTTATTTCCCTAATGTTTATTGGAAAGATTCGATTTAATTGTTGCATGCCCAATGTCACTGTTTTTTTGTTATCTTTACATAAATTTTCCATAGCATATCATCGTCCTTAATAATGTTTTCTCTCATGAATACGTGTATATTTTAACTAGGCCTGAGGACTGTGGATGGAATGTATTGAATGTTTTCTGTATACTGTTGGAAATTAATTTAAAGTGAAAACACATGTTTTCTTCTTTCATAAATGTCATCAAAACGAGAATTTTCTTCGAAAAAAATTTCTCTTGGTCTTATGAGAGGTAATTAGTCAAATATAACGAATTAGCTTGAACTATTTCACTTCTTTTTGTTTTATACATAAATTGTGCATGATCCTTTACTAAATACAATAAATTTTTATTTCAAATTTTGTAGTAATTATAAATAATTTTTATTTAAAAAATAGAACATCACAAGAATGTTATTTTAATAATATGAATGGCTTACTCATACCATATAATATTTATTACTTAAAAGGGTCATATTTTCATAGTTTAAAATTTTGATTGCTTAATAAATATTTATTTTATCTTATATTTTTATGTGAAATCATAACCTACTAATTCTACTTTTTTGTTATCATTCCTCGCTGTTACAATTGAGGACACATTATTTGAAAATATTTTTTAACTTAATCTTGAAAATATTGTTTTGTTCATCTTAGAATGGACTCTTAGAATAGAATTTTATGATTTTTTGAAAGAAAGTAGTAATATTGTTCGATTGTTATTTCTCTTAAATATTTTGTTATTTTGCAGCGCTTGTTATTAATGTATTTAAGTGTTAATTTGTAATAATTTATTATTTACTTATAATACTTTCAATTTTAATTAATGCACTAACCAAATAATAGCAATTTTTGAAGCAGTTTGTATTAAATGTAATTTTAAGAGTCATAGAATTAAATAACACTTTCTTGAGAACGAATGAATATTAATTTCATATTATATTATATGAAGCATATTATTTCTTCTATAATATGGATGAAACAGTACTGAACAAAATATATATTTGCAAACACATGAGAAATAGGTGATATTATATTTTGATACTCGTTCTTTGAACTTCTTTCTGTCAGAGTTATCATAGAAAGAACGAAAAACAAATTCATTCGCAAACATAAAAATTCTACCTCCCTTTGTGCTATTTTACCCGAAAATAATATACTCTTTCTTCTAACCAGATGCTAATTTATAAATGGAATTCGATTGAGATCTGTCATACACGAAGATATGTTTACAAGAATAATAGATGAACTTCCACGCAGCTGAAATATCATTATGAAAATTTGAAAAATGGTTGAGAATCCTAAAATACAAAAAACTTCAAAATTTCATATATAATTTTTCTCATGATTACTCATTCTCTAAGTGAAGTAAAAATATCTAATAATTCTACTAAGTTGAATAACAATAAATGTTAAAGTTGTGGCACTAATACTCATTCATATCATCATTATTTTTGTTATTATGCTAATATTTAATCCATTTTTAAAAAAAACAAAAAAATTGTATTTCTAACAATTAAATTTTTTTTTCTTATTAATATAAAATTATTTAAACTTAATATTTTTAAATTAAGTATTTTAGATTGGTATCGGTATATTAAAATTTAATTAGATTCTTGATTACATGTCTAAATATGTTGAGTTTATAGACTAGCCAATCAAGGTCATAAAAGAGGCTAGGAAAGGTCTATTTTTATTCTCATACAAATAGTCTAAAACATAAGGCTTTAAACCGCTCGTCCACACCTTGACTTGTTAACCAGTAGTGTTGTTCTCAATCACGAAGAATCATACTTTTAAAGAGTCATTTATGTTTTGTTCCCCTTGCTACACCTTTAACAGTAGTTTTTTTTATATATTTTTTTAAAAAAAATATTTATTTGTTTAAATATTACTCACTTTAGAAATTTATCTCGTTCTTCACTTTAATTAATTTAAGGTACGTTACAACTGCATGCTATTTGAATGAATGTTGTCTGGCATGTTTCTTTGTGAGTCAATTTTTTTGTTTGATAAATGTATTATGTTTTTAATAACCATATAGTTATTTAATATTTGTTCCATATTGATTTTTATATAAACCAGTTGTCTGTTGTCTTTGTATAACTGTTCACGAACACAAAGAAATGCTGTATCTCTCCTTTCATAAAAATGAAGGATGAAGGAAGTGGGCATTAACATTTCTTCTACTTTACTAAATATGTAAACTATGAATGGTACATTTGTTTACTTACTTTTAAAGAAAAAGTATTTGGGTAATTGAAATATGCGTATATGTTTCTAAAAATTGTTAAGTACATCTTAAGTTGTCATAATTATAAATCATATATATGTATAATATCAGTATTTCTTAGTAAGTTTTAATGTATTCTATTAATAATTTCTGTTCAGTGGAATTTCCAATACTTGATCCATTTCTGGATTCTAGTCTTGAATAAATAATTTTGAAATTAATGTAAATATCCATTTCATGTATTGAAACTTATTTTTTTTAATTTCACTCTTGGGCAATTAAAGGATCAATTGTAATTATAGAAAAATAATAAATACATCAAAATTAATTACTTTACATGAATATTGTTTATAATTAAATACTTGAAGTTAATTATCGTTGCGAATATGGGATCCATGTAGAGGATAATATTATGAAGAATAATTCACTTCCAGAGAAACTCTTGACAACTGTATTTTATGTGTTCTTCTTTTTTTAAAGAAAGTACAAAATAGTTTATTCAAAAAATTGTTACTTTTTCTTTGTCACTTAATTTTAAAAATTAACGATTAAAATATTATTTATCCTATTAGCCAGAACTCTGTTAAGGTGCTCTAAGTGTTCGGCTGAATGAAGTGCCCTGATCGATTAACTTTTACGTTCCGGTCACGGGTAAGATTTTGCACAAACCACTTTGACACTGTACTCCGTGTTTCATTAACAACGACTAAATTGATCTACAGCATTGGTCCATAACCTTGGTAACGTACGCTAACTGAAACGAAATCTGATTGTAAATATAGGGGATCGTAAATCGAGGTTCCACTGTACTGAAAATTATTCGCTCTTAGCTTTTATACATACATGAGTGAATATGTACGAACTATAAACCACATATGAAATGTCAAAATTAATTACATATCTTTGAGCAACTGTTCTGTAATTTGACATAGAATGGGATTTTTTTTTAAAAATCCTAACTTCTTATATATATAAAACCCTATCTCACTACATTATTTTTAATATTCTCTAAACCTTTTCCTTTTTTTGTTTTTTTTTTTCATTTCTAAGTAAAATTGTTATCAGGGCTGCTTAGTAGAAGGTCTTACCTACGATTTATGCATAGAATACCCATTTCACTCAATACATTTTTATTATGATATTTATACATAAGTACATTGAAAAAGGTTTTCGATGAATTTAATGGTGACATCATTCACATACCCATGCACATCCTTATTCTCTAAATCTTTTAATTAATTAACATCTTTAACGGATAAGAGGTAGGACAGACGTTAAGCAAGACTTTGCCGTATCCCACGTCTAAAAATTAGGTCATCGCTAGATCGAAACTCGGAACCTTTGGCAGTAGGGGCAGGTAAACATCTAGACTAGGTTAGGTTATGTTGCAGTGGCAGTCCCACAAGGGAACACACGTAGGCCAAGCATTGGCCCTTTGTGATACCACACAATGAAGATTGATTCTACAGTGGGAGTCCTAAATTTTACCTAAATCAAATGTATTTAGAGTAGGGATCTTTAACGAGTACCTGACATTGTACAGGCTCCGGACCGACGGTTTAACGTCCTTCTCCGAGGGATTTTGTGCTCAGATTTATTCACCTCCCGCGTGAATAAATCGAGGGCCAGGTGAGGATTAAACCCCGGTCCTATCAGTTCAGAGGTGAGCACGTAACCACTGAGCTAGCCTGGTCCTTTAAACATCTAGACTAAAACCAGATCTTTTTTTACCGGTATTTAAATTAAATAAAATAATTTGGATAAAATAACTGTATTCATGAAATTGGGTTTGAAAGTATTGTGAAATGTAATCATTAAAAAAAAAAAATCAGCCGTCCCCTGTTAATATTTCAAGAATGAGTCACACCTTATAAGAAGTGGAATTCAAAAATTTTGTAATTAATTACCATGTAGTTCCAGTCATTTTGGGAAAATTAAATAAAATAGAATTTTCTTAGTACAAATGTTTTTATGAAACATTTCCATTTGGAAACATTTTATTTAAGTTTTCAAAGGGTATTGTGAAGTAAAACTGAGAAGAGAATTTGAGAAAGAAAAAAAAATAAATTTATTAAAATTAGACTCTTCTTAAGTTGAATAATCACTCTATTTCTGAAAACTTTTTTCTTTCCTTTTTTGAACGATTACTTTTTAAAATAATTTTGCACCAAATTTTTTGAATGCAGTAATTGATATTATAATCGCAAATTTCGAAATACATTCATTTCTTTAGAACTTCCATTCCAATCAAATGACACAAAATAAAATATGATTTTATTTTATTTGGCCTTTAATATCAAATACAGTTTTAGTTTTAATATTATTTGGATTAATAATCCAAATTTTATTATCATCCAACCATGACATAGCTCATAGATAAATGGTTAGTTCATTTGATGTGTTTAATTTTGGTTGTTTGCATTTCGTTTTTTTTTTACCAAACTAACGCTTTGAATCTCTCTGATTTTAGCATTAGCTGATTTTTTAATTTATAAACCGTGTATATGTCTATGTGATGTATGTAAATGAAGGAAGGTAAAATGTTTAAGAATAGGTAATATATGTTCCATTTTGGCTGTTATTAATTGAATTTGTCTATTTGTTTTAATGTCAACTACACTAGGTAAGTCCTCCTCTTCAATCATTCCACCCCAGATTTCTATGAGATATACCACCGAAGATGAAGAGATAGTTCAACTCGTAGATACCTCTTCAAGCCTTGATCAACCCGGTATATAATTCTCTTTACTAATCTCTATCAAAAAAATTTTTTTTTTTTTGCTTCTTCTTTAAAACTGATTTGATATTGAAGTCGTTCTCTTTCTCCTGCATGTCATTATTGAATGCAAATGTTTGACTACCAGTCAGTAGCGATTAAAGATAGATAATTTAGTGTAACTAATATATAATTTGTCTTACCTCATACATTTGGTGGCGTGTTCGATCGGCTTCGGACATATTGTGGTTCAAGAGATTTTCTTAAAGATTGGCAGGGTCCGAAACAGTTTGAGGTCGCCACACGACACAACACCTAAGATAAGACAATTTATGTATTTATGATTCATTTCATTAACCTCTAGTAAATGATTGGAGGAATAAAAACCTCTATTTATTCAGAAATTATAAGCTTGGTTGTATTTTTTTTTTCAGCATGTCCTTGAGCTATTATACAGCATGGCATTTTTCACGTTGGTGAGGTTTTCATTATAATGCATGTAGTTTGTAACATTCACAAAAGGTGCATTGATTATTTCAATATAACACTTTGAACTATTGTTTTATTTACAATGAAAATGGTGTTATAGATGAAATTGAACTGAATTTGATTTAATATCAGATCATCATCACTTTTATTTCATTAATGTTTATAACAAAAAGTAAATTACTCCTGCAGGTTGTTTATATCCTGCAAACGAGAATAAAATACCTTAAAATCAGATTTTAAGTCGTGCACTAAGTGAAAACATCCTGTTTCTGATTATTTTGCAAAATAAACATTGTGTCAGGATATTATTAAAGTAGTATTATAATTGTTTAACCATCAGTTAATGTCGACAAACTTACTTTATTATAAAGTTAGCCACATATTTGTAGACAACCAGCAGCTGATTAAAATATATTTATTCATCTGAATTTTCTCAAATTCAAATTTGTGACATAGTTTCAAGAGGTAAGCGATTATTCTAGTTTTGAATGTAGTGACTCTTAATTTTAGATTAAGTTATTCTGTAAAGGCTTCATTGATAATTGAAATAATAGATTAGTATTAATGTAGCATGTAATAGAGAAGAATATTCTGAAGCTTATGCATTTTTAGTTATAATTCTAGTTGACTTTACCTGCTGATTCACATAATTGTCCCCAGACCCTTACAATAGGGTTAACTACTATCCCTAATGACAGATGCTCTTATTTAAAGATGAATATCAGTTTGTAATTGTCCTCATAATTATGTGAGTTTCTCAGTTGATGAGAACCCGATATACAAGTATGTAACGTCGAATGAGAAATGAATGAAGTTAAGTAGTTGCAGTTAATATTCTGGTAAATATGTCTATATATAAACTTTGTAAAAAGGAACCGAAAATGGACATACCAAAGTTTATTTTGGAACTTTTACTGGTATGATAAAATAAAAATAAAGTGTTTTATCTGTAACAACGAAATTATATTTCTAAGAAATAACTGGTTTTAATTTCGGTAGAAGACTTTTTCGTTTATGACATATAAGGTATGTATGGGTTTTTCTTCTAATATCCAATAACGTCGGTTTCTTTTATTTATCTGTTAACTGGGTGGCATAATGAAGTCCACTTGGACTTACTTTTCTGTATTCTGATATACATATACCATCGCCTAAACCAAAGTAAGAAAATCAGAAAACAGATCAAGGTCTTTTAACCAAAATAAGTGGTCTTTGTTACAGTCTAAGTAATACTAAAGTAAAAACATCATACTGAAGCAGTCAAAAATATTTCTACATTCATTAGATTATATGCGATCTCGTTGTGGATCCTAAAACAAATGAATCCTTCTTTACGAAGGAAGTCAGTTTGATCTAACTACATAGTTTCATATACAATTAAACATTGTGTAGTTCGTATGGTTATGTGTATCTGTTGAGGTTATTAAATAACTTTGTACCCAATGGCTATCTTAACTTAGTCTTTGTTAAGGTTTGTTCAAGTGTTACTAACTTTATCTGTGTAGTTTAATAGATGCAGAATGTTGTTGTTCATTGTTTATAGCTTAAAAGAAAAAAGTACTGAAAAGAAAAATACTAACCTTAAAAATACTATAAAGCTATTCATATATTAACACCAATATAATGTCAAAAAATTATTAAATAAACTTTCATTTACACTGAAGGTGTACACATTGCATTCCAGGTAGGTGGTAATTGGTTAGTTTTATGCATGACACAAAGTATGCTGAAATTCTAGCTTCTTTTTCTTCCCTTTATTTGGATACTGAGAAAGTAATACTAAGATACTTGTAATTTTTTGTTTGATGTCACTGTTCTTTGTTTAAAGTTTATGTATGTATACGTGATTTTAATATTTAACATTTATCATAATGTCTAGGTTTGTTGAGTGGAAATACTGAAGGAACATCGGATACAGTAGCACTAACTGAAGGCACACCGGTTTTTGAGAAGAAAGGAAAGGAGTCGCCTGTAGCTTCGAAAAGAGTTCCAAAAAGAAGTAGTAGTCTTGAAGACCAATCAGGTGAAACTTGGAGATTTTTGAGTGATATCAAAGGAAGAATAACAAAAACTGTTGAGGAGAAAATAGAAGAAATCAAAAGCGATAGAATAAGAAAGAAAAAGAAGAGTAAGTTAGTTAGTGGAGGTGAAAATTCAAGTATTAGTGATTCAGAAGAAAAATCTGAGGCATCATCTAGTCAACAGTCACCGCTGAAATCGGAGAGTATTAAAGAATCAGATGAGGAGACTAGCGATGTAAGTACGCAGAGTTATGGGAGGAATGATACTCTGGAGCAGACAGAAGTGGACATTTCCGAGTCTACCACTCCGGTCAAAGAACAGCCCATGGCCTTCAGGAAGCACGACAAGCCGCGGCGGCCTAAGAGGAGAAAGGACAAGGTCAATTTTTTACAGCACAAATAAATTTCCATTTTTAAGCAAGTATATTACTTTCATGATATTTACCTAGGTTTCAAAGTGGTTTCAGTTTATTTTTTAATTAAAAATTATAATAACTGTATAAACATCATTGAAGAAATGAAATGGTAAATCATTAATCGTCTCACGAACTTTAGAATCGACTGTGCACTCGTAGATGTGACATCATTAAACTTTTACTTAATTTTCCATCTTGATTTAATTTTTTCGTATTAAATTTTTTATTTCCTTTTCAAACATGAATCCATACAGCTTTGCGTGATTTTAAATTCTTGTGAACTCATAAAATATTTTAACAGGGGTTGCAAAGTTGAAACACAGTAAAATTACATTATTATATTAAATTATTGTTGCTGTAGTAATAATAATGGATTTCAAAAGTGGAAGGTAAAATGTTTCTATCGTTTGGTTGTGAATATAAAATTTAAAATATAAATATATATTTATATTTAAAATATAAATGATTGCCATGAAGACCATTTAAAAAAGAAAATGTTCCAAAGGATTCAAATTAAAAAAATATTGTTTACACATAAGTTGCTGAATTGAATTATTACTGCTGTACAGATGCTTTATTGCAATGTTTTGTTTTTCAGAGGGGAAGTATAGAAATCGCTGAAGAAGTGTTCGAAGAAGAAATATCTTCTCCAAAAACAAGATCTTATTTTCAGTTTTCGCTTTTTGTTGAATTATTAAAAGTATGGTGGCCCCACTCGCTTCCCGTCTTATTGGCACTTTTTTGGTTTTGTATTCCTCTTCCCACTGAAGTTGTATGTAGCAATATGTTCTCTACTAAATTTTTATTATTGTCGCATAAATCTGATTAATTTATGGAACATTGTTTCAGCTTTGGGCTGGAATTGGAGCATTTGCTGTCATTGAAATTAGGTTTCTGCTTAGTTTGAAAGGATTTACAGATACAGATTTAAAATCTCAAGAGTCACCCCTTTTCACAAAAGGCGAACCAGATCATTTTAATTACTCATTCCTTCAGAATAATATTAATGAAACCAATCCGGAGTACAGTGTTTATGAAGTGAGTTCTTCCAATTGTTTTTTTTTCTTTGCTTTTTGAAACAGAATTTTTGACAATTTGAAATTTTAAATATATTAAACTACCAGGCTTCAATTTATATAATAAAAAATCAAAAATTGTGTTAGACTTTATGTTAGCAGAGTATAAAGATAAGACTTCAGTTCCTCAAATAACAATTTTTATTTCATCAATGTATTTCAACAATCTATCTTCAGACTGCCAAGATAATAGACGAAATAAATTCAGTTCAACTTACTGTCAAACGTATTTAATGAAAACATATCAAAGAGATATGTTTGAGGTAGTTGGACTGTATAATGCAGTTTGTCTGGTAAGGGTGTATCTTGTGGATAAAAAAATAGGTGGATATAATGTATAGCTCAAAACAAAACGTTCTGATGAAATCAACAGTTGAAATTTAATATAGAAACAAAAACGGGGTTACTCCTTAAACATGTGATTCTGTAACATATTCTTATGATAGATATGAAAAAGCTTTCTACAAAACAACTGCTTTAAAATATTATAAATGTTTCGGCTGCCACTGTTAACATTTTCACAACTTATTATGGGTTACCTTTTTTGAGATTTACATTTCTTTAAAATGGTGGGTAATTACTCACTAACTAGAACCAACCATTTCTTTTAACTGGTATTATTTTATAATGCCTTCTACTAGGTAAGTTGTGTTGTATAAAGTTAGGTGTCAGATTGTTTTTTTTTTTATATAGTTGTTGCTTTATATAGTCCTTGCATGTTCGTTAATATTTCTATTTGAAAATTATGGAATTCACATAAAAGAAACTAACGCATAATTGTTGAATGATTTGATTCAGGGATGGATGAATGAATTGGAGTCTGAATACAATGTGGAAAAGTACCGAGTGTCTCTAACAGAGAGCGTCCATATCAGGCTAGAGGGAAGTAAACTCATTTTGTCAACTCCATCGCAGAAGGTGCCCAAGAGAGCATTCTGGTCTGAGCCGGACTATTCCAAGGAGTTCAAGAGAGAGAGAAAGTACAATCTGTTTGGTTGTAATGCCATGTTGCTTCCCGTAGGACTGACCAGGAAGAGGTGAGTTAATACTTACCATTTGCAGTACTGGAGGCCTTGCGTGTATCTTACTTACTTTATGATTAATTTGACTTTCCAGTGAATAGTAACTCAAGGACATTTGATATCAACCTCAAGTATTTAATATAACATCCAGTCAATCAGCAGCAGTCTGTATATGACGACTGTTGATTATTCCCTACACTATTCTGCATGAGGAAATTTGTTGTTCTTTAACAAATTTGCAAAGCTAATTCCGTACACTACTATTACTTATAATTAAATATACTATAAACCATTTTTAGCTTATTTCTGTGAATATTTAATGTAGTCTAGAATGGTGGTCTAGACTTCTAACTTATAATTGTCATTAAGAGAAGAATTGAAACCAACCGTCTTACCTCGTATTCTTAGAAAAGTGTACGAAGTAAGATGGTTAACTCATCTCTTAATCTATGAATGATTAAACCACAATAAGAATGGGAAAACAAGACTAAGATCTTTCAACCGTAACAAGCGGTCTTCGTCAGAGTCAAAAACCCAACTGATTTTGGGTTTTTGATTTTCAGTTCAGTTGGGTTTTTGACTCTGACGAAGACCGCTTGTTACGGTTGAAAGATCTTAGTCTTGTTTTCCCATTCTTATTGTGGTTTAATCATTGATTGTTGTTTCACGTGTTTATGTGAAATCTTTTTATCTCTTAATCTAAATTATATTATACGTCTACTGCAGTACTGACAATAAGTATGATCTAACTTATCATACTGAATATTTGGTCAGTAGACCATGTCCATACTTAATCATAACTTCGCATATCATACCTCACTTATCCGTAAATAAGGTGCTTTGAGTTATCAAATTCAATATAAATTAATTGGAATTATCTATATTTATGTAGGTTGTTGCCCTGAAAACTGTTTGACAATACCACTATAGAAGTGAAATAACCGACGTATAGTCGACGATCTTTTATTTTCAAATGATGTTATATGTTTAATATCTGTATACACAACAAGAAAGTTCTATTTGGGTTTGAAGAGGAAAGGCTTTTATTTTTTCAAGGGATTTAATCTTATAAAGAAACTAAATGGACGTTGGTTTCTAAAATCCTGTAAGAACTTATTACTAAATACAAGCATAACGAGTTTTGTTTTGCGTTCATCTCTCTGATTATTAACTGAAAAAAATCTAGAGAGCTATGATTTGTGCAAGTAAGAATGTATTCATTATATGCTATATATGTTCACGAAGAATTTGAAAGTAGGAGATAAATCCAGCAATAAATGTGCAATATTACTAAACTCGGAGTATTATTGGACAAAATTAATTTTTATTTGACACCAAAATTAAGAAAAAAAATTTTGTTCAATAGGTCTTTGAAAAGAGTTAAGATATAAAGCATTTCGAACATTCACTATAAACAAACAAATAACAAGTTAAAAGTCAAACTCTTAGATGGACTTCAGATTGTTACTATATTTTTTTTTTTGTGATATCTGCTACTTGGTGTGAGTTACATAAGTCTAGAATAAAAAAAAAAAAAGTAAACAGTTTTAGAAGATGATAGGAAACTGTCGGAAATAATTGTTTACTGGCTAAAAAAAAAAAAATATTTTAATGGATTCAGTTTCTTTGCACTGATAACTCAATTAAAATTTAAAGTTAATTGAAGTTGAAATAAGTAATTGTTTGTTTAATAGGTTGTGGAGCAAGAAATATCCAATATATGTAGAGTTGATTTCTAATGCATACCTGGGGTTTTCCGTGAAAGATAAATCAGGAGGTGGAGACAGCTCTCCGTTACTACCGCCTGTCACTCGGAGTCAGTCAGACCCGCAGCTTGACAAGAGTGTCATTGGGAACAAGCCTGCTATTCATCACTCTAACATGGGTACCTTATTGAACCGGACTTATTAAGTTTTTGTTGTACTCTTTTTAATTATTAAAGCTAAATTAGTTATTTTCATGGTTATGTATAATTAGATATTAAATGTGGATCAGGGTGGTCCAGTTGTTCTCGCGCTTCCATGGTATTGGTGATCCCAAGTTCGTAGCTTACTCTGACCCTAGACTTTGTTGAACTGGTAGATGGAAAAATCTTTTACGCACTATACGTCGGAAAACATATAATTAGGTATATATCCGCAGACTGTATGGTGCCCGGTACTTACTTCTTAAAGATCTTTACGCTGGTAACTTATGACTAAAAAAAGTAAGACTCATAATGTTGAATCTGTAATGAGGTTACCTATTGCTGAAATAAGTGCCATATAACAAAATGAGCTATTTTTGCGGGTGGCAATTATGAAGACTGTAAGTTTTAGAGTTGGAATAAAATATTGTTATACCTTAAGCAAATATGAAAGAATGCATGCTTATTAAGGCCAATTGATTGATTTATCATTATCTAAGCATTTCAACTATTTTTTTAACACGATGACTAGTTGTTATTATTATGATAATGAGTTTGTAATAACTTCAACATTATATACTAATTTCCAGTACACTTGAATCCTAGCAAGAATTGCCTTCCTTCTATGTAACTTATCAGAAATACAAAACAGTGGCATCAGTTAATAATGAAATATTTTTTTAATATTTTATTAACGTAATTTTTGGTAATTTCTTGTAAATATTTCAAGTTGTCAACTATATGATTTTGAGTATTGTGATTCCATATGAATAATTGTAATAATCATTTATTGCACTTTCAAATTAATGTGTTCGAAGGATTTAAAAGAAGATAGGAACATATTTATTTTGTTGCAGTAGTCTTAATTTTTAGTGGGCACAGATAAGTTTCGTGATGATCTAGAGATAAAATGAGTCACCTGAATCCATACTAGTTATATGATACAGGTAAGTGAATTTCAGTAACCTAATTGGAAGATTGACTACATATATCTTCTGTGCTGAATGGGGTCTTCATTTTTGAACAAAGTTGAAACTGTGACTTTCTACCAAAATTGCCAAAATCCCTTATATGATTAGTTGGACATAATATACAAGTGCATTCTTGCCCGTTGGGAGAAAGAGTTTCAAAAAATGAATCCATACCCTGAAATTGTACTGTAATATAAAAAAAGTCCATTCAAATACTGTACTAAAAAACGTTTGAACTAGCCTAAAAATTGTACCGAGTAATTATTATTGTCGAAGGTAGTTATAATAAGTTTTTAACATTGATTCAATTAAATTTTCATTTTAATTGAACGAAAGTATTTAATTATGTAGGACAGTTATTCATTACCAGTTATGCAGTACAAGGGCCATCTTTATGTTCAATACAATCCTGTGATCCTAATTCAGTAACACATATATTTTTTTTAAATGTTAATCATTTTTGTTTGAAATAAATCTCATTTATTGTGTAGGATTCTGTATAATTAGGTAACTATTGTAAGAGATAATTGAATCCTCAATTTAAGCGTTTTGAACATGATAGATTTGAGTATGATTTTCCATACAATACATTTGATTTGTGTTGGTTTTTCAGAGTTGACCTCTGATGTAATGACTTCTAACAAGGACCAAGAAGAATCCAGCTCCAAATTGGTTGGTAGTTATATCATTATTCTGATAGTTTAATTTTTTGTGAGTTAAATTTGTTTATGCAATAAATTTAATTATTTTATATATAAATCGTTTGTTTAGGTGATTGATCCATTAGACGATGCTAAGATTGTGGACGGTGAAGATTGTAAAAGCCTGGTTAAAGAAGACGATGAAGATGCTGAGTTTATGTCAGATTTTGTGAGGGTTTCTTCTTTACCTTCACTTACTGGGAAGAAGTCCGGTCTTTGCCTGTTTGCTCGCAGTGATCGAGATAAAGAAATTTGGTTAGTGAATAGAATTTTGAGGATTATGTTGCATTATCTCAGACTACTCAGAATCTGATTAATTACTCAGAATGTAAAATTACATTGAACAAGCAGCAGATAGTTATAGTTTGTGGTAGCAAATTTAATATGGTAAGTTTGAAACAAAGAAGTCATAATCAAACATGTGGGCTTAGAATCGATTTTAGATTTACCTTTAAATAAGTGAGTCTTAATTTAGTGCCATAAAAGATTTGAAGAAGACTACGATAATCTGTCATAACAAAAAGTGAGGTCACTTATCCAGCTCAGTTTGTCCCAATAGCATAAATTGTATTCATGGTAAATGTGACAGTGACGTTGATGTTATATGTAAGGAACGATTTATATTTGAATCAGAAAGGGTTTGAGGTAAAAGAAAGATGAGGCACTGAATTGAAAAAATGCCTATATTTTATTCTGTATTAATCATTGATTTAGTAACAATAGAAAAAAGTTGATATCATTGTTCCTTGATTGCAGAAAGAAATACCTTTTTTTTCACTTCAGCTACAAAAATAATTGTTATAAGAAGTGATTCTAAATTATTATTTTTTTACAATTAACGGGGATGTATATAGGGAATGAGTGGTCACCCGTTGATGCCACTCCATAACATGGTTACCCTCACAGCTGGTTTAACTTAGAAGGTCTCGTGGCCATTTTCTTTTTAAGCGCCTATGGGGGTTTGAAGGTATTACAGGTGAGTAAAGGGTTTGAGCGAGTGGATTGGGGTGGGTTTGTAATCTGTTGTGGAAAGAAATACTAAAAGAGAAATTATAACAGCATATCCGACTAATGCCTCCAGTCTAGTGGACATCAGTGCATTATTATGAGGAAGAGTTGTCATTATGCTCAGCTTGATTGACTCTTTCAATAATAATATAAATAGTAATATTGCTGGAATTAGGTCAGTGATCTAGCTGTGGAGTCCTCGAGAAAATCGAATATAGTTAAATAATACCTTGTAAAATATGTGATGTATTAGAATTTTTTTTTTAAATCAAAAATAATAATTTGTTTAATTTTAAATAAATAATAAAGTTTATTTTGAGAAACGTTTTCATCATTTTTGAAATAATATATGAATTTTTGAATTTCCAGTATAGTTACAAAAAAGTAACGGTGATACTGTCATTGAGTAATTCTTCTTTCGGTGATAAAACTAATGCAACAAATAATTTTCTCAATGATTGCTTTTGTAAACCCTTCCCTACATGATATTAGTTATAACTCAACATAAAACATTTTTTCCACATTACGTTTAGAACGTGTGGAATTTTTTTTAAATTCTTAATTTAAATTATAGATATTTTATCTATCCATTATATTTGAATATAAATATATCTTGCATTTTATCATTACCACAGAGGTTAGTATCATTAATATTAAAATCATAGTAATCCGTCTTACCTCGTACCCGGCTGCTGAAGTTCTTAGACAGGTTTCGGTTAGACAGGTTTCGGGCGTCACCCATCTTCAACAAGAACTGATCAACTCAAGTTGATCAGTTCTTGTTGAAGATGGGTGACGCCCGAAACCGGTCTAAGAACTTCAGCAGCAGGGTACGAGGTAAGACGGATTACTATGATTTTAATATTAATGATAAATATATCTGCCGAAATAAAGAAGATTATTGTAAATAGAATTAATTTTAAATGCATTGTTTGAATAATCAGTTTATGAAGAAAACTTATTGTTTAGTTTTTCATTTTGTATCATTGAGAGAATGATTCTCTCAATTCAAGTATCACTTGCTCACCAATCTCTAATTATTGTTTACATCTACCAATAGTACTTATAATATGTTATCCATATTTTGGGAACACTTTTAAAAAGTTTTAGATGGCGTTAATCTATATTTCGTTGTTAAATTAATATCAAAATGTAAGGTTGATATTAATTACTGGGTCCCAAATATTCTAAGCATTCACAAATCAGATGAAATTACAATTGTGAAGGTTATTTACTTTATAGCCTGGTGGTCATTAAGGCTATCTCAAGTCATGAGACTTCAATAAGCATTACTGATAAGAAATAAAGTATTAAATCCATGACTTCGGGTGAAACACACAAGCGACCTGACCTACTATGGATACCGAAGTGCCCATTCTACACTGTATTTTACTTATAAAATAGAATTCTTATTTGATATTCCAATACTTTAACAGTGAACAATGAATTACATTATCACCTACCAAACACATGGAAGAATCAATTGCAATAATCTTAATAGGATACTCGTTTTAAAGTGTTAATTCTTGCTGTAAAAACATTCAAATATCATTATATCCTATTATAGAAAGTATTAAATCAATTTACCAAAAACAAAGTTTGCACGTAACTACTGATTTTGAAAGAAGAAAATCATTTTTAAGTGAATTACCTTAATGTAAAACGAATAGTGCGAGAGTTTTTTATACTTTTATTATCAGAACATCTCTAAAATACCAGTATATATGGTAGAACAGGTCTGACAGGTTGCGTTTTTCATATAAGCAAAATAACAAGCAAATATATTAATCCAATTTATTTGGATTGGGTAACAAATATATGGTGATATCATGATAACTGATAACATTAACACAAATATATAAGCAGCCCTCAAAGTCGATATAATTACCTAGACATCAGAGCCCAAAACAAAAAACTAATCCGCTCAACAGTACCTACCATCAGGGATGTATCAATGAAATTTGTGTGTAAACGATTTTAGGCGTGAAATCATTTTAATATTCATGTATAATTAATGTACAGCTGAAATTTAGTCGTATAATTTTTTCAGGTTCCGGAGATTGATTGCTGCCACGAGTTACTCTTACTGCGAGGGAGTTGTCAGTGATGAAGAGGCATTTATCAGTCAGGCCTATTATGAAATCCGGCTCTTAAGGACCTCACGCAATACTCTTTATCTGAATTTCATGAATAATTTCTCCCACATAAGCCCTTCGCATCCGGTTAGTTTTGTATTCCAATATTTTCGGCTACTTTATGTATTTATATTTGTTCAATTAAAAGTTGAAACCCAAACATCAGATGAAATAAACAAATTATCATGTTCAGTATGGTTTTTTAGTACCATGGAGAAAGGACATAAAAACAGAAAATTAAAGAAAAACTAATCTAGTTGTATTAGTTCAGTAAACAGTTTCAAAGTGGTTGATATTTGATTTTGTAACTTCCAGTTATTTCTCAGTTTTTTCTATTTTTGATTTGTCTCTATTATTTTCAAATTTCCATGATGTTATTTTTATCAGGTCAATATCTGGACTTTGAAAAATCTAAAGCCAAAAAAGCAGAAATAGATGGTTCAATACTGTCATATCTCAAATTTCAAAAGTTAGAGATTAATGTTGATTCAATACACTATTTCAGTCGCTAAATGAAAACCTAAGCTTTAGTTTCTAACTTCTTGTTTTTAAGGCAACTTCTTTACTCCGTGTATTATTCCGTTACATTTATTTCTGTTACAAACGCTTACATATTTTCTGCTTTAGTATATTGAATGAGTTGATACAGACCACCTGCAAATAGCAGTAGATGCTTGCAGGAATGAGTTGATACAGACCACCTGCAAATAGCAGTAGATGCTTGCAGGTGGATGTGTGTAGTTTGTATTTTGAGTTATGAACGGATGTTCTTCAATAGTTTTTTTTTTTTTGAAGGAATAAGTTAGCTTTTGTTTGATGTTTTTTGAACAAATTTATGGAAAAGAAGTTTGAGTTATCTGTGTGGCAGAGTTTGACACTAATCTAAAGCCTCTGGTCCAGCATACATCACCTCTATTTCCAAAGATAATAATCTGTTTGCTGGTTGTAAAATTTTTCGTTATAATTAATTCAATTTATTTAATGCTCTGAGGCCTTTCACTTTATGTCATCAGAGAGCAAACAAAAGTTTAAACTCAGAGTTTATTTCTATTGTTTTCCTTTTTCCTTTATAGTTTAAACTTCATTGATTACCACGTATTTATTGTTATTCTTCTGCAAAAAGCAAAGTGTTACTCTTTTTTATCAGTTATTTATTTTTGCGGTTTGGGCCGTTTCCATATTACATGTTACATATATATATATATATATATCAATGATCAAACTATTATATGAAATGAGAAAAAAAGACTGATCTTTCAACTGTAACAAGCGGTCTTTGTCAGTGTCAAAAACTCAACCGCTCAGAGTGAAGACCGCTTGTTACGGTTGAAAGATCTTAGTCTTTTTTTCTCATTTCATATTGTGGTTTGATCATTGATTGTTATTTCACGTGTTTATGTGGAATCTTGTATATACGAGTAATATATATATATATATATATATATATATATATATATATCTAGATAGATAGATATATATATAATTCTATATTTTGTTATTGAGGGCTAGGTTAAATAAAAGAAAATAAACTCCTTCCTAGGCCGACGTTTTGATGTATTTGTACATCATCTTCAGGGCTAATATATATATATATATATATATATATATATATATTCAGGTAATTAATCTCAAATGATGGAAGATAATTGCTCTGAGGTCTTTCGTTTGCTCAGAGAGCAAGTGAATACAACTTGTATCAGAGCGATTATCTTCCATCATTCGTGGTGAGTTACCTGAATATTTATATTATATCACTTGTTATTGTGACAATTTTGTATATACAAATAGAATATCAAAGGATTCTTAGAAAAATGAAAGCAATTTGTTTTTGAAATATAATAATTTACAATATTGAATGTTTTTAATATTTTTTAGAGAAAATCAAAGTGGAGAAATAAAGGATACATCTCAGGTGGAATGTGGTTTAATGTGTTTCTGTCAAGGATTTTATACGATACTCTGAACGATGTTTATTGGGTTTCCCTTCTTCAAGAAAAACTTCAGCGAAAACTTGCAACTGTTAAGGTTTGAGAACTGATTGAAGAACAGTATAGACCTATTATTATTATTATTATTATTATTATTATTATAGAGTAATAAACCATTTGTATTTGTGATGCCCTTCTGATATTCCTGTCCATCAGCAGCTTTTACTTTGCTAACTACAGTTTGTATTCTATCTTCGTTTATCTTTTATGACCCCCCAGTCTATTTTTTATCGGAAATCTTTAACCAGAAGAGCATATTTTTCCAAGTCTCTCTCAAAGCCTCTTAATCTTAAGGGAATGGAACGATGTGGACGTTGCAGCTCTGAAACTTGTTCTGTTATTAACCCCGTAGTTTTCCTTCACTTGCCTTCTCAACCATAATTCCTACTTGTCCATCTTGATACTCCTTACTCTTCCCGTAACTTCGACTAAGACTGGATTGCACTCAGTGTGATGTTTTCTATGTGAGATTAGCACTAACAAAGCGGAGTCTTCCTGTGATTTGCCCTAGGGCTTCTGTAGGGATCTTCCTTCCTATTGGTATCCACGCTAATCCTGATTGCCTCAGTTTTAAAGATTGTTTCCTAATATTTAAAAGATACCTAATCAAAATCCTGTTTCCAATTACGAGTATCTTATTACCTTAATAGTTATAGAAAAACAACAAATTAACCTGGGTGGTTAGGTAGGGACTCAATATTTATTGTTGAAGTAGTTGTTTTTTATTAATGGTTTTGTTATTTGTTATATTACTTATTCTATATTAATTTTGTCGAATCAATTAATTAACTTAATATTTTTTTTATTTACAATTATTAATATGTTAGTTTTTCATTCGTTGATTTTATCATTTCTTTTATTACTTTACTTTATTTTGTCTTCAAAATCAATAAGTTTTGATTTTGATAACCTGACAATCCAGTCAGGTTACTTATTTATTATCTTTTATTTATTTATTATTTTTTCATATATCCTAATTTAATTATAAATTGATTTTTGTCTACCTTATCCTCTGTTACCGGGTGCGTGTGCTAGCAACGTAGTTGTTCTCCAACCGTCTCTTTACCAGTATGTTTGGTTTCCCTTTCTTATCTGTCCTGAAGACGGTTCAAACCAAAAATTAGGGACTGTAAGTGTGTGTTTTTAATTTTCTTTGTCTACATTTATATATAATACGTTTCACGATGAATCACAAACACAGAACTAAGGAACAAGCACACTTACTGTCTCTAATTTTCGGTTGAACCGTCATCAGGAGAGTTAAGAAAGGGACAAGCGCACTTGTGAAGTGACGGGCTTAAATTAGAGACAGTAAGTGTGTTTGTTCCTTAGTTCTGTGTTTGTGATTCATCGTGAAACGTTTGTTGTCCTTTTGGATCGTTTTCCTGTTTACAATATATATAAATTATCACAAGTAATCACATGTACTCACCACAGTCAAGTAACACACCACAAATTAAAATATAAGATTAACACTCTGAAGTCGAATGTACACGTCGTTTGATGCAAGTGAAATCAAATAATAATTTAAAAAACAGGTTATTTTTCATTTTGCGGTATATTGGTTTAAAGTACTGTTGAAATTGGTAGCATTGACTGTGTTTATCCGTATTAAATTAAATCTTAATCTGTAATCTTAATTTAAGCTATACATTCTTATACCAGTTACCATCTTTGATATTTTTAATTAAATTGAAACAGTCATTATCTAGTATTTACTTATTTTAAAAAGAAATACTAATGAAAATCTCCATGTAAAAATATTTATCAAGCCGCAACTATTGATGTAACCTGAGGAAAAATACTACGTCCAAAAACTCATTCTTTTATAAACGTTTGTCTGTGGAGACCATGCTTAGTACTCCCTCCACCCATATTTTATTGGTGTAAAAAAGATTAAAAAAGGTTATATACATGATCAGTATTGTAATTATTCCAGTCAATGTAATGGTATGTTTAGACTTACTCTATCTCTTTAAACCGTAACTGTTTTTATTCTGTTTTTGTTTTCTTCAATAACAGTTGTGTATGTCAATTTCACTTTCAGCTCCCAAGTTTAATAGAAGAACTTGTGCTGTCAAAGTTGGAAGTCAGTGGACCAGGTCCTATCGTTGAAACGTGGACAGAACCAAAAATGGATACCGAAGGAATTTGGACTGATTTAGACATCTCATACAAAGGTCAAATGTCCATGACCATTGACATAAGACTGAACTTAGTGAAGAAAAAGACGCCTTCAGAAATCGAGTTAACTTCTGTTGACACAACCCAGTGAGACTCAATCATTCATTTTTCTTGTCTTTCAACATATACGAGTGTGAACGTATTTAAATTTTAATAAATATAGTTATTAGTAATAAAACAATTACTATATAATAAAGTTTTAAAAGTTAGAATTAGATTTCAAACTTTACTTGTTAACTGATTTTTTTGAAATAATTTATTATTAAATTTGATGACTCAAATTTTAAATTTGTTTTCCTATCATATACAGATATACTAACAGTTTTGAAATTAGTTTTCTAATTTCAGCAAAATATATAGTTTTTATATTTTTATTTCATATTTTTTAATAACTGCATTGTGTTTTTTACTGCTGTTGTAGTTAATGTTTTATATTTTTTCCCATATGGGAATTCCTGCTTAAAGGAATTTAAAATGATTAGTTAAATGATAAGCTATTAGGAATGATAGAGATAATGGAAATTATAGTTGTATATTGTCAATAATCGTGCAGTATATTGTGTTCAATTCGAGTATCAAATTTAGTTTGTCTAAATCCCATTCCCTGTTTCACAACACTTTTCATTTTATGTGTGTTTGGTTTGGGTTTTACCGACACATATTATCTGGCTCTTGGTCTTAGTGATTTTAACTCAATATTTTTTGTACCTTTTATTTAAATAATATATCACTTAGGAAAGTTAGAACCCAGGATGGACATAGCAATACTTGTGTCCCATTTTCCCGAAGCACAAATATTTTCTTCCTGCAATTACATCTTGGATTACCTTTAGAAAACGTGTATTGGTTTTATTTTCTTAGTCTTATCTCTTCTGCATTACCATATAAAAGTTAGTTAAACATCAAATCCTCAACACCGTTGTTCTTTTCTGCCAGGTATTATTTGGTAGTAGCCATGACTGGTTTTCGCCAGCGAGTTGTATCTTTCCCATGTATCATTTCATACTTAGATCTTATCTTTTGTTTGGATCCTTAATACCCTTTTAAAAATCAAAAAAATATATTGATTATGTTATAACTTATCAATAAGAAACTGAGCCAGTTTCAATTATTTAAATTAATTTTAATATGTTGACCAGATAAGAGATTAAATGTTCTGATATGCAAACTGAAAATGGTGATCATAACATCTTTTTTCACGGTCATCTGTTATGCAAGGTAGAAATTGATGGGACCTTGCTTTAATATAATCACAAAAGTATTTTTGATTTTTCCCCAGTAAGTCAGGAGATGAGATAATATCTTGAAAATTAGAGACTTTAATATTTGATATTTGGAAATCGCGGATGATTAACTTTCCAAGTTTCTATTGTAGTACCAAAGCATACTGCTAATTTCCCACTTCGTACTTCTTAACTGTTTCATTAGTTTTTACTATATTATATAATCTAGAAGTAATTTGTCAGTGTTTTATCTTGCTAATTAGAGTCAAGAAACCAGTTAGTTTATCTGAGAGCAAATCAGCAGCTTACAACAGCTCCTTAGAGGATTCTGGAGAGTCCTCCAGTGATGAATCCGACAAGCCTAAGTTACTGGACAATTTAATCAGTCCCGCATCCCCTCAGAGGCATCGCAATGTCGTTGACCGCATTGCTTCTAGCAAATATTTTCTTCAGGTACGTATGCATATCAAGTAATTGTTTCTTTCAAATCTCCGAATTGGAAGGGTTTTTGAAATTCATCTTTCATTGCTCATGTTATTTTTATTTTAACTACAGTTATTAATAACATTCTACTTTTCTATTTTGTCGTTAAAGGACTAGGACATTGTTAAGCAAGGCAGGTAAGGTCCGCATCATGAACATAATGCGATAAAATTATTTAATCCTGCATTTACTGTATAGTGAATTAAATAAATTCTTTTTGATTACAATATATTAAAATATCGAAGCCGCTGTATGTTGTTCACTTATTGTTTAATTATAACCTAGGCTCGCAAGGTGACGCAGCAACAAACTGTACTGCACAGAATATTGAAAAATCCCTTATAACTGGGTTAAGCACATACCTTCAGCTTTCTCCCGGTATATCAGTAATTCAATGCTTTAGTGTAATGTTTTACGTATTGTTGACATTTGTATTATATATCTTCGATATATAAAGGTTGAGTCACGGGAAACGGATGTATATTTAAATGTTTCCTTCCTGTGCTTCGCTGACAGGGAATCAATAGGACATCAGTTTCAACAAGATCGGGAGCGAGAGCATCCATGACTGCTGTTCGAGCTGCATTCCCTAATCATATCATTTCACGCTTTGGAAATCTCCCGTGGCCTCCACGCTCACCCGATCTTTCCATATGCGATTTTTATCTGTTGTGGATTTTTGAAATCACATGTCTATGCTGGGAAACCGGAGAATTGAAGACTACAATACGTGAAAATATGCAAGAAATATAGGTGAAGAAACTTTAGTGAAATTAGAGGCTAACTTTAGAAAGCGATTTCAAAATGGTGTTGGTAAAAATGACCACCATTTATCAGAAATAATTTCTCTCTTCTAAATGTTCCATAATGGTATAGTTTATCAAATGTTTTTGTGTGCATTATAAAATTTTTGTTGAAATATTCGCAGAGTTTTGTTTTCTTTAAAAACATCCGTTTCCCGTGACTCACCTTGTATATTAATATTAATTATCCTCTTCGTACCTTGTTTTGTCTTACTCTTTTTTAAACATGTATATATATTACCTGTCCTCTTCGTGCCTTGTACAGTCTTGCTCTTTTTACTCATGTTGATTCACTGATGTAGAATTAATTTCAATAAATCATTCCATTACTTTGATCTTACACTGATTAAAATGGAGGTTAACTATTTAAGCTTGTGAAAACTTGAGGAAGAATTAAGATCCTGAGAAGTTTTTAGAGAAAATACTTTCTGTGGTCAGTGCTCAAAGGTCAGTGATCAAACTCATAATAAAATAGTGAATTCAAAAAACTATATTGCGTGTTTATAGTTGTAAATGTGATTCTGAAAGAGTCAGTACTCCTTTGCTCTTCACTTTATAATGATTTATAATTTATAAATGATATCATCAGGATTATGATTAGTGTAATAAAACTTCTTCGAAAGTTTTTGAGGAAATGCATAAAATGTCTTCCTGTCTTCATACAATTAACATTTTGTGTGCTTACATTGAAAGTTTATTTTATAAATATCTATATATCTGGATTTTTTGATATAATTATAATTTTTCTATTTATATTATCTGTAATAGCAATTTCTTGTAGAAGTATATAGGAAATTATGTTGATAGAGTACATTTTTTAATTATTAAATATTATTTAATAGCATACCTTTTTCCTTAGGTAGTGTAATAAAATAATTAAGAGCAATAACATGTCTTTGTAGTGATGGTATTTTAATTTTTATAGGTAGCAGATAACAAGTATGTGAAGAGAGCGCTGGAAGGTGTTTCTAACACTCACATTTCTCTTATCGTAGACGTTAAGGGGCTGGTTGGAACAGTTGTGTTAAACATTCCACCCCCGCCATCTGACAGATTATGGTAAATTTATAAATTGTAATAACTAATCCTTTACAACTCACTTTAGTACAACCAATATATCAGTTAATGTTGATTTTTTATTAATCAATGTTCATAGTCATTATGTTTCCAAATAATTATAAACTTGAAGGTTTGCACTAATCAGGACAGAGGTTTCGTCAGTTCTTCTTATTCTTTGACAAAGCTATCATCCAAAATATGATTTACTTTTATATATTATCCACTTGACAAATAAAACCATTCTTTGAAAAGAAACTAAATTTAAAAATAAATTAAGCGTAATGGTTGGTCATTAGGTGGAGGGCCTTTGCATTCCAACCAGTCTTCAGTAGTATGTTGAAATTCGATCTTGCAGTAAATATGAATAATAGCATTTTCAGCCTCTGAATATCACTTTTCCCACTCCTTTAGAACATGTTAATAGATATCATTTGATTATAATAATGCCTATTAAATTATAGTAAAAAATATATCTATAACCTTTTATTTATTACAACTTAAAAATTTATCTTAATTAATATGGTTGATTAAGAAATTAAAAAGTTTATTTTCAGAACATGTAGGAGTATTATTTTTGTAAATCATGTTTTTCATAGTAAGTTATATTTTTGAAATGAGTTGAACTAACTGTTGATATGAGTTAAACACGTTCTGGAACTTGAGGGAATTATTCTACATACAACAGATGAATAATTTCGTCCCTTATCTGATTAAAAATTTGAAATCTAAGAATCAAGTATCTTACTAGACAGTATATATTTTTAAACTCGTTTTAAGACTGTTTCATTTTATTCCGTAACACTCGTTGAGTAATCCAGATTTATTAGCAACAGCAATTACTTTTCTCTCCTACTCACGAACTCAATATAAATCATATATATTTATATTATAACCCCTTAACATTACATAATTTGAATATATTTGATGTTAGGGGGAGAGGGGGACGTATATATATTAAAAGCACAGACAAAATTTCACTTCTTTTGATACCCGCCATATTTATAGATATAACATTAAAGAATTAAGTCCTTTTCTGTGTTTATATGCGTGTTTGCTTTTCTTGGTTAATAATTACCAAATAATTAATTTGGTTAATCTCTGTTTCCTTTATTTATTAATATACGAGTATAACAAGATTTCACAATAAACACGTGAAATAAAAATCAGCGCCCAAACCACAGTAAGAAAAAGAGAAAAAAGTCTAAGACCTCCAAGAGGTCTTCGTCAGAGCCAAATTCAGCTGAGTTGAGATTTCTCTCAAACGGCAACGGGGTTTAACTCATTTCTGCTGTTGCATCTGCAGCGTGCTTGGTCTCTCTCTCTCTTTTTCTCTCTTTCTATCCTGATATATATATATCCGTGATAGAGAGAGAGACTAAATGAATTAGGGTTCTATCAGCCTTCCAAGTTCAAATCAAACTCTCAATGCAAACTTTTGGATTTAACAAAATTCTTCTTCAGAGGGAGATGTAAGAATGTTTAAAAATGATATACTATATATTTTATATTACAGGAGTAATAAATATGAATATAAAATAGTACTATTTACGCAATGAAATATCAGTAGTTTTTGATTTTCATATATTCTACTTTGTTTTCTTAGGATTTACTTTTTCGTAAATCGTAACTATGAATTTAGTCTAGTTCAAAGGTACCTTTGGGGAGATTCATAATATATTGTCAATACCTTCAATTTTGTTATTTCTTTTTCCTGAACTCAATTGTTTGCCCTGACTCGCATTCCCAGAATTTTGTTCCCTTTCTTGTAGTTTAAACCCTTTAAAATACCCTTCTTGCCTCCCACCCTTCTTAGCACCACACCAGTTGTTTTCGCATCACCTGTTTCGGTATCAGTTAGACTGACGAAGACTACTTTTTTTGGTTGAAAGGTCATTGTCGTCTTTTTGATTTTCATAATGTGGTTTAGACGTTGCTATTTATATATATAACATATACCGACATATATCCGAAAATCTAAATAGAAACACATTATACCCTTTAACTATAATCTGATATATTTACTACTGGCAAAAATGAAATTTAGTTATTAGAAATGGTATTAGTAACAATAGTTATTAGTAGAGAAAGATAACGTTTCCTTTTATTGAAATACTTACTAGAAGGCAGTGAGTAACCTGAAAAAATATATTACAAATTAAAAAATTTTCAATCTTTTTTCTTTAATGAAATTTATCTTTTACAACTATACGTTAAAATGAAATTTGTAAAATTTATAAAAAAAAATTAATGTTCATCTTATAAAACCAATTGATTCAAAATTTAATGGGAATACTAATAAAATATTAATGAGTAACACAAGGTTGTTTCAAGGAGCCTATCACCTGATTTGGTATATAAAATGTTCATTATATGTTTATCTATGTATTGACTAGTCTTTAGCTTTGTTTATTCACCAACCATTTCAATGACTGTAACAGAATTCTAAAATCAAGAGTAATAAATTTAAAATGAATAAAGTATACCTATATATTGTTTTGATTGAACAATCTGAGTTGTTATCTGTAGGTATGGTTTCCGACCGAAACCAAAGTTATGGCTGTCTGCAAGACCAGTCCTCGGTGATAGAGTCCTCAGTGTTGTCAATCTGACAAATTGGATTGAAAAGAAACTATACCAAGAGTTTGAGGTAAATATGCTTACGGTTTAGATAAATCTCCATTCTTTCAGTATAGTTTAAAACTTATATTTATTTATAATGTTAACTCAATTTAATCAAACATTCTAACCTTAACTGTTTACTTTTTTTGCATCTGGTCATTATTTTCAATTATCATAGCTTATTGAATAAAAATTCAGTCTAGACATTGGTAAAATCAATTGGGAGAGTTGCTTTCATGGCATATCTCCTAGAACCTTAAAGAGGAAATTTGAAAAGAAGAGCAGTATTCAAGAAGAATAATCAATTGCGTTTAAGAAGACCTAAGGTTCTTGATTTTTCTTGGTTTTTCATTAATTTCGTGCTCACTAAATTCGTTCCAGGAAAATAATAAGGGTGTTAATTAATCTTTATAACTTTCAAGTTCTTAACTTCTTCAATTTGTTTAGAAAAATATCATACTAATTTATTTCCATATTTTGTTTCAAATATATTGGTGCCAGGCTGACACTCAGATCTTTTAAAATAATCTATATGATGCAAAAGATTATTATATATATATATTATATATATATATATATATATATATATACAATGGAACCTCTACATATGAGATTAATTCGTTCCTGGATCGTGCTCGTATCTAGAATTTCTCGTATCTCGAGCGAATTTTTCCCATAAGAAATAACTGAAAACCAATTAATTTGTTCCCGGCCTCCCAAAATCATTCAAGTTAACCCTAAATAACTATGAACACATCTTCCTGATTACTAAAAACACATTCAAATAGTGACTGAACATAAAAATACAGTAATAAGATTAATAAGATGATATTAACAAAATAAAATGCGAGTTTATTATGAGCACTTCCACTTAAAATTAAAGTTAACTTTATGAAAAACTAAATTTTTTTACGGCACTAATTTATTTATGCACTTTTTTCTGCTTTTTCTTGCTTTTTAACATTACTGTATCAGTTTTTACTTTTCTTCGCTTTCTTTTGCCCTTTTAGCTGGAATCACAACACTTTCACTTTCTATAGGTCTTTTGAAGAAAAACTTATCCAAGGAGGTTTGTCTCTGCCTCCCTTTCAAAATGTTACGGAAATGTGTAAGGCAAGTGTCATTAAAAAGAGCTGTAACACGACTAGTAGCTACATAGGTTCCTAGTACGACTAGTAGGTTCCTAGCGGAACCATCTGGAAATTCTCGTAACTTGGATTTTCTCTCGTATGTAGAGCAAGATTTTTGCTCGAAAGACCTCTCGTATCTCGAGTTTCACGTAAGTAGAGTAGCTCGTAAGTAGAGGTTCCACTGTATATAGAAACATAGAGAAATCAAAAGAACACACTTACAGTCTCTAATTTTCGGTTTGAACCGTCTTCAGGAGAGATAAGAGAGGGAAACCAAGCGCACTGGTTCAGAGACGGTTGGAGACCGTCTCTGAACCAGTGCGCTTGGTTTCCCTCTCTTATCTCTCCTGAAGACGGTTCAAACCGAAAATTAGAGACTGTAAGTGTGTTCTTTTGATTTCTCTCCAACCGTCTCTGAACCAGTGCGCTTGGTTTCCTTCTCTTATCTCTCCTGAAGACGGTTCAAACCGAAAATTAGAGACTGTAAGTGTGTTCTTTTGATTTCTCTGTTTCTTTGTCTATATTGAACTATATTTGTCCGTTTTGGATCGTATTTCCAACGAAAAAGTATATATATATATTTAATGATTTCACATTAACACGTGAAATAACAATCAATGATCAAACTACAACATGAAATCGGAAAACAAGACTAAAATCTTTCAACCGTAACAAGCGGTCTTCGTCAGAGTCAATCAGTCAGTTGGGTTTTTGATTCTGATGAAGACTGCTTGTTATGGTTGAAATAGCTTAGTCTTGTTTTCCCATTTCTTATTGTGGTTCCGAGTCCGACCCATTCTGTCTCTATCTACAATCCCTGATCATCTTCTTCTTAGTTATCATAGATGTCACTTCCCTCTATACGAAGGATCTGAGATACTTCTTGACTTCAGAAGTCCTCCTCGTACTCCTACTCTTTTTCTTATGTCATTGGTTTACTTTGTCCATTAGCTGAATACTTTTCCTTTTGATGGTCGTTATTAACAATAGGTACTTAAACATGAACAATTATGGCCCATTAATTCGACGCTAAATTAGAGAAATGTTTTCTTATTAGTAGTCAAGTCCTTCCTCTCTTTTAAGTCCGTTATATTTACGAAATTTTCTTCATTTGGTCCCATAGTAATCATAGGTTGGACGATTGTCTACAATTTCCCAAAATGTTTGATCCTCCTTTTTTTCACCCATATTGTTTTAGACAGTTTTATTTATTTTCTTGACGTTTATATTGTATTGGACAATGACTACTTTCCCGCTTCTCTTTTGAAAACCAACCAATTTTCAGCGGTATCTAGCAGACGGTAACATTGCAATGGTGTCACCGTCACCATGTTAAGAAGGCGATACCTAGATCCTATCTATTCGCACCCATCAAATTGTTAATAATTTCTAAAACCGTCCTTTCCACTTACACACCTTAGAAGAAATGTTTTAAGGACAAGATTATCCCCCGCTCTTTTATCGCAAACCGTGTTCTACCTTCTGAGATACCTTACCGGTTTGGGCCAGGAATGATCGGAATAATTCTTCCTTTTTATCATTATCTTTTTCTTGAGCACTCTTATTAATGAGTCCGCCTCCTCTCTCATCTACATCTTGTACTTCCTCTATCTTTTATCCCTGGTACTGCTACTACGACGAAGTCATTCTTCAGTGTGGTTTCGCTCCTCAAGCAGATCACAACTTCTCTCCTGATGACAACGATTCGTCGAAATATGGGAATGAGTTGTATTGGTTATATATATAAATCCAATTGAAAGGATTAAATACAGTGGATTCCGCTTAATTGGGACAGCCGCTTATTTGGGACAAATCTCAAAGAACGGAAACCAAACTATGAACTACAATTATAAATTTGTATGTTTAATTGGGACAACATTCCGCTTAATTGGGACAGTAAATTTAAGATTTTAGTACAGTAGAGTCCTGATTAACCGAGTATGTTTTAACTGAGTTCCGGTTTAACCGAGCCGGTGCAGTGGCAAAAGAAACACCACCCCCTTCTAAATCCCGGGAAAGCCAGAAAGGCCGCTTCTTTCTGAACCCGATACCCGTGTTTTAAAAAATCCGCAGCTGCCTCATGTTCACATTTGCTATCTTTTCCATGCGAGCCAGTGCAGCGGCAAAACAACCCCCCCCCCCCCCCCCCATCCGATGCTTAATGGCATTGTTCCTAAAACCAATCAAATGAATTTCAAAAAAAAAAAAGTGAAATTCGTTTAATTGGGACAGCCGCTTAATTGGGACAAAACGCCTCGGTCCCGATGTTTAACCGGAATCGACTGTATATAGTTAAACGAAATAAAATAGAAGAATGCAAAGAGAACACTAACTCACTTCAATATTTCACCATCTATGACAGCATAGTCTTATCTGTCATATCTGTCTTTCATCAGATATCGCAATCTCTTTCTTTTGAGTTTTTTACTCAAATGTGCACCATTTATTGCTGCAGAGAAAGAAAGGTTTCAGAACTTTTTCCCCTTTGTGGTTTGTTTGTACACCACTAATTTCCTAAGTGTTTGAAGAGTGTATATTTTTTATAAAAACATAATTCAGTTTCATTGACCAGACTTCTTTCTCTTACATTTTATAACCTAGACTAATAAATGGATCAACATAAAGATTTATTTTTTTTTCTTTTTCAGAAAGTTCTTGTCATGCCCAACATGGATGATTTAGTAATACCAATAATGTGTAAAGATCTCCCGTTTTAATTTCATTCTTACCATCACACTAATATTTACCACACCAATTTTGTGATATTTTTTCCTTTGTTTTGTTGTACTTATTAGGAGTTTGTTTAATTGTTTTATTTATTTTTTTACATTTTAAATTTTATTTCAAAGAATCAATAAAAAATATGAACTGTTTGAAAAATATATTATATCGTGAATTATGTTATTTTTTGTATTTATTATAGTGTTCAAAAGTGTTTTTATATTTTAACTAATTCCAATAATACTTTAAATAAAACATTTTAATTAACATATTCTTATCCAAAATAATTTAATTTTTAAAATATAACTTTCTGGAAATCCGAAAGTTAATATATTTATTAAATTGGTTTCACCAGAAGTTCTTTTTGAAAGTTCTGAAGTGAACAACAGTTTTTATTTCACGCTAGAAAGATTTGTTTTATTATGAGTGTGTTCTTGCAGAAACATACATTGCTATAATTCATAAACTTAGTTTATAATCCATTATAATTACCTTGGAATGTACTTTACTCAAACATTTATTCAGCATGTATGCTTTATTTTGTTTAAATTTTATCTCTGAAATAGGATCATTATGTGAAAGATAATAACATTATCTAAGGTTTTCTATGTGATGCATTTTAAATGATACGCCTTCCACCTCAAGGACTGAAAAAGACTCCAGAAACAATATCTTTTTATATTATAATTTTGTATTTGATTCGATTTTTTAAATGAATGTGCCACTCATTACAGAAATTAAAAAAGTTTTTTATACCTTCCTTTATTATAAGATAAAAGAAAATATGTTGTTAAAAATGTGCATTTTAAAAAATCTTAACGATTATGTTCACAAAAATCAAATTCAATGTGAGAATATTAAGCAGTTGTTTATTTGGTTGTGTATGTGTCTTCCTTATTTATTTAATATAAATATAAACATATTTTGTCTACATTTTAAGTTAAGTAAATTACCTATAATTGATTGTCAAAAGTAGTTCGCTTTTATTTTTCTTATTAGAGTGCATTCCATTAGACTGTCATTTCTTGTAAATTTTTTTTGAGTTGTCATAAGTTCCTCTTTTTTTAAACATCAGTTAAACAAATATCAGTTCCTTTTGGTAATTTTAACTTTATAAATCAATGACTCTTTACTTTGTAAAATGACTCAAGGCTACTGTAATGGATATAATACTTTTATACTTTTAAACATTTGCTGTCATCAAATAATATTACATTTCATCATTGAGAATGAGTAAATGAATGAAATGTATAAAACAGCACACAGATAATAATTATCATCAACAATCGCTATCTTTTAAAAATTCAATTTATTGTCCTATATTTTAAGAATATTCAGTATTTTCGTTTAGATGCCTCAATTCTGCTCTTAAGTATGCCATTCTTATCAAGTGTACCAAAGAACATTGGAGGGATATTGTCGTTTAGGTCGAATTACCTTCATTCTATCACGCTGGCTGGCAGTATCAAGTGTTCATTAAATATTTCTTATTATCTACTTTTTCATGAATTATATTAATTATTTTGGAAATTATTACCCTTTTTATATTTGCACCTACCATTTTTTTTTACATTTAAGAAAATTATTACCAAGTGATTCGATAAAAAAAAATGAAATAATTATTAATTGTAAAACATGTCTTTAAATTAAAAGCTTTAAATTCAGTAGTGAGACATTTCCTAGTATTTTGAAATATTTATATTTTTTTAATATTCACTATTGAAAATGTTTTGTAAATTTTAAAAAGTTAGGAGAATATTGATTTATTTTCCTTGTTATATTACCTTATCTAAGTGAAATTGATTTCGGAAGCTGCAAAAGTAAATTAATAAACTAATAATAAGTCTTTGGTTCGTTCCAGTTATTTCTTTCCAATACTGTGTAATATCTTCCTTACTGCTTGTAAAACATCTCTAGTTTCTGTCGCTGTAACATTGCTTCCTTAGTAGTGTTTTTACTCGAAGTAAAAGTGCGTTTATAATTTTGCACAAACTAATTTTCTTGAATTAATTATATTATAATAAACAAAATCTTTTATGCATTAAATTAATAGCCTCCTTTGTAGGTGGTAACAAACTTTTCATCTCTCAGATGACAAAAAGTTCGAATGAGTTTTTATATAAACAGTACGTAAGGTATCCAAACAAATATTGATTATACATATTTAAACATACTTTAAATATTTAAATGATTTAACACTATTGAAAAATATTGCTTTCTGTTTTGCTTTAACTAAATTCTCAAAGTTTTAGATTGTTTAGAATGTTTTTCTTTTTATAAATAGCCATATTTATTCTAAACAATGGTGGAAATAAATCTAAGAATAACTTTATTGGCTTATCTAAAAAAAAACTATTGGAGTTTCCTCAATTAAAATTTAAATTACTAATATTTCAATAAAATGTTAAGCATGTGAAGAGTGGGTCACTTTTAGTGTTGTTGTCTCCAAAAATTTTTATAATTTCTTACTTTATTTACTAATTTACTAACTAAAATTTCCTGAATTTTTATAAGATTAACTTTGCATTTTGTTTAAACTCTTTATATATAGATGGGAAAAACAAAAATGAACAACTTCTTAAAATAATGATTTATAATTAGATATTTAATATTGTAATTTATCTTAATACTGTTTAAACCATAAATTTTTTATTATGTGTTCTTACAAAGTGTAACTTAATTTTTTATTAAATCCAATTTTTCTAGTGAGTTTGTTTATTACAGTAATTAGGACTATACAAAATTTCATTGAGAACTAAAATAAAACAGATTCCGAGCTAATCGTTTGTGCAAGTAAAATCTTAACCTTAAAGAAGTGTTTAAGAAAGTTAATTTTGGTTTAGGATGGACTTTAACTTGAGTATAATGTGTTTTTTATGGTCTTCAGGGTAATCTATTTCAAAAATTTAATTTGTATTACTTATATTGTTAGGTCTTTCAGGCCAATCCTATATATTTTAAAAGCAAAACAAATTCTCTTCTGACTTAGGTTGATGATTAAGGTTATTTTGTTTTAAACCAATAAAATTTAGTATGAAAACTTTCTGTGTTATTTTGTTTAAAGAAAGAAATAAATGTAGTGGTTAATGTTTCGTGTATAGCTTGCTTGTAGTTCTTGAAAAGATTGAGTTCCTTTTGATTTAGGCTGTAGTTAGTTATCTGTAATTGTATAAATTATTATTTTTATGACAACTTTGAAAAAAATAACTGTTTCAAGGACATACATCCATGTTAGAATACAACATCTCAATATAACCCTTCATAGCCTAAATGTTTATATGTGACAGTAGCTGCTTCCTGTTGTAAATGTGCTATCCTAGACCTGATTGAATAACCCCTTTGTAATCAAATATTTTGGCTCTTATGATCAATGATGGTTTTCTTTCTAAAATTTATTTGTATGAATTGATTCTTGCAACATCTCATCTAATCATTCATAGCTGTTTGTATTCTGTGAATAATTTAACTTGTGTAAACTATTTTTGAATAATCATAATGTCGCATTTGTTATCTGTGATAAAAGAAATGATGATAGTAAGTATTTTATATGATATTGGATATGTGAAACAGCATAGCTTTTGAAAATAAACATACCTTACTCTGTGTTTCTTTGTGTTTCCCTTAAAAGTAGTATCTATGTAGTAAATACAAAGTTCACTGTAGTAACTTACATCACACAATTAAAATATTATTTCTGATAGTGTTTATCCCCTTATTTAAACACCATTCATATTTAATTCTCAGTTGTGGAATACAACTGACTTCAATGATTTTGAGGTTATTATCCTTTAATGACACTGATATCTTTATGTGGAATCAATTTCTTCAAGGATGTTCCTGCGAATCATCTCTAAATAAGCCGGGTATGCCAAAGAAATACTGATGTGATGGTATGATAATCACAGGCAGCTCTTTTATGAAATCATTATACATATGTACCCTCAATACTGTACGTCTGCTTTCAAAGAATATAGCTAGAAAGGACTCAACTCGAGAAAGATCTATTTAGTTGTCGTTCAAATTTTTGTTATAAAAATTTAGGTTAGTTTCCTTCAAAATATATTAAATTTTAGGAGAATGGATGTTTACCAAACAATTATCCTAGTTGCGGAACAAGTCCATTCATGTTCCAGTTTTCAAAGTTCTCACTTGGCAGCATATCGGCATTTTTCACGGTATTTGGTTGACTGTTGCCGTATTCTAAGTCTATTTTCGTTTGTTAACTTAAATTAGAAACTTCCCTTCATATATATGAATAAAAATATAAGAAGTTTCAAAGGAGTTTGGTTCAAGGAGGCCTAGGAGTCTCTAAACTTTATGACCATCCACACACTCTTAGTCTTCCTCCTTCAGCATTTCTCTCTTCTCTCTCTCTATCTCCCTCTCTCTTTATTCAATTCAAAATATACTAAAACTAATCACATTCAAGCTGATACTTATTATATTTAAAACTATGTATTACATACTTACTGTATGTATGATTATGCAGTACTACCATCCAATTTTTCTACAATTGTTTTCATATTAAAAGACGTATTTCTGACGCATGGTTTCGTATGAACTGATATTAATGTGTGGATAAGCATGGTTGTCCTAAATCAACGAATTGATATCAGACTGAATGTTGGCAAGTCTCAGTTTCAAACCCTTTTTGACTCGATATCTTAAATGTATTATTTCCTGCTGCAGTGAAAATGTATCACACTGTCCTTCCTTTCATCAGATTAAATATTGGAATAGTCGGATAGAATGGGTCATTCAGAACTAACACATTACTACTCAACTCCTTTACTATCACATACTCCCTGCAATTCCTTTCCTAACCCTAGGGAGTCCCTTAATCGCCCCAGTGGCTGCAGAGTAAAAGTAAACATTACTTTGCTTAATATTTCGTATAAACTCAACATATTTCCAATTTTTTACACAAGACATGAATGGTTCAATTTTATCAAAGTTGAAAATCAAATGTTGAGTGAGGATACGAGTATATGAATTTGTCTGTTGTTCAGATCTTTAACTTTCTAAAAGAATAACCGAAAAGTTTTATTTTTGTTTCTTTTCATCTTTTCAAGTTGTTTAATTTGTATGACTTTATTAACAATGCGTAAACAGTGTAAATTGGTATAAAATGCAGAAAACTTGTCTGCATTTCTTAACGTCCGACCGTTGATTATCAGCCGTAACTGTTATCAAATGTTGATTTGTTTTAGTAATTGTCAGTTAAGTTTTTGTTTAACATTCCTGAACCAGAAAGGTGTCATGATGATTAAAAGGAATTTAATGTTTTAAGAAGTTTAACACTGGTGTGTGTTTAGTAAACTGAATTTATCTCACTAGATAAAATCATAGTCAATTGAAGTATTCTAAAAATAGAGTGATTTGACTCTTCAATTGATGGAAACAATAGAGAGGAAAACAAAGTGAAGAGAAAACAAGTTGTTAAGATAAGGGACATCACCGTAAGTTTATATTTCTACTAATGTTGAATTTATAGAATATTTATTATCTTCATTACAAATTAACAAAATTGTATTTTTTTTGTCCGTATTATTATGAAGCAAATTTTGGGGTAGTTTTATTGATTGACTAACCAAAGTAATTAATTAAGACTGGTGTTATTTTCCTTCTAGAAAAAATCATAAGTCATTCAAAAGTTCCTGAATGAAGCACAACACGAGGTTCCTTTCAATTGACACTAAAGTAGTGACCACGCACTATATTACTATTTTCTTGTCTTTTCAACACCTAAACAAATAAAAGTTCACCTTTATTGCTGTTATAGGAGTGATAAGTGCTTTACCACTTACTCATGATGAATTACTGTTTAATTAATTGACATCCACTTTAGATATGAGTGAGCCAGATAAATGATGTAATTATTATTATTACTTTACTATAAGTAAATTATAGTGATCGTGAAAAAATTCGACCTCGAGATTTTTACGGAATTACATGTTTTGAGGTCCCAGAAGTCGTTTTATGAAGTTTTTACGATGATGTCTGTGTGTGTGTGTGTGTCGGTGGGTGGGTGAGTGTGTTAGCATTGCTTGTTACCACGCTACGGTCCAGAATCTTTGATGGATCAAGTTGATATTTTACACAAAAATGGGCCCCATAAAGACGAAGATCCCTATTGTTTGGGAAGAATTATGCATGATGGGAAAGTCACTTTTTTTGCCAAAAACCGTTTTTTAGAAAACATTTATTTCTCCTGAACTGATAACCCTACAGTTTTAAAATTTTGACATTATCTTTGAGGTTACAAATGCAACAAACAAAAAATATATTCAGAATTTTAAAACTACAGGAAATATTTTTTTTCAATAAAATGTAAAAATTTTGACTTATAATTCAATCTCAAACCTTGTGGGAGCGATACAAGCCATACTCTTTGACGGATCAAAATGAAACTATGCCTAAAAATACAATATTATGTGGAGAATGAGTTGAGATATTTTTTTTCAAAATTACATTCGCTAAAGGAGCGTTACAGTACGATTTCTGTTTTCAGAAAATGTTTTTCTGACGCGAAACGGCTCATTAAAAATAATGAAAATTTGACCAAAAATGGAACGAAACATTAGCAATTCATAAAAAAAATTCATGAAGTTTCAATTACGGGAAAGAGCAATAACGCTATAAAAACTGTTTGTTTATCCTAGACTAAGAGATCACCTGCTATACTTGTCGAATTTTTTATATTTTTTACATTGTTTATATTGACTTAGAAATTTTTTGAGCGATTCCACTGAGATAAAATTGATATTTATAAAGGAACAATTTAAAAGGTTTATTGACTTATATGAGATGTAAGAAGAATAATATTGTGTAGGAAAATGATAACACTCACTCAGAAAAAATTCGTATATATGTTATTTGACAAAGGGGAAGGAAAATGATCTTATTAAATACTAAGAAGACATAAAATACCCAGTATAATAATTCTGTAAAAAACCAAAAATGTAAAAGATAATTCAAAATTGAAATCTTTCGTTTAGAGATTAATAAACTTAACTATCGTACATCTTTAATTATAAATCACCTTAAAACAACATTTCCTTCGCTGTTTATGATGTTTTTCAGAGAAAAAAAGGGTATTTTCCTGTTTTAAATGTGAAAATTTTACTTTTATATTCAATGTAGAAGGATGTCAAGTAAACGATGTAAGAAATCCACTGGCTATTTGAACAAAAGCCATGTTCTCTTGTAGGAGAATATTTCGTTTCAAGAAATGTTCACTTTGGTTTTTCAAAAATATTATTACTGCTGTAGTTATACTAATGAAATTATTTGCATCAGCTGTGTGATGTACAAAAATAAGCTTACATATTGATATGTCCTTCAATCACTATCTGTACTACCTCAGGAATGAAAGACTAATAATCATATCCCATTTAGATGTTTACGTTATGTTTAAATGAGACGTTATGTTTTATATACTCAAGAAATTTGATATTAAGTTACTTATAGTAAAGTTGAGCGTAGGCCACTCCAGATTTTTTTTTCTGTTTCTCGACCGGTTTTTCATTTCTTAAATTTTTCATTCTTGAATGTAGACTCTGGTTTGTGAAGGTTAACAAGAGCATCTGTTGTTAATTGTATATATTTTTTACTAATGCATATTATAAATAGTACAAGAACAAACATAGGACTTAAAACAGACCTAAGTCATTATTACCGTTGACATTTCCAACAACCGATTTATAGTTTTGAATACATTTTTGTTATTTAGATATTTATTTTACAAATTGTGAACCTCAATAATAAGTAAAGAAGAATGAGTACAATCATGTCTTCTGAATTCAGTTATATTAATTAATATTATTCGGTGCATACTTTTGTTCATCTAAATTATAAAATTAGTATATGCTTACAGACAATTCCTACAGATATCCACACCTTCTGCCATATCTCTTTTGAGTTCTTCTCTTACAGGGAGCCTCCTGATTCTATCCAAGATTCTTTCGAAATCAGGCTCCAAGTTGATATCCAACTAGACAGAGATTTCGTCTGATCTGATATTCATACAGATATGTAAACATGTTTTATCAATGAACATATTAAATTATGTTATTACTGTCACTGAGGTAAACACTAATTACCGTAGAACTTATCATTTTATTATCGTTAAGTACTTGATAATCAAACATTAATTATGGATTTATGAAGTAAGCTGGGCAATCACTAATAGTGGATTGCCGTTACGTTATCACGCCCTCACCTCCGCCAAACACTTCCGCCAGTCGTCCCTGTTCTGGATTCCTTTTCCTTAACACACTGAAGAATCTTTTATACTCCATCTATCAAGTGAAGCTTCCACATTGACACTTATCTTGACTGATATAATCTTTCTTCAAATAACTTTCTTGGCAAATTCCTTGGTTGGCATCCTCACTACACGTCTTGACCACCTTAGTCTGTCTATCCTAACCATTATACTAATTTCCCGCTTTTTAAACACAAAATTGATTTCACTGTTTATTCGCATTTGAGCATTTTCATATTGTTTGTATGCTCTTCAGAGAATACCTCTTTCATACAAAAGAATAAAGCTGTGAAATAAAACACCATACACTTGGTTATTTTTGGCCAATGGCTAACAAAAATGTAATCTTATTAATAATTAATATTTCCATCATGTGAATTAGCTATCCTGATTTTAACATATCACTTAAAAATAAAGATCTCAATCCATCATGTTTAGTTCATTTGATTTGTCTTTCATTACTTATGCAATCTGTTATAGTCAGGTATTTACTCACATTGGGGAATTTAAAAAATTACCCAAAGTTTTCTCTTAAAATTTTATTTTTTATGGGGGGACGTAATTTTTGAAATTCCTAATATGATTTGAGAAGCTGATTTCGTAATTATATCTGGTTAACTTACGTAGCCAAGTTCTTGCATAACGCAGGTGACATTCCTCACTCGTCCTACCATTTGCGAAGTAAGCGTCTCAAGTTGACATCTAACGTCCAAGTCTCTTTGAAATTACATCAAAACCAATTACTACTTACACTCTTTTATATAGAACTCCAAATAAAAAAAACGAATATTCAATTGACTTCATTAACAACTTTGAAATAACATAAGATATACAACAAAATTGATACGAATTCTCGGTCTGGTTAGTGTCTTGTTATATATGAACCGTTATAATTAAGTGTCTAGTAGTGACTTAAGAAAAATTCGCTGAAAATAATATTGATATCTTAGAATTATTTTGTTATATATAATTAGATATTATATATAACTAAAATGTTTCATATGCATGAGGTTACTGATCCCTCGGCAGTAACATACTAGTCTATTCCAAGCTAGTTGTATTCTAATGTTGAAGCAAGCACAAGAACATATCAATAGGAATCTTAGGTTACTTGCTGTGCAAATATTTTGAATTATAGTAATAAACTTGTAAGATGAATTATTCAAGCCTACATTACATACAAGTACAATTTTCATACAAGCAAATGGTGGTTGTTTGTACCACTAAGCACCTCTAACTACCTATTAAAGATAAACTTTTATACTTTCCAGAAAAATAAAATAATTATCTGAATGATGTAACCATATTTACTGAAATATGTAAATATGTAACCATATTATGGTTACATATTTGGTTATGCAGTAACCAAATATAAGTTACTGAAATATGTAACCATATTTGAAAAATGATTTAGTTAAATTGATTATTCATGATTTTGACGATATATTTAATTATAGTACACTTGAGCATAGACCAAACCAAATATTTCTTAAAGAAATATCTAAACAAACAACTGCAATATGAAAGTAATTTTTACTTTAAGCTATAAACAAAGCAAAACTGACGCCCTTATTCCACAGTAAAGTGTTACGCTTTCGGGAGTGTCTTTAAATAAAGTTCTAATAATTTAGAAGTTTATTCACTCAACGTGATATTTTACACAATAATGATAACTTCAAACAGTAAGTACAATACAGTTAGTAAGACAACAACAGTTGTTTTAACTTACTTCTGCAGTATCATAGGACTTAAATAGTTTAATATTAATGGCAAATGCAAATAATTAGATGATTACTTAATGATTGCTTTCAATGAATATGATGGGTTGCATTATTAATATTAGAATCTTATTGGATTACACTGATTTTGTATCTTATTGCTAAAATGAAATCTTGAGCATGTAAGTACATAATGTTAAGAAAGATTTAAAATGCTTATTATCGATTTATTTATGAAGAAGAATTACCTACTTTATTCAAAGTACATATTTGCTTCAGAATATTTTACTTGAGACGGAAATTAATTAATTTACTGTTTAAGTAGAAATATGCTAAACTAATTGAATATATTGGTTGCTTAATTAGCATTCTTTAACACATTATTATAATCTTAATGATGAATGAAAAACTAGTGATTTAACACTAAGTTATTGAAATGAATTATAAAAGCTTATACTTCATTATAATTTAGTAGAATTAATTAAACACGAATATCTTTGATTACATATACATATTTAAGAATGTAAATAGTTTAACTTGATACGATAATATAGTATTAAGCACTGTATGTTGTATATATGAAGCATATTTCGACTAAGATGTCCTCAAAAATTAGATAATATTGAATTACATTCATTGTAATATTTAGAAGGTGTAACTTACTTCAAGTTTATATGATGAGTAGATAAAATTTCGTAGTTTGCATTGTATATTTAGAATAGGGAGGTATTTTATAAATTTTGTGATGGGTATCTTATACAATTATTAATGTTGATATTAAGTTTAAAACATGACCACTCCATGACTTTTAATACATGATCACATTTTCATCACAACCAGTTAAATGCTTGCAGGCATTGATTAGAATGAATTAATTGTAATAAGCACTGTTATTGTTACTACCTATAATGAGGTCCTTTGCATTTTAACTTATTGAGAAGGTTAATAATAATTAATTAAATTGATTATAAATTACATTCAATGAATATATTACTCACAGTATTGTTAAGTGCATACTACTTCAGTTATTTGTATGTAATGAACAAATTATACATTGTACAATAATTCTTTTTGACTGTGTTTCAATTTAGTGAAATTATTTCAGTAGTATAATCTTTTATATGTATGTAATCAAAAATTACTCGTCCAAATGTCTCATTATTAGGAATTATACAACAATACACTGAGATAGGAGAGCATATGCATGTAGTCTATGGCAAGGCAGTTAAATGCATTATGTACAGCATTTTTATTTTAATGTATTTCCAAATTTAATATTGAAGTGACACCTCATTTATTGTTATTTTGTTTCGAATGTGATTTGATTCTTTTGATTTTAATTTTAGAAGTTATATAAGTAATGATTAATTGATTTGAAATTATGATTCAATACATAGTAACCACAGAATTGTTAAGTTATTCTGACTTCAGCTTATGTATTCCCATGTAATCCAAAACGAAATTTACATTTACAATATTCTATCATAATACTGTGTTGCATTTATGTGCAAATTATTGCAGTGGTTATTTTTATCTCCATAAAACAAGAAACAATGGTTTGTGTTTTAGCATAAATGTACCATAAAGAACCTTTATCATCCTTCGATATTGAGAAGAAGCATATGCATGTCATTCTCATTGTGAATAATGTATATAATGAATTTCATATTTTTGTGTCAAACTGTAGGAAACATTCCCAGCCACTCAGATATCATCAAGACAATGTAATTTTAAAATCATATTTTGTTATTGTCACTACATTTTATTTGTAGTGAATTAAAATGCTATTCCCTAATCTATTGTTAAATCGTTTAGAAATTAGTAATAACTTATTTCTCGAAGTTTTGTCAAAACAGTGTTGTATTTTAAATATCAGCTGTTATTCTAAATTCTTTATTGATGTAAACAATATAGCAATAAGCATAAAATTTGACTCACTGAATCCCAGTTAATAAAAAAAACTTTCAATAAAATGAATACTATTTATACATAATTTGTTTGATGATTTAGATGAAGTAAATTGAGGTATTTACTAGTATAATGGGTTGGCCAATCTAGTTCTAAGACAATGCGTAAGTGAACTTTTGACTCCCTAAAGTTACTTGCAGGTCAGAACCAGTCAGTCTGCTGCATGCTCTTCGATCAATTGAACATGGAGGAACGTTCACTGAGGCTTCTATGCTCAGGTAATATGAACAATTTTACTTATGTTCACCAATAATGTCATTTGATATTTTATGTTAAACTTGTCTTTAACTATAATTCTAACAATCAGTATCAATCACATATTCATTAAATTATTACAGAATAAATAATAATGTAAATGTTACTTAACATTTTTCATTGTAGTGAAGGTAATAATGATTTTTTTTTTTCTTTGTTCACCGATAATGTAACTTAGATAATTATATCAACATTAGTCTTTTAACGAAGTATATTGTACTACATATCAACCCATATATGTTAAATTATATGGAATAAATTAAAATTTAAATGGTTGTTAATTTTTTTCTTTATTTTGTTTAATCTAATTGCTTCTTTTTGAATCACCGATATCAAATAAACGTAAAATAAGTGTTAATTATCATGTAATTTGATAACAAAAAATTTTTTTTTATGATATTGAACTGAAACACCGTCGGTGATTGCTTTACTTCATAATAAACATGGCGACAATGCAATGAGGTATTTAATGTCAAGGCAATAATGAACATTTTTTTTTTTTTTGTATCACCGATAATGTAACTTGATAAACATGTACATTAGTGCTTTTACATCAATAATTTAACTACATATCAGCCATATATGCTTAAATTATATGGAATAATTAACAATTTCAATGGTTGTTATTATATAATGTCATTTACTTTTTTTAAGTTAACTTGCTTCTTTTGAACTCACCGATATCAAATAAACGTAATAATACAGTGTTATTATCATGTAATTTGATACAAAAACATTTTTTTTATATATTAACTGAAACACCGTCGGTATTGCTTTTACTCAAATAACATGGCCGACAATGCAATGAGTAATTTAATGTCAAGGTCAATAATGAACATTTTTTTTTTTTTGTTCACCGATAATGTAACTTGATAAATATGTCAACATTAGTCTTTTAACAATAATTGTAACTACATATCAACCCATATATGTTAAATTATATGGAATAAATTAAAATTTAAATGGTTGTTAATTTTTTTCTTTACTTTTTTTAAGTTAATTGCTTCTTTTTGAATCACCGATATCAAATAAACGTAAAATAAGTGTTATTATCATGTAATTTGATAAAAAACATTTTTTTTTATATATTAAACTGAAACACCGTCGGTATTGCTTTTACTCAAATAAACATGGCCGACAATGCAATGAGGTAATTTAATGTCAAGGCAATAATGAACATTTTTTTTTTTTTTGTTCACCGATAATGTCACTTGATAAATATGTCAACATTAGTCTTTTAACAATAATTTTAACTACATATCAGCCCATATATGTTAAATTATATGGAATAAATTAAAATTTAAATGGTTGTTATTTTTTCTTTACTTTTTTTAAGTTAATTGCTTCTTTTTGAATCACCGATATCAAATAAACGTAAAATAAGTGTTATTATCATGTAATTTGATAAAAAACATTTTTTTTTATATATTAAACTGAAACACCGTCGGTATTGCTTTTACTCAAATAAACATGGCCGACAATGCAATGAGGTAATTTAATGTCAAGGCAATAATGAACATTTTTTTTTTTTTTTGTTCACCGATAATGTCACTTGATAAATATGTCAACATTAGTCTTTTAACAATAATTTTAACTACATATCAGCCCATATATGTTAAATTATATGGAATAAATTAAAATTTAAATGGTTGTTATTTTTTCTTTACTTTTTTTAAGTTAATTGCTTCTTTTTGAATCACCGATATCAAATAAACGTAAAATAAGTGTTATTATCATGTAATTTGATAAAAAACATTTTTTTTTTATATATTAAACTGAAACACCGTCGGTATTGCTTTTACTCAAATAAACATGGCCGACAATGCAATGAGGTAATTTAATGTCAAGGCAATAATGAACATATTTTTTTTTTTGTTCACCGATAATGTCACTTGATAAGTATGCCAACACTAGTCCTTTAACTACATGTCAACCCATATATGTTAAATTATACGGACTAAATTAAAATTTAAATGGTAGTTAATTTTTTTCTTTACTTTTTTTAAGTTAATTGCTTCTTTTTGAATCACCGATATCAAATAAACGTAAAATAAGTGTTATTATCATTAAAGTTGATAAAAAAAAATTTTTATATATTCAACTGAAACACCGTTGTTGATTGCTTTTACTCATAAACATGGCCGTTCAATGCAATGATGTAATTTAATGTCAAGGCAATAATGAACATATTTTTTTTTGTTCACCGATAATGTCACTTGATAAGTATGCCAACACTAGTCTTTTAACTACAGTCAACACATATGTTAAATTTTAGGTAATAAATTAAAATTTAAATGGTAGATTATTTTTTTTATCTATATTTAGTTCATTGCTTCTTATTGATTTACCAATATGAAACATACCTAAAATAAGTGTCATTATCATAAAAATTGGTATGAAAAATACATATTTTTTTTTATTTAACTGAACCAGTTCGTGATTGTTCTTGGTTATGTAACATGATAGACTATGCACTGTCGCATTATGCCATCGTAATTAATAATTATTCTTTTTCACTTGATAGTAAAGTCATTTGGTATTTTATATCAATACTCATCTTTGTGTATATAGTGAGGATTTATGATGTTATGTCCATTTTATGCAATCTTTTTAAGAAGACCTATTAGCAAATTTATATTTATATTTCTGTAATATCATTGTGACGGTTGTTATCGAAGAATAAAATTATTAGGAATTGGTCTATTTCTGAATGAAGAAAACGAGAAAAAATACTTTATATGCTGTACTGATTTATGTTTTAATTATATAACTTTGACATCTTTCAGAATTATTTGATTATGACTAGTCACAACAATGACTGACAAAGATTCCACAATATTTTACATTACAATTGAGTTAATATTTACATGTGTATACTGTTCCAGGTACAGACGGAAGGATACCTGTACACAGGTTAGTGGGCATGTTTGTGTTTATTGCACGTAATCTTTACAGTACACAGGAAAACAGAAAATCAATATCTTACACTGTTCGAAACCCCCTCACTCCATTGTTCTTCCCAGACAAATCGTGATCTGTTAGCGCTTAAATCTGTTAAGGGTGTCTATAGGGTTTCTAAGTGTCCCTGAGTGATTTAGAATAATATATCCAAATATAGTCACCAATCCAAAAACATAGTCACCATACGCATTATACCTCTACTTTTGAGGGCATCATTATAATGATTGATAAGTATCAACGATTTTCTTCTAAAGAAGAGCTACTCACCGCAGCGAATTTGTTTTACGAATGGCGAGATGACATTTGTTCACTATTCTAAGCAAAAATTCTACAGTTTCCACCAAGATTATTCTTTAGTCAAAATAGGCTAGGCATAAAAACTTTTCAGTGAATTAAAAAAGAAATGCGAGCTCCTCCCTATGCCTATCAAAGTTTTTATCCCCAAACACTGAAGAAGACGCTGAGGATCATCAAGTTTATTTTTCTCTGGGCAGAAAAATAAGCAACCTGAAAGTAAGTCTCATTCTCTTTATTTTTTGATGATTATTTTTACCATATTGTATTTGATTTAATTAAAATATTTCTCGAATATTTGTGTACAGTGTGCTTTCAGCTATTTTTAGAATTAAGAACTCCCTAACTTCAAGCAGTTTCAGAACCTGTACCCTAGAAGCACGGCAAAGGCTTTTCAGGTATATGAAAATCTTTATAAGAATATATAATACACAAGCTTTCGGCTCACATTAGACATCATCAGGTAAAAACCAAATGGTAAACAAAACAAATACTACGGAACTAAGAGCGGTTAACAACTAACTAGGATGGAAATAACAAAATAATGCGGAAGGGGGGGGGGGGGAGTAACTGGGAGGAGGGCCTGTGTAGGTTTGCAGGGAAGGGCACTGAACCAAACTACCTGCGCATTGCTAAACCTACCTCTCATACTAAAACTTATAGTTCGTATTAAAATTTTTTGAACTAGGTATTACATTAAGATCACTGTTTTGAATATTTAAACAAGGGTTATAGTCTTTGATGTAAAGGGCTTCGAGGATATGTAATCTGATGTCTCGGAAGCTTTAAATATTCAAAACAGTGACCTTAATATAATACCTAGTTCAAAAAATGTTGATACAAGCTATCAGTTAGAAAGAGAGGTAGGTGTAGGGATGCGCAGGTAGTTGGGCTCAGTGCCCTGCTCTGCATGCCTACACAGGCCCTCCTACTTACTCCTCCATCCCTTCCGCATATTTTGTTATTTCCATCATAGTTAGTTGTTAACCGCTCTTAGTACCGTAGCATTTGTTTTGTTTGCCATTTTCGTTTATTGTTTCTTACCTGATGATTACTAATGTGAGCCGAAAGCTTGTGTTTTAGATTAAAGTTTTTAAATATTGAAAAAAATAAGAGTATATGAAGATACATACTTATTGTAATTCTACTGTGTAGATAACTTGAATATATAAGTATTTTACATTTTTATAAATTTATATATGCATTACTGTTTCTATCTCCTCTCTTGTGTAACTCATATGTTATGCTACTAGTAAAACTCTTGATATGTAGGAAGAAATGTGGTTATATATTTCTTTAATTATATTAAAGGTATATGTGTGAGGTACCTCATATATGTTGAATATATGTGTTTGATGTATTTAAGTCTATATTGACATATATATTTGTAAACTATTCTCCCATGCAACTAATATGATTTCAAGGTATAGAAACGTATTTGAAGTGATGAAGAGGTGTTATCACTTTATTATTTGTTGTATTCTACTGTGTGAGGTAAGTTATGGTTCTTGTATACAATAGATGTTTTATTAACTTTAGATTTATATTAATTTATTTTAAATTAATTTATATAAATTTATTAACTTTAAATTTTCATAAGTATATTTTCATGTCGTTTGTTTTGCATGTAAAAACTGTTTTCAGGTATATGGTATATCGAGATCTATGTTTACAACCTTCTTTTAATTTGACTATGTGAGGTAACATATAACATTTGAATTTAATGATATTTAAATGCCTATTTTATAGCTGTTCTATATTACCAATTAAATCAAATGATAAAGGAATGGAAACCCTTTTGAGGATTATGAAGACGTATGATTACATCCTGATTTCAATTCTGTTTTATGAGGAAACATTGAATTTGGAATTGCTAAATAGGTAAGTGTTCTATGATTTATAAGACAACGCTTACATAACTATTCATATTCACTGTTTCGTGTAATTAATATGACTATGGGGGTAGAAATAGTATGATGTGTATATACAAATATGATTATTCTTATTTTAGTTATAATTTGTATTTTGCCATATAGTTGTTAAGTAGGTATGTGTTCTAAGATGTGCATGTCGACATTTACATAGTTATTTCTATTCTACTCATTTATGTAACTTATGTGATTATGGGGCTAGATATGCTATGATGTATGTAACATGTATTATTATTCTTATTTTATTTATAATTTGTATATTGCCTTATAGATGTTAAGTAGGTATGTATTTATGATCTGTATGTCAACATTTACATAGCTATTTTTAATCTGCTCTTTTATGTAACTTATGTGATTATGGGGTTAGATATTGTATGATGTATATAATAATGTATGATTATTCTTATTTCATTTATAATTTGTATATTACCTTATAGTTTTAAGTAGGTATGTGTTTTGTTATCCATATGTCAACATTTACATAGCTATTTCTATTCTACTCTATGATGTTAATCTTTAAGTTAGTCAGGGGAGAGGGGCACATTTAGTCAGGGGGGGTCCTGGGGCTTGGGTGGCTACCAGGCGGGTCCGCAGGTGGTGGATAGCGGAAGGCCCTGTACGACCCGTTCGCTATGAGGGTAACCCCGATAGTTAATAAGGGGTCCCGAACCAACCCCTCTCAAGCCACGTTTTAACATCATACAAGTTCAAATAACTGAAAATGTAACTCAGTTTTTAATGAGTACCCCGAACAGCACTCATCTGACATTTTTTGTCAACTTTTCATAGGATTTGGTTTTTAACTAGTTTCTTGTGTTTCGTAACTATTATTTTATTTACAGGTAAATAATCCACACAATAGTCCAAAGAATTATTAGATGAATGTTACCATTTTAACAAATCAAGAACAACAGTAAACCTTCTTCTGAACTTAAGACTTCATTGATCTGTGTTTTATGATGTCTATGTCAATATTTACATACCTATTTCTAATCTACTCTATTATGTAACTTATGTGATTTTGGGGCTAGGAATGGTATGATGTATATAATCATGTATCATTATTCCTATTTTATTTATAATTCGAATATTGCCTTATAGATGTTAAGTAGGTATGTATTTATGATCTGTATGCCAACATTTACATAGCTACTTCTATTCTACCCTATTATGTAACTTATGTGATTATTGGGCTAGATATGGTATGATATATATAGTCATGTATTATTATTCTTATTTTAGTTATAATGTTTATTTTGCCTTATAGTTGTTAAGTAGGTATGTATTTATGATCTGTATGTCAATATTTACATGGCTATTTCTATTCTACCCTATTATGTAACTTATGTGATTAAGGGGCTAGAAATGGTATGATGTATATGGTCATGTAAGATTATTCTTATTTTAGTTATAATTTTTATTTTGCCTTAAAGTTTTTAAGTAGGTATGTGTTTTTTGATGTCTATGTCAACATTTATAAAGCTATATCTATTCTACTCTGTTATGTAACTGATGTGATTATGGGGCTAGATATGGTGTGATGTTTAGAATCATGTATTATTATTCTTATTTTAGTTATAATGTGTATTTTCCTTATATTTTTAGGTATGTATGTGATTTATGATGTCTATGTCAATATTTACATAGTTATCTCTATTCTACTGTATGATGTATATCAATAAGTTAGTCAGGGGCGGGTCGAGGGGCACATTTAGCCATGAGGGGGGGTCCTGGGGATTGGGTGGCTACCAGGCGGGTCCGCAGGTGGTGGATAGCTGAAGGCCCTGTACAACCTGTTCGCTATCAGGGTAGCCCCGAATAGTTAATAAGGAGCCCAAGCCACTTTTTTAACATCATACAATTTTATATAACTGAAAATGGAACTCAGTTTTTAATGAGTGGATGGACAGCATTCATCTGACATTTTCTGACAAATTTTCAGTGGATTTAGTTTTTAACCGGTTTGTTGTGTTTCTTAACTATTATTTTATTTACAGATAAATAGTCCACACACAATAGTCCAAACAATTAATAATTATTGTTATTTTTTTCAGCAAGCATGATCAACTGTAAACCTTCTTCTGAACTTAAGACTTCATTAAGTGCTCATGGTAGTATCAGAGCATACCTCCATAGATTTAGCATCACGACTGTATTCTCCTACGTACCTGCCTTTTCTTAACTCAACATTGATGTAAACGTCTCCCAAACATGGGCACATATTATTCTTTATTGATCAATATTTGATATGGAATGGCCTTTGTTAATTCAACATACGATTTTTGATCCTACCCTGACTTGGCCACCTAGAGTGAGCATATTTATGTCAAAACATATGATACCTTGTACAATTCTTTTTACATACAAAAAATTCTTTCTACATTCTTGTACAATATTTTGTATATTGATTTTTGTTCCATGTCAAATGATGATTTAGTAGTACATAAATTATTTTAATTGAATTCCGTGTGGAGCAGTTGGAGAGACTAAATTGTGACTTCTGGAGGTGCTTGACCTCCACTGGTTGAACCTATGCTAAATGAAAGCCTGGTCACAACCTTCAAGGAATTAATGAAAAAATATTTTAACATGCCAAATCAGGTATTCTGTAATTTAATCTTTCCGTGTTTTATTGCCATTATCTTAGTATTACTATCATATTGTAATTATTATAGTTATTACCAGTCCAGTATTACTATCATTATATTCTTATTTATATTATTATGATTATATAGTTATTAATATAATTATTATGTTTATTATTATCTAGTAAGGTGATCATTATATGATTATAGTATTATTTTTCGTACTTCCTCTTATATTATTGTAAAGCCATTATTGATGTCAAGAAGAATGAGGATTATTATTGCATTAGTGTAGATGGTCATTAATGTAATGCCTTTGGTGGGGCATGTAGATCAGTGTATAAAAGAAAAAATAATTAATAGATTCATATTGTTATTAATGTTATTAACACTCTTTTTTGTTCTAATAGTTTTTTTATTATATGATTACAAAATTTGGCGTGGTCTACACTCAAGTAAAACACTAGATTTGTGATGGGAGACTTAACATTAGCAGGTCTTATATGGCAGTTCTGATTAGAGTAACTATATAAGAATGCTTAAGCATTTTATTTTATTCAAAGCACTGTAACATTTATATTTTGCACCTGGATTTAGCTGTTTCAAAATTGAGGTAGGTATGTATTAGTCCCCAAAATCTCAAGCTAGTTCTTTAAAGTAAGAGAACAGAACTTTATTACCGTAATCTGAAGAATCTTTGTACCGAATATAAAGGACTCACGTGTGCCTTTACCTTTATATCCTTTAGAACTTTTTTCTTTCCTCTGTATTTTCATTTGTCATTTTTACATTAATATAAGTAAAGTATAGTGATCGTGAAAAAATTTGATCTCGAGATTTTGACGGACTTGGTTTGACGTCCCAGAAATCGTTTAACGATGTTTTTTCGATGATATCTGTATGTATGGGTGGGTGGGTGGGGATGTTATCATTGCTTGTTACCGCGCTACGGTCCAGAATCTCTGATGGATCAAGTTGATATTTTACAAAAAAATGGGCCCAAAGTGTAGATGATCCCTATTGTTTGGGAGGAATTATGCATGTTGGGAAAGTCACTTTTTTGGCCAAAAACCAGTTTCTAGAACATTTTTTTCTCTTAAACTGCATATTTTTTTTTCGATAAAATAAACATTTTGACTTATAATTCAATCTCAAAGCTTGTGAGAGCCATACAAGCCATACCGTTACACGGATCATGAAAATTTGACCAAAATGGAACAAAAAGTTAGCAGTTCAAAAAAAAAAAAATTCATGAAATTTCAATTATGGCAAAGAGCAATAATGCTATAAAAACTGTTTGTTTATCCCAGACTAAGGGATCACCAGCTATACTTGTCGAGTTTTTGATACTTTTTTACAATGTTTACATTGACTTAGAATTTTTTTCAGTGAATTCACCGAAATAATATAATGTTTAGAGGTATAATGAAAATGTTTAAATGATTTAACGACTTACATGTGAAGTAAGAAGAATTAAATTCATATATGTAAAAAATCAACAATAGAGCATATGAAACATATAATTTCTGATTCTTTTTATGGTACGATGGGTTTGTCTAACAAAATGTTCTAATCAATCTATATGTTGCACTATCCTACAAAGGTTAATATCAGATGCTGATTTTTTTACGTTTTTGAATAACATTATTATTGGGTAATATTGAAGTTTTTGGAATGAACTTTTTCATCCTATAGAAGAACTTCTATGTTTTTGTCTAAGTTCCAGTTTTTTCACTGTTCTAGTCTAATAGTTCATACCATTATTTTTAAAAATTTCAAGCTTCCAGGTTTTAAATTTAAAATTATACAGAGAAGTCGTCTTTGAACTTGATTTAAGAATGGAAAAGTGGCTAATTACCAATGTATTTTTTCTCAATATACATTTATAGCAAACTTATAACAGAGTACAGCACGTGGGAAAAAATAACATTAGCTCAGAGTAAATTGGTTTTTATGAATTTTGACTAAAGGAAAGAAAAATAAGTTTTTAAAAAACTCTAGCATGCCATAAATTTCCAGTATAATAATTTGATGAAAGACCAAAAATGTAGAACATTATTCAGAATTTAAAAAAAAATCTTTTAAAAATAATAAATGAAATTATCCCATATCTTAAATTAAAAATTATCTGAAAACGACATTTTTTCTACATGTTTTGGACATTTCAGGCAAAAACTTTACAATGTTTTTAAAATACTTAAAATATTTTCAAGTTCTAAATGGGAAAATTTCTTTGAAGTATTACATGTAGAAGGAGGTCAGATAAACTGTATAAGAGATCCACGGGCTGTTGGAACAAAAGCCATGCTCTCTTGTAGGAAATTATTTCGTATGAGCAAATTTTCACTTTGGCTTTTCATAATGTTATTACTGCTCTAGTTATACTAATGACTGTATATCCATTGATTGTGTGACATACAAAAAAGGCATATCTATTAATAAGTGGATCAATCACTATCTGTACTACCTCGGTAATGAAAGACTAATAAATATCTCCCATTTAGACGATTATATTATGCTTAAATCACACATTATACATTATATACCCAAGAAGTTTGATATTAAGTTTACTTATAGTAAAGTTGAGTGTAGGCCACTCCAGATTTTTTTTTCATGATATGTGGAGGGTTGGGAAAGTATCCAAAACTTTATAAACACGTTTGGGTAATATTGGGGAATAATTACAGTCCAAAGTGTAGTAAATTGTCCATTTACATTAAGTAAATCACTTCTTTGTTTCATGTATAATATAAAAAACACATATAAATATTTGATTTCATAAGGAAATATAAAAAATAGATGATAATTCAATTAATTCATTATATTATAAATAAAGTAAATAACTCATTTAAACACATATACAGAAGAATTTTTCACTAAAATATTGTAATGGGTTCTATTTTAAATTTAATATTAGAAATGATAATCATAAGAAATCAACTGAAGATATTTTACATGACCATTTACAACGTGTTTATGTAATTTATTTGTCTCCGTTAAATAGTTTTTAAATATAGAATTTTGTTGGAATAGGCAATAAATGGATTTTATTGATTAATAGAAATAATAAATCATAAAGAAAGTAGTATCTGTAAGCAGATGAATTACAAGGAAGCAGACTCTAGACGAGGGTGCAGCAGACAGAGTTGGCGGGGCAGTCGTTGCTAGGAACTTGAACTCTGGGGTGACAACTGGCCATACACTCGCCACCCTTGTTCTGACAACCCATCTCGGACTTGGGCACTAAAACAATTCAAATCAATTTAGGCCACTCCACAGCTTTTTTTGACTCAATACTCAGTGTCATCTAATGATACTCAGATATATCACTTTATAATACAGTTTGAAATATACAGCATATCCAATCATTCCTGTGCAATTTAATATACATCAAGAATGAAAGTATACACGTATTCAACCATGAATATGTCTCAGTAACTCCTTGAGAGATTGCTCCGAATTCTTTTAATTAGTTCAGTTCCATAGGAAAAGTATATGGGTAGTTAATGTTCCTAATATATTTTACATATACATATAAAGACAACCTATTTCATACACTTCATTGTAAGGAAAAACATGAAAATAAACATGAAATAAACAACAAAAGTTTCTTAACAAACTACATATTAACGTAGAATAGGAAAAAAAACTCATAGTCTCTTCAGATGATTATTTAATCATCAAAAACTTTTGAGACTGCAAGTGAGTTTCTCTCTTTTGTTTATTATTATGTATGTAATATAATATTATACTTACAATTATTATTATTTTATTATCTTTTCATATATATATATATATATATATATATATATATATATTATATATATATGTATATTTACTATGAAAAAACGATCCAAAAACGCACTGTTGCAGAAATGGTTGCAGACTGTAATAGTGTGTTTTTAGTTTATTATTGTTCCTTTACCTATATTGAACTATATATATGTTCCACAGTAGACTATAGATGCAGAGTAAATGGACGAAAGCACTTACTCTGATTGGAACTGTGTTTGTCCCTTTACTCTGTACCTATATTTTACTGTAAAACATTTGTTCTCCTTTGTGGATCGTTACCAGAAGATATGTGATATAACCGGAAGGCCTCTTCAACCAAAATGTTTTTAAGGTTTAATTTGATTTTGTTTAGCAAATGTTATGAATAATACTGATGCATAGAATTATAGAAGTGGTTATCTGAACTATGACACCCGTCAACTCCATTATATCAAACGATTGGTTGCAAATGCTATCCTACTATGTCAACAAGCTATAAAGAAACATTGGCCACGACCTTATGCGTTAGCCGGATTGTTTATCGGAATATTTTTCAAGAAATATTGGCAATCTCTCTTTCTTTTGTGACAGGCTTTTTATTTACCATACCTGAAATTGTATCAATAAATTTATCTTGAACACCTTTAAAACGTATCCAGTCAGATCAGCAGTGTGTATTCAAATTTATTCCACCAACGAAAATACGCCAAGTGGTTCTGATGACTAATTTTACTATCCTTTTGCATCTTTGGGACGTTTATATTTCTTCCTGTATTCTGAAGGATGGTATATTTTCTGTTCTCTTCTTGCTTTCTGTCTTGCTTTGAGCAATTCAGATATTTCTGATATTTCCGCACTCTACCAAATGTCTCGCCTTATCCTGTTTCTTGTTTTAGACATCTGTAGGTTTTTCCAAATAGCGGTTATTATTACTCCGTCTCAGTGACAGTCACTTGTGTGAAAGAGATGCATGTTTCTTTAAATTAAATGATTTTGGTCCTCCTTGGATGATTTTATCTACCGGTCTCTCCTACTGCTTATTATTTTACTGTTGATTCAATGATCATGGTTGCCATATGCAAGGATATGCAGATGGCGTTGCTGTTATAAGAAGATGAACTGTTGATGGTACTGTCTTTGAACTTGTTTAGCCTGCTCTCTAACTTATTGAAAAATGAGTAAATTGAATAGTTTTTAAATAAAAACTCAGCTCAAAAGGTCCTTAAGCCGTTCTCAAAACCAAGAAAAAGTAGGAATCAAAGGTATTTTTATTCAAATTATTCAAAACACTAAGACAGATCTCCCAAACTTATAGAAATATCTGAATTCAATTTTGATTGAAGACTAAACCTGAAAATCCGTGTAACAGAACTTTGGATAAGGTCTGAAACTGCTGGACCTTGGAATCTTAACCAAACATCTTAATTTGCTATGTACTGATGTGATATGACCGATTGTATCATATGTTTCGGTAGTCTTTTATTCATAGGTAAGTGAAAAATGTAACTAAACTAGCAGCCTTAATAAACCATAAGATAAGTCTGTTCAAGTGTAACAAAAGTACTAACTACCTGTATTACATCCAGCTTTGAAAAGTTAGCTTTATTTTTTTAGATAAATTTATTAAAAGTAAAGTCATCTGTAATCAACTGAGACTGCTTACAAAATTGTTTCTATGAGAGGTCAAATGTTCAAAAATGTACCACAACCAAACATTAATAAATTGGTTTATATGTTGCTAGGACAATATCCCTCAAAGAATTTTGTTTAGTGTTCTACTAAAGAGTCACAAATAATATCAAATTTTGAGAAAGATGTTCTAGCCAGGTACACTTTAGATCAAAAATTAATGACGAACCACATTTGGTATTGTAAGACAAATATTAACATTTCCAAAGTCAGCCAGGATAATCTGTTTTGATATTAAGGCGTATACCCAGCTTTTCAGCCATATCATGAATAATAGCAGAACAGATCGATGCCTTTTTTACGTGAAAACTCTTTCGCCGCATCTCGGGGACAAAAGCCCTAGCCGAAGATAGAGGCAAAACAGCCTCCGAGATACGCCCGAGGTGGACCATACGGAGGCGAGTTTCCACGACACCACATCAAGCGAAGAAAAACTACTAAAAAAGTTATAAAACAACAAACTATGGCTTCATCCAAATTTCATCAAAACGCAAATCAAAAAACTAGCTCCTAGTCAAACAAAACAAAAACAAACACACTTCAGTATCATAAGCTCAAATTTTTAAGCCAATCTTGGAGGTGTTGTCCCCTTTGATCGTCTAATTTTTCTTATTCCATTTATATACATAAGAAAATCTTTTCTATAGTCAGCGCACCTCTATACGTCTCTGCCACAAACAGGAGGAACCACAAACATCCACGAAATAATACTTGTAATGAAGATGAGACAATTCATAGTTCATAATTCAAAATTACTTGGGCAATGGCTCATCTCTCATCAGAGTCCGGCCAGTAAGCAAACGTTAACTCACATTTGGTTGGGTACTTGTATACATGAGAATGCTGTAGAATGAAGCAGTCAACTAGCTCGAAAATGGTATTTCCTGAACACACTTTGTGTTGTTTAAACCCTTATAGATAATACTAACTAGCTTCCTCATGTATGCAGTTAATGAATTGATAAAAAGGAAGTAGATAAAACTTAACTTATCTAATTTTATCATTTAAACTCAATCTAACTGGATATGAATTTGGAAAGAAAAGTGGATATAGTCATATTAAAATAAAACAAACTCAACTGATTGTTAACGAGTTTGATATTATGTTTATTTACCACAGCAAAGAGTAGCCACTCTAGATTTTTTCGTTAAAGAATGATTACAATGTATATGATAATAAATCACTTATACTGGATTTTATTTCACTCACCATCTCTACTTTTTTGGCCCTATAATAATAATAAAATACAGAAACAAATAAAACTTGTAGTAAATAAACATAATTCTAACAACTAAATTATAAAACTAAATGATTAAGGCAAGAGCTTTTCGAGACTTTTCCCATTACCAAGTACTGACAAGGACAGGTAAATACAAGCACTAATGTCTCACAATATTCGGACAACACTAAATTCAAAAGTTAGAAGATAACTTACTTAAATTATACCTTTTCTTAGTATTATAAGTTTGAAAACCTACCTTGAAAGATATGCCAATCATTCAAGTGTATAAGCTAAAAGTGAATAAATTATGCATAACTGGTTGAGTGAGTTGGCAAATATCATTTATCGATTTTAAGAAATTGTCAGAATAGTTGAGAATAATTCATCTTACGGCCGTAGCAGCATTCAACTCCAAGTCTGTTTTGTTCTGGACAGAGACCTTTCTGCTCCGTAATCAAACCATCGGGACAATCTGAAGACAACATGCACAGGCCTCCTTTTCTGTTGCACGGTTCCTCTTGAAGAAACGCTGTAACATTCAAAACAACAATACAAAGAATATAAAGTTTGAAAATATCAATAAAAACATACTCCGTCGCAGCCAAAAGCATTGTAAGAAGTATTGTCTCTATTATAATTCATAAAGGAATATCATTAATTAGAAGTTTTAGGAAAAAGAATATTCTAAAAAATGTACAATAAAACAAAACTTACAGAAAAATTTGTTCTAAACGAGTAAAACCCTGTTTTGGATCTGATAAATTATTAGATTTCCGTCATAATTGAATGAACTGACAAATTAAATGAGTTTGATAAGTGATGAGTTCGAAAGCATATTTGGAAATAGTAAAGTTAAGTGTTGGTCACTCTAAATTTTCCTAAATTAGAAAAGGTTTTTGAAAATATTTAATCATTTTAAAAATTTAAGGAAAATGTATGTGTCGTGGAAAAGAAATAAGTCAGTGTTACTCCTTTGATTATCTTTTATTGGAAAAAATTCTTCAAACTGTGGATTCGACTTTATACCTCGCGTGACAGAGGGTAGGGGTTTTTTAAAGGGTTTTTACTTCAAAATAAATGAATAGTAATTTATAATGATTTTTGTTTAATTCAAAAGTGATTAATGGTAATTTATTTCAATTTAATAAAATCGATGCTTAGGAGTTTATACTCTGTTCTTTATACTGAACTACTGCAGCCTACGTTTAGTAAAATAGGCAAATACGGTATATGTGGTGCAGGTTTTGACGATCAGTTTGGTAGGTTAGAGAAATTAATGAATAATGCTGCACAGATAATGTAGATTGTGGATGATGCCAACTTAAATTCTTGGACTCGTTTACTGTGAATTACTCTTACTTAACTAATTTATTTTAAAAGCATATTACTTTCGTGTTCACAAAACATTTTCGTGAGCCTTCTTGAAAAGTAACACTGGTCACTTACTACAAAAACCCACCTGTGATTAGCCTGTTAATAAAAAATAATAACAAATTCAAAAACTCACCTTTAAAGGAAACAAATCTAGTGTACGAGTACACATGCACTGATGGGGACTGTGAAACCCAAAAACTCTCTTACATTGTATGACTACCACCTCCCTAACAAGAAGGCTCACCATGTACTTAATGACCGGAGGAGAACCCACAAAGCATATACAAGATAAACACAACGTTAAATTGACCCGAATCACTTTTCAAGTGATCAAAGCCTTGCAGACAATTTAATCTGCCCAAAGCCTTAGGATATAAAAAATAATAACAGTATATTTATGTGGAAAAATTCTTTAAATAAATTTAAATGTATTATTAAAATGATAATATGTACCTGTAAAACACAATGACGTATTCATTGGTTTTGTTTTATCTATGAAGTTGGTACTATTGTGCAGGTGACAAACTATTTAATTCATGAACATCTTGACACAGATTCACTTCTGATGTTTTAGCAATTATTTTGTGTCAGTCTACTAAATGAAGAAATAAGCTAAAGAACGAAATTACATAACAATAATATTTAATTATCAGTAATCAATTAAAAAGTTTTAATAAAGTAAAAGTATTTAAAAATATTTATTGGAACATGATACAAAATGTGGGTCAAACAGCGAAATGTGTTAGTTATTGAATACCTGACGTGAATTCTACTTAATAATGTATGTTGCTGTATATAACATACAGTTTATGAATATATAGCTGACCTATTTAAACCAGTAAGTCCAATGAAGTATAATAATTCGTTTATATTAAGTTTATAACATAATGATGAACTATTTGGCTTAAAGTCATAATTCGTCAAGGCTGTGATGAATGGAGAGATCGGCATTGACAGTAAGAAGCCCCATCAGTCAAGTGAATGTCCATGAAAATCAGCTTTCGAAATAATCAGAACGTGCGTGAATTCAAAATGAATCCACTCAACTCTCAAGTGGAACAATAAAGGCCACTAGCGACTTTCATCAAACAATGATGCTTGTACAATCCTTCTCAAACAGCTATGAATCCAACTGCATTCACTTTTTGAAAGTAATATTCGTAATATCTATTACACGCTATAATTATATTCAGTGAAGAAACCCTAAGTGTCGTGAAGAATCATCAAATATTTTATGGTTAAAATAAATGTTGTAATTTGGTGGTTAGTACTATGGAATTGGATTATTTCATTCATTTCAATGAAAATAATCCAATTAGGACAAGTTCGTAAAATAGACATAACTGAAGTAATACTTACAAGTAGTTAATTCCTAAAGAAAATTAGGTTGACAGATTAAATTTCCGAAGCATCTTTTTTTTTTCTTAAATAAAACAATGTTAAACTTTTATGTTATGGTGGAGGTTATAATGTAATAATTTTTTTTGCTTAACATTTCTAAAAACATACAACATATAATGATTTATCAAACCTTCAAAACAATTTACGACCTTTTATTGTTGCATACCCTTAGAGAATTTTTAAATTTCTGCTATCTGTAAATTTTCTAATAGTGTCTTTAATAGGAAGTATGTCATATATGTGTAGGATTTAATGACCATGAGGAAGGTACTCACTGAAGAGAACGACATTTCAAAGGGCATACAAAATATATCAGTAAGTTGTCTAATTTCATTAACTTAAGTTCCAACATGGATTTCTGGTGATATATAAAATTTGTCACATATCATCCAATACGTTTTTGAACAGGATGAATTTTTCTTGAAAAATTATTGACTGCTAATAAGTAAGAAGGTAGTGTTAAAATTAAATCTGAACTATAGCGATCTCATCACAGACTGGCTTTGACTTGAAACTTTTTCAAAGGAATAAAAACCAAATTTTAGCTACAATTGTACTAGATTGTTTATCAATTCAATTTTGCTGATAGTTAATTGGTTCAATTAATACACAAAATATAATTGTCTGAACAATATTCATTATTTTAAGGTATTATAAATAATTCTTATTATAAAATATACTAATGCAATAAAGTGAAGATTATATCGATAAACTTGCAATGTATTCATAAAGGTTCAACATAAACTAGTTTTTATTATAAAACAAACACGTTTCGGAAAATGTTTTTTATACTCTTGTTTATGTGATAATTGAATGATTTTTCATAGCATGATAAAATACCTCATAGTGAGTGACTACGCGACTATAGAAGGAGTAAAATAATTGAAAGAGTGGTAAAATAATGGGATGTTGTTGACTGACTGACCGCTGTGGGCTAGAGAGGAGGCGAGGAGGCAAGTGGCAAGGATCGCCAGGTACTTCATGGTGAGGTCGACTTGTTTGCGCGTCCCCTTAGCCAAGTCTATATAGAGGGGAGGTACTTGCGCAACTCGGCACACTCCATCGCTTTATCAGCTAATTAATTAAAGTACTCGTTAGAGTTGTCTTCCTCTCTAATCTTACATATCAATACTTTTAATGGTAATCTGTTTTTAAAGACATTAACAAATCTTTTAAGTAAACCTATTTTATTCTTAGTTCTTTCGAACTGAAGATAGCTCCATCATGTTTTTTATAATCATTACAGAAACACATTTCTCCCATATTTGTCGCAACATTTCCTCTGAATGTATCATAAATCATTATTATTTAAGATTTTTGCTAACCAAAAAAGATTCATGTGATATTCCACTTACACTTAAGTTTTTCATATTTCCAGGTAATTCCAATAGAACGTGCTAATCTTTCCAGATAGGAAGGATCAGATAAAAATTGTTCATTTTAATCACGATATGTGTAACTTTGAAACATGAAACAGTTAATTAACATGCTTATTTATGTTTATCGAAACATTGTCTTACTTAGGTGGTGTTAAATTGGGTCTCTCAGATCAGGCAGAACATCTGGGGCTTATCCTAGGGAACAAGCATTGGGAAACGTGCCAGGAAGGCCATATATACTCTTTACTCTTGTGGTAGGCCTAGGTTAGACCTATTTTGTTTTATGATGTGATTGTATGGAGGAAAGCCTTGCAAGTGGATATCCACCTCAAAGAATTGGGAAAAGTGTAAAACTTGCAGAAGTTTATATTACTGGATGTGTTAAAACCACCCCAAAATGCTAGATATTATTCTAAATTTAACTGTTTGGGGAACAGTTGGCTGTGAACTCTACCATGAAACTACATGTAGTCAACCCCTGGAGAGAGAACACATTGGTCACTCAACATTGCATCAGGAATAAAGAAACTTGTATCAATTACGTCATCGCAAAACCCTCCTTTGGGAACCGGCATTCTATAATCATCCCTCAAAGGGATGGTTGGAAGGAGGATATGTTCTCAACTGGCAGATCAATTCGGATGTTTACTGATGGATCAAAGCTGTAGAGTAAAATCGGCAAAGTGGCAAATTTTTCGAAATTACTTGATTGGAACTGATGAATCAAATCCAACCAACTTGTCCATGTGGAGCAAATTTCCAAAACTGGCATCATATCTCGTATGAATACCCAGTATACGAAAAAGAAAGGTCCATGTTCAAAAAAGAAATCATTATAGAAGGTGCAAAGTGGCCATGACAGCGAGAAATGATCGCTAATGAAACTGGTAAATTTATAAAATTTATAAATTCTATACACATTGACAATGTGTAGCATATAAGCCTTATAACTGTCATTATGTATTATTATAAGACCTAAAATAGTAATTATAAGAATATCAATAATATAATTATCATAATTTATAATATCAATATTAAGTATTAACCTTGTATATTGTACTTCTTTAAATTTAATTATTTACTAATTAATGACTAATTATATTAAAATTGTTCAAATTATTATAATTTACAAATGAATACCAATTATCTATGTAAAGAAACAGGTGATAAATAGACTCCCTGATTTGGGGGTTATCCAAATCAGAAAAAAAAAATACTGAACTAACATTATTCGTTTATTATACACATTTCCTGTTCTTCAAAATAATTAAAACATTTATATTTTTTGATATGGTATACATGTAAGACTAGAGTTGTTTTGTCGTTGGTAATGAACGTAGACGATTATCGTCAGAGTGTTTAGACGAGGATGCAGCAGACAGAGTTGGCGGAGCAGTCGTTGCTAGGAACTTGGAGTCTGGGGTGACAACTGGCCATACACTCGCCACCCTTGTTGTGACAAGCCATCTCGGACTTGGGCACTAAAACAATGGCAAGCATCTTATGCACTTGCTAGTCTACTAGCTAGGAGTCTAACAACCTTGTCAATGTAATCAACATATCATTAAGACTGCATTGTATTTTATCACCTATAAAATTTAATTAATTACATCTTAAAATCAACATAAAATCAAAATAATAAATTCCCTCTTGGTGCTTAATTTTCTATTTAATCATACAAAATTCCTGCTCCTTAACTCAATAATCATGTCACGAGAATTAGAGCTTACGATCGCATTACTCTGTTTGTTGACATAAATAGAGTATTTTACTCCCACATTTGACATAATACATATCAAATAATCCGTACACTCACCAAAAATCACTAAATATCATTCCTAAGCGTGAGTAAGATACTAAAAGTATATAACTAATATAATAACATATATAATTTTGATATTACTGTATTTTAGTTTAATAATCATAACCACTTTACTAGAATATTGTAACACACAAATTATCTTATATCTGATTTTATAACTATTAAATTAATAACGATAATAAAGATGTCAAATAAATTCAGCAGTAAATGCGTTTTGTAAGCACATTTTATATGATTGAAATAAATAATAGAACACCTATATATTTTGGAATCATAATACACAAATACTAATCCTGTTTGGCCAAACCATTGATTAAAATTATGAGAAAACAACTCAAAAAGATTTTAACTTCTTTTTTTGTTCAGTCAAATGAACTTATTTGATTAATAATTAGTGATTAATTATGGTTTAATTAATTAAGTTAATGATGAATGCCATTCCACATCTTATATCAAAATGAGGCACGAATTATCCAAAGCCATCCACACTAATCAATAAATCAACATGACACCGATGCTAAACTTTCATGGATATGGTTGACTAGTACTGAAGGGGCCAATATATGATCTTGAAGAGAGCGGAAAGATATGTTTAAATTAAAATTTTAAAATTAATATAAAGCAACTAATAGCTTTCTTTGAAATAAGAATACAATATGAGAGGATGTGAATAATCTAAAAATAGATTAATATTAAAGTTATTTTGAAGTTCGAGTATTATTTTCTTTGGACAAAGAATGCAATAGATGGTGATTTCTGTTGTATGAAATTATGAAGAAATAAAATTTACTCTTTTTATGTAATGTCACTAATATATTTTGTTATAGTAGTTGCAGTCAAAATAAATGGTTAGTTAAAGAAGTGAACTTACGGCCGTAGCAGCATTCAACGCCAAGAGCGTTCTGCTCGGGACAGAGACCTTTCACCTGCGACAACAGACCATCGGGGCATTCTGAAGACAGCATGCACATACCTCCCTTCCTGTTGCACGGTTCCTCAGGATGGAACGCTATTTGAAAACAAAACCAGTATGAAAATCAGCTGGAAGTACACACGATATCTGCATGACCCTAGAAAATCAATTTCAAAGACAAACTTATCTTTACTAACTCTGAAGACAAATTATTCATTATTTAAATCGTGAGTTTATTTTCAATGAATAGTTGGTAAACATGAAATATTGAGTGATCTCAAGGACTTGACTTAATGAGAGTTAGAGTTGTATGTTTAAAAGACTGACCGTTGTAGGCAAGGGTGGTTGAGACGAGGCAGACAGCTAACACTACGAGGTACTTCATTATGTTTAATATGTTTATGGCTCTCTGGAGAATTTATATACTGGTGATTTATTTAATCAGTGTTATTTGAAGCACTCATTTCCTTATCAAGTAATTAGTAGGAGGTACTCATTACCAGCTTATCAATTGTAATCATCCTGAAGAGAAGTGTTACATCAGATTGTTTTCAATTAACAGTAAACGTCATTTCATTTTTAAAATCTAAATACGAACATTTTGGCTGTTTGATTAGTTATGCTAGAGTATTACTCATTTCAACTTGTACTGGAAGAGTCAGTGAAAAAATCAATAAAAACCAGTTACTACCATTCCAAGTTTATGGGATCATCAACTTTACTAAATTAATTAGTACAATAAATATGGTGAATTTCTATTTTTACTGACTTCAATCTCGTGATAAACTAATTCTGATATTCTGTAAGTAGCTGTTATATACGGTTGAAATAGAATATATTTGTTTAGTTGTAACTTGAAATATTAAACCAATCACATCGAACTGTTTGAATGTTTTGATAATAGGTTGTAATTTATTAGAGGAAAATTTCTTTTTAACATTAAAATAATAATGAATTATTAGTTGAAATAATTTATATTATTTTATAATAAGTAAACAACAGAGATCTTGAATAAATTCGATTTCGAGATTCTGTAGTATATTCAGAACTGAATATACCACAGGCTGCACTTCTTCAAGTATGAAATTCATATTTTATAAAAAAATTAAGTCTTATAGTGTAGATGTGTCCGATTGTTGTTAGGCAATATTGCATCAAGGAAAAGTTACTTTCTTGGCCAAAATCTGATTTTAGAAAACATTTTTTTCTTCTATACTTCTTCTAAACTATTACATCATTAAAACTTTATCAGTACTTATTTTAAAACTAACAAAAGTTATAACTAAAAAAAACACTCTGATTTTTAAAATAATATTTTTAAAATCACAAGAAAGTATAATTTTTAACCCATGACTGATTTTAAAAACTTGTAGGCATAATACAAGTCACACCGCTTGACGGTTCAAAATGAAATTATACCTAGAAATAGTACTTTTGTTAGGCTGAGCTAAAGAATTTATTTTAAAATTAAATGGCTAAAAAAAAAGTTTTATACTTTCAGAAAATGTATTATCATGCTAAAGGGTTAACTATAGAAGAATGAAATTTTGTGAAAATAATTCATTTAAAATGAGCATTTAATAAAAATAATTTTAAAAATTCCCGACTACCTCAAAGGGCAATATACCTGTACAAACTGATAATTTTTGAAATTTTTGTTAGATATCTTTATATTGACTTAAATTTTTTTAACAAAAATCCAGTCAAGCGGAGTTGCTTTTCTGTTTAGTAAAATAACTTAGAAGATGTTTTCAGGAGTTAATATGAAATATATTAAATATATTAAGATTTAATTCCTAAAATTATAAAAGTAAAGAAAATGAACCATATGTATTGTGATGTTTCCTAAGGTATTATAGATGATTGTCTAACAAAGTGTTATCAAACTACATTGATTGCAAACCCTTCAACAAAACTCAATGTCAGTATACAGCTCTTGGGGTGTTTAAGAACCTCATAAGAAAAAGAAAGGTACTTTTCTGTTCTTTATGAAGAAAAAAGCTACCTACTACTTCAATGATTCAATAAATTTGAAATTTTCTATTAAGTATTATCTTACTAAGAATATCAATGACCTTGAATATTGGAAGAATGATATCAAACAAAAAGTGACAACTGTAAGTTCAATCTGTAACATAAGTTTTTAGTAAATAAGCATCGTCATAAGGGACAACATCCATATCGGATGACAAATCAATTGAGTCAGTTCCAACAATTTGGGATTTGTTACTTACTTGGAGCAAGTAACAAAGTGGAAAATAATTTAATTCTCAAAGGAATCACCATGGACTGCTTCATGGATATTGAAAAGACTTTTGGTAACCGCCCTGTAATGCATTAAATTAGGATTAATATATAGATATATCAATCCATTTACGGATTAGTGAATTACAACAATCAAATCAAAGAGTAATTAAGTTATTTACTATTTTATTAATCACAAGGATAGATAGATGCAATTGTTATTACAGCTATAAAACTATTAATACCTATATCTTATATAGCTATAGACGAATTATTGAATGTTCAGCAAAGGAAAAAGATCTGGATATAATCCTGCTAAAACAGTCCTTAGGCCTTTCTCAAGGAGAAAGAAAGTATATTTCTAAAATGATTTTGTTGAAAAAATATTAAGCTGGACATTCCAAAGACATGGAAGTCCTGTTAGTGTGTTTTTAGTTGAAAGACTGAACTGGAAAAGTTTGTAACAGTTATATCGAGTAATGGCACAAACGGACTGTTCTGCTGTGAGGAAATCTCAGGTACAACATGGGGTCTTAACCACAAATCTACACTATCTACAGAAAATGACTATTTCTTCTGAGGTAAAACTAATGGTATGATATGCACTGGTACTGTGCTATCCTAAGATAAATGAAAAAGGTATCTACATTCAGCATGAAAAGTCATTAAACATCTTTCTTCAGATATTATTAATCATGGAAAATGCAATTTACAGATTATTTAGTTTTGTATGAGTTTGTATAATTCAGATTAATGATTTCAGGTTTCTTATAACTGATAAAATGGATATTATTTTAAAATATTTAAAATGGATATTAAATGAGCTACATTAAATGTATGAAATTATTAAATTAATCATCTGTGAGTCTGATAGTATATAACAGAGCGCTTAATACTGCCTCTTCACTATAACCACAAAAAAATAGAATTGTTCGTCAGCGAGTTTGTTATTTCTCCTTATAATAATATTGAGGGTGGACCACTCAAATCCTATAAAATATATTTTATATTTATTGTGTATAGTTTATGTACGAAATTGAAAATAAAATTAAAAATTCTCTATAATACTTCCTTTTAATTTTCTATATTTTTATTACCTCTCTCAAATGATAACAAATCTAATTGACTACACAATTAGTTACCTAAACTCTACTTCATTATTAGAATTCCATCAGAATTATAATTTCTCTCATTGTTGGTTTGATTAATATCTGTGAATGAATGTTACAAAACTAACTGATAAATTATGGATTCCGGTCCTATTTTACTATTAACAATTTTGTTTGCTGAATAAGAGGATCATAAGGGGTTACATGTAAAAATATTGCAAGTGATGTGTGGTGAACTAGAAAATATAATTAATTATAATATGTTGAATAAAATTTAATTGTTGGTAATAATTTCGTCTAATAATGAATTAACATGTAGATTAAAACAATGATTGTTTAGAATAGAAGATATTCAAAAAGCGTGCCTTCTTTTAGCAATAATTTATAAAAATCAATCACATTTATTTAAAAAGTGCTAGAAAAATATAAAATATAGAATAAAAATTATTTCAACTTTATGGATTTAATATTCAATGTTCAGCAAAATAGATTTTGATTGAAATTAAATACAAAAAAAGATGAATATTCCATTAAGCAGGCAAAGAATAACAGGAATTATAACAAAAGAAATCATAGCCATAATTATTTCCCAACAGTTTAATGAATCACTTATCAAGTCACTTATCAAGGTCTGTGTAATCATAACGGCTTGTCAGTAACTGATAATGACCGTAAAAGCATTTGTTATCATCTCATGGCGTGTTATCATTCAAGGTGTAGGCTACAACTCTCTAGGTTATCTTGGTCTTCTATTAATAAGATGTTTCTGTAAATAAATATAAGTCATGGCCTTGGTGTACTTGTGGGATGACAGAATAAAACATTAGGAAGTACCCCATAATTTTTAAGGTTTTAGTGCTGCGGTAATTCATTAACATGTTACTCAAGTTTCTGTCGAAGTGCAGTGCCAATAACAGTGCTCGTCCATTGTATTCGTCTTTCTTCAAAACCTGTGATTTATTTGAGTCAAATGTACACAATGGTGATTCACTGCCGCGTGAAGCTAAAGTTATAATATGTGGAGGAGGCGTTGTTGGTGCTTCTGTGGCATACTACCTTGCACAGATGGGATGGGGAAACGAGACCATTCTTTTGGAGCAAGCAAAGTAAACCAAGTTATGAAACATATCATGCTACAAATTTATTACATGATTACATTGAACAAACATCTGTTGGTTTGCATTGTTTTAGGCTCGGAGGAGGTCCAATATGGCATTCGTCTGGACTAGTGGGAGTTTTCAAACCGACTCTGGCTCAGGTAAGAATGTGCCAGACAACAATGGATTTGATTCAAGAATTAGAATCTCAAGGACTTCCTACGGGTTGGAAGAAATGCGGAAGTCTCAATCTTGCTAGAACCAACGATAGAATGACTCTGTTTCGTAGAATGAAAGACCAATCTGTGTTTGTAATTATTGAACTGTTCTTAAATATTGCATCCTTTCACATCTGATCATTTTTTTAGTTTATGTTTACGATTTCAGCTCATGGAAAATTGACTGTGATATTATTACTCCAATAGAAGCTAAGAAGAAATGTCCATTACTGCGCATAGATGACCTTCGAGGTGCTTTATGGATTCCTGGGGATGGAGTTGGTGATCCTTATAAAATGTGCCTCTCTCTTTTGAGAGTTGCTTCTGAAAAGGGTACTAGTACCTTTAAAATATAATATAATGTCGGCGGTATTAGGATTATCATCATGATCATAATGTAATCATATTAGTAAAAAATCTAAATATTCACACACAATTCACTTCTTATTTTAAATCTGAAAACATTTTTGAATTAATACAGAAACAACAAAACGTGTATAGTTCATGATGGACAACTACTCGAACTTGCTTATAAATTTAAGCTTATATTTTATGAAATTTTTGAGCATATAAGTTTAATGACTTTCTTAAAATTAACCCTCTTTGAGGTGTTATAATCTTTTTTCTGAAATATGTTCTAGGAGTTCGAATGTATGAAATGTGCTCAGTAGAAAAAGTGAAATCGGCTGATGGTAAAGTACGTAAAGTTGTAACTAATCGGGGAGAAATTGAATGTTCTGCTTTTGTAAATTGTGGAGGATTCTGGGCAAGGCCTCTTGGTAATTTATGTGAACCCCCAGTCAAAATACCTCTCCATGCAGTGGAACACCATTATCTTCATACGCAAAGCATCCCAGGGCTAGATCCAGCAATGCCTGGTATGATTCATTTTTTTTATTCACAAATTCATAAATTTATCATGTTTAGAGTGTAGTGATAAGTAGAATTAATTAAATGAGTTCGCAATTTTTAATTGCCATCTTATTGATTCTTAAATTAGTCTCATTCAACAGAACGTTATGCTAATAATATATGTTTAATGTTATTACCATAATATGACACTTATATATAACACAGTGTCATTAGTTTCATGTAGATTTTTACATTCAATTTTGTGATGATAGTAAAATGACTCACAATCGAATTGATAAGTCACCAAAATTTGTGTCTATAAATGGTGCAACAAGTTATCATTTTAATCAACAAATGATTTCTTAAGGAAAAAATTAAATCACTCCAAACAACTAAGATCCTTATATTTCGTTTCGAAATTACGGATCTTTTCGTGAAATATTTTTCATTTCTTTTCACGAAAAAATGTTTCATAACCTAGAAGTTAAACTATAAAAAAATGGCCTTGTTTTGTTTAAATTCTAGTTGTTGAAATGCAGATAGAATGATCTCTAAATTACTTTGGTAATTTAATGTGAATATTAAAACTTTTAGAAGTCTAGATTTTAGGCACAAAAGACATTCTTTATATTTATAAAAACCCAGTGTATCTGTATGTCTTTATTATGTTATTTAAAGAAATAACTTTAGTCTAAGGGTTCTAAGAGAATAATAACACAACATTTGGTTTTTATGTCTTCTTGAATAGGTAGCGTTTTAAATACGTTATCATTAATAAACTTACAACTTAATTATGCACGGATGTTTGATCTTATTTTCATTAAAGTTAAAAGTAACCAATCAAGTAATCAGTTTTAGGATATGAGGGTCATACGTTTTATCCAAGGCGTGTTGTCTTCTGTCGTGCGGCCTGTTTGTCCGTGTTTGTCATCCATGTTTGTCAAAAACTGGTTAACAATGTAAATATGATTATAAGCAAATGACTCTTCTTTTATTCTTTTGACTTCCATGGAATAAAAATTAATATATCATCCTTTTTCTGTTCATAACTAATATAATATACTGAGACGTGGTAGTTCATTTCTTTTTTTACCAAAGACTTGACTGGTGTTCCCATTAAACAACAGTTAGATAAATTGGAGTAACTAATATGGTGCATAAATTACATGTAACATTGTTAATCACTACGAAGGCCTTCAATAAAGAACGTTCATTGAACATTTACAGTAAATATTTTAAAAATGATTGATAACTATATTTATAATGCTTAAGTGTCTCTGTGTCTATTAGACCTGTAAAAGTGGTACAATGACTCCAATTTAAATGGTAGAGGTCTTAGTAGCTTAAAAATTATATGTGTTAACTATTATTGTAAAAAAACCTCGAAAAACAAGTCAATATAATTTAAAAGAGGTGTGTGTACCATTAATTTTTTTTTATATATCCAGAAGTTTACGAACACGATACAGTCGTCAATGTTTGACAGATCATCAAACCAATAAATAGTTTGATGGTATAGCGAAAAATGGTTGATGTTGGGTATAGATCATCTGTATCCTTTCATATTTCTCATGGGAAGTCCACTTTATTGTCCACTGTGCATTAATAAAAACCATTTTTCTTTTCCTAATACTGCCAACTCTAGAGCTTTAAAATTTTGCAGTTACTACAGAACTGAATTGATAAGAACATAAACTAAAAAAAGTTCGATTAACTTTTGATTTGATTTTTTTTACAAAAAATTTAGTTTGGCTCAAAAATGTTGACTCATGATTGAATTGGAAACTTATGAACATGATACAGATAATCCCTTTTGACAGATTATAATGAAATTCATCATAAAAATAGTTCCTAATAAGAAAATGAGCTATACAGTTTTTTGGGAAAGGTAGATAATAGAAAAGGTGATTTTTTTAAATGTAATGTGAATTTAGAAAATATTTGTTCGCCCTTAACGACAAATATTACAATATTAAAACTTCGTGTATGATGTCTGCCAACAATTATATGATATGAAAAAAACTCATTATTTTTCTCAATGATTACCATACTATACTTGTATTAAAGTAAAAAATGTTTTATTCATATAGAGTTATTGTTCCAACGAGTGTTAATAATAATTCGATTGTGTTTTAGAAAGAGCTACTATTTAAAAAACTTGACCGTTCACATAGTCTTAAGAGTAATCATGTTTGGAATGATTTCTGTTAAAAAGAAATGGAGTATTCATGTGAAGTTAGCAAATCCAGTGTGGTTTAGAAAGCATTACTAATGCAAAAAAGTAGCATTCATATATTGGTGATCTTGAAGTAAGAGTTGTTTGGAAAAATTGTGCATTCATGTAGCGTTATTGAGTAGTTTTAGAAAGAGTTACAGTTTAAAAATAGCATTCACGTAGTGTTATTGTTGAATCAAATGTTCAAAAAGTTACTATTGAAAAGTACATTCATATATCGTTATTGTTTTAGTAATGTTTGAAATGAGTAAGAATTGAAACAAGTGACTGCAGGTGAAACGTAATAATTATCTTGTTTATTCAACACTAGTCAACGTACCCATCTTTGACGGAGTAACAAATTCGATTATACATGTAATTCCAAAATATCATTAGAAATTATAGAACAGTAGAAAAAATCATTATTAGTACAGTGTTAAGCAAATGCCTCTGTATGCACCACATAGGCTGTCTGTCCTTCAGGTTTATGAAAGAACAAAGAGTTGGAACCTCTGACTCTTTGGCAAGCAGACTATGGGCAAAGTTGACCATGTGAGAAAAACTTTGTCTCATTCACTTTAATTCCTGCGGTAGATAGAGTTTCCCCTTGGGACTTAGTTACCGTCATTGCGAAACAGAGGCTGACAGGATATTGATCCTTTCAGTTTCCATATTAGACAGAAATCAGGGTTTTTTACAACCCCAAAAACTATACGTCTGTCATACATTCTTAGACTTAAAATTTATTGATGATGTACATCCAGGTACGAATGTACCTGGATGTACATCATCATTTGTAGGTACAAATAATCAAATGTGGATTTAGTGGATATAGAAACATTTAAGTTTAGATAAATGACACGCTCATAGACTTAATGTTTTGGTTTTTGTAATTTATCAAATGAAAATTCTCAAAATGTCCCATAGTACCCTTATTTTGTGAAATAACTATACAAATCATCATCCTAAAAGAAACAGTTGTTTGACTCTGACGAAGACCGCTTGTTGTGTTTGAAATATCTTAGTCCTTTTTTTCCCATTTCATATTGTGGGTTGATTATATTTATATAACTCATCCAAAAAAAAACTTCAAAAATGAAGTCAAAATGTGTAATCTGTCATAATTGCGAAATCGATTTTTTCATGATTGCTATATTTTATTTTTCTTTATAATGAAGAAAAAAACTATCAATTTAATTTTCTTTTTTTTAGTTTCCTATGGAGGAAGCTGCTAGTTATAAATGAAAGTTCATTAAATTAATGTGGATATTAATGACCTATAATTTAAAACATATATATTCAAAAATGTATTAGGTAGAGGTATATTAAAAGCATCAAAATAAAATTTTCAAATATCATACAACTATATGCAAGAGTACTTTTGTTCCAAGCTTAGACGTTCACTCTTTTTGATAAACTGATGTGTGCGAATTGAGCAATTATTGCTTCATAATTTACTTGGTTTTCAATTGAAGGTTGGGTTTATTTTGTTTCAGTGGTAAGAGACCAGGATGGACATATATATGCCAGAGAGCACAATGGTTGTATGGTTGCGGGAGGTTTTGAACCTGTTGCCAAACCAGTCTATGACGACGGAAATATACCAAGTATGAAATTTATTGTATATGGCGTTTTGCTGTATCTGTTTGTAACTATGAATGACTGGCATTTTCAGAAAGCCCTATTGAAAGACAACTGACCGAGGATTGGGACCATTTTCATGTTCTTCTTAAGGAACTCCTACACCGATTTCCTATACTCAGTGATATCAGTTTAGATAAATTAACTAACATACCTGAGTGTTTTTCTCCAGATTGTAAATGGATTCTTGGTGAAGCCCCAGAGGTAAAAACCTTGAAACTTTTATTAGGACTTTATTAGAACAATAGTTTTGTAATTATTATTCATGTTGTCAGCCAATATTTTGGTTTCACTAAACTTTTACATCTAATTATATATATTAAAAGATTGCGGTTTGCTCTTAAACAAAGTGGGAAATTAGACTTTCCGGAAGCATTCGAGATGCATATAAGAATTTTCATTTTTTAAGTTCATTGTGTTAAAGGTGTACTATTAATGAATCGAATATAACTAAAATGTTTTTAAATAACAGGCTCAATTCTTCACTATGTTTGTTTTTTTTTTTTAATCAATATAATTTGTATTAAAGAGTACATTAGTAAGACTAAAATCAAACTTCTTTAAGGCATACCTGAATCATCGTGCTTAATATAGTTATCAAAGAAACTGCCCTGCAGCATGCGTTATTCAGTGCTAATAATGCATATTAAATTAGTAATTGTTTCCAAAAAAATTTTAAATTATTAATATAAATTTATATGTTGGGAAAATTTAATTGTATTAAATAAAAATGGTTAATTTTGAATACCTAATAACTTTTTGAACTAGGAAATTAATGGAAAGTTTTTTCCATTAGTGGTTCGGAATCACTTTAGTTTCATAATTGTTTCCTTTACAAACTATGAAATTAATATATTTTCCCTAATTAAGATATTGAATAAGAAAAAGTTTGTAATAGTTCCAGCCTACAACCGATATCTGAGAAAAATTATGTTCATTTTAGTTATAAGTTAACTCTTTTTTTTCTACAAATTTTGGAATAGAGGACCTGGATAACTTAAGCTATATTTCCATATAGTTTACATCTTGGAGTAAAATTTATATGAAGATTTATTTCATAAATAATTTTAATTTGATATAAATGACGGTTCATCCATTTAGGAAGTGATTTCAAGTTTTAGATATACCAGCTTGACGTTTATCTACGATAATTCATACTGATCTGAAAACTAATTTCTTTTTTAAATTTCAAACACTGAACAATTTAATTTAATTATATTTGTGTATTTTATTTACTCTAAATGTATATCTTCCTGAATTAATGTTTTTTTTATTACCATGCAACATAACTGCCAGTATGTCTTGACAAAGATGAAATGTAACATATAACATATAAATGTAACATGCAGTCTTTTCAGTGTATAGTATTATATAACAAGACATTATGACAATACTTTTAGTTGGATTAGGTTGAAAATTATATACAAGTAGACTATACTTCTAATAAATCAAGTCTTTAGAGTGAACATCTTGAAATATGTACTTAAAATAGAATTTTAGTCGAATAGGATTAATAGAGCAGGGATTCTCAAAGTTTGTTATCTAAAGAAATAACTAATATTTTTTTACATAAACAAAACGGAAATACATCATAATTTGATGTTTTTTTTAGTAATAAGAGACCAGGATGAACATATATACGTTAGGGAGCCTAATGGTTATTTTGTTACAGGATTGCATCAAAACTTTTTTGAAATCATAAGCTCAATTCTATTATTAAAGTGAAAGAATGGGTCCACTGTTGGTTTATTTTCTCACATCGACTTGCCATTATTAACTTTAATGAATAGCACAAATAATTTTTTTTTTATGTAATTTATTCTTAAATGTTTGTTTAATTTTTTCTGCTTATACAGGGTACCATCTAATATTTTGTAGTGCTAAAATTTTTTGTTATTATAGCATTTTTCAATCAATTTTAATATATTAGACCGAAATATTTTTCATTAATGAAAATAATTGATTTTTTATTAGGTTGAAAACTATTATGTGGCTACGGGAATGAAAACTGTTGGCATCTCAGCTGCCGGCGGAGTGGGGAGGGCGATTGCCGAGTTGGTCACGTCAAACAAAACTTCTTATGATTTGTATGAAGTCGATATCTCCAGATTTCTTGCTCTCCATAATAATTTTAAATTCCTGAAAGAAAGAGTGAAAGAAATTCCAGGTTAGTATATACTGTATGATATAAACGATTTTCCAGCTACATCTGTATATAAACTAAATTCACAGAAAGAAATCACATACAAGAGATCACAAAAACTCACTAGTATATTTTGACTGTCTCGTCATCAGGTAAAAAGATGTGAATCGATCCGAAGACAAGCGAGGATTGAAAAATGCATATTTCAGAAAACTTCTTAAATAAATAAATTTCTTTGTATTACAGGACAAGATTAAACTATCTTTTTCCCATTTTTAATTTGAATATATTTTGGATTTTACAATTCAGAAAAACACAACAATTTACTTTTGGATATTAAGTAAAGATTTCTAAGTAACTAGTTTAATTAAAATTCTGAACTGTAGTTTAATATTGACGATAAAGTTAAAATTTTCAATTTACATAATAGAAAATTTTGTTTTCTAAGACTCCATTTTCTTTTTGGTATTGATTTCATTAGTTCCTTTAACTGTTGTGACTTAGTCTAGTACTCACTTTAAAAAAGACTATACCTTTTTTAAGGGAAATTCTAAAAAAACTAACTTATTGCTTGAGACTCTCCTGAACTATGAAAGCATTTTTTATATGTTGTTTAGAAAATGCTAAATAATTATTCTGCTTTATCAATAATTTCAAAAATTTTCAAATTATGTTCTAAATATCATTGGGAATAATCCCATTTTTTCACAGCAATACAGAGAGTTTTTTTAATAATATTAATTTATTAAATAATAGTTATTGAAATATAATACCAATTATATAGTTTTAAATATTAATATTTGTGACAGAAATTCTTAAAAATATTTTGAATTTACTCTTTATAAAGATATTGCTTAAATGGTTTAGGTTTGCACTATGGGCTGACATATCCTCTACATGAATATCACACTGGTAGGAATTTGAGAATGTCCCCGATATACCCGAGATTGAAGGACGCAGGCGCTGTGTTTGGTCAAGTTATGGGTTATGAAAGACCTGCCTGGTTCCAGCAAACTGGTAATGATCTCTTATTTTTTTTTTTTTTTTATAGCTATTCGTATAAAATAATGAAATTATTCTGAAATAGGTATTTCAAAAGGATAAGCGTAGCTTCCAGTGTTTTTTTTTATATTATTTTATTATATTCTCTTCCTATGATGAATAAGAACTGAATGTTCTCAAGCTAAATGACCGCTCCACTTTGTGTTACTATCCCTCTTCCTTTTCTTTTTTCTTTTTAAATAATAGTAATAGTAAAATGCTTAAGTATTGACAGAACTATGAGTGTCCAGACATCACAGATTAGAAGACATCATTTTCCATTTGTTGTGATTTCCTGTATATCAGGGGTTCTCAGACAGTTTAGCCCATTCACCCTCTCGTCATTTCCCACAATGCCATTCCCCCCATCCCCTATTCTTTCCAAGGTGGTATATACACTTTTACAACTTTACAGTGATTATGATTATAAGAGAATTTTACTAATAAAATGCTAATTATAATTATTGATAGATATATTAAATATTATTAATATTTATTATTAAATATTACTTCTATCAATTTTTTTAAAATTATAATTAAGAGGTCAAAACCTATAATAGCTTTCCTCACTCTGTAAACCTACTGTGGTCACAATTCACCCCCTGAAGATCCAAAATTCACCCCTGGGGTGAATTTCACCCCCTTTGAGAACCCCTGCTGTATATATATGTTTGCTCTGTTTTGTTTGTTTCCAAACGACAGCACTTAACTATCTTTAACTGTTAGCGCTGCTCTAAGGGTGGAAAGTGTGGCTCATTTGTCATTTACCACTCAACTTATCTCTGGGCAAGCCACATGACCCGAAAATGCTAAAGGACTCAAATTATTATTTATCTACCATATATAAATAAAAATAATTAATCTAATCGATGGTATTAAACAAAACACAAATTATGGAACAATTCGTAATATAATATAAGAGAATTAAATAAGTAATTAATTGTATGTATTTACTTTATTGTACTGTTATTTAGTATAAAGCCATATCATTGAAATGTGTGTACATTTGAGGTGCAAAGGATTACAATGATTGATGTATTGGTTTAAGATAGAATGATGAACTGTACTTAAAAAAGTTTTCCATGAATAGTACATACCTGTCATCCATCTCTTGTAGTGGGTATTTCTCACTTCTTTCTTTTCAAAAAAAAGGGGTAGTAAGGTACTAAAATCCATTCATGATTCAGAAAGGTACAAATGAGGTTCATTGATTCAGCTCTGCCTGAAGAGAGGTACTTCGGGAGATGATGCACAAATTTCAAACCCTAAACTGTTTATTGTAGTTTAAAAGCTAGTGAAATGGCATCCACATATAAAAATTTAATTGTGTAAACAATGACAGAACAACTTAGTGTTCTTCTTCAGGCATTAACTAAAAAATTACTACATGTTCGAAACAAGTTGTTTATACGATTAAATTTTTATATGTGGAGACCATTTCATTAGCTTTTTACCCTACAATGAGTAAATACCACATAATAACTGATTGCACTACGTTAGTACTAAACTGTTTAGTTGATTTATCTCCTGTTCTTAAAGTATGAACGTTAACATCTCATTCTAGGTTGTCTGGATTGATTCATAGGTATTAATACTAATATATTTCATTCTAATTGAAGTGGCTACCTTATTTAATTTAAAGTATTACATTATTTAATACTATTAATTAGTGGTCAATCGCATTTTACCAGCGATGTCAGATCATAAATATTTTTTGACTGAGCTCCCTTATCAGAAACATATTTGAATGGTAATTTATTCTCAAAGGAACAGAAAAATAATGTTTTTTACGTCATTTTCACTTACATTTTATTCCATTTCTAAAAAAATAATAAAGTATTTCATTAAACAGGTTAAATTTTGTACTAAGGTGATGGATGTAAATGTGTTTTTTTTCTTCTGTGTTAATATTTAATCCTACTGGAGTTCGAAGTTGTTGGTACTACTATCCTTAAAGTCATTTCCAAATAGTCTCAAAATTGAGTTAATCTCAAATTTAGATATGAATCCGGGTGTTTATAGTTTTAAACAACGGTAACTTATTGTCCAAAATAAATTTAAAGAATGATTTTATATTTGTTTTTTAAAAGCTAGTTTTAGCTCCATAGCAAAATTTGACTTCGTTGGTGTAATTTGCTTTAATTCCAGAAATTATTATCTGCACCAATATTACTTTCTTTTTTTTGAAGGTGCTTTATATGACCAAAATCATTTTTTTGTTTTATTAATTTGCTAACAATATCTCCATTTGATTTTAATTAAAATTCCTTTGATTCTTAATTTTTATTGACACGTGATATGCATAGAATGACCTTGACAAGAGTTGACCTTGAAGGTTGAACATCCAACAAAACCTTTATGATGATAAATGAAGACAGACAAAAACTAGACTTGATAAAAGTCTAGTCGAAGGTTTTGTCCGGTTAAGATTGATGTTCCTTTAAATAATGTAAATTTCATTTTCTTAGTCAAAAAATTCTTACTTCTGCCTATGAAAAAGGTTTTAAAATAAAACCGAGACGTCGGCAATGAGAGTTTGATTTTTTAACCTAGAAAATTTGACCGATCCCAATTAGATAACTCACCTATTCTATCAAACGGTCTGTATATTATTGAATCGGTTATATAATATATAATATAATATAATATATAATATATATATATATAATATATATATAAGAAACGATCCCACGAACTAAGTAAACTAAATTGAAACAAAGAACTACACAGAAATGAAACAGAAACTTGCCTTTAAAAAGATAGTAGTGAGTTTCCGTTTCATTTCTGTGTAGTACTTTTTGTCAATTTAGCTAATATATATATATTTATATATATATATATACTAAATATAAGAAACGGTCCGCAAGGACTATAAAGCATTAAATTACACAAAGCACGACACAGAAAAAAGAATAAAGAGAACACTTAGAGAGTTCGTCATCAAGAGTAGACTAGAAGAGAGGACGAAGTGAGAGAGATCTCTCCACGTCGAAGAACGGAGCGCGAAGCGATATATATATATGTTAATATGAAATTAGATCCAAATTGATCAAACTGAGTACGAGAGGAATCACAGAGGAGAAATTTATTTGGTAAATAATAAGCAGCAAAAGCATCAACAGCACCACTGTGATATCATAACGATTCGGTACTATTTACAATTAGGTAAATCTTTGCCTAAGGCGTCAAATTTTTGATGTGAAAGATGGAAAATCTTGCATATGCCATCCTTCAGAGAAGACTTAAAGTCTCCTCGATCTGTCTCTGTCATATTCGATGTCAGGCAGCTGTTACAAGTACTAGGAATTGTAATTTGCTTGACTATTACAAGATATAATTTGCTTTCATTTTTATTGTTTGTCTCATTTTAAACAATATTTATCTACCAGCTGAATAAAACTGGTGGCAGCCAAACTCTGCTCTAATCTTACGAGTAAATGTCTTAGTTCTGAAGTAATAACGCTTAGTTTTAAAGTTTTAAATTAAAAACAACACCATCCTAAACACAACAGTTGACTGTTGTAACTTTGTTATTTGTAATAAATTATTAATTACTGTTTCTAATTTTGATTTATTTTTAGCGTACAGAACAAAGTTGTATGCTAAAAAATAAAACAAATTCATTTTTTGTTTATTTGTTTAGATCTTTATAATGACGGATCTCCTTATAGAATATCTGAAACAGGGACATTTGGGAAGCCTCCATGGTTTGATTTCGTTGAATCAGAGTACAATGCCTGCCGTGAAACTATTGGTCTAAGTGATTATTCTTCATTTACGAAGATCGAATTGTGGGTATGTATTTCGAACAAAACTGTTCAAAGAAAATGTGTTAATTAAGGAAGGATAAATGGTGTTGGAAGTTGTATTGGTTTTTGTTTTTTTTTTTTTTTGAGAAGAAATCGTAAAAGAACGTGTTGAAGTAATAAAATGAATATCAAAAGGCTGGATGCTCTTGATTTTTTTAAAAAAATAAAAATAACTTTCTTTTAAATATTGTAAGTTATTTTAAAAATAACTTACAAAAGTTATAATAGTAGATTTTATATGTAAGAAAAAAAGTATTAAATTAGGCAATCTAATAGCAGTAGTATTAATTTCATTTTATACTAATTGTAAATGTTAAGTTTCCTACTACCTTACTTTTTTTTCTTTCATGAGTACAATTTGCTAAGTTCGTTTTTTCTTATTGATTTTTTTGAGATTGAACTCTAACGTTTAGGTTATAGAGAAAGTAATGAATACTAATATTGAATAATGTTATCTGATATAAAACAATTTTTTTTATTTTAAAAATTTTATTATTAAGGAAAATGAAAAGCTCTTTGGTATAAACTATAAATTTTAAATCAGTACCTGGGAACTTTACATTAATCATTGCAATGATTCATACAATTTGAATTTGACTTAAAATGATCCTGTCTTTTTTCATGGTTTCATTTATCGAACCACATGGTAAATATATCGAACCATTCTTTTATTTGAATTTAATAGTTCTAGTTGGGAGCAATATATGTAGTTGTTTGAAAATAGATATCTCTATTTAAATCCAAGCTCTGCTTAATGTACACATACATATATTATTATTCAGTAATTGTTTACTAATATAAACTATTTGGTTTGTAGGACCATATTTTATTATTAATTTTATTGCTTAAGGGTATAGTGCTAATGTTCAAATTAAACAGTATATTAAGATAGAATTGATATCAATCCACTCGCACTAAGCTGAGACCTGTGAGTTAACTTTATTGTGTATTTAGTCAAAGGGCGAAGAAGTTGTGAAGAGCTTGCAGTATCTGTGCAGCAATGACGTGGATGTCCCCGTAGGAAGTATAATCCACACTGGCATGCAGAACCAGAGGGGAGGCTATGAGAATGACTGCTCCCTAATCAGGCTTGCTCCTAACCAGTCAGTCGTATACTTCTTCTTTTCAATTACAATCATTCATTTTCTATACATTCTGCTGTAACTACAACATTTATTTCAGTCTTGACAGATGAGGACAGAAAAACTAAATGACGTACCATGTTTTGATTAATGGTAATATAAGCTGACATCTTGATATAAAAGAATATTAATCTCTTTCTTTCTGTCGGGCAAGTTAACATAAAGGAATACACATTCATTCAATTATCTATTCCAAATGAGTCAAAAAAATGATTAAACTGTTTCACACAATTTAATAGATTCGTATGCTTCGAATTCTCTAACCATTTGTTTATTGGATTATTTACTGTGTATTTTTAACGGGAAAATATATATTTTCCATATTTTCCAGTTTAATTTTAATAATTAGTATATTCTGTAGATATGGTGAGTGATATAGATATAACGTCTGATCAAAGTGTAGTAATATTGTGTTACTTTTATTCGGATTTCAAGAATTCTTGAAAAAGGTGTTGGAGGCATAACTTCTGATTCAAGAAGTGGTATTGTGTCAGATTATTCTGATTTTGACAATATTTGAAATTGATGATCTATGTATATTGGCTGATCCAAATGTAGTAGTATTGTGGCTAAGTGATCCTGAATTCAATAAGTTTTGAAAATGGTGATGTTGTTACAACCATTCGGAACAATGTAGTTTTGTGTCTCAGTTTTCTTGATTTTACAATTTTTGAAAAATCTGATCTAGGTTTAACTTCTAATCAAGGTGAAGTAGTATTGTGTCAGAATTATGCTGATTTCATCAAAATTTGAAGTACATGATCCAGGTATATTGAGAAAACAATGAAAATAGAAAAAAAATCTCAAAACAAAACTAAAAGTTCACATATAATAGGAAACACATTTATAGTACCGAATATTTGGTTAACTCGTCACCAGGAGAGGAAGGATAGGGGGACCTGACATACTAGTGAAGTGATGGGTCGGTGGTCAACGTTGTAGATGACCATACAAGTTCTACGTGAAATGAAGGACAAGGAGGAAGAGGGAAAATTAAGGAAGAAAGTGAAGCGATTGGAATTGAAATAAGAAATGAAGGACAAATAAACAACAGCAATAATAATAATTGTAATAACAGTACGTAATTGAATAAAAATAAAACAATAAATAAATTAATTATTTATTGTTTATTCAATTGATTTATTAATTTATTCAATTAATAAGTTTGAGATAAAAGTGAAAACATTAAACAATATTGAAAAATTAAAACAGAATGGTGTGAAATGTTTCGCCCTTTTTTTAAGTCCATAATTGCACCCATGAAAATGTAAATACTTTGTCATAGCTTTTTTGTGTAGTTTTCATAATTAGACTTTCTAATTATCAAATACAACGTAGAGGTTTTCCAGATGTTTTATTTGTATGAAATATATCAGACCACTTTATGAATATAATTAAAAAACTATGGTGACTAACAGTTTTAAATAATTTATATGAAATCAAATTAATCAGAATTGTATTATACTATTTAAATGAATGCATTATCCCAAAATAAATAAGATTGTTTCAACTCTATTACTCAATTATAAGTAAATTATTTTCAGGTGTAATGATTTCCTTTATTTGTTATTATTATTTATACTCCTCACTACTTCGTTTCCTGAAGATGTCAAGTACTCATTAAAGTTCCCCAGTGTTTCAATGTAGATTTGTATTAAGAAAAGTTTTGCATTTGTATTTTATTAAAGAAAGACGCTGGAAACATCGTGTGCTAAAACTTTTTTCAGTGATTATATGGTAGCTGATTGTGTAGGTTATATTATAATAGTATATTATATTATTATAGGTTTCCCATATAGGTTATAACTATATTGGACCTTAGTCTACCTTTTTTTATTGTAAAAGTGACAAACACTAATATAACCCAAGTTAATGTATGTTAATGAGAATTTATGTGATGTTGTAGCTATATGATGATCGCTCCCACGATCCAGCAAACACGCTGCAAAGTTTGGATTCAGCGTCGACTACCCCGGGATGGTTCGGTCTCTCTCTCTGACGTCACATCCATGTTCACTGCCATCTGCATCATGGGACCTCTTACTAGACACCTTCTCTCAGAACTTACCGATTCAGATCTCAGTCCCAAATCATTCCCTTTTTTTACTTATAAGGTACTACTTTATTTTATCATGTGAATCTAATAAATTTCATTTTTATTGAAGTTTATTGAAATTATTGAAAGATAAATATTTTATCTTGATATTTCCTTCAAGTTAAATAAGTTGATGACTTAGAGAAATGAAACAAAGGAAAACGAAAAGCCAGATGATAATTAATCCTTTTTTTATTTTTTCTAGGAACTGGATGTTGGATTGGCTAGTGGAATAAGAACTTTAAATTTAACCCATACAGGAGAGTTAGGCTATGTTCTTTACATACCGAATGAAGTAAATAATATTCACTTGTCATCTCATGTATTTCTTTAAAAAAAAAAAGGTTAAAAACTCATATGTATTTGTTTTCTTAGTTCGCTCTTCATGTTTACAACAGACTCATTGAAGCTGGAGAAATGTATGGAATGAAACATTGTGGTTACTTTGCCATGAAGGCATTAAGAGTCGAAAAATTCTATGCCTTTTGGGGTCAAGACCTGGACACTACAACAACACCTCTCGAGTGCGGTCGGACATGGAGAGTCAAGTTCGACGTAAGAATCTCTGTTCAGAATTATTATTCCTTAATCGCTGTCCTAATTTTGATACTACATCCGTCATTGGTTTAGTAATTTATTTAAAAGGATGAAAAACCATTTACAAAGCATTAAAAAATGAGATTCAACCTGAATTCATGATGGTTGACTGTAGTTTCATGTTTTATTGTATAAGGGACAAACACTAATATAACCTATGTTATATTGGTGTTTATTTTTCATTTGACAGGTTAAACCATCATTAACGCTAATGATGGTTTAAAATACGTATTTTAAACTTTTAAAAACTTCTTTCTTTTTGCATATACAATAATTGTGTTGTTATTTTCAATCTTACTGAAGAATCGTTTCTCTGATTTGCATTGGTACAATTCTTTGTAAATATATTCTCGTGTTTTATATTTTGTCTTATTAAAGCTTAAAATAATTATTAAGAAACATAATTGTAATGGTATGTGGTTTAATACATTTATGTTTAACTTTGCTAAATACTTGTAAAATAAGAAAGAGTAGAGAGTCTCAAAATTATCATCTCAATTCTATTTATACCATTACCAGTCAGACTAAAATTGTTGTGTTTGAAGAAGTACTTATCTATATTCAATACGAGGTTATAGGAGCAAGTTTTTGTTTTAATTATTGTGTTAGTATTGAATCAAGTTTCTCAACTATTAATAAACGTTTGTAATTAATTAAGTTAAATCTTCATTGATAAGTGATAATTATATATACAATTTGCACCACTAGGTATATTACTGTCTTGGTATATAAAGAAGATTGCTTTTGCAATTTATGCTTTAGTTTGATTGAGATTAGAACTATTAGAGGAAAGAAACATAACATAATTTCTGATATTAATAAAAATTTAATTAACATAAGTATCTTAAAAAAGTAACATTACTTTTTATGCTTAAAATCATTAGATAACTATGCTTTTATAAAGTTGATGTCTTAAAAATCGACTTTTGGCAGTCTATTTTTAATTTTCAAATTCCACACTATCCGGAAATAAAAAATATTCCGTTTATAAAACAAATATCTTCTTGTTGACAATCTGTAACATCCGTTCCAAATAAACCTTTTTACTCTTTTATTTTACCCATGAAGATGCCAAAAAAATGAAAAGTATGTGTTTACAGTTATTACAATACTGAAAGGGTTAACAAGGTATTATCCTATAAACCTATTTATCCATTTAACATTAGGTTTTGTGAAAATAAGGTTTCGTGAACCTTAATTGTAATCATGTGAAATTATATTCTAATGAATTATAACTAATCATTTAATTTATTAAAATCAACTGGAAAGCTGATTGTTTTGTATACTTTTTGGAAATAATCAATAATCTGTATTTTGTTTCATTTGTTGTATATTTTACGTTAAGATATAAGGGTCGAGATTCTGATTCTAACATGTAGAAAAATATACTCTGTAAAAATTAACTTTATTTAACCATTCTTTTGGGTAACGAATGTGGATTCGAACGTTTTCTCATCGAAGTGAACTTCTTCATGAGTCCGGTGTCAATACACCTTTATCAAAAGGGACTGTGCAACCTCTATTCTCATTGACGTGACGATGAAGGTTTATTTTTTCTAAGAAGACTAAATGGAGTATCAGTAAATGAAACATTGACATTTATAGTCTGCAATGGAACTAGCTATTACCCACCAAAAAAAAAAAAAAAAAAAATTAGAAATGAAATCAAGAGTTCACTACAAGGTAGAGCTCATGTTTTCTGCGAATATCCTTATTGTAAAATGGAACTGTACAACCTCAATATCTACAGGAAAGTCATTTTGAACAGCTGCATAACTCCAATTCAACCTGATGTACAAAACCTCTATTCCTGTTGGTCACTATCCAGCTGATCACACATCTTCCTATGGACAATCTATTTGAAAATAAATGAAAATATTTAACACAAAATTTAAACAAGGAAATTTGCAAGAATACTCGTATCATAAATCCCCTGTCCAAGGGTATCCCTTGTTTAGGTATGCAACGGGAACAGAAAGGTACACAAATATAATTATTATAAATCATGGACCTACCGGAACCCAGATCCCAAGAAAACAAACATTTTCATTTACATTTATTAGTTGGTATAAAATATCCAGTAAATCAGTAACCAATTGGTGAATGTAGGTTTTTATTTTTTGTTAAAGAAAGGAGACTTCATAGGACGAGAAGCGCTGCTTCGACAACGAGAAAAAGGTGTCAAACGGATGTACATCCAGCTTCTGGTTCACGATCATGACCCCGAGACGGAGCTGTGGTGCTGGGGGGGCGAGCCCATATACAGGAATAACAAGTACTCCGGGGCCACAACAACTACTGGCTATGGCTTCACATTCAAACAACAGGTACCATCTGGTTTTCTTTGTTGAATTTATATCCTTTTAAAGTGTTAGTGAGGAAAAATATATTACTTCTTCAACACAAGGATTTTTTTTTCTATGCGTTTCGAATACTTAGTGTTCTTGTTTCTTCTGAGTTAGTCTTGTTCCAAATAGTGTCTGTTAACTCCTCAATCACTGAACACCCCTTCTGAGGTAAGTATGTAACTCCTTTTCTTTATTTTATGTAAAATGTTTGTTCCTATATAACTTCAAAGATTTTGAACTCTGTTCGAAACGCATAGTAAAAAAGTCCTTGTGGTGAAGACGTAATATATTATATCCTCACTTCATGAGTAAATACCACACTATAACTGCTTACATAGCTCGTGACTTTTAAATTTATTGTAGTTTCATATTCCCAACCTTTGACTAATCTGTTCGAATCTCCTGACTGTTCTTTTGTAAGCTGGAATCAATCCACTAGAAGTTGTCTTGGTAATTCGTTTCGTGGACCAGACTGGTTTGGGGTTTTGCCTTCAATTGTATTTAATTTTCATCCTGGATTGGTCCACTCGCCATTTTAATTTTATTATTTATGAAATAATTTAGTCTAGATAATTGAAATTTCTACTTTGATAGCATAGAAAAACTATGATTTAGGTACTAAGAATATTGAAATTGTTTAGCGTGATTAAAGTAATTCTTAAAATATTTGGTTTGATTTGTCGCCTGCCTTTTGAAAACAAGTTAGAAACATCTTATTTCTGGAATATTAAAACCTCTTTGAAAATTAGTTTGCAATAAAAAAATTTCATAGTCATCGATTAATGGAAAATGTGAGTGTGTTCGACACGGGGGAATATTGTTTCCAAGAATGCATTAAGGAGTCTTAGATTTAAGTCCATTCTACATATGTTTTTCTATGTTTGAAATTTATTATTTAATCCTGTTAATTAATGAAATCTACGAAAATTAATGATAGTTAGCTGAGAACTTTGTTCGGAAATTTTAAACAAACAATATACTTTTGAACTATCTTTTTACAATCACTAAATATGCATAATACCCAATTTACTATTATCTGAGGAACTGAATGAGTCGTTAAATACTTGAATTAAATTTCTGACTAATTAAAGGCTCTAAAATAGAAGATGCATGAATAATTAAAATCAGTTTTTTTTATTCCTATAAATTTTATAATCTCTTTTTATGTACAATTTATTATTAATCAGTATGTTAACTGTTTTAATCCGTTAGTGCAAGGAGAACTTTGTTACCTCAGTTCTGTTAGTCAACCCGTTATAGTAATTAGGCCGTAAGTTGAGGAATATTAAATAAAATTCAGTATAATGTATAACATATTATAGGGGAAATGTATTTATTATGCTGAAGTAAGATACATCATATTTTCTCGTTAAAGTAATCATCCTCCGTTGTGATCTTTTTTTTTTCTATCTTTACAGGTTTGTTTGGGATTTGTAGTAAATCTCGATTCAAATGGTACTCCTCAAACGGTGACAAACGACTTTGTTCTGAGTGGTGACTATGAAGTTGAAATTTGTGGTGTTCGATATCCTGCTAAAGTGCACCTTCACTCACCTAATTTACCAACCAAGTATCCGGACACAGAAAGAGATGCCTACCATGCCACAAGGGCCAAGATGGTCACTGAGCCTTTGCTTACCAGAGCTACATAAATCTATTTCCCTCCATTTTCCTCTCCTTATTCTTCTATAAATGAGAATAAGACCAAATTAAGTAAAATAATGAAATCAACAGCACTTTATATAACAATCTATTTACGTTAACATTTTTGGATAGTTTAATGTGACTATTTTAAATTGTGGTGACATTGTATTTTAAATAAAAAATTTCTATAACTTTGTGATTAATTTAAAACGACATAAATAGCACATGTTTACCTTTTTTTTTTTGTAAACAGTAATTTATTAATATGCAGTTAGAAGTATAATCTGTTATGTTTCGCCTAGTTTTAACACAAGGATCACGCCTGTGATATGCCTTATTGAATACAGATAATGCAGTCCTTCCATTGCCTTCTTAATAATTTACTATTAACTACTTCCTTCATTCTATGATTTTTATATCATGTGCCTTATTATTGTCTTCCATAAACCAATTGTTTATTTTATATTATTGCGCCTTTTGTAACTCCAGACAACCTGAAAGCATTGATTACACTCTAAAATACTCTTTGTCTGTTTTTCAAACTCTTTGTAACATTACCACTGAATAACTTGAAATTTTTTCCTACTTTATTATGGTAAATAAATATTAAGACTTAGTAGCGCAATGAATCAGTCCTTTTGAGCATTTAAAACACAATCTGCCTTCCTTACGTACAAAATCGGTTCAGCCAAAGTCTTCACTCGTCATTTATGAAAATGTGATCTCTATTATCCTTGTTAATCTAAAGTATTATTGATAAATGTGTTTCATATTCCTAAATAATTGTAATTATCTATAGGTTGTTATATTTGTGCTATTGTTCTTGGTAATTAATATTTTATTACTCTAAAAATAATTGAATTATCAGTAAATAATACTGTTGATTGATAACTCATGTATAGTGTATTAATCAAATAATAGTGAAAAAATGTAATTTTTCGCACATTTTGAATATTTTGCTACTTCATAGTCAGATTTAGCTTCATATATTAAACTTTTAAAATTATTGATCTTCCTCATATATTAATTATTTTAAAAGTAAGACATTTTTAAATTCTCAAGATATAACTTATGATTAAATAAAACAATAATGCTACGGTGAATTCCATCCAGACTTCTTGGAAAAAAAATACACTTACCTGTAAAACTGTTAGTGAAATGATTAACTGTTTGTTTTGTTCAAGAAAACCAAAGGTAATATTGAGGAACATAACAGGAGTATGTACTTCAAATGATTATCCGATGTATTTTGTTTCTGTATGCTTTTTTTTCTTTCTTTCTTTCAGTTTTTTAACCTAAAGATTAAATGAGAAGTACTCTAGTAAATTATTGTTATTAAATTTGAATAATTAATCTTTAAATTGATTAAAATTGTCTCAGTTGTTAACCATATGAATTTGTTTTTGCATGTTTAAATTTATGTTCTCACTCCTTGCTGCTATATTTCTTGAAGTGTGTTTTAATCTGGTCAGCCTTACGAAGTTTTTGAAAATATATTTAAAGATTAATTTGTACTAAATTAAGAGATTAGAAATTTTAATATGAACGAAGGTATAATATATTAGTAATGTGAGACAAAAAGAGTCATAATCACAATTATTTTTATTTTCCTGTTCCCCTGGTGAAGAAATTTATAGCCCGGAGAATTAATGTATTTGAAACTCTGGTTGATGGTTGCATTTATTAATAGTGTTATACCATTTAATTTGTTTAATGGGGATATATCGAGAAAAGTCATTAAAGAACGTTAACTGTATATTAATTTAGTATTTACAGTGATTTGATCCTGTTTAATATATAATTACGATAATACTAGTTGTGCCATAAAAGGATTCATAAAGTTCACGATTGATAGAATTAGTGATAGATAGAAAATTAATAGATTTGAATAGTTATATTAATCATTGTTATGAAGTAATACTTACGAAGTATTGCATATTTTTTTAGGTGATAAAATATTCTTTAGAATAAATTCACTAGGATAGAACTTAGCCAAGAAAGTGATATATTTTATAATAATAATGTTTTTGCTCTAATTTTATTCCCTCCTAAAATCATAAAGACTTAATCATGATGATGGGTTAGAGAAAAAAAAATAGATAATTCATTTGTGAATTAACTGTAAATTCTTAAAGGTTGATCTGTAATAGGAAAGATTCCTTCAATTGTGGGAATGCACATTATTTTAGCTAAATATTCTTCTAAGTAGTCAACATTGAAATTATGTTATGCTTTACTTATATTCTAAGTATTAAATCATTCTTTGTTTCTACTATGATGAGTATATTTTTTTTAATGTAAAATATGCTCATGTTTTAATGTGAGTATGTAATCTTCATTACTAATTATGTTATATGTTGTCATTCTTTTTACTTTCCACTTTGCTTTTTTCGTTTCATTTTTGCAATTATACACAAACAGTTATTGTGAAGTCATATAAATATGTTATTTTATTAGTTGTTAAAGTTTACTTTCCATTTTGTTTTCATTATTGCGCAGTTAATCATCATGTATAATTAATATTATTAGTAATACAAAAAATTATTATTAGTAATACAAAAGGAATTGATTATATTTTAAATAGTTTTATTAGAACCATTTGTAATTATCTACTTTTCTCTTTTTTTTTTATAGAAACTTAACTCTGATTGTACTCATGAAACTATCAATAATTTGAATGCCAATGATCATGTACATTTCAGAAATAAGTAATAACACTCATATTATTTGGACATGATGATTTCATTGTATCTACGTACTTAGTTTATATGAGTAATATTATTACTTAACACTATAAATTAATTCAAAGGAACTGCTTCCCTAGATTGATCACTATCCCACTCCTTTTTATTTCGGATAGTGTTAATTCTTTAAGAAGAAGAAAAAACGCAATACCCAAATATAACTTTTAATTTTATACCAGTTTGTGTTGCACACGAGAACTGAAAGCCAAATATTTATTTTTCAAATTTAATATCTTAAACTCCATAAATTGTGAAAACTGAATTACTTGTACTAATGAAAACAAACAAAGTTTATAGTTCATTGGGGTTTGATTGAAATAAATACTTAATCGCTGTGCAAATAATGTCTTAGAAATGTGTAATACTTCTTATTATTCTGTAAATAATGAGTCAAACTATTTTCAAAATATTCGTTTTTATTACCTTATGGAGCTACAATGTCTTCAGTCAAAATATTCTGTTGATTCATGCATTATTTTTTGTTATAAAATAAGGTTTATTTTTACTTTACTATAAGTAAAGTATAGTGATCGTGAAAAATTCGATCTCGAGATTTTTTTTTATAAAATTCTGGAAAAAATAGAAAGACTAGCTATACATATTTTTTTCAGATATTCGTGCAGACTAGTTCATATTACCAAAACAATATTATCCTTCTTAATCTAAAGTATTGAACTAATATTGAATGCTTTGAAGGTGAAAGTATTCTTAGCTATGCTAACAAGGTTTATTTATTCCGGATTTGAGATTTAGCGTGCTGTGCAAAGAACTGCAGTTATTTATTCATTCAATATTATTCAAATAAAGAGGTATTGAAACAGTTCACCGTGATATTGGAGAATGTTAGGTTTAATTTAAATGATTCACACTACATTTAATATTAAACTCAATAATTCAATTTATTTCCTTATTTGTCAAATGAAAACCAACTAAACTCATTACAATATAAAATACAATTCAGAAATACATCACATCACATCAAAAAACATAACATAACCCCCCGGTAGGTTAAAAAAACCTTTTCCCTCCAACAATGCTGCCACTTCAATCTGTATCTCGTATACACATTTCTTCTTTTATTCCCAACATCCTCCAAACCCCCAAAAGTATTGCTGGTTCATCTTAATGGTCACAAGTCTAGGATTGATCTTTTCCTTATCTGCCGGCCACATCGAGTTTGGTTTCTCTCTTCTGATTCCTTCGCCTTTTCACGATCACAACTACTACTACCTTCGTTGAGCTTCCTCTTGCATACTTCTAATTTTACTGCCTCTGAGTTTCCAATTTCCAACTGTGCGAGCCGTTGGACCGGTCGGATTCGCTCTTCACCTGATGCCAGTTTGATTCTTGCCACCCTGCCATATCCGTCCTTGCCATGAAAAACTTCTAAAACGATCGCCAGAGGCCAAAAAAATTCTTTTTTCCTTAGGTAATTCCAATAAAACAACGTCTCCAACGTTTACCTTTCCCATTTTTTTATTTTCTTGCCGGTGCGTTAGCATTGCTAAATATTCTCTTCTAAATCGGCTCCTTAAGGTATCTCTTAACGCTTGCATATGCCTTATTCTCTTAACCATATGATGACGATCAATTTGGTCGAATTCGGTCACGTCTGTCGTCATGTTATTCAGAAACATTGATGGAGTAAGAGGAGCAATGTTCTCATCCTCCGCTATAAACGTTAAAGGTCTTGAATTTATTATAGCCTCACAGTCACACAATAGTGTAGCTAATTCCTCATAGTTTACTACCGCTTTACCTAGGTTTCTCTTTAACATATCTTTAACTGTTCTCACTAATCTTTCCCACCACCCTCCCCACCAGGCAGCTGTGGGTGGGTTAAATTTCCACACTATCTTCTGTGTCGAAGTACCTGTTTCTATTTCCTTCCAATTAATCATCTGCAAAGCATTACTCGCACCCACAAAATTGGTTCCATTATCTGTGTATATAACTCTTACCCGTCCTCTCCTAGCTATAAATCTGCGACACGACATCAAAAATGCATCCGTCGTTAAGGACGTTACAAGTTCCAAATGGATAGCTCTAAAAACTGCACACGTATACAGAACTACCCAACATTTTTTCTCATCCTTAGTAAACAGGGGTCCTGCAAGGTCGATTCCCGTCACTTCAAACGCCTCTTTAGCACTAAGTCTGTCTAAAGGTAATGGTGCTTCCGGACAGTTGACTAACGGAACTCTTAATTTTTTGCATCTTAAACAATTCCTTACTATTCTCTTCACAGTCTTTCTTGATTTAATAACCCAGTAGTTTTCTCTTAATAACACTTGCATGACGGCTAAACCCGCATGGACGTTCTTCTGGTGTACTTCTAATATCAACTGATCTACAATTACATGATTGTTCGGCAATAAACAAGGAAATTTAAAACTCATTTCTTCATTCATTAACGATAGCCTTGTTTTCACCCGTATAATTCCACTTGTATCCTTAAAACATTGCAATGTTCGTATATTACTTACTTCCTTATCGCTAATTGATTCTTCTTGAATTATTTTAATCAAACGCCTCTCTGCTTCAATCCATTCTTCATTTGTCACATAATGATGCATTTTTCTTAACTTTTTCCTGTGGGAAATGTTTTTCATAAATCTCAAAACCCAGGCTAGAACTCTAACATTCTTACTAAATTTAGAAAACCTTGCAAAATTTTCACTAAATTTATCCATTTTAGTTTCTGTGGTCTGATCTAAAAGAATTACGTCTTTGCTTCCTTCTTGATAGTCATACTCATATAGCCAAGAAGGTCCTAACCACCATTGTCCTTGTAACAGTTTCTTCCCATTACATCCTCGTGATAATAGATCTGCAGGGTTTAATTTACCCGCCACATGACGCCAAAGATGCCCTGTCGTATATTCCGATATTTCCTTTACTCTATTTTTTACGAACTGCTCTCTTCCTCCCTTCTTACTCCAATCTCTATTCAACCAACTCAATACTACCTCAGAATCAGTCCAGAAAGTAACCGGCATATTCCTCAAATTTTCCATCTTACACACAATATTTTTGTACATTCTTGCTCCGATAGTTGCACCCATCAATTCTATTTGTGGAATGGATAGCTCCTTAACAGGTGTAATCCTTGATTTCGCGAACATTAAATTAACAACTCTCCTATCATTTACTTGAGAAGTAGCGAAGATACATGCTCCGTATGCAGCCTTGCTACCATCACAAAATATGTGTAATTGACAATCATCAATCCTATAACTATTCTGAAACAAAAATCTAGGGATTTCACAATTAGATAAACAATTCAATTCAGATAACCACTTATGATATAATCTGGTCATTTCTTCAGGGAACTCAACATCCCAATCTAATTTTAAAACCCACGCTTGTCGTAATAATAACTTCGGCAAAATTACAGCTGGACTAAGGAACCCAACAGGATCATACATTGATTGTGTCATCGCTAATACCTTCCTTTTAGTTACAGTGTCATTCATATTAATCTTAAGCTTTGATAAATCACAGGATAAAATATCCTTCTCCGTATTCCATAATAACCCTAATACAGGTACTGCATTTGTTGCATCTGTACAACAATCTGCAATTGTTCTATCATGGGATGTAAGAATTTTTGAATGTGCCCAACCTCTAAGTTCAAATTTTCCCATTCGCATAATTCGCTGACTTTCTAATATAAAGTACTGTAACTCATCTGTATCTCTGACACTAGCTAGGCAGTTGTCAACATAAAAGCATTTTTTTAATGTTTCAACTATATTATGAGATTGCTCTGCATATGTCTCCAAATGAAATCTCAATATTGCTCCCAACACAAAGGGGCTCGAAGTCAATCCAAAAACTAACCGACAATGTCGATAAACTTTAATACTATTACAATCAAAATTTTGCCACCACAAAAATTTCATGTAATCTCTATCTTTCTCATCCAAACTTATCATTAAAAATGCTTGCTTTATATCTGAACTTCCTCCAATTTCGTTTAACCTAAATTGCATTAAATTATCAATAATTAAAGATGTTAAGTTGCAACCTTTCTTCAAACAATCGTTTAACGAGAACCCCAATACTGTTTTTGCTGAACCATCAAACACAGGCCTTATCTTTGTTGTTAAACTCGACTCCTTATATACAGGGTGATGGCATAGAAAATGTCCACTTCCGCCATCATCCTTCACCTCTTCAATAATACCGTCTGCTTCCCATTCTGTGAATATTTTATTGTAATCTATAAAGTTACCTCTTTTAGTTAACATCTTGGTTGTGGCTTTCAATCTAGTGCGCGCTAAATCAAAATTACTTGGGATGTCTCCTAGGTTCTCGTTCCATGGCAGTTTTACCTCATATCTTCCTAAATGGTTACTTTTTATTTGTTCCTTAAACTCATTGTAAAATTCATCATCACTCTTCAGACGGTCTATTCTAGTAGGATCTGCAATACCCAATTGTTCAAGTTCCCATAACTCTGTACAATTCTGAAGACACACAGATACTGTAGGCGTATTAATATTATTTAAAAATGTCTCTTTATCTAAACATCCTATCACCGTCCACCCCAAAAGTGTTTCTATCGCTGACAAATTATCGCCTAGTTTTATTATATTACCAGTCAATATTGACGCTATACTGTCAGCTCCTAATAACAACTCAATCTGAGGTGATCCCTTACCCACATCACTTAATTGAATTTCTTCACAACTACTAATGTGAGGTAATTCTGAAATGGAACCCACTCTTGGTATTTGATTACAAATTTTTTCCTGGCCCAATGTTCTGACGTCTATATTAAAACTATTATTTAAATCACTCAATCTACATATATACTTTGAATGAGTTTGTTTTTTAGTCACCAACCCGCCAAAAAGGTTATGGACCATATCTATCTCGCTGACACTTTGCAATCCCAAATTAGTTGCCGTGGACCTTAAAATATATGAATGCTGACTGCCAGAATCCAATAAACACCTCACTTTAAATCTCTTACTACCATTACAAATACATACTTGTAGGGTTTGAAGCAACACATTCTTACCCTTGTTGCAATCCGCTAAATTCTCTGTAGTTTCTACTTTAAATTTTTCCTTCACGTTATCACCCTGCATATGGGCAACTGATTGTCTAGCTTCTCTACAAATAATTGCAAAATGGGCCTTTCCGCAATTCCTGCACGTGATGTTGCTCTTACAATCTCTTACCATATGACCTTCTAATAAACATTTAAAACAAATCCTTTTGGACTTAATAATCTTTAATTTTTCCTCTAAACTCAATTTTGACGCTTCTACGCAGTTTTGGCTATAGTGGCCCTTTTTATTTCAAAATATACAACTATAATAATTCTTATTAACATTATTACCCTTGATAGTAGCGTCCTTACTACCCAAATGTAATGTACTAGCCGTTGCTTGTTGCAGCTCATCAATGTTACCTTTTTTATTTGACTCTAATGTTTTGCTAGCTCTGGATACCCTCAATTCACTTTCAACTTCCATTCTTATAAACTCCAACAGCTTTTCTAGGGTGGTAAATTCTAAAACAGAACCTTGATTGACTGATACATTATCCAACACATTCATACTCATCTCTCTAATATTACTTTTTTCCCATTCCTTTAAAATATGTATTGGTAACATAGATTCAACCATAGGTGTTAAAAACAATGAGAACTTATCCTGAGTCACTCCCAAAGTATCTAAATTATTTAATGTGGCCTCAATGCTTTCATACAATGTACTCAAACTAGCCTTCTGTTTGCCACATAATCTATCAATCATGATATTCAATAGTTCTCTAACATAATAATCTATTAAAATATCATCTCTCCCAAACCTTCGTTCTAAAACTTGTATTATTTTCTCGTAATTACCTGCAGATGGAGGGTACCTCTCAACTAGACTTCTTGCTTTACCTGACGTTGCTTGTATCAAATATTGGTATTTATCTTCGCCATCAATAGAATGGTCATTGTGTATTTTGGAAAACTGCCCCCAAAATTTTATCCAGTTTTTTACGTCACCATCAAATTTCAACCACTGAATCTCAGGCAACCTAAACTTTTTCTTCTGTTCATTATTTTCACTAGGTTGAATTTCTTTATTTTGTTTCACCCTATCTAAACAAGCTAAACACTTTTCTCTATACTCCTCTATTGAACTTAATTCATCCATTATTTCTTCCTCCTTCACATCACTTTTTTCATTTAATAATGTTTTTAACTGATCATCATAAGTAAATAGTCTTTGTACCTTATCGTTTAGCTGACTTTCTGATAGAAAATTTTCTTCTTTTTTGAACTCTTTGGTGATTGCAGTTCTCAGTACTCCACGTTCACGTTTCAATTTCTCCATTTTACTAACACTTGATTCACACAATTTTACCCTATTTCAACAAAAGTTAATGCACTCACTTAAAGTCCCTACAAAAGGATGCCACTTTGTTAGGTTTAATTTAAATGATTCACACTACATTTAATATTAAACTCAATAATTCAATTTATTTCCTTATTTGTCAAATGAAAACCAACTAAACTCATTACAATATAAAATACAATTCAGAAATACATCACATCACATCAAAAAACATAACATAACCCCCCGGTAGGTTAAAAAAACCTTTTCCCTCCAACAATGCTGCCACTTCAATCTGTATCTCGTATACACATTTCTTCTTTTATTCCCAACAGAGAATATGGATCTTAGATGAGACTTAACATATCAATAACCATTAAATCATTACCACATTAGAAGCTGCCAGTGTTTCAAGGTTTAAGACTTATAAAAAAATTGTATTTGTTAAAAATTTATCATTTATATATTACCATTATTGGATTCATCAGCAGCAGTACTGCAAATGACAATCCGATGTACTCGTTATTTAAAAAAAATGTAGGAACAGGGATGATATCTGTTCTATTGTCATACCTTCAATTAATCATTTGCAAAATGAACATTAGATTTTAAGTTCTTAAATAGAGCTTAATTATAATAATTGTCCTTAGAGAAGTATCACTTACTTCTATGAGTTTTGTGCATCATTTGCCAAAAACCTTTAACCTATTAAAGGCTAATGCCACGTATCCACATATAATGTGTTCATGGGCTCCTGTATCTTCCAGACAGAGTTTTCATTCTTTGTCTGATATTAATTTCAGTTTGCATTGGCTGAACAATATCCGGTCATATATACCAGATATATTTTTAAAACCATCCTTTGAAGATTTATTACTTTCATGCAAAGTTAGTTTCAGTTGGAATAAGCCCTAGGACTGAATTAAACCTGAGTATTGCCACCCAAATACATCTAATTTTTCTTTATCCACTCATTAATTCCATCCTTGAGGAAGCTGGGGCGTGTTGTTGAAAAAGTTTGCTGGTGGCAGAAAGTTTGAACCTCACCATACTAATTTTGAGTTAAAAAGTAATGGTTTTCAAAGCCTTCAGTGTGACCTGATTGTCTCATAAAAAGTATATGTATAAAATGAAATTTATAATTTGGTCCTTTAAAACCCAAACGGTAATGCTATTAATTCTTGTCCCGTCAGTATGACACAACAACCCTTTTTTCCGTAACAGAAAGCTTCTTATAAAGACAATCATTCATTATCACTTGGAAACCCCTATAACATTTCTTTTGAAGGACATTGTATCCGGTAACATATAGGCCAAACTGTTAATGTTTAGTTTTACCAAATTTTTGAATGTTTTATCTCCCATAGAAGCATTTTCATTTCGTACCAGTCTCAATAGACTGCAAATTACCTAATTTTGTATAAAAATTACTGAACGGAGAAGATTAATAACTTTTAATGGTTATCTCAATGCTATTAATGGTTTTCTCTTGCGTCTGGTACGTAATATGTACGTAGGGTAATTACGTACAGTAATACTGTGCAGACACAGTTTTAGGAATTTAACTGTGAGATTAGTTCATTCAATTCTTATAAATTGAACTGGATTGTTTCCTAATGAGGTTGAATTAACAAGCAATGCTGCAGTTGGATGACAGTATTAGGAAGAGAGTTCTTAGTTTGTTTGTTAGGCGGTTGTTGAAGGGTACCTGATTAAGATTACGAGAGTGAGTTGTCAGGGCACTCTCATCAAACAATATCTAATCAATAAGAGTGACATCAATATTTCAAGTAATAACTCGTTGATGTGACACATCTATTATTCAAATTGAATATTTACGAATTAACTTTGAATGTTCAAGTCTTCAGGATTAATACGGTGCTAACACTAACTGAAAGCTCAAGGAACCTAATGTCTTGACCTTGGCCCAGTGAGCCACTAAGTTAGGATAGCGGTAACTTAAACATAAGCCGCAGACATATGTTGATAACCTGACAGCTTATTTGTTGCATCATTATTTTTTATTTGTAACCTATACGAAATTAATATTTAGCTTTAATGGAACTGGGGACGTAATTGTTCTTTTGTAAAGTATATATTATTAAAACACTGCAATAGTTAAATAGGATATTATTATTATTAGGAAAAATGAAATTATTAATGTCATTCAAATTCTAATGTAGCAAGCTACCTTCTAAATTGTTCATATTATAATTATTTACCACTTCTGATTTAATTCAAGGCAATGGTTATTTCTAATATTTGACTTTTCTAACTTATCAGCATGTCCGTTACTACTTAGATTAAACCTTAAATGAATCAAGGCTGTCAAACAGTCCTGCTATTCGATAAAATGAATATTTTAATCTTTCGCTAGGAAATTAGAAACATAACAATGCACGTGGGGTAAATTCCCGTCTGAAATAATTTTGACTGGGAAATAATAGGAGCAGAAATACTGGTTTTGGACCATCCTTCCTGAAACCATTTGTGTAATAAAAATGTGCTCTTTTGAAACGAATTTTCTACTCTTTTTCCTACTCTCAGACTCCTCTAGAACCACCTGAAGTTTGTAACTTTTGTCAATGTAACACTAATACTAGGGGAGGGTGTATTAAGCTTCGCTAAGAAGCTCTAGGGTCCCTTAATATCTCCAGGTTTCCAAAAGAAGAATCTTTAAAGTCGCAATACCCACTTATATGTTTTCTTTTACAAAACTAAAAGTAAAGGAGTAAGATTAAGAATAACTTTCATTGATACAGTAGGAGGTGAGTTTGAAGTTCCTGCTATAGCTAGACACTCAGGTCTTAATAATTTAGTGACGACTTTGTACATTATTACTTTTTGATTTGGACCTTCAGATTGTAACTGATTCTGCCCTAACTATGTCTTTGTACCCAGTGTATTATTTTGAGCTTAAAGTCCTAACATCTCCCGACCATTTGGGGAACATATACAAAATATTTCTTGCTTTTTAGATACCTCAATTTTCTTGCAGATAGATACCTCAATCTGCCAATTCCATGGTAGTTTTCGGTCAAAAATGACTCCTAGGTATTTAACATTTTAAGAGAATTTATTTGTATCCTATCCAGAATCGGAGCTGTTAGGCTCTTTATGGGAGCCTCCTAAAGGGGAGGTTAAGAGCTATGTAATTGAGCATAAGTAGAACTGGTATATAGTGTATTTTGAGGAAAAGAGAAGCTACTGTTACATCTTCAGAATGTTTTTCTTATTGAAATCTTGAACTGAGGACAATACAGCTTTGTTTTATGTAGGCTGAGACCCATGTATTACTACTCTTGATGCATCGTCCCTAGGTTGTCTGGAAGCCTTCCTTATATCGTCAATATCCATCTTACCTGTGGCTTCCTCTTGGCCGTTCTCCGCAATCTTCAACCTCATTTTGCCTCCTTAGAGGTGTAGTTTTACTGTAACAAGCTTATAGTCAACAAAGAAGTCTATTTTTTTAGTTTATCGAAAGCCTTCAGAACATGCTTTTTCGAAAAATTGTCAAAACACCAGTTTCACATATTCTCCAGCCAATAACTTCACTTTATTGCTGAGTATAGGTCAATACCCTGTCAATTAAATCGTCCAGGTTATTTAGAAAATCTTGTTAAGATATGGGGACTAGGAATTTCCTGTTAGTCTAGAACACGTTGTTCTACCTTAGGAGTAGAACCCCTTGTTCTAGGAGTAGAAACCAACACAACTCCAGACTTTATATTAAAGTAATTAAATATTAGTTAAATTCCTCCTTTTGATTCCAAGACTAGTTTTAATAGTTCTTTTTCCACTGCCTGGAGAGAGATATGTGAGAAGTCCTTAGGCAAAATTCCTTCTCATGGGCTTTCCAATTTGTTCCTTAAACAATCAACAGATTTTCCTGCCTTCCCCTGATCTCTCATTGGTAGTCAATGTTTAGTTAAAGGCTAGATTACAGCTTTCGATTTTCTACTGGGTCTCACATTGGTATCACCAGTAAGAAAGATCTCTCTAAGAAAGATGATCTGGTCATGTTTTCTCTCAATGAATCTAGAAATAAAATGTAATTTTCTCCCTTAAATTCTCAAAAGGTGAATTCAAGTCACTGAAACTGATTCTTTTCACGACTAGCTGTAATGATCTTATCACAAAATGAAAACAAGTGCAAATTAACATACCTGGTTAATATTTACGAAATATTTCACTAAAGCAGCTTCTTACAAATTTATTAAACTATTTAACCATTTCGAAGCACATCAAAATAATTTGTATGTTTGCTGAAGTTTAAATGAAGATAAACGAGATTTGTTGTATTAATTAAGGCAAACAATGATAATTCTTCTTCAGTAGAACATTTATTTAGTTTTATCAGATAGTTATTTGTATGGGAATACTTAAAAATAAAAGGAGATAAAAAGACACTTGACACTGAGATAACAAAATCAAACACAATTCGTACTTTGTAATAAGGTCATAGTTTTGGTACTGGTTTCACTTCACATCGGCAAACAAATTGTTCATGTTTCCTTTACATATTGTTTCTAATGTTAACCCCTATGGTTTAATTTTCCTTTCCGGTGAGTGGGTGGGGGGGAGGGGCATTTTCTTTACGATGGAACGACGATCGATACCTTCAGTAACTGGACTGCCAGAATTGGTACTATAGTACCAAATGTGGTACTATTTGCCTTCGGGCTAAAATTTTGGTACGTTTGGTACTACTTTTATGTAAAGGGTCATTATTTGGTACTATTTCTAAAATTGATCTAAATTTATAAAAAGTAACGAAAATAAAAACTACAAAATATTCAAAATAGTAATTCAGGTATCATATTATAATATCATATCATATCATATTATAATATATTACCCCGTCATCAGACCCGAAGGCAGTGATGAGCACTATCGGCGATAATTATCGATCGTTAATTTTTTATCGTTACAGTGTTACGATACAGTGTTAGCTCTCGTAGTGTTTCGTTCAGCTTGAAAAAATGGTTGAAATATAATTTTTGCTTGTAATATTCGTATTATACAGTATCTAGATAAATACACTTCATTGTATTGATTTATCATCAAATATGATCTTTTATTAACTAAGATTTGTTATTCTTTTTTTAAAATTTTTTGTAGACTTTAGACATATAGTGATATACTGTACGGTAACATTTCAAAGTTTATCGATTATCGTTATCGCTAATTCATATTTCCAAAGAACCAGAAAAGTTTTGGCACATTGTATCAAAAGAAAAAATCGGAGATGATTCCAAGTATCCTATATTATCTAAATTAATGTTGGCCTTCTTAGCATTACCACACTCCTCAGCCAAGGAGTGTGGTAATACACTCCTCATTATCAAGCTCATTACCACACTCACGAATATCAAGAGGAAGAACCGGACATGTGCTGAAACTATCAATGCACTACTCTTTTCAAAATCATTCATCAAGGGAACAAGTTGCATGGAATGGAAACCCAACAGAGAACTAATTAATATGGCGTAGGCTTTTTAAAGAAATATTATGTTTAGAATTAATTTAAATTAAATAAAGCAAATTAATTTTTAACAGTTTTGCGGCATTTAAAAAAAATTACCTGTTTTTGCCTTTTAATTGTTATAGTAATACATATTATATTACCACTACCATAAATATAGTGTTCACTAATGTAGAATAATTAGTTGTGTGTACCATATATATGGTGCACAATGCAGTTAAAGTATTAATAATTATATTTCATGACTTAGCTACTGCTATTGGTGATTGTAAGGAAAGTTTTTTAGGCTATTGTACGAATAGCATTGGACTTAACACAAGTTTTGTAACATTTGGTACCTTTTCAGCATAACAGTTGGTACTATTAACAAAAACATTCTGGCAGCCCTGTTCAGTAGTCTTACATAATGTCTTAATCTAGAATCGAGTGTTATTAGAGGAGGTAGCTTATATACAGGTTCGAGGACCGAATGCTTTGCGAGAGACAAAGTGTGTTCGATCCACCACGAAAAATCTAACAAAATCCGCCATAGAGAGTCATGACTGAGACGCGAATCTCCAATCCACAACACTAACGACAAGCAATTATTTTTTGCATTTATTTCTGCTTAAAGTAGTAGAATTCTAGCTTTGTAGAATAATAACTAAATTACTAGTCCATAATCTAGGATTCCAAATAAGAAAATAATTATGGATACAGAATCTAACTCGGAGAAACAAATATCTATCTATACCAACCTATTTCAGATTGAGTGCAGTTATAATACCAACTACCTAGTAATGGTGAATAACAGGTATAAATCACAATATGAATATGAATGTATAAATCATAAATATTCATATTGTGAATATGTTTATCAACTTTTTAGAAACCGGTTATGTTGCCTGAAAATAATACTGGCATATTAGAGATCACCTAAGTTAGCGAAATCTGACGTGACCTATGGGAGCGTCATTCATAATTCAGGGAGACAGTTGTTTAAATGTATACTCATGATAGGTATAATTGATGTTATTAATATGCAATTAAATAATACATTTTTGTAAGCACACTTTTAAAGTAATTACTCTGTTGTTAGATGCAGTATGTAGATACCAGTAATATCGAATAATATAGACTAACTAGCATTAACAAATATGTACAATGAATAAAATAAATATTATATAATAAACTGTTTTATTCCAAGAACCTATGCGTATATTCTAAACTATTTTTTAATTTTAATTAGGTAGATATATTTCATTAAAAGATGGAGTACTCGTAGGATCAATAACAGGGTTGGAGTAAATAAGAGTAAACACCATTATAATGAGTCATAGGAAAAGTGCAATAATTCAATCAGTTCATGAATAATTTTTTTCAAGAGGAAGGATTCCATTGTACTCGAAGTTTATTATCGAATGTGTTCGATTTTCTAAGTAAATTAGAATGAATTTATTTATTTATTTTATTTATTTATGCAATAAAAATCTTCAATATTGCTCTTTGAACTTAATGGCAGCAGTTGAAAAGAATATCTTACATAAATGATTCACTATTTCAGATACAATTAAGATATTTAATTGGTTTAATATATATGTAATATCGATTTAAATTGCACCCAGATTGATCTACATCGGACCCACATCGATCTATATTTGATCTTATCTACTCAGTTGCCGGTAACGTAGTGGTGATAAGGTCCCAATGTCATTTGGGAGTTCCATAATTCATTTAGTCAATAGCAATTTAAACTACCTGAGGTCAGGAGTAATTCAATTGAATAAGTTTTCTACCATGGTAAAGAACAAGAAGTTTTTATATGCCTCCCGTCTAGAGGGAATGCCAAAAGTTTCTAATTTCAAACTCGTAGAAGAAGATCTCCCAGCTCTAAAAGATGGAGGTAATTTGGCTAAAATTAATTTTGAAGTGAATTCATTATTTAAAATATACATTCATTTTATGTTATTCTGGTTCATTTATGTATTTTTTTCTTCAATTCTATAGAATTTAACAATAAATATAAATTTAATATTTTCTTTTTAGAAATAGTCACAGAAGCCTTATGTTTCAGCGTTGATCCGTATATGAGGTGGTTATTATAAGATTTCTTTCACATTAAATTTCCAATGTATGAAATATAATTTTTTTTTTTATTTAGAGTATTAGCTGCGACATTACCTTTAAATATAACCATGGTGGGATCTCAAATGGCAAGGTAACTTTCAACTATAGTGTGAGTAGATGAATTATACCTACACTTCAAAGAGAGCATTTACATTTTTAGGCTGTTATTCAGTTTGCAATTTCAAAAAACTGAGTATATTATTTTCAGGTCTTCTAGAATAAAATGACTAAATTAAAATTAGTCTTTTTCTAGAGTGTGTTTGTTTATTCGTTAATATATATATTTGCTTTCTTTATATATATGTAGAAATAATTATTATATATATATTATATATAATTATTATGATATATGTAGAAATAATTTGATGTTAATGCGTTAACCATGGTTGGAGAGATGAAAGATGTAAGGTCCAACTAACTCCTTGTATTCCTAAAATGTCTAAAGTCAGAAAATCTAATGTACACTCTCCAGGTAAAGCTTCGCACAATTTAGTATATTTTTCGTAATTTATAGAAAACTTTTTCTCTCTTTCAGATAGACTACGAAAGTGAACAATTTTACTAGCTTTTAACTTTGCTATAATAAGTTCGAATTTCTTTGTGAAACTAGCTATTCGCTCAAACATTGGGGAACATAACTGGTCTTTTTGCTTGTAAATGCAAATTAAGTTCAGCTAATACTTCGGTGATGTCCACAAAGAAATATAAATCATTCAACCATTCTTCATTTTCCAAAATATCCACAGTTTGCTTCTTTTCTTCCAAGGACACTTTTATCTCAACAATAACTGAAATCTTTTTAAGGTTGCTGCTTTACTGAGCCATCTAACTTTTGAGAAATATACTACGCCTTCATATTGATTGCCAACTTCGTCCAAGAATGCTTTAAATTCGGGATGATTTAAACCCCGTGATTTGATGAAATTAACAGCCTGACAAGGTCAGTCATAAAATATTTCATGTCTAGCTTTTGAGCCGATAATTGTTATTGATTATCAAGCAATGGTAACTGAGAATCTCATGGTTGACAGATTCTTTAAATAAAGTAATAAAACCATTGTGTTTACCAGTCAGAGCAGGAGCACTATCAGTTGTAATTGAATACATGTTTTTCCTATCAATATTTAAATTATCTAATGACAAATTAACAAACTCATATATGTCCTTGCCTGTTGTTGTGCCCTTTATCTGGCACAAGTCCAACATTTCTTCAATAATATTGAAATTTTCATCAATTCTTCTAATGAAAATAACTAATAGTGCATTATCACTCTGGTCACCACTTTCATCCAACGCTAAACTGTAAAGGAGCATGCAGATAACTTTTCCTTCAGTGTGCCGTTAGTATTATCACCCAAGTCATCAATTCATTTGCCAATTGTTTGATGTAATAGACATGTTTTCTTTATTAAAATTAAAAGCAACAACAATGCATTCTTTTATTAATTCTCCTTCAACAAGTGGTTTTCCTTCCTTAGCTAATTTCTCAGCTATAAGGTAACTAACTTTTGTACATGTTGCAGTTTTAACATGTTTTTGAAGACTAGCTTATTGTGAGCTAATTGCTTTTGTCAATTCTTCAATTTTTGTTTTTCTTATTTCTTCATTAAACGTCTGATATTCTGACTCATGTTTCGAAGCATAAGGACTCTTGATATTGTATTCCTTGATCTTATCATTACATATAATACTTATGGTCTTTTCATCTTATTATATGCTCTATCATTACCTATAAGAGCCGTGGTGAATGGCAATGGTCCAAGGGTAGACTGACTAGCGTCTCCGTTGGTTTCTCAAAATGATCTAAGAGGTTGGGGCCGGACGCATATTTATGGAGTTTATTAGGCAATTCAGCATTGCTGATTCTTGGGTTACCATTGGAAAGGGGGCTCGACGACAGAGTTGGGCCCTTGTTTTAACCACTTGAACTGCCAAGTTAACTTATATATCCAGTTACTATTAAGGAGTCGGAGTAGGTCCTTTTAAATATTCGGATTGGGAGTAGGATGCTCTGAGTTTTGACTCACAAACCCTGCTTATGGTCGACTATGGTGTTCCTTTCTGTTATGTATCCTCTGTTATTTCAAATTCTTTTTTATAAGTTATAAGTTAATTTAGTCAAATTTTGATCTATTGAATATAAATTGTAAAAACGATCTGGAGCACTCAGCAATAGTTTAAAGTTAGTAAAACAAACACAAATATATGTTACTTGACAATTCTTGTTTGTAGAGTAACTTGTTTCATTAAATTTTCGAAGAACTTATTATTCAGGTTGCGGAGTTTTACCGTGGTGAGGAGTAAATAATGTATTATTCTTCAGAGAAATCCTCGCTTCAAAAGAGGCGCTGGCTGAATACAATTAGTTATATTTTAGGTCGATATTTTGCCAGATATAACAATTTTTATTTTTGCAGAGTAACAGAAAGTAAAAATCCTGATTACAAGAAAGGTGATCTTCTACTTGGAGAATTTGGGTGGCAAACTCACTTTATTGGTAATCCTGATAACGTAGAGGTACCGTTTTATGGCAAGGCTAAACCCAGATTACTTCCAGAGGAACTTTTTAAAGGCTTTCCTCTGTCGTATGGGCTAGGAGTATTTGGAATGCCTGGGTAACTTATGAGCAAATATTTAATATCCTACAATAAATATATAAAATAAGGAATAATATACGAATTGAACAACTTTTTTTTTTATTCGGAACATAACATGCCTACAATTAATTGTAATTAACTAAATTTATTCTTAATTAAAGTGTGAGTAAAACCTTTTTTTACCTTTCACCCGTTGTAAAATTGATTACCTGCTTTTTTCAGATCTTTAAGTTAATGCTACATATACAGTTAACTCAATTATCGTAACTGAAATTTTCGAATCTTCATTTAATCTCTGCAACGACTTGCTAATTAAATCCATACAAACTATGTTGTTGCCATAAAAAAGTGTCTATATATTAACATAAATTTAACTTAAAGAAGTACCAATTGCAACATTTATAGACTTTACTCTTTTTATGTGTTTCAAGGGGGCGAAAGTATAGCCGTGATTTTATGATTCTACTTACTAGTGGCAGTAATCATTTATGTTTTGTACAAATTTTATGTTCGTGTTAATGAATCGTTTATCTGCAAATTAAATTATGCAATGTACGAGTATACAAAGCACTGTAAGTTATTTACCTAAGTTACATTACATATCGTATAAAACTGTATATTCTTGTTACTAAGCTATTTATCACAAATTTATGATCGATCTTTAGTCTTTTTGTCTTTTAGGAAATTGAAAACTCGCTTCAGTGCGTTCAATTATTAACTTACAATGTTTAAATGATAACTTTTCCTTATATTGGCGTATGTTGTTATTTTCTATTTTGTTAACCAATGATTTTTTTCCTCAGGGTAACTGCCTATTTAGGATTCTTAGAGCTTTGCAACCCCAAGGAGGGAGAAACTGTAGTTGTCAATGGTGCTGCTGGTGCTGTAGGGTCTCTGGTTGGACAACTCGCTAAACTTAAAGGTGATATTTCTTATATAGTTGGAAAATACATTTTAATGGTCAAGAATATCTTAGATTGCCAATAATGTTTTCTCCGTTTTCGAAATAATGTATCCAAACAAATTGTAAAGAGTGATCTATATTTTTTTTATCAAACTCAACCTAGTGTTTTAGAGATAAAACCAATAACGATATATATTCTGCAACTATGTGAATCATATTGGAACTTAAAGTGCATTTGCGTATTACACTACATGACGTCATACCTACGAATTTGTTTGTAAAATATAAAATCGGCTCTATCTTCATCTTTCCAACGGGTCGTTAACTCACTATATTTAAACTGTTAATAGATGAATAGATAAAGTTAATTATGTATTGACCAGCCCTACATGGAGACGACTTATCAGGTCACGTCTACATATAAATCTGAAATAAAATATTTATGAATGCAAAAAATGTACAGATTTATATATTTAAAAACAAATATCGTTTGACAAAATCTTAAAATACATGGTCTATTACAAATTTTATTCTGTACAACTTTTATTTGCGAAATTTTCCTGTGTGACATCATCAAGACCTCCAAAGGTCTTGATTACTTTTAGTTAATTGGATTACATCAATATATTTAAGTGTAAAATTGCCGTTTACGAGTTGTTTACATTTTAACATTCCGAAAAGTTTTATAATAATTTCTTTTTTTTGCTTTAATATCATAATAATGTAATCTTACCAATTTTTTTCTTTTCTTTTGTTTTGAAGACTATAGCTCTGCGTCTTAAAAAAACTATTTTACTTCCCCCCCTTCTGTTCTAAAGTACCCCAGCAGTTAGTTTCAGTACTTTTGCTGGGTCCAGCAGTAAATGTTTCTCTATGGTTTCGTTGAGTGTCCGAAGCACCTACCTCTGTGCAGCAAAGTTGCTTTCCAGTGAGTCAGCAGGTGCAACGGTGTTTCTTCCTCTTTGCCACAAACCATCATTGATAATGTCCATTCAGGTTCCCTACGTTTCGGGAGAAAGTAACTTCCTTCTCCTTCCTCAGGTGCACTTGAGGGAAGTTGGCTCCTACTAGTTAGCGCTCTTGGACCCTCTGCTCTTCCGGCAGAGCACCGCATACCGAAGTAAGGTTATTTACTCAAAGGGGTCGCCTGTTTCCCTTGAGGCTGCGTTCGTAATACAGTAACCCCAGTAACATTCATCCTTCGGCACGGATCGCATAACACCTAAGATTGGGGCTGGGATAAGAGGAGAGGATTTGGGAGGTTGGAAAGATTGTGAAACGAAGACGACTATAGCAACCTTGTCTCCTTTTTCGTTTGTCCCTGCATATAGCAGGTTAACAGGTTAGCCTCGCGAAGGCTGAAAGTCGGAGTTGAGTGCTAAAGGCTATTAGAGGTGCATAATCACTCCGTTACTACCCCATTCTTACCAATCTAAATTATATTACTTTGTGTTCCAGTGATTTTTATTCTACAGTTTTCATTTTATTGCTGCAAATAAGAACTGTAAGTTAATTAATTGTAATTGTTTAGAACTACTCTTTCCCAAATTCATGTGTATAACCATAAATTTTTTACTATGACTTATATCGCCTTTATTTTATAGTTTAATTTAACAAATTCTGGTCTACTTGAATTTAGAACAGATTCTATAGAATAAAGACGATATGAAACAACTAATGTAGTATTAAAAAAAAATTGCCCCATAGTAATTATTATTGCTATTTTTTTTGTTCACCCGTGAGAAGTAGAGCAAGGCTGCTAGGTTGTCTGTAAAATAAGAAATTTTCGAAAGTGTAACAAGTCTGTATTTTCATAATACACTAGATATAATAATAGACTATATTATATAGTATAATGTATTGTTGCATTGTAAAATAATAATAGACTCTATTGCAGGGGTGCTCAATATGTCGATCACCAAGGTGTTATTAGTAGATCGCATGATATTAAGAAAATTAACATCAGGCTATAATTTATCATGTCACTGATTGATCCACAGGAAGGCCAATCGAATGAATTCTGATTTTTTTTATACTTAGGTCACTGTGCAACGGAAAAAGTGGCTCTAAGAGCAGTAAAGCTGATAAGATAGTCGTTAAGTTTCCTCTTACTCTTTACTTTTAATTTTTTCTTTTACAATTAAGAAAGGGTATAAAATTAGTGGGAAGACTGAATCAAGTAAGAAGAAAAAATGCATCAATTTTCATATGAAATGGGAAGAGGTTTCTTTTCACGATGAAATATTATATATATCATCATAAATTGTATCAATCCTCATATAACGCATTTATAAATAAATACAATGGGTAGATCATTGTGACTTGTTCATGTCATAAGTATCTCTCATTCAGAGATACCCCTGCTCTATTGTAATCATCAATAAACATGCTATTTTTAGGCCTTGATCTTGAATTTTATTTAACTATTATTTAAAACTTATTTTATTTAGTTATACCTTAGTGATTAATTAATAGTGATGTGAGTGTTAATGGCATATAAAAAAAAAGTTCATCTGTTTAGGTTGCCGGGTGATTGGTTTTGCTGGATCAGATGAAAAAGTTAAGTGGCTTACATCGGAACTAGGATTTGATGCTGCCTACAATTACAAAAAAATATCTACTAAAGACGCCCTCAAGGAGGCTGCTCCCAATGGTGTCGACTGTTTTTTTGACAATGTCAGTTTTTTAGATGTTTTATTTGTCTTCATCATGCATTAAACTGTGCTAATATTGATCAGATTCATTCTTTCAAACAATATGACATACTTTTGTTTTATGAACAAATATTTTTTAAAAGTAAATGTTTTATGTGAATTAGTATTTATAATGCTCATTAACCTACTTCCGTCCACCTTTTATTCAAACGGAAACCTATTAATTCAGTGGTTACATTCAGAATTGTGTACAATTGAATTCTTCTGTTTAGTACTTGATAGATGAAACCTTTTATTGTCAACTTGTCATTTGAAAAAAAGTCTAGTGTTTTTCTATTCATCACATCATATCAAGAACCACTTTATTATATGTAACAGTTAGTAATAAATTTAATCTTAGAATGTTTGAATTCACTTTGTAATGCACTGTTACTCTTCTAGAAAAAAGAAAAAGGAAATAATGAAGTTTTGAATAGAAAACAGTTTCATACTTCACTCCTTAGAAAGAGTGGAGAGAGTGAGTGACATATAAAATCAGAACAATTTGGTACTTCAAATTATTTACTTCAGTAGAGTTTGTAAATAATAGGAAATTCAATGTTTGTTATACTCACTTCATGTGACAAAGTCAAACAGATTTGTAAGATAAGAACTCTACTTCGACAAGAAGGATAAACATTGATTGTCGTCACATGCTTATACCAAATAAACCCCGATAAAGATACTTTAGAAAGATATTTCTGTTTATATACTGTATAATGTGTTATTTTATTTTATAAACTGCTTTGATCAATTATTTTAACTTAGCTTTTTGTTAAAATAAATGTATTAAAATAAAAACAGTTATTTCATAAACAATTACGATAGCTTACATAGTGAGAGCAAATTTTATTACACGTTGAATTGTATTCTTTATGTAATGTAACTTTAGGCTATATGCCTATCCAGCATTATTGGTGAACTACTAATATTCGTTGATTAATGATGATAAAGAAATGATATATCATAGTCATTTAAAGTTGAAATCGACGAATGAAATGTTTGTGGCATTCCATCTTTTTTGGAAGCTTACTTGACATATGTGTTACAGGTTGGTGGTCCAATGAGTAGCGATGTTATGAGAGCTATGAACACATTTGGAAGGATGTCTATTTGCGGTGCAATATCCACTTACAATGCCTTAAACGACGTTCAAGGTTATTCCTAATATTATAATTCTTTAATGTTATATATTATTACTTTACTATAAGTAAAGTATAGTGATCGTGAAAAAATTCGATCTCGAGATTTTGACGGAATTATATGTTTTGAGGTCCCAAAAGTCGTTTTATGCAGTTTTTTCGATGATGTCTGTTTGTGTGTGTGTGTGTGTGTGTGTGTGTGTGTGTGTGTGTGTGTGTGTGTGGTGAGTGTGTTAGCTTTGCTTGTTACCACGATACGGTCCAGAATATTTGATGGATCAAGTTGATATTTACACAAAAATTGGCCTCATAGGGTAGAAGGTCCCTATTGTTTGGGAAGAATTATGCATGACGGGAAAGTCACTTTTTTTGCCAAAAAAAGGTTTTTTAAAAAACATTTTTTTTCTCCTAAACTAATGACCCTTTGGTTTTTGAAATTTTTGCATTATCTTTGAGGTTACAAATGGAACAAACGAAAAATATACTCAGAATTTTAAAACAACGGAAAATATTTTTGTTTTCAATAAAATTAAAAATTTTTACTTATAATTCAATCTCAAATCTTGTGAGAGCGATAAAAGTCATACCGTTTGACGGATCAAAATGAAACTGCTTAAAAATAGAACATTATATGAAAAATGATTTGAGATAATTTTTTTCAAAATTACATTCACCAAAGGGGCGGGCATTAAAGTACGATTTCTGTTTTCTGAAAATGTTTTTTTGACGCTTAACGGCTCATTAATAAATCATGAAAATTTGACCAAAAATTGAACAAAAAATTAGGAATTCATAAAAAAAATGCATGAAGTTTCAATTACGGGAAAGAGTAATAACGCTATAAAAACTGTTTGTTTATCCTAGACTATATTCTCAATATACATTCATACCAAGCTTATAACAGAGCACAATAGGCAGGAAAAAGATAACACTTGATCAGAAAAAATTGGTATATATGATTTTTGATAAAGGGGAAGGAAAATGATTTTATTAAATACTAAGGAGCCATAAATTTCCCTCTATAATAATTCTATAAAAGACCAAAAATGTTCAACATAATTCAAAATTGAAATCTTTTGTTTGAATATTAATATATGTAATTATCGTACATTCTTAATCATAAATTATCTTAAAACAACATTTTTTCTTTGATGTTTGTGATGTTTTTCAGAGAAAATAAGAGTATTTTCCTGTTTTAAATTTGAAAATTTCACTTAAATATTCAATAAAGAAGGAGGTGAAGTAAATGATGTAAGAAATCCACTGGCTATTTGAACAAAGGCTATGTTCTCTTGTAGGAGATTATTTCGTATTAAGGAACTTTCACTTTGACTTTTCAAAAATGTTATTACTGCTGTAGTTATACTAATGAAATTATTTGCATCAGCTGTGTGATGTACAAAAATAAGCTTATATATTGATAAGTCGATCAATCACTATCTGTACTACCTCAGAAATGAAAGACTAATAAACTTCTTCCATTTAAATCTTTACATTATGCTTAAATGAGACATTATATATTATATACCCAAGAACATTGATGTTAAGTTTACTTATAGTAAAGTTGAGTGCAGGCCACTCCAGATTTTATTTAAATTTTCATAATATAATTCATTTATCAATCTGTTAAACCAAATCCTTTGATTTCAGGAAATGTTGATACGAACCTAATTCTTTTCAAGCAGCTTAGAGTGGAAGGTTTTATTGTTACTAGGTGGTTTCAGAGATTTCCAGAAGCCATAGCTCAGTTGGCTCAGTGGGTCATGGAGGTAATGTTTCAATATCATTTATTATTGGTAACATTTATGTTTCTTGTCTTGAATTTCGTTTGATATACAATCAAATGAATCCACAATTTACTGTTTGATATATCAAAAATAGACAGTAGTTCTCAACCTCGCCTTCTTTGATACTACTTTTTAAATACACGATCTTGAAAATATCCTTAAAACACTTTTATTTCATACATCCTCTTCTTCGTCTTCTTCGATTATCACTTTCTTTCTTTAATCCCTTCGTTTGTCATCCCACTGGTGATCTCCCAACCTCAGAAATGTCTTCTCCTACAGTAATTTGATGTACCAACAGATACCAACGGTGTACGAATCGTCTGACTGTGGATTGAGTGTTAATGCAAGTCCTTATATTCTCGATTTTACTATGAGTTCAATTCTAAATAAAAACTTTACCTTGTATTGGTCCATATTTAGGTACTCAATGCACTTTCTCAACATATTTTGAATCTCAAATATCAAACATTTATTTCTTAATTCTATTTATTTACTGATTCTATATTTTAATTATTTCAATGCGATTTGTACATATATTATTACTTTACTAAAATAAAAGTCGTGAAGAAATTTGACTTCGAATTTTTGATGGATTTAGTTTTGAATTCCTCTGAGTCCATTTTCGTTGATATCTGTATTTGTATTGGAGATTGGGTATATGGGTGTGTATCCAAAAGTTTTGTGAACCACGCTACAGTTCTCACAGTTTGATGGATCGATTTGATAATATGATACTAAAAAATAGCAGTTATATTGTAGATGAGCTTTATAGCTTTTTGGTAATATTACTTCATAGGAAGTCTATTTTATTGCGAATTATGTGTTATAGTCCCGATTTTGTTTTCTCCTAAACTACTTATTATTTACAGATTGTCGAAATGTTGCAGTTATTATGAAACTTATGTTAGCATTAACGCAAAAATGTTTCAAAATATTTCGATAATGAAAGGATAGTTTTGCGTAAAAAATATCATGAGCTCATTCTTCAGGGCACTGATATTCATTCTCTCTGTAGTCAGAATGAAATTGTAGTACCAGTCACAATTATTTTAAGTCTGGCACATGTATTCGTAACATGTTGTTAGTTAGGTAAACGAATTGATTTGTTCACGAATAAGAATCTGCTTTCTTCTTTTAATATACTTGTATAACAAGATTTCACTATAAGTACGTAAAATAAAAATCAACGTCCAAACTGCAATAAGTAATGAGAGAAAAGACTAAGATCTTTCAACCGTAACAAGCGGTCTTCGTCAGAGTCAAATTTTAACTGAGTTTTCAGTTTGAGATACGACTGTGACGAAGACCGCTAGTTACGGTTGAAAAAGCTTGGTCTTTTTTCTCATGTCTTATTGTGGTTTGGACGTTGATATACTTGTATATTGAGAAAATCTACACTTACCTGTTTCCTCTGAATTTTCATATTCTCAGAAATCTATAAAGAAGAAGTGTTCTGTTATTAAGACCAAAATAAATACATACTGTTAATTTGAAATTAGCGTTTTAGGAAATATTGTTTTATTGATTTATTTTCATATTTATTTATTAAATATTTATTTTATTTTCATATTTGAAAGCTTTTCTCTGTTGAATTGAGTTCAGAAAAGATACTTGCTTCCATTAGAATGATTAAGAACAGTATTTAATACAGAATATTAAAAAGTCAACAAGAATAGAGCTTTTCGGTAAAAGAAAAAGAATATATCCGCTGGTTCAGTCAAGGTAATAGTATAAGACTAATTAATTGTTCATCTAGAAAGTAATAATGTAATATCAGAATGAGTCGGGAAGTACTCAGTATCAGAACTTAGTTCATAAGAGATCTAAAGTTCTTTTAGATTGCTCGACCATGACATATGGATGCTCAGTCTGGTTTGGAGCGGCGCCCACGAACAAGAACTGCATCCAAGTTGTACAGAATAAATGTGCCCGCCTTATAGCTAGAGCGCCATGGTATGCTAGAAATTTTGATATTCAGCATGATTTGAGTTGGGAATCAATTGATTGCTACATTAGTCGACTTGCTAACAATGAAGACAAAAAACTGTCCACCCATCCAAATCTCCTTGTTCGGGACCTGAATCCAACAAATAACCCTTCCCAATCCCGTGACTCCTAATAGCTCCCTCCCTGAACTAAATATGACGACCTAATGATTTATAAATAATATAGTACCTCAGACAATGCAAAGCCGCAAGACCATACGACCACGAATACGACTCCTTTCCCTGACAGACTAACGCCCCCAGTATTGACAATGCCTACTGACCAAAACAAAAAAAAAAAAAGCAGCATGATAATTTAGCAGTAGTGGGCCTCTGGTCCGGAACTGCTAATTACGACGTGCACTGTCGTGCATGGAACTCTTCGTTGGTCGTTGGTCGTTGGTCAGAGAGTGATGGGAGTCCAACATAGTCACACCCAGGTTGCCACATATGTCAATCACTGACCACCTTGTGAGTCAGGGAGAAATTTTCCATAGTTTACATTCTAGGCTTAAGCAGACCTGTCAAGGCACGCACAAGCATATGCGATCACTAAATAAAATGTTTAACTTTGTTTTAGTTATATTATTATATTATATTTTTATATTACTTTAATTAATTTTTTTTTTATCTTTTTTTGTTTTGTTTTAGGGGAAATTAAAAGCACAGGAGCATGTTCTTAAGGGATTTGATAAAATACCGGAAGCCTTTATTGACTTGCTGAGTGGGAAAAATATGGGCAAAGTTGTAATCAATATGTAATTGCTACCTTGTTTAAACCAGAGATATATATATTTTTGTTAAAAGAAACTAATTTAACTAATAAAAGTAAACTCCTGATCATTTTTTTTTTCTTTACCTTGGGAAATGATCCAATATCAACAATATATTTGTTTTGTCTTTGTTTGTTCGTTTGTAAAATGTCCTTAGAAATAAATTTATAATTCTAAAGATTTTTCCAGAAGTTTTACAACAGGATGATTTCCTTTGTGATGTAGTTTTCAGTATAAAGGATTGTTATACAGTTAGCCTTTTTTTATTGTCTATTATTGTATTTTTGTTTCAGGATTAGAGAGGATTCTCAGCATAACAACAAATTCATAAAGCCAACACAAATATTAGCACGGTCCAAAATGTGATATAATCCAAGATTCAACATTCTTTAGCTGAAATTTAATTTGATAAGCAAATATATTTTTTTACGATGTAAATATTTTTTTTTTTAGTTAAAACAAAAAATAAAACAACCTTTCGTATTTCTCTATAATAGCGTAATAAATTATCACAGAGGTTGACCATGTCATCTTCAGGAGAAAAATAAAATTATAAGAGAGATCTTATAAAAATGTAAGAGAGATCAGGGCATTAGACGGTTTTAATGTGAGAACCCTATATAGTAATTATTGCTATGATAAACAGGAATGATGAAAAAAAGGGTAATGAGAAGTAAATTAGTTAATTAGGAAATGCATTATAGAGGGCGACTAATGTATAAATAAATACGAAGCGTTGTTATGTAAATAAAAACAGTTATCTTATTAATCTGAAACTGGTGGAATACCAATGAGCTAAAGAAAGTATAAAATGTCGAGAGTAGAATTGCTAGGAATCAGTCTTAGAATGTTAAGCCTGATGTCAGCAATTATAAAAGAAAGGCGACGGCTGTTTAGCTACAAGTAGGTTACTGATTTAACCTGTGAGAGGTCTGCAAGTATGGGTGTTTTGGTGGAATTCATTGGTGATGTATGTTGGGACGAGAGGGATGAGATGATAGATGTCTTCTCAGAATTTAAACTAGAAAGAATTAGGAATAAGTAGTTTATGAAAAGAATTATAGGAGCTATTGACTGAAGGTGTTCAAGTTTGAACGGTTTTTCTGAATTTGTTTCTGCAATAAACCTCAAGACATGCAATTTTAGATCTTAGCCACCCATAACTTTTGATTCATAAAAAAATATTCCAACTGAAATTGAATTTACATATGTTGTTCAAGACAAACAATAGCTTTTTCATTGTTATCTCTTTCTTCCCTGGTTTCAATAAAGCTGAATCTACTCTTCCTCCATATTCTTACATTCCTTGAAAACTTCTTGGTAGTGATTTAATATATAAACAAGAGTGGTTACTTCATTTCTTTGTTTTCTTGCTTTTCCTGAAATTGGTTTATACATAAATCTAATCATGGAGGGGTTTGCAATTCATAAGTACTTCATACTATTCCGAGGGAACATTAAAGAAAAGTAATTTGAATTAAATGAGTATGGCATAAATGAATTGGCACTTAGGTAAGAAAATGGTGATGTTGTAGATAAATATATTTTATATTTATAATAATAACTTAATACATTGCATACATAATTCACTAAAATAAAGAAATTATATTTAACATATTAAAATGTAAACAATAGAAAACGTAAAAAGGATATGTTACTAACTCATACTTGGGTGTATAAGTGTTATGAGGAGCCTGGCTCATATTATTCAGAATACATTCTTGGATTTGTTTCGGACCTTGTTCACTGTAGAAGGCAGAAGAGTATTTCCTGTTGGTGTAACGTGTATTCAGTTAGGTGTCTTTCAATTCCAAATCATATATGTCTGACTGCCCATGTAGGCCTACCTTCTTCAGCACCAAGTAAGGAGCCTCATAATTTACCGGCGCAGTCCTAAACTAGGTACCGTGTTTTCATATCACATGGACAAGTTATTTGCCAATATACCTCTGAATTTTGTTATTAGTTAGGATATTTTTTGGTGTTTCTTTCATAACATATAATTAGTTCATTATTTGCTCTGTATTATCTTGTTTCCTTTTGTATCTTACCTTATCCTTGAGTTCATCAATGGTTTAAATAAGTCTTCTGTTGGTTATAATATTGAGGACATGAGCTGGGCAACACTGACGACTCAATGGAGTTAACATAAACGAGAAAATATTGAACTAAGATTGACATAAGGTTAGAAGTTTGAATACTAAAACTGTTCGTACACAAAAGCATGATAAACGAACAGACTAATCACCCGGTAGATGATTCTACTATGCAGTCAGTAGAATATGTTTAATTGTATCTGCGACAAAAAAAATACGTAGATTCTGGAACAAATAAATAATAATAGTTTAGGAAAGTAACGTACACAAAAAAGGGTTAATTTTAATATTCATGGTCAACAAATAACTGAAGAAAATCGACTAAGCCATAAATACACGCAACATCTACAGGAAACACTTAAATTCACGTACTAGGTTCCTTATCATTACTGATAGCGTACATGCATTTACTCGTATTTTTTATTCGGTAATGTATTTGAGGGAATATAAAACAAAAAGTAAATTTCTAATCTGACATTTATTAACTTGATATTACAGTTTTCTTTGTACTTTGTCCAAAATGACTAAATAAACAGAAAAGTTTTAAATATAAGAAAGTATTATATAAGTCAAAATACAACAGTAGTGTAAAATTAATCAGTTATTTATCATGTTTAATTTTGATTAAAACTTGAGCAATTTTTGTTTGATTTATTATTTCTAGTTTGATTTTAGGTTGAGCATTTTAGATTTGATTCAGTTATTTTGTTTGAAGGCGTTATTTTTTAGACTCACAGATACACATACACATAACTATGCTAATTCGTATTTTGTTATAGCTACATACCTATATACACATGTATGACTTATTCACTTTTGAAATTCGAAAGTGTTAGTGGGTAATTTCGTTTATATCAGAGTCTCACTATGTAGAATCTTAAATTCTATTAACGACTAAAACGATAACCCCTTGGGATTTGTGACTTTCTGTGTACTAAAATTATGTGAAAATGAAGAATATATTGAAGTTATTAAATAAACTACAAATGCAATCCAAACACAGAGGAAGGTGTTTTAACAAAATATTCTGATTACAGATAGATAAAGGTTTTAAACATCTCTTCTTTGAGAAAGGCTAATAAATGTGAATACAATCTTTTTTTATCAAACTTCTATGAATAAGTTCATTAGTGAATTATTCAGATTTCCTTCCAATTCTTGAGTTAACTCTAATAAATTTTGTTTCATAATATTAAACTAAACTTAAAAGTAAACATCCCAAATTGAGTTTAAAATACCCAAAGTCCATGTATATACTGTTTTCTTTTGGCAAATATATATGAAATGTTTTTAGGTTTTCTATGAAAGATTATGAAGTTAATTGCCGTTACCAACTTTCAAAAACTGTAATGATTATACATAATTAATTATTAACCCAAGGACCCAATATAATTTGTCAGAGAGAGCGCGCGAAGCATCTTACTAAGTGTGACCTTCGAGGATAGATTAAAATAATTTGCACGTTGGGAAAATAGGACGACTGAATTATTTAAGTGAAACTTTTAGTAGTTTTAAAAGTGAGAGACGCTTGTATTGTAACCAACCGACAGGGTTACATGGAACGTACAACTCTTGTTTATTTAGGTAAAAGAGTTTTACATACATTTACTCTTTCCTCTTAATCTCACTAAGAATAATCAAAAAGTTTATTTCATTAAATAATTCTCTCTATTTTTAGGCTGTGTAACTTTTCTGACTGTTATCTATAAAGAATATAGTACAAAATGGATTTTTTAAAAATTCATTTAAATAACCAATATTGAGAGACGCAGGATGACTCTATTAATTGATTGCTATGTTATTTTGACGTGAATTTTGATTTTACTCGTATTATACTTAAATGAAACATTGATTGGAGTTGCAAAGTTGCGGAATCTTTGGATTGGTGTGCACTTTAGCTAATTGTTACAGCAGTAGGGTTGGTTGATGGAATGGCGTTTTCGAACCCAAAGCCCATCTTGATGATATTGATGAACATGGCCATGGTCACACAAGAGAGCAGTAGGTGATTGAGATTAGCTATTAGTCGGCTCTGCTCGGTATTTGCCAGGTTCATTCTGCTCAGGGCAATCGATAGTGCTCCACCTGCTACCTGCAACACACCACTTCACATGGCCATAGTGACGTAAGACTTTAGTCTAACTTGTGTGATTTATTGTTAGCCCGTCAGGGTAACAATATATACTTGACAAATCAACTATGTAACACCGTAAGGCTAGCCCAAAGCTGTCAGACTTGAGAGTGTAACACCCAGATCCAGTCCCTCAATCATACCCTTAGGGGTGTAGCTCGAGAAAGTCCTTTAATACTGTACAGCACCCTCACTGCCGGCATTAAGAGTGTAGCACCAAGAGGCCAACCTCTCAATACCTCCTTAAGGGTAAAGTACCGTAAGGTCAACCACTTGCTTTCACCTTACGAGTGCGGATTTATATATTGTTTAAATTGACTTATAAATTTTGTGAGTAAATCCACTGAAATAAAATTGATGTTTATAATGGAAAAATTTAAATAACTCATTGACTTATATGAGATCTAAAAGGAATAATATTTTTGCATGTAAAAATACACTCCCAATAAACATAAATGTTCGTTGCTTTTGTTGGTATGATGGATTTGTCTCACAAAATGCTATAATCAATCTATATATTGTATTCTTGGACGAAACTTAATATCAGTTTTAAATTATTTTGTATCAGTTTGTGAATTATAGTATCATTGAGTAAAATTGATGTGTGAGGAATAGTCTCTTTCCTAAAGAAAGAGGAATTACGTTTGTTGACAAGTATTCAGAATTTTCACTATTCTAGTCTAGTAGTTCATATCTATCATTTTTAAAAATTTGAAGCTTCCAGATATAAAAGTTTTAAGTTTATACTGAATAGCTGGCATCAACTTTGATTTGTGTATGTAAAATTGACTAATTTGCTAATGTATTTTTTCTCAATATGCATTCACAGCAACCATACAACAGAGTACAATAGACAGAAAAAAAATAACACTCACTCAGAGTGAATTGGTATATATGATTTTTGACAAATGGAAAGAAAAGTGGTTTTTATTAAATACTAGGAACTCATGAAACTCCCAGTATAGTAATTCTATAAAAGACCAAAAATATAAAACATCATTCAAAATTGAAAACATTTTTGAAGAAAAATAAATTAAACTATCCGACATCTTAGATTAAGAATTATCTTAAAACGACATTTTTTCTTAGATGTTTCTGACATTTGTCAGAGAAAATTGGAATATTTTCAAGTTTCAAATGGGAAAATTTGTCTTAAATATTCAATGTAAAAGTAGGTCAGATTATGCTAATGATATTATATGCATCAGTAGTGATATATTCAAACATAAGTATTTATATTGATAAGTGAATCAATCATTATCTGTACTACCTTCATGATATGAAAGACTAATAAACATCTCCCATTTAGACATTTATATTAAACCTAAATGGAGCATCATTTATTATATACCCAAGAAGTATGGTACATTACGTTTACTTATAGTAAAGTTGAGTGTAGGCCACTCAATATTGTTAGGATACTTTTTGCCACTTACAACCTTGACATTATGAAATATAATGCAGTTTTAAACAATACTTCTTACTATTGACTTTTGCAACAGTATCTATTATAAAGCCCCTTCTGTTTGAATTATATCCCTCGTTTTAAATCTTAATAAAATGCCCGGTTCATTATTGATAATCTCTGACGGCATTAGTTGAAAATCATGACTCTCTATATGGTGAATTGATTTCTTTGTCTGAATAAAACACAATGATATTCAAACATAATCTAAGTCATTTTGATATAGTTATGTATTTAGAAATTGTTTCAATGAATAATGGAATAAATTAATTATATAATAAACAAGTTACATTTTATATATAATATACCATTATGAGAGGTAGATTAAGGTCTGAAGTTCCTGATGGAGAATGGAGGTCTTTCATAACTACATCTGACCACGATTTAAAGAATAAGCAGTGTGGAAATAACAATAAATATATTTAGTCTAGGAAACTAATCGACCCCTGATGAGCTCCTAATCAAAACCCCATTATTCTTTATCTTTATCCAAGTTAATCAATAAGTGTGTGATATTCACTATCAGTGAAGAATATAGTCATGTAAAACAAATCGAATTCCAGTTTTGCTTGGCTTACATGTTTCAATGTCCTCATAATCCATGTTTTCTTTTCTTTTTGTATGTTAATTTTTGAATTATATTTATGCCTCTTTTTTTATTTTTTGACACGAAAGATGCTTACTGTATCATGATAAATTTTAAATTGAAACATGCTTGTTTATATGAAAGAAGAACTACATAGTTTTTATTTGTATCATATTATGGGGAGGTTACTTTATGTTAATTCTCGTACTGTTTTTTGTTCGTCCAACAACTCAACATTTTAAAGTTGAAATTTTGAATCTATAACATTTTTGCCGAAGAAAAATACTTCAGGAAGATTGGATGATTAGAAGACTAAATGTAATGATAATAAGAACAGTAATTAGAATTGAGATATCGCAGCTTATTCTTCCACATCACACTTGTTTATTGCAGCACAGTATAACAGACGGTGGTATCATGTAATTTTTAGAGATGAGTAATCAGAATACTTTTTATGCGATGGAATGTTACTCATTTCTTAATACAAAATTTGTGTACCTTTGGGTTATGTAAAAATATTTTTGTCAAAGTATAGAACATGAATACTTTGACCAAACTGAACAAAAATCGAATATATTTATTGATTTAATTTTTTAAATAAATGCCGGCAATTAAATCAAATTAAATATAAGCTGACAAGATTAATCATAAAACAAATTTCATTTAATTTTAAAAGGAAATGTAACTAAGTTTTAAGTTGACTTCTATAATAAGTTTTTTTAATTGTACAAGAATACAAATGAACATTGCTGCTATTACCTAAATATTACACATTTACTTTTACTCTCCAATCTAATAATAGTTTTCCTTAGTATTATTAAAATAGTTTCTGCAATTTTATTTATAGTGGTACGTAGAAATGTAATTTCAAGTTCTCATTAAAGTAAAGATGTACATTTTCAGAAGATGTTTTGTCAAAGAGAACCACATCATAAAACGGAAATTTCATATACAAAAATCTTAAATAAAATTTGAATCTCACTTTAGCGGGGGGGGGGGGGGCCTGCAATATCAAATTTTAGAAATTATTTTAAGAACCAAAAACGTTTAACGTACACATGAATTAACAGATAGTTAATAGGAAAATTTATTCTACCTATACAAGAATTAACAGATTAATAAAATTATTAACTATGATATTGCTAATATGTTTACTTATGGAATAATAAAGTGGGGTCTTTCCAATTTTTTTCCTATGTTTTTCAAGGATGGCATATTTATATTGTAAGAATAAAATAAAACATAAATTATAAAGTTGTTGAATTTGAGCTTTTACTGTTGTAGGATGTATTAAATAAACAGTATATTTTAAAGTATGTATTTTATTTTTAAAAAAGCATTTATATTAGGAAGATATTATTATTTTCCCTGCTGACCTAGTTATTCTAACCCTAAAAATTATAATTAAATGTTTTTATTTATTAACGTTCTTGATTAGTTTATGGACATTGATTAATTTCATTAAAAAATCATTGAAACATTTGTTATTCTTTACAAGTTTCATCTTTAAATTTACAAATATAATTTTATAAATCTGAATTATTTATGTATTTTATAGCTTATCTAAATTAAATCATAATTAACAAATCACTTTAGCTGTTTAAAGTGATAATATTTTTATATTTAACCTTATAAAAATGTATAAAATAGGAACAGAAAATAAGTACCTTATTATTAATATATTAGTAGTATTAAAAGTTAACATACACACATGTAAGAAGACAAGAGTTAGTATCATTGGTTGACTTAAACTAATTTATATCAGTTATATATACTTATTTAAACTAATTATGTTTTGTGTACAATACAAATAATGGATCGAAACATATAGCCCTTTTATGTCAAATACTTGAAAGTTGTTTAAAGGGTGGACTTTTTTTATCTAAAAATTTTCTTAAATTATTTAGTTTTCCTCCATGACATAAAAAGATTGTGACTTCTCCTAAAATTAAAAATTGCCTCAAAATTTTTTTCTTTGTATAGTACATAAAACAAAACATTGTAAAAAAGTTCAGTTCATAGTTATATAAGTACAATATAATGACTAATAGGAAAATAATTGAATAATAGTACATATTTATAATGTCAAACATAAATAACGAAAGAAGTTTTTTTTTACAATAGGCAACTAGGTTTCATAATCCAATTCTGGTTATCGAACTGATGGATGCTGAATTACACTTAAACTACAATTGACAGACGTAGTTGCATAATCAAATCAAGTGACCACGAATTTATTATAAGTATTAGTTTTATTTACAGAAGCAACATTTCTTTTTATTCATTTGTATAAATATTCAAAAATATAAATATCTATAGAAAAACATAAATTACATTATTTTTTTTTTTTAATTACGTTAAGAAATGTCTATTTAAATATTCATTGACATATCTAACGTTATTGTGAAAATTTATCAAGATCAAGGTTCTTTAATAATTTCAAGCGGTTGATTAGAGTGTTCAATTCCAAAACCAGAAATAACAATATTAATTACTGATATAAGGAATATTAATACTACTATGATATCATTGAGAATGTTGGCAGGATAGTGATCATTGGGTTTGTTGATGTCCAATCCACCGATAATAAGAAACAGTATTCCAACACACATCTGAAAAAACAACCTCTTCTCATTTTCTCTTTCGGTCAAGTGTTACAAATGTTGCGAAACAAACTCTCATATTTAAAAATGCTTTCTTAGTGTAATGTAATTAAATGTATTGTAAAAAAAATTTCTTATCAAATTTCCTTTACTGTGTTCTGCAGAAGCTTAATTGCTCAATATTGGATTCTTTTTATTAATACAATATTTTATCGAAATGATTTCTTAGAACATTTTCGGAATTCAGAATAATAGTTGAATTATTCTATCGTGATTTATGTTAGATAGTCAATACCCATTATTGATTTAATTTAAAGTAATTAATAATTCATATTTATTTGTAAAAATCAACTTTTTTTCGGAAAAAAAATATATAGAAAACTAGATTATTGAATAATAGGTAACTTTTTTTGTTAACCGAATGCGAGATAAATCTTGATGTTCTCCCGGTGTGAGAATATCTAAACCTCTTAAATAAATGAAGGGATTTTTTATTTTCATTTTTAGAATTTTTTCAAAAATTACTATTATTTCAAAGATTTCATTTGAGAATAAACTATATATAAATTATATATTAATTGTATTGATTGTCACGCTACTGAAAACTGACGGATCCATATCATTTGTGCAGAGATTTTATCATAGTTGTATTACGCTATTGTTTTGAAAACTAATACACGCTTTATTGTTTTAGGCCTACGCTGCTTGTATTAAAGTGCCTAGCATGGGATCGAAAGCAGAAATGAGGATGTTGAGTGTGGTGACGACAAAGGAGCCTGCCAGGGCTAGGTGGTTGAGGAAGAGGGCCGAGGTCTTGTACTCGAGGAGGTGGAACTTGCAGTCTCTCATCAGGTTGAGGCTGAGGAACAGCGCCCCCATCCCTACCTGAAACCAACCCATCCTTGTACCGAGCTGCCGACCAGCTCAGACTTAGCAATCCTAGCTACGCAATCTGCATGCTGCAACTGGTAACATCTAATCTTTTCTTTCTTATAACAGAATTAATACATTTTGCAAAACAGTTTTTTTAACAATAATTTTCTTAATGAATATATTTTTTCTATAATTACTCAGAAGATAAACATCACATTTTAGGAAAATACTTTTATATTTCATTTAGTAATTATAAATTTAAATCTGGAATTTTGTGATATTTTTTTTCTAAATTTTACATGTTCTGTTTTAATAATTGTAAGCTGAGAGATTTAACACATTTTTTCAATAACATATGAAAAAAATATTAATTAAGTTTTTATGTATCCTTCAAAAAATTATATGACAAGTGCTTGATTTAAAATATGTTATCAGGTAAAAGGTCCAATGCTTTCATAATACATTCTTGAATATGAATACCTAATAGAGGATTATTTTAAGTATAACAAATTCTTACGAAATATTGTCTATATTAACATATAGACAATGTTTATGGCTATAGTGATTTTGTTGTGCTGTGAGTCGCTCGGAAGACAAGCCAGACTTTGTCTAACATGAGGGCGGTATGCAGGATACTTCTCCTCCTGATGATGATGAGATCGACATATATGAGTCATTCTGTTAGTTCCATGTGAATGCATGTTTCTATGAAAGTAAACTTAGAGACTCGTCTCCAACCGTTCCTGACCAGTGCTATGGTTTCCCTCCCTTAAATCTTTCGATACGATTCAAATAAAAAAATAGAGATTCTTAGGCAGTTTTCTTTTTTCTATTTCTATTGTTAACTTTAATTTAGAATGGAAAGAATTTAAACATTTTAGCACTGTTTCTTGTGAATTATGGGGAATTTTTAGGAAAAAGTCACCAATGTATTTATATAAAATAGAATTCTAAATGGTGTTTTATTTATTACCACATCAAGAAGATAATTTGTCACCAGATATAGTAACGATGATCTTAGATGATTTTTTGTATATTAAAATAATGTTTATAAAAGAAAAACCGAAAGACGGGATCTATTTTAAAATGAAATAATTTAGATGGCATTGATTAGTGACGATTTACGCTAAGTCATTCTAATAAAGCACCATCACGCTTTTAGTTTAGAGTTCCGCGTCCGTAAGAATATTAAAACCTTTTTTATCTTTATACAGTTTATTCCTTCAATAATACTTCAAAAGTAAGTACAAATTCATTTTGAACACATTTTTGTATTTTTAATGATAACCTAATTAGTTTAATGTTAAATATTATATAGTTTCTGTACCATAATGTATTGGTTATGTGATGGCTTCATGAATTAATATATTAATTTCATTTTAATATTACGTATTTATATTTCTTTCATATTTACATTATACTTATACCTATAAGTATAAAATAAATATACAAAATAAAGTATCAATAATATACCATAAATTTATCATTTAGTGCAATCAAGTGTTTTAATTTTTAAATCTTTCAGCTCAATAACGAATTTTTCAAAAGATTTTAAAGATGTCACAATAAAGAGATATTGTCTATTTCATTTAAAATAATTCTAATATTCGTCCTCATACAACAATACTATTCTGTCAAAAGAATTATTTTGATATGCTAAATCAAGAAACTAAGGTTATGAATGTGTGATATTAACTTCAACATTTAACTTTATTACCTCCAGTTGCATAAGATATTGTTGATCATAATTTGGGCATATTAATCTTTAGTGTTGGTTTCATTAATGAGCAAGTTATTTTAATTTCTATACTTGGAACTACGGAAGATAAGTTTCATAAAGAATACCTACTATCATGAATGACAAATGGAAATATTTGAAGGTTAATTCACTAGTGGTTTATTGCACTAAATCATTTAAAAAAAAAATGTAATAAACATTGTATTGGATTAAACTTTAATTTTCTGTAAAAATAATTATTTTCATATGCTAAATCAAGGAACTAAAGTTATAAATGTGTGATGTTAACTTCAACATTTAACTTTATTACCTTCAGATGCATAAGATATTGCTGATCATAATTTAGGCATATTAATCTTTGTGTTGGTTTCATTAATGAACAAGTTATTTTAATTTCTATACATAAAACTACTGAAGATAAGTTCCATAGGGAATAGCATCATGTAAGACAAATGGAAATATTTGAAGGTTAATTCACTAGTGGTTTATTGCACTAAATCTTGTAACAAAACTACTATATAATATAGTTTAAATATAAATGTTGTAGCTGTAATATATTTTTGTTTTGTTTCTTTTTTTTTTAAAAAAAAGGAACAGCTTTCTTAAATTAAGTTTCCATGAAATACCCAATGGAGCTTCAAGACAGGCCAATATAGTAAGGTACTATTCCTTTTCCAGTTGAAAGCAGTTAATCATTCTCAATTAATTGTTCAATATTTAGTATCTTTAAGAGAAAAATTTACTAAATTTCTGAATTTATACTGAAAAGAGTGTAAAAGGGCTTCTTTAAAATTTCGTTGTTACATAAATTCTATAATACCTACTCCCTAAAAAAAATAATATAATAATTGAAATCTCTAAAATTAATATTCCTTCAATATAATAAATTATTTATTTTAAAGCATATGGAAATGAAATGTTAGTATCCATTGTTTATTACATAATTTATTGAAAATCTATCACCCATATAAGCTCCTCATATCCACTTGAGATAATACTTGACTTGATTACTGAAAATTTTTAACCCAATAGAAATTATTTCCTTATTTTTTATGGAAAACGTGAATAATTTCAAAAATTGAACCTGGCAAGTTACTGAGGGAATTATTTTAAATACAAAGTTACTGGAATTATAATTTCTGATTATCAAAAAAAACAAAAGTAATACTTGATATATAATACCTTGATTGTTCATTTTTGACTAATAATTACATTCTACTGATAATATTTGATTGTACAATAATCACAAACGCTATTAGTTTGTTGTTTCAAGGTGGGAAATGTTTTAGCTTTGTAATTATTCAAAAAGGACTCAGGGCTTTCCCTATTTAAATATGCAACATAATTTCCTTTCCCTATTTAAAATCTTTGGTTTTACAGTTTTGAGAATGTTTCTTGATTGATTATAATCAGGACTAATTGGTAATAATATACTGTTCTTATTTTATAAAAATATGACAATAAGGTATGAGTAATTTCCATTTAGTATTGTTTCATTTTTGATGTAAATTATCAGACAAGTTTAGCTTGCGATTGTTGAAGGTTTCCTGATTAAGGTCACGAGAGTGAGTTGCCAGGGCACTCTCATCAAACAATATCTAATCAATACAGGTGACATCAATATTTCAAGTAATAACTCGTTGATGTGGGCCTCGTTGACACATCTATTATTCCAATTGAATATTTATGAATTAACTTTGAATGTTCAAGTCTTCAGGATTAATACGGTGCTAATAACACTAACTGAAAGCTCAAGGAACCTTTAGGATAACCTGACAACTTATTTATTGCATCTTCATTTTTTATTTATAACCTAAACGAAATAAATATTCAGTTTTTAAGAAATAATGTAAAACATTTATATTTTCTATTTATACTTAAAGCATAGTGTGAACAAAGTAATAGGCGAGGGGTGCAAAAGGAATGATATTGTTTAGAAGTGTTTGGGTGCAGTAGAGTCAACTTATATGTGAACTAATTTACTTGTTAATTTTAATTCGAATTTTCGTGTAACAATGTTGAAGGATGAGTAGGTTTTTTTATTAAACAAAGATGGTGATCAGAGATACGGACATGTGTGATGTGAGGATGGTTGGGGTGTTAGGTTTTGAAATCATTATTCTCCAGGTGATAGGGAAGTTTGTGGTGCGTTTTAATCGAATAGAGGTGTTATATGTTTGTTAGTAATCTTATTGATTTTTGGGAATGTCCTTAAAAGTATGTGATATAATTTAGCTATGACAAGAATTGGAAGTCAAATATCTTCATGGTAGGTATATGTCTTGTGTGAGGGGGGGGGGGGGGGGGGCATTGAGTCAAAGGAATGACTGGAAGGATGCAGATATCTATTTGAGTATAATAACAAAATTAGATTGGTTTATATAGTATGTACTTTGGATATCAACTTCGTAAGCCATATTTTATATACTCAAATCTTATTCCTCGAATAATGACTTTTTTCCCAACATTTATCTTTAGTAATGTTATAATAGACTTTTTTATTCAACAAAGAAATTCTTGAAAAGGTGCCACCGTGCTCTGAAATAGGGGTTATTCCACTTGTTACCCGGACGGTTATGTCATTGGGTTAGTCAATCCCCTTGCTTTCCTGTTAGTTACACTCTGGAATAATCCAAATGATCTAATTCATACTATTATGAACAGAATGGTATGATCAAATTGGTTCATGATATATATGATAATATATTAAATAGATATAAATTAACGTCCTTCCTTTTGCGATCTTGTTAACACGCCTATAGAACAGCAAATCTACTCCATCAATAACAAAAAAAAAAGCTTTAAAAATAAACTTACTTAGAAATAAATTGTAATAAGCTGCGACTTAAGTATTGGCACTGTACAACCTCCATAATCATGGATTGATATTGATTGATATCCATAGCCATGGTAGGAAATGGCGGCTGGAGGTCTATAGTATTGACCGGAACATAGGAAACTGAAGACAGGAATCCCGTGTATGTATATATATATTCCACAAACTAAATAAACTATATTGACACAAAGAACACTCAGAAATGAAACAGAAACTCACTACTATATTTCGATGTCCTCGTCATCAGGAAGATAGAAACGAGTCGCTCCGCAGGCAGACAACGCCTTTAAATGAGTCTTCTGACTGCGAAACGACTCGTTTCTATCTTCCTGATGACGAGAACATCGAAATATGGTAGTGAGTTTCTGTTTCATTTCTGAGTGTTATGTGTCAATATAGTTTATATGTATATATATATTTTTTAAAAATCTGACCATATCTGACCAGCATAGACTCAAAATAACAGAAGCCATACTCATACAGAAAACGAAGCCATATATTAATATCCAGTTGGAAAATAGTGAGAAAATATTAAAACTATTTAAATCAACCCCAGGTCAAGTGGGACCTCTCCAGGTAGAGGCAACAAACCCCTAACCAGGTCACTCAACCCAATGAATTTAGACAAACAACTTTAATCCCCCAACCTTCTCAACGAATTTTACTTCTCTTATATAAAGGAACAAATTATTTCAAAACTCATTTATGTCTTGATAATGGCTGAGGACAGCAGAAACATGGACTCATGTAACATGTCGACTATCGGAAGAATATTGTATACTGTGGATATAGTGACAAGAACTCTATTTAGAAAACTTGAAAAACTTAATAAGAAGCAAGTTTCAGCAAGATATGGTCAGATTTTTAACAATGTATGTTTACAGGAGGGACTGCTACAAAAATTTACTAATATATATATTTATATACATCGTTGCAGCCTTGTCACCTAAATGTATAAGTAAGTTTTTGATCAGAGTTTTCCCGTGTTTTCTCAGTGATTTGGCTTCTTGACCTCAGAGATCTTTTCATTGTTGATTTTAATGTACATATATCAGCACCCTAATCATCTTCATTGCGAACTTTGACGACTAGAAATTTAAATGTTGAAATTTAAATTTAGTTTCTTTTAGTTTAAATTGTGTGTAGAAACAGCAATACCTCAATGATCATCATCATCATCATAGCCAACTTCTGAAGATTGAGGAGTAATATAGTTTAAATTTATTTTTTTATATAATTATATTTTTTGCTATTCCTTATTGTTTCTATTTTAGATGATCATGCTTGCTTGTGTGCTTACAAGTAGGGTTAAGTTATAACTTTTTTTTTTTTAATATAAGTTTCTTTTTCCAAGCAAATAGATTTTGTTTTACATTTTATACCATATATCGAGGAGATAATTTACAACACATATTCCAGTACATAGGAAGCTATTCACGACCATTCAGAATGATATGCTTTTCTTTACTAACTATTATGTCCTGAGTGTGGTCACATTATATATATTCCCTTTGTTAAATTTGATTAAGTTAAATTAATATTTGATATGATTTTAATAATATTTCTTTTAATATTACTTTCCTGAGAATAAGACTGATTTTTTAGGCAAAAAAGTAAAAGTTGAACCATAGAGTATTTTAATATGCAAAATATAAAGTACTTTTAGACTCAAAATTTACAAAATCATTCTTTAATCGACATCTTGAATATATTTAAAATTGAACTCACTGACTTTCAATTTCCCAGATAGAAATTATTTTGGCAAACCATTTAAGTTAATTGTTATGACCATGTTGAAACACTTCCATCTTCAACAGTTTCTTCCAAATTTCACCTTCTTCTTGATCAATATTGGCTGAAAGTCCTACTTACTGAGAAGTGAGTGTATACTTGGAAATGCATCTACAAGGTGTGCCATATTCATTTCGCTGTGTTATTAATCAAGATTTTATATAATGTTATATTATCTTGCAAAAACTACATAATACGTTTAAAAAAAAACTACAATCTAAGTAATAAAAAGTAAGATAATATGCATGATAAATATCATAATATTAACGATTATAACATTATAATCTTTACGAGTAACACTGATAAGACAATATGAAATAATTTGAGGATACACTTGCAAGTATGATTTCGCTTACTCCTCAGGGGTTGGTCTTTTGGGCCATTATTGGTCGAGAAGAAGGTGAGATTTATAAAGGAGATACATATACCAGAACTTTAAACAACACAAACCTGTCACAACAAATAATAGCAGCCCACACCTTCAAAGGTTGACAAAATATGACTTAAATAGAATATAGCATTTATAATGTACTTATGCATATACATTATATTATGTACTTATAATGTAATTATGTACAGCCACATAATGTACATCTATAAACAGTCATTGATACCAATGTACTTTTGCTTTTAACATAAGTTTTTTTATCATTTATTTACAACATGTTCATTTGAGAAAATGAACTGCAAAAGAAGCAAATTTTATTTTGTCTTTAAAAAAATAGAATGTTTTTTATTTATTAATTAATATAAAGGATGTTAATATATTCTATCGCCATAAAATTTATGGCAGGTTTATTTATTGTTTTTTTTTATAGGGGCGTTTGCGTTAAGGTTGATAATGAACAGAGGTTGTTTAAAAGACATATGGTAATATTTGAAATGGTTACCTGAAGTATTATAGAAGTGGTGATGAGGCCAAGCATGAGGGAGTAGAACTCGTGCTTGTCGCCCACCTGCAGGATGTACTTGAGCTGACTGGCGTTGGCCGTCAGCAGGGCGATGTCCAGCATGCCTTGGGCAATCGTCTTCTTCGTCGCGTATCTGTTCGCGTCCAGTGGCTTGTTCCCCTGCATCTGTTAACAATAGATATTAATCAATTATGTATAATTTGTTTACTTGTGGCTATAATGATTTCATTAGTTAAAGAAACTTGAAATCATTGATCAATTTGACATGTTATTGAATTTATAATTAAGAGGGGACCTAAATTTCATCGGACCCTACACTCCCCTTTCATCGCTGTCTTATTGCACATCCCATTGTTGTAACTAAATTGAACTTCAAATTTCAAATTCTTTAATATTGAAGTATAAAGTTACTAATGAAGACCGTTACTAATGTTTATAATATTTGATCTATGAAATTTAATTAGAGACGATGCAGTAATATTTCTTAACAACATCGATTTTTCATAGGTAATAAATTTAGCTCCTCTCCAATCAATATGATGATTTTCATAGTTTATATGCAAGAATAAGGTGCTACTTTTTCCTGTCTACTTATGTTGTATTGGTGTTGTTTACACGTGTAAAATTATTAAATTATTATTAAAATCATTAAATAATGATTTACCCGTTTGACCAATATAAATTTTATGGCAATTTTTGTACGGAATTTTGTTTCCCCAAACATCCCTTTCTGGACATTAGTTCTTTCCAGGACTTTCACCCTTTTAAAATACGACTCTTACCTACCATTCTTCACAACTCCTCACCAAATGTTTTCTGCATCTAGGGTTTCAGTTGGGTTTTTGACTCTGACGAAGACCGCTTGTTACGGTTGAAAGATCTTAAGTCTTGTTTTCTCATTTGATATTATGGTTTCATTGTTATTTCACGTGATTATGTGAAATATTTCTATATATATAGCAAATTATAAAAAAATAATATTGTATATAACCAAAATGTTGTGTATACATGACATCTGCCGTCTCCCTTGGTTCATAAGGAGTAAGATGCTAGTCTATTTTGGGTCAGTTATATTGTAATGCTGAAGTAAGTACATGTACGTATCAATAGGAAACTTAAGTTACTTATTGTGTAAACATTTTGAATTATAGAAATTAACTTTCAAGATGAACCATTCAAGCAATCATTGCATACAAGTGTAAACAAGTATAATTTTCATATAAACAAATGATTATTAGTTATACCACTAACCACCTCTAACCAAATATTAAAGATAATTTTTATACTTGCCAGAAAACGAATGATGTAGCATTATGAACTTCATTATTATCAACATAACGGCTTCTTATAGTAAAGCTATAACTATTTTTATATTGTCATCACATTGTAAAATGATGCCTGCCATATTTGAAAAAATCATTTACTTAAAATAATTTTTCATCATTTTAATAGTAGTTTTAATTATAGTACAGTTGAACACAGACCAAACTAGATTTTCGTTAAAGAAATAAGTAAACAAGTCAGCTTCTATATGAAAATAATTTTTACTTTAAGAAAGTTATAAATAAAACAATACTGTCACCATTATTCTCCAGTAAAGTATTACACTTTTGCAAGTGCCTTTAAATAAACTTCTAATAATGTAGAAATTTATTCACTCAACTTGATATTTTATACAATAAATTCAAACAGTAAGTACGATTTTCATTTCAACTTATTTGCTGAAACATATTATACTTTATTATTCTGCAACTTATTTGTGCTGTATAATGAATACTAAAATTGTTTAGTATTAATGACATTTGAAAATAATTAGAAAATTACTGAATACTTTCAACGAAAATAATGGGTTGATATTTAAATTAGCATTCTTTTTGGTTAACATATTTTGTATCTTTTTGCTAAAATAAAATTTGTGTAATAATCATAATATTAAAAAGGGTTAAAATACTAATTTAGGCTTATTTATGAAGTATAATTATCTACTTTATTAACGGTACAAATTTGTTACAGAATATTTTACATAAAAATTGTACCTATTTTAACTAGAAATGTGTTGTAAATTAAGATATTTATACTTAAATACTTAAGATATTTTATACAATTACTGTAATTGAAGATGAATGAAGAAATATTATTTCTTTTAAGTTATTAAAATGAATTATAGTTCTTATAATTAATTATTAAGCATTAATTAAATAAAATATTTCTGATATATTATATCATATTAAAGATGTATGTATTTATACTTCATAAATTATACAGTTTTATGCAGTGTATATTACATATATGAATTCATATTACGATGGTTGGCTGAGTATGTATCCAAAAGTTTATGTAGACGATAGTGTCCACAATCTTTGATGGAACAAATTAATATTTTATATAAAAATGAGCCTCATAATGTAGATGAACCCTATGGTTTGGGAGCAATTATGCATGATTGGAAAGTCACTTTTTTGGTCAAAATGTGTTTTTAGAGATTTTTTTTCTTCAAAACTACTGATTCCAGAGTCTTGAAATTTTGGGCTTATCTTTGATCTACAAAAGCAATAACTGAAAAAATACTCATATTTTTAAAACAAATGAAAACATGTTTTTTTCCAAAAAAAATGTGAACATTTTGACTTATCACAATCTGAAAGCTTGTGAGGGCCATGCAAGCCATGCCGTTTGACGGGTCAAAATAAAATTATACTTTAAATAGAGTACTATGTGGGAATGAGTTAAGATTTGTTTTTTTTTTAAATGATACTAAGCAAAGGGTCTTTAGAGTAAATTTTCTGTTTTCATTAAAAAAACAATGAAAAGTTATCAAATAATAAATAGAAAATCAGCAATTTATAAATAAAATTTGTGAAATTTTCAATATCGCAAAGAGCAATAAAGGTATAAAAACTGAATATTTATCCTAGACTAACCTATATTTATCCTCACCTGCTATACTTTCGAATTTCTTGACATTTATTTACATTGTTTATATTGACTTAGAAAATTTTACGTAAATCAACTGTAAGAAAATTGATATTTAGAGGTTTAATGTAAAAATTTGAAATGATGTAATTTGTTAATATGAGATGTAAGAAAAATAAAATTATTTCGTGTAAAAAATAAACCCCCAATGAAATATATAATTTCTGTTACTTTCCATGGTATGATGGATTTGTCTAACAGAGTAAATCTGTTATGTTGCATATTATAATGTAATATAATTATTTAATAATATATTGTACGTATACATTGAGTTTATACAATTGAAATTTTGAATTGAAATTTGATTAATTAAATTGGAATTAATTATACAATTAAAAATTGATTGATAAAATTGATTATAATGAAATTAACAATAGATAATTAAATATCTTAGTCCAGTTGTTTTATATAATTTTACTAAGCAATTGCAATGAGCCGGTATATCTCCTCTCTGTATTTTATGCTGCTTTTCAACTACTCACTAATTAGAGATTCACTTCCATCAATTATGATTTATAACATTCTGCAAAATGTAACAAATTGTTTGATCTTACAATAGAACAAAAACCAGTCATAATGGGGTTGGCCATTTTTGTTCCAGAACTGCGTAAGTGAACTTATGGACTGTCTAAAGTTCGTTACATGCCTCAACCAGTTCGTGACTGCTCGTCGTCAAAGAAACATGGCGGAAAATGCACTGTGGCTAATGCCAAAGGTAATATTAACAATTTCTCTTTGTTCAGGGATAAGATCAGTTGAAATTTTATTCCAGCGCTACTCTTTATGCGTATAATTAAGATTTATGATCTTATGTCTATTATACTCGTATGAAAAAAATTAAAATAAGTTAATTACTTTTTTTTTTTGATTCATTGATGACAAACAAACCTAAATTAAGTGTTATTGTCATAGAATTTAATGTACAAGTAAATTTAAAATAAAATTTCATAGAAAATAGTAAATATAATTGATTACATAATGAAATAAATTGCTTATAAATAAACTGACTGACTAGGTTGCTAAGTGGGAGTAAACTGATATGTGACCCGAGCAACCATTGGAGGAGAGAATCCAAAGAGAAGGAATTAATGTGATAAAATAAAATTGATTACACTGAATTTAACATATAATTCAATGTTCTTGTCCAGTTGTTTTACATAATTTTACGAATCAATTGCAATAAGTCGGTTTATCTCCTCTAAGTTTTTATTATACTTTTCAACTACTAATTAGAGATTAGTGGTAAGGTTTTAGCTTTTAATGATTATGATTAATTTATGCAAATATCAAAGAAATATTTTAAACTATTTGATAATTGTGTTTTATTAATAGAAATATTTCCTCTCCAATAGTATTTTATAGTATACTTTATAATGAATATTGATATCCTGTAGTGGTATACTTTAATATTGGGGATAAACGATCGAGTTTCCTTACCCCTGGGCCTAGGAAGACCTAAGGCTGATTTAACGCACAAGAAAAAAAAAAGGGGTATACACAATACAAGTGAATACTTGTATACACAATATAAGCCTTGTATTTGACTGTAAACCACTACAAAATCTGTTTAATAATATAGTTTAGTACAGCCTTAGATTCCTAAGCAAGGGTAGAAATTGTAACCCATTCTGAGGTAAAATGGATAAACCAACAAAAGTCTCCACACAAATGAAGTTTTATTCAACGCGTTTCGAACACTTTGTGTTCATCATCAGGAAGACACTATAATACAAATTAGATCTAATTAGTTACAAAAATTAGAGTGAAATAATAAAATTCAATTAAGAGAATTTGTGTGGAGACTTTTGTTGGTTTATCCATTTTACCTCAGAATGAGTAAATACCACACAATTACGGTTTGTACAACTAATGATTTAAAAATTGTAACCCTTAGTGGTTCCTGCATGACTGCTAGTTCATAGACATTAATCAGAATTGACATACAGAAATGAGTAATATGAAATCGTAGAAGTATACATATTTAATTTGTGTTGAATAATAATAATTTATTTAATTATAATTAAAAAGAAATTTGAAGGAAACGCTCTGAAAATTTAAGGTTCTATTAGTGACTTAGAATAGAGGCTTTAATATCGTTGTAACTGTTTTGAAGGAGTGTAGGAAGAGTGGTAAACTTCTTTTTGCCCTGGGGTTCTGAATTCGTTTCACTTTCAAGGATTATGTGCATTTCTTTTTTATAGTAGTAAGTGTTCTAGCGTATATGTTCTCTTATTCATATAACAAAACAGACTTGACGGTACAGTTAAGACATTGACAGCAGTGCCATAAGGGGGTGCCATCTGGGGTTTGGAGATACAAAACGAAAGATACTAACCCAAATGACAGTTTCTTGTCGGTTTACTTTCTACTCTACAGTGATGGTTGCTATACAGTACATTTGATTGAATCAACTGGCCTTTCGTTTTCCAAACCCTCGTTCATATGAAACGAAAAAGAACCTATCAGAACTTCAAAAAATATCAGGTGGCGATTATACAGATGTAAGTAAAAAATACATCTGTAACACCATTGAAAGAGATGTTACCAAAAAATTAAATTCTTATGATATAATAGGTCTGTTTGCAAATAAAAAAAAAACGAAAAAATCACTTTATGAAATATGCTGAACTGATTTATGTTTTAATTATAATATTTTAACATATGCCTCTTTTTTACATTTATATTATTTCATTGTTATTATATGAATAAATATTTGTTCTTATTTAAATTATTTATTTACATAAATAACTGGAGAAATACAGTTTTGAATACATAGGCGACTCATTTTGATGAATTAGGTAGTATATGATATACTGCATTTTGTGAAATTTAATTGTAGCATTTATTATTACTATTTAATTGTTACATATATATTTTTTTGGTTGGTTGATATGGGGTTACATAACAGTGGGTGTTGACACAAGTTAGACAATTGCCAAAGACGCTACATACCTTGGTGTCGGCACTGATTGACAATTAGAATGTATTGTTATAAGAAAGTATTTTACATTACTGAGTTAGGCTCAGTATTAACTCATAACTGATTAAGTTAAATAATTTAACTTTAACTTATAACTTATTAATTTCGTATTAACATGCGTGTATTGTTGCAGGTACAGACGAAAGGATACCTGTACACAGGTAAGTGGGCATGTTTGTGTTTCCTGCATGTATTCATTATATGTGTATATGTTTAGCTTATATTGATAAGACTGACATTCCAACCTCATACACCCTCTCACTTCCACTGATCTTCTCACACTTATAGAGCTCTATTAACGTTCTAGAAAAGTGATTCTCAAAGAGTGTCTGTAAGATTTCTAGATGTACCTGATTGATTCATAATTATGTATCCAGGCATAAAAAAGTAGTACCATACTCCACGTTACGTATATATATATCTCTTTTTGTAAGTGCATCATTATTATGAGTGATAAGTAACAGTGACTTTCTTCTAAAGAAGTGCTACTCTCAGCAAACAGATTATATATACAACTAATTCGTTTTAACAATGGCGATATACCATTTGTCCACCACTCTGAGCAAAATATTCTATAGTTGGCAACAACATTTACCCTTAGTCAAAACAGGCGAGACATAAAAATTTTTCAATGAATTGAAGAAGAAAAGCAAACCCCCACATATAAACATAATCCCTTATACTGAAGAAGATTCGTCTAGTTTATACTTCTATAAGGACAAGAATAAACAAACTGAAGGCAAGTTATTATCTTGTATCTTATCTTGTATATATTTTATAATATCTTTTCATGCAGTATTTGATTTAATTACAACATTTTTAGAAGATTTGTATGAAATGTGACTACAGTTATTTGCAGTCTTAAGAGCTACCTGACTTCAAACCGTTCCAGAACCACTACCCCAGAACTTGACAAAGGCTACGAACATGAACTGCTATTGAAACCATCTAGTACTGTAGCAAAGTTGCATCATGAACCTAGAATAGTAATGAGACCTTTATATATCAACTTACATTTGCTGAATAGGTATGTGGTTTCTCATTTATAAATCAACATTTACTAAAGTATCTCTAATTCAACCTTACATGAAGCACAAATGTCTTTGTGGTTAATATACTTATTTGGCTGTATGAATAAGTACAGTTATATTATCATTATAATTCTACTGCTTGTATGACGTAACGGTTTTTGAATAGGTATGTGTTTTATGATCTATAATTCAATACTTAAGGAACTATATCTATTCTTCCTATCATGCAGATAATATATTTTGTTGGTATATACATTTTCCAGGTAAACAAAGAGCTATTATTATACTATTGTTTTAATTTTACTGTGAATATGACTTTGTAATCGATAAATAGGTATGTGCTTTATTTTTATTTATCAACAATTATTGATTTATTTCTATTCTACATTATCATGCAAATTATTTATTTTGTGGGTACATATTTTTTCTAGGCCTAAAAATATGTTATTGTATTATTATACTATTGTTTTGTCTATTTGTATTCCACACGATAAAAAAATTTATATATTTAGAGGAATTGGGGACGTCGAAATGCTTTACAGCTGTACAAAAAGGTATAATTATATTCTTATTTCAATTATGGTATATATGTCTTTAGAATTATTAACTAGGTGTGTGTTTTATAACTTATTAGTCAACTGGACCTATACTATTCTTTCTATTATACAAATTATCTATTTTGTGTGTAGATATTTTTTCCAGGTGTAAAATGAGGCATCATTAAACTATTGGTTTGTTTATTTTAATTCCACACTATAATAAAATTTATATATTTTGGGGGATTGGGGAATGTGGAAATGCTTTTCAGGTGTACAAAAAGGTATAATTATATTCTTATTTCAATTATGGTGTATAGGTCTTTAGATTTATTAACTAGGCGTGTGTTTTATACTTTATTAGTCAACTAGACCTATACTATTCTTTCTACGATACAAATTATCTATTTTGTGTGTAGATATTTTTTCCAGGTGTACAATGAGGTATTATTAAACTGTGTTTTATTTATTTTAATTCCACACTATAATAAAATTTATGTTTTTGGGGGGATTGGGGAATGTGGAAATGCTTTTCAGGTGTACAAAAAGGTATAATTATATTCTTATTTCAATTATGGTGTATAGGTCTTTAGATTTATTAACTAGGCGTGTGTTTTATACTTTATTAGTCAACTAGACCTATACTATTCTTTCTACGATACAAATTATCTATTTTGTGTGTAGATATTTTTTCCAGGTGTACAATGAGGTATTATTAAACTGTGTTTTATTTATTTTAATTCCACACTATAATAAAATTTATGTTTTTGGGGGGATTGGGGAATGTGGAAATGCTTTTCAGGTGTACAAAAAGGTATAATTATATTCTTATTTCAATTATGGTATATATGTCTTTAGAATTATTAACTAGGTGTGTGTTATATACTTTATTAGTCAACTAGACCTATACTATTCTTTCTACGATACAAATTACCTATTTTGTGTGTAGATATTTTTTCCAGGTGTACAATGAGGTATTATTAAACTATTGTTTTGTTTATTTTAATTCCACACTATAATAAAATTTATATATTTTGGGGGATTGGGGAATGTGGAAATGCTTTTCAGATATACAAAAAGGTATAATTAAATTCTTATTTCAATTATGGTGTATATGTCTTTAAAATTATTAACTAGGTGTGTGTTTTATAACTTATTAGTCAACTAGACCTACACTATTCTTTCTATGATACAAATTATCTATTTTGTTGGTAGGTATTTTTCCAGGTGTACAATGAGGTATTATTAAACTATTGTTTTGTTTATTTTAATTCCACACTATAATAAAATTTATATATTTTGGGGGATTGGGGAATGTGGAAATGCTTTTCAGGTATACAAAAAGGTATAATTATATTCTTATTTCAATTATGGTGTATATGTCTTTAGAATTATTAACTAGGTGTGTTTTTTATAACTTATTAGTCAACTAGACCTATACTATTCTTTCTATGTTACAAATTATCTATTTTGTGGGTAGATATTTTTTCCAGGTGTACAATTAGGTATTGTTATATTCTTGTTTTAAATTTACTATGTATATGACTTTATAATCGTTAAATAGGTGTGTTTTATGATTTATATATCAACAGTTATGGAACTATATCTATTCTACATTATCATGCAAATTATCTATTATTGTGGGTAGAAAATTGGTTCATGTATACAAAAGAGGTATGATTAAATTTTGTTTTATCTCTACTCTCTATATGATCTCATAGTTCTTAATTAGGTAAGTGTTTCTTGCTATATAATTCAACATTTTCATGACTATTTCTTTTCTAAATTATCATGCTAATTTCGTATATTTATGGGTCGAAACTTTTTTCATGTGTACAATGGGGTATGATTATATTTTTCTTTTAATTGTACTATCGAAATGCTATATAACCTTATGGCTGTTAAATAAGCATCTGTTTTATAAGCTATAAGTTAATATTTATATGACTATTTCTAGTAAACATCATAATGCAAATTATATATTTTTGTGGGTATAAACATATTTCAGGCATAGTTCTACTGTCTATATGACCTTATACTTATTAGGTATGTATGTGGTTTATGAGTTAAAATTTATATGACTATCTCTACTATTCCCTATAATGTTAATTATAATGTTATTATAATGTTAATGTTATTGTATATTTTATAGGGTAGAAAAGCTTTACGGTTGTACAAAGTGTATGATTATATTTTTATTTTAATTCTGCTACATATGTGAGCTTATTGTTTTAAATAGGATGTGTTTTATGGTCTATAAGTCTTATTTATAGAAAATTACTTTTCTATTTTACCTATCTTACAATTTCAATATTTTTGTGGGTAGAAACTCTTTTTAGGTGTACAAAGAGGTATGTTTGTATGTTTATTTTAATATTATGTGATTATGAACGAACTTATAATCGTTAAATTAGTATATATGATGTGATCTATAAGTCTACATTATCAGAATTATATCTATACTACTCTATCATACATATCATATCATAGTGTCATACATATCATATGTATCATATCATAGTGTGTGGGTTTAAAAGCTTTTGAGTTATAAACAGAGGTATGGTTAGGTTAGTACTTTGATGGTGTTGTGTATTGTTACTGTGTTGTTGAATAAGTAGATGTTTTATAATACTGAAATCTATAATCTATTCTTGTAGTACAGATATTCTTATTCTACTCTCAAGAGTAACTCATATGCTATAGGAGGAGAAATGTATTTGAGGTTTATAAATGGGTATAACTACATTGCTTTTTGTGTATCTGTATTTCTTGTGTTAATTTGAGGTATACATAGAAATGACGTGTGCCCTTATAATGATAGTGAATGCCCTATCAGTTATATGTATTCAATGAAAAGCTCTTTTTATCATTCTTTTATTTTTTTGTTCGTAATCATATTCTTAATTTTTATTGTAGCAATAAGTTAGTTATTTTGCTATATATTATTTGAGGTATTGAATCTTTATATTAGTCAGGGGAGGCTCAAGTTAGTCAGGGGGGGCCCTGGGGCTTGGGTGGCTACCAGGCGGGTCCGCAGGTGGTGGATAGCGGAAAGCCCTGTGCGACCAGCTCGCTATCAGGGTAACCCCGAATAACCAATAAGGGGTCCCGAACCAACCCCTTGAACCACGTTTTAACAACATTCAAGTTTAAATAACTGATATGTTATTAACTGAATTGTTTAATGAAGACCTTGGGTAGCATTAACCTGATAGTTTCTGTCAAATTTAGTTTTGACAAGACTTGTTCAAACTTGTGGCTTTAGTTTTGATCTAGGATTCTTCTGTTTCTTAACTGTTATTCTATTAATAAGTAAATAGTCTAAACAATATATGTCATTATGTTATAATGATACATATTGCAGTTTTTCTCTTACTAAATTAAGACAAGAGTCAACCTTTCTCTGAACTTAAGACCTTATAAAGCGCTACCTGCTCATGGTAGTATCAAAGCTCACCTCCATAGATTTACCATCATGACTACCTTTTACTGACTCAGTTGTGGTATAAATATCCCCCAAACGTGAACACATATTATTTTAGATTGGCAAGATTTGACAGATCTTCGTTAATTCAAGTGGTGTTTTTAGTTCTACATAGACTTGAAGACTTGACCACCTAAACTGGACATAAGGATCTAAAATACTCAAATTTCATGGATACACGCTTGCCTTTAGCCTTAGATCCTTTAGCATTTTTTCTCTCCTCTGTAATTTCAATTCTCATTGTTTTCAGTATAGTTTTTAATTTAAAAAGGTTCAAGAACAAGCATGAGAGTATGCTAAAAGTATTTGGTTATGTCGAGTTATAAATTTGTGGTCCATCTTCTAATGAAAAGGCCTTTATAATGATAGCTTAATCTCAGTAATTCTCATTACTACCTGCAATTTACAGTTCATTGTTTTTATTTTATGTTTGATTGAATGATAGTGAATGCCCTATCAGTTATATGTATTCAGTGAAAAGCTCTTTTTATCATTCTTTTATTTGTTGTTGTTCTTCGTTTTTTATTCTTAATTTATATTGGGGGATGGGGGGGGGGGGCCTGGGATAGTTTGATGGTGTTTTATTTAATCTTCATTGGTTTGATCTTACGTCGTTAATAATTAATAAGAATACCTTGGTTTTTGAGAATGTGGTAATGATTCGTTTATAGTTGTTGCCAATAAATCAATTTCTAATCATTGATTTGTAACTGTTCAATTCTAACTGTGATAATATTCAGTTAGAATTGAACAAAAAGGAAAGTTAATAGCCCTGTTAACCATCGCTATATTACATGCACTCACGCTTTTAATTGTAAATACAGTGATACCTTGAGATACGATTGCCCTAACATACGATTATTTGAGATACGACACGAAATATTCGACCATTTTTTGCTCCGATATACGACGAAAAATTTGAGATACGATGACATCAGGCAGGAAGTGTCTGATTTCGTAGAAAAAAGACACCCAGAGAAAATGTCTACTGGGAGAGCGAGTGCCTTATTTAATGATACGTGTCTCACATTTTTTCGTAACATTTTAAAAAAGAGGCAGAAACAAACCTAACCTCTCTTGATCTTTACTTTTCGAAGGTCTCACGTAGTGAATGAGGCCAAAAAGGCACAACATGAAAGTGATGATTAAAAAAAAAAAATATAGAAATTATGGGGATATCTAAGAATTTAGACCCAGATTTTTTTTTTGAAAAAAAAAAAATCTGGGCCTTAATTCTTAGATACAACAAATCTAAAAAAAAAATTGAAAAAAAAAATTAAATAACAATTTAAACTCCTTTCTTTTTTATTGATTTTATTAACATTTATCATACATCAATATGTTATTTTACCATATGTGTGTTATTACTCGTTTATTTGTACAAAAAATGTTATATTATATGCAATTTAACGTTTTTTTTTTGAGTGATTTAGTATCGCTGGAACGCATTAATACATATTACATTGTTTTAAAGGGAAAAATTGCTTTGAGATACGAATTTTTTGACATACGACGATGGTTACAAAACGAATTAAAATCGTATCTCAAGGTATCACTGTATACGTTTGGTAATTTAAATGTAAGAGAAGTATGCCTGTGATGTTTATAAAAATGCATCCACTATGTTAATAGAAAATTATTAAAATTTAAATATAATGTTATTTCATTATCTTTAAAAATAAATTATAAGTTAAAATTAAAAAACAAATTCAAATCGAAAAGGAATAAAGAAGAGCCGGTTAAGTTTAATTGGTTGGACTGAATGTCAGTTTCAACACAACTATAAATGTAATATTTATTCCACTCCCTCTATCAAAACAACTTTTGAATTCAACTTTATTGTTCATCAACTTTACTCAACAGCAGGTGATCCAACAGCATTTTCCAAGATAAGGTTTCAGTTTTTAGGATTATACTTCCTTTTGTATATTCCAATATATACATATTGGAATGACATATATATATTTTTGTTTATAGATTACTACTTTTATGTTTAATTTTTTGGCAAATTCCTAATCAGCCGTTCAGCGATAGAATATTTTCTGAAATCATAAAATAACCTTTTTGAAATCATAATAACCCTTTTTTTTTGTTATGCTATTAGTTAACATATTACAAAATAGACACAACTGGATATTTGTCAACTCATAGCTCCTCTTCTATGAACGAAAGACTCTATTCCTCATACTTCAATATTATCCAAAGATAATATGATTTATATACACAAGAAAATCTATATCTGATATCAAGTTTTGTTTAAGGGTGCAACATATACATTGATTAGAGCATTTTTTTAGACAAACCCATCATACCATGAACAGCTTCAGAAATTATATGTTTAATTGGTGCTGATTTTTTACATGTAAGAATTTATTCTTATTACATCTCATATTAAGTAATAATCATTTTAAATTGTTTAATTAAACCTGCAAAAATCGATTTTATTTGACTACAGTCATACGAAAAATGTATAAGTCGATATAAACAAAGTAAATATATCCGACAAGTATAGTAGGTGAACCTACTATAGTCCAGGATGAATATTCAGTTTTTATAGCTTTATTGCTCTTTGCAGCAATTAAAATTTTACAAATTGCTAATATTCTGTTCAATTTTTTGGAAAAATTTCATTTTTTTTGGACTTTTAAGCGTTACAAAAACATTTCTTCCAACAATCAGAGTATACAGCGATGGACAAGTATTAGTGTAATATCTTAGCGCTGTCGTTACTGAATTTAACCAAACTATTTTTAACTAAAGATAAAAAAGTCAAAGAATAATAATTTGTCTATATTTACTCTTGAAATAATTAAATTGGAAATCAAATTCAAAATTAAAATTATAAAAATAGTGTATTTGTACACTAATAAAATGAACACTGTAGTATTAACAGAAGTTAATTACTATTAATATTAAATCCAAATAACCACATGTACATTTGTAAAGAGAAGAACTAATGATCTATGTATTCCAGGATTTTATTACTAATATTCCCACACTCGTTTTCCTAGAGCAGTTTATTTATGCTAGTTAAAATAAAAAATGTGATTTGGAATTACAGTGAATATAAGATGTCTATAGAAATATTATTTGTTACAATAGTAGACTGATGTTATTAACGTGAAGGTCAAACTGAGCTGTAGACTCATTCAATCATTCGAGTATCTCCTAATGCCTCAAGTCTCCGTATGAGTGTCGGCTGCATCCAGACGTCTTAGCGTCTCAAGGTCCAATATCAACTCTCTGTTGAAAAATATTACAATGCTAGAAGTTCATTCTTCTTAGATATCTTCCTCAAATCAGGTTCAGATTGACCTTTAGAGGCCCTAAGCACTTCGGGCTTTTGTATCCCATTTAGCATATATGTGGTTCAAACTATAAAGATAGTAAACCACAAAATATTGTATACTTCAAATTAAACAGAATTTTCCGGTAAAAATGAATTCAATGGTTTTTTTTGACACATTTAGTTATGTTTGGAAAGTTTTCTTCTGTTTTTTTTTTGCTGCAAGGTTTTTGATCAGATCTTGAAAATAACCTAAGGCATGTGTTTATCTAACACTTCTGCCTCTATACTGAATGCAGATAAGGCGTCGTCCAGCTTTCCTTGTACGCAGTTCTGATTGAATTGAGTTCTGATTGAACTCACTATTACATTTTGATTGCCTCGCCATTAGATAGAAATGGAATTTTTCGAACACTTTATGGCTATTTTTATTTTCGCCATTTTTAGAACACTTTAATGGACTGTACTCCTTGTGTGAACGTTACACATAAAAAGAAGTAGGGTTATTAAATACGCCTTGAAGAGTGGTAAACTTTTCATATGAAGCCTATTCTCTAAATCTGCCGTAATTATAAGAAAGGATAAATAAAAAGAATAGGTGAAAAGTATTATTAAAAAATGAATTGCAAAACATTTAGATTAAAATATTTTCAAATCAAATGAATTGAGAGAAATTTTAAAAACCATAGTCGATTTTTTAATTTTCTCCAACTTTAATTGATAATATTTTCCTCCAAAAAATTGTATAAAAAAGCGTAAAATTGGCAAGTGGTAAAATTACCTAAACAGTATAGAAGTATAGACATATATGATATTATTTTAAACAAAACAATTTTCAATGATATATCATTATGACATCTTTCACCAGGGTGAATCTGGGGTAAGCTATGCCGCTAGTAACAAATATATATAATTTAAAAAATTATGAGAAATATGTTCTTCCCATATCTCTTCCATGGCTTTTAATAGTTCTGAGGGAATGAAACCCTTTAACTTGTCCAATCATTTTCCTTCATTAACTTTCTTTTTCAATCATAATTTCTACTTATTCATATCAACACTTCTTTAATACTATGAAATAGTTCATAGCAACAGCGCCTGTCGTGTGATGCTACTCAGTCTTATGCTTTTTGTTCGGGTTTAGTTTCAACTAGTTGATCCTTGGTTTGAATCGCCATATGGTTTCTGTCCGCGCGTCGGCCTTCCTATGGTAATCTATATTGGTTATCACTGCTCCAGTTTTCATGAGTGCTTCTGTCTTCAAATCCTTAATCCGATCCCTGCTTCCAACCATCACATTATCTCAACAGCTTCAGAAGAAAGGCATTATTGACCTCCTTGGTGCCGAATCATCTCCGGGACTCAATCTTAATCGCTGGAGGTTTTTTTTATTTTATTATTTATAATATTATTTGTTAATTTTATTTTATTCATAATTTAATTAATAATTTTTATTTACTACTATTTGTTTGTTATGTTTTTCTTATTTTCATTGTTCATTATTTATATCTCTTCTTCTTTCATTTTTTCAACTCGCTTGGTGTAATGTTCAATACCTAACCCCTTCACCGACCTGTCTCCTCCTAATTACGACAGATGCAGAGACTTGAAGCGAGTTATTTCAGTAATTTCTCTGTGTTCCTTTCAGAATGTTTTCCTCCATAATTTGATATATTTAAATATGAATACCTGTGACCTTGGAGAGAATTACATTAGTAAGGGAAAGTGTGTTTTCCCTCTGCGGATGCAGTAATATAGATTTAATCAGACAGAGGGAGGTTAAGCGTTGAAACGATAAAGCAGCTTGTTTGGGAGTCAGTTACTGTGAGATGTTTTCTCTTGTACGCACCGACACCTGAAGACAAACGCTTGATGCTCATCTCAGAGTAAGTTAGAGGTTACGAAAGAACAAAGCCCACTCATCCATCAGGCCTCTATGTTAGCTTTCCCTTTCAAGAGCACCCACAGAGAAACTACTACAGCCGTCGGTTCTAGGAACATGGAATTGCTCTATTAGAATATTACTTAAAAGGTTTATTATAATCATAATGAGGTCAGAAATGTATTTTCATGGCGAAAGGTCAGGGGGCATGATTATGAATCAAAACAGGTTAGAGATGTAACGAACTGTTGCACGAGGAATTCATTGTGGTAATATATATTATCAATGTGGAATGTAATAAAACGTAAAGTGCTATAAATGGCCACCACATTCCAAAAGTTATACTGCGTTGAGAATACAAGAAAATAGTAGGTTTTATACATATATTTAAAGTAATGCTTTACAAAACTTCATGATTCCAATTATAAATTTTGGATGAAACGATAGAAAATAAGTTAACTTCACTATCTACTCTCTTATCTTACGGATAGACTTTAGTCTATCAAATGAACAACTGGTAAAATAAATGGTATATCAAACCATGGGTATATACTGCCAGTGAAAGCAAATATATTTTAACATGTGTAATTATTTTTAAAATACATATAATTCAGTACATAACATTGAAACTACATGCAGAATGTTCGATATATGACCAGCAAGTGACAAATTTTATCAAACTTTCTATTAGTAAGTCTAAAAAAAATTATATGAAAACAATCTGTTATGTAACAGACAGCACTAATAGTAACTTATTCTTAATTAATGTTTTCATGAATGAATATAATTACAACTGATATGTTTGATGGTAATAATATTAAATAACTACGATGCTATATACTAAATTTATCAAGTGATAAAGCTTACAAGAACTATAACATTTTCATCTATTGTTTTTAATAAACGATTCATTTAGAGGTAATACTCTTACCATGTTCTAAACATTATACTGTCATGAGGTTCAGAATTGAGTGTTTAAGGACGCTGAATAGGTCAATTTTGTCTCAACACAAAGAAACAACATTTTTCCCTTTTAATGCAATATTTCAATTGTTATTTAAGTTAGGTTACTTGTTTATTGTGTGGGCTTTCTCTAAGCCCCACGCTAACAGGTGCAACTAACAATGCACTGCTTCAGATCCCATGAGAGCCCGCGATAAATATCAAAGTTTAACATTGAACAGAAGCTGAAAGAGTTCTGTCGCTGTTTATTCACTAAAAGCTGAATGAAAAGACCCTCGCCTCCCTTCACCAATCTTATGTTGGGCTGGGCCAGAGAGTCCTAATTTATCCTTTTTCAAATTGGACTTAAAAATTTGGCTGAACTATACAAACAAACTACACAACAAACTACACAAAGTCTGGGGTAGTAATAGAGTGATTAAGCGCCTCTAATAGCCTCTGGCACTCCACTCCGACTTTCGGCCTTCACGAGGCTACCCAGTTAACCTGCTATAGGCAGGGACAAATGAAAGAGGAGGAGAAGGTTATCAGGGGCTAGGTCTGACCACTTTCGTTTCACAACCTTCCTAATCCCCAAATCCCCTCCTTTTAACTCAGCTCCAATCTAAGGTGTTATGTGATCTGTGCTGAGGGATGGATGTTACAGGGGTTACTGTATTATGAACGGAGCCTCCAGGGCACCAGGCGACCCCCTTGAGTAAATAGCCTTACTACGGTATGCGGTGCTCTGCCGGAGCGGACAAAATACGACCGATAGAGATACAGGGATCTCCCCTGTATGGTACTAAGGAGAAGAAAGTCCGGAGACCATCTCACGGAAGCGCAGAGGGTCCAAAAGCGCTAAATAGTGAGAGGCAACCTCCCGCAAGTGCACCTAAGGACACGAAGAAGACCGTACCGACGAAGGAGAAAGGAAGTTACTTTCTCAGGGAGCCTGAATGGACATTATCAATGATGGTTTATGCAGATTCTGCAAAAAAAAAAGAGGAAGAAACATCGTTGCTGCTGACTGACTGTTAAGCAACTTTACTGCAGAGAGGTAGTTGCTTCGGGACACTCAACAAAACCATAGAAAAACTTTTACTGCTGAAACCAGCAAAAGTGCTGAGCTTCTTTGATGCGTTGAAGATAACTACTGGGGTACTTTAGTACAGAAGAGGGGAAATACAATAGTTTTTTTTTAAACGCAGTGCTATGGTCACCCTGAAATAATAATAATAATACGAAGTCTCTAGTTCTCAAAACTTTGATACTGATTACCGAGTGTAACATTAAGGTAATTCTGGTACCAAGGACCTTTGAGAATTTGCCTTAATAGTTATCAGACCTTTTAAAAAAATCCCTTATACCTCAGAACATACATAGTACCACAAAAACATATAAAAGTAAGGAGTGTTTGAGAGGAGAAAGGGGATTAAAAAGGTCTTAAGCCAAAACATTTCTGCTTCTCTCAATTGGTTTGGCCTATAAATATTTGTAAAGGTTGTCTAAGATGTTCTCAATGTCATTGTTATGAACGCCTTGACTTAATCGCGTAACTGAGAATGACAGTTCATTCAATGCTTACTATAAGTGACTTCACTCGGACAGTCAATATTTATGCATGCTTTTCAAGTTAATCTTCTGATCTCAAGCTTGATGATTGATAGTAAAATGAATGACTTTTATAAAAATGGATTCATTAAACCCTGATAATGAACTTCCAGAGTATACTTCAATAATAATGCTTGGATTCTATAAACAGGAATGAGCTATAATAGGAGTTGTAAAGACTGGTTTTTTTAGCCTTGCCATGAAATCTAACCTGTATGCAAATAACATCCTATTATTGTTTAAATATGAATCGCATGGTATTAATGAAGCAATACGATTGTGCAAGGTGATTTAGCAATAATTGGTTTGGTTACAAGAAGACGATAGAAATCTAGTTCAAGCAAATCGATGTGGGGAAACGTGATTTCTACCCGGAGGCTCTAATTATGCCCACTGGTAATAATTCTTCCTAATGGTGATACTCTAAGGGAGGTGGGCCTCATTTCCTTCTTACTCTATTCTGCTCAAGAGATCAATATTAGAACTCTATGGCTTCACCACTCTGATTGGCCACTTAATTACCTCTCAAAGGGATTAAGTTTTTATTGCTATCTGCTTGATTGTTTTTAGCACCGAATGAACTGATCATGATATGTGCATCACATATTGATTTTTTTTAAAAATATCTATGAAATGTTACTGAACTAAAATTTTAAATAAATTACTTGAATATATTATAATTTATTTAAAAGAATACTGGAAATTTTGATGGTTGTAGAATTTAGTATTTTAAGGTATGGTTGAAAGCGTTGACGCTGTGCAACACTGGTCGCCTGAATTAAAAAAAATGTGAACAAATGGAGTTGAAAAAGATTAGCCATTGACCTTTGATTTAAAAAAAACACAATGAAAAGGTTTACATAGTCATTTACGATGTCTCCACTATATTTCACTATTCACTACAAATATTCAGCATGTTTCAGGACACAATAATGTTATGGCTGACATACTCGTATTATTAAGAATTGAAGGATATTGTGTTATTGATCACATTTTAATATCAGATGTACAATCAAAAGACAGTGAATTAAAAAAGGAAATTATAAAAAGTTTTATAATTGCAATGATATCATTTGTCATAAGGAAAACAGCTTTAAAGTGATACGTCTACAAATAGCATAAGACCTTACATACGTAAACAGTTTCGTCAGTCAGTAACCCCGCATTGACATAGAATGACGCATCAAGGCTTTAAAGGAATTAAACAAGTCTTAAAATTGAAATTGGTTAGTCCAAATATAAAAAAAATGTTCTATATGTGAATATCATGTGTGGCTTGTGAAAAACAAATCCATCGTTCACAGAATACTATGAACGATAGAGCAGTTGGACTGAGACATTTTCATTATCAAGTGTTTCGGTGGAGACTATGGCTACGGCCTTTAATAAGAACTGAATTTGTCGTTTTGGAACTACTGTCACAATGGTAACAGACTATAAGAAAAATTTCATTATGAATTGCTTCAGACCATAGGTGAACTCTGCGACTGCAAGATTGTTCAAAGAACATTTTGCCATGTGTAAGATCGAAATTTTTCACAGGACATTAAAAGCATACTTTAAATTTTATGATTGAAAATATTGAACCTCAATTCTCAAAAAAAATCTATTAAGTCTGAGTTGTCTAGTGAATCCTGAAATTAAATCGTCAATCACAGAGTACCTTTCAGATTGCCTGATAATGTCTTTAAAAGGAATATTTCCATTGTGTAGATCATTCAACATTAGTTGTAGAATTAGGCTCTAAGACAAACAATATCCGTCCCACCTCAATCAAAAACAAGAATGGAAGAACTCTGTTTATATACATACATGTTATCTGTGAAACATGCATCAAGTTTTTTCAGTAATAATAAAGTGAAAGCTTCATTTAAAAACCACCATATAGTGGCCCATATACTCTAGTAAAAAGACCTGAAAAATATTTTTCGATACGAATCAAGGAGAAGATTTTAATAATTAAATAGACGGGCTAAATCTAGCATATTTATTGCTAAACCAGTCCAAAACTCGAAGTGAACCCATTTTATAATAAATAAGGTAATCAAAGTGTGCAACCATAAATGTCTACTGAAAGAGTTGCGATTCATTTTAGAAGGAAGGTGAAGTTTCCACCTAAACTCGAGACATTTGTCATGTGATTGACTTTAGTTGACTGAAAGCGATTTTAGTTTTCTTTATAAGATCTACCCATTTTCTTTTCGTAAATTACTTACTGGGAGGAAGGTAACACTATTCACTATCACAATTAAGCTTAGTTTAAAAAACTATAAATAAACGGATTTCATAAATATTAACAAAATATAATCCAGTGAGAAAAAATAGTTGCATTTTATCTATAGTTACAGTAGACTTCGAGGACAATGAAAAGAGTGGAAGACAAGTATAAGAATAAAAAACGCTGATGAACAACAACTGATGAAAAACATGTAAAGCTGTCGACTAAGGAACCTTTGATGACTCTAACATAAACAACGCCTGATACGAAATACCAGGCAGAATGTGTTGCAAAAAATGGTGTAAGATAAAAGAAATTTATGTTATATTGTTTTTGAATGTGAGGCAATTCTTTAACACCAACTAAAGCCGTGCAAAGTGAGAACAAAATGAAGAACAATGGTGCAAACATTATATTTCTGAAGTTAGCTACTCGAACTACATTCACCTTTCTAACTATGCAGTTTATAAAGGATAGAAATATATATTTCATTTTTACTGTAAACACTTATAATTTATTTAAATATATAAATTATAAATAATATAATTGTACATAAACGTTTCTAAAGTACAGTATTATAGACATCCTTGTAACAAATTCAATAGACTAGAAATTCTCTTAATAGGTTTTGCTTATAAATTCGAATATTTTTACATTCAGCTATTAATTTGTTTTCTTAAGCCCTTGGGCTGACAATTTTGACGAGATACTCAAACCAAAAAATGACCTACATTTCTATAAAACGACATTCTGGTGAAGTCGAAAATCGATGAAAAGAATGTTATCTAAATGTGGCTTAATAATTTCAATTGTGTATGCGGATCAAAGCATATAATCTAAAAAATACTTTATATAATTCACAATTACATCAAGAATGAATAATTAAAGTCATAATATGAAATCATGTAATTAAATTTCGTTTTGAGTTTGCCTAAGTAATAAAAATTTGTTACAATATTATATAACTTAAATTTGAGTCGAGAATTCTCTGTTTATATGTATATATATTTGAACATTGTATATATGTATATATTTGTATATATCTATACAAACATATATATATATATTTGAACAAATGTCCCTACTGTAGCTTATACTTTTATTTATAATTTCTCTATGTGAAGGATCAATAGAAACAGTATTTTATATATATTTCTTAACCTCATATTTTTTCCTACATTTAATTTTTTCTTTGTTTCTATTTCGATAATAAAACGTAGTCACCTTTTGGATGACTAAATGGAAAAAGAAATAAGTTTTTTTTTTAAATTCATGTTGGTATGGCGGGACATTAAAATGAAATGAATCATTTATGCTTGAAACATTATTTAGGGGGGTTTTTTTTAATAGATTATTATAATCTCTCATTTTAAAAGTTTGACAAATAACTCAAATTTCATGAAGTAAACAATGATAAGGTTGAAATGTTATTGTTACTTGAACTCAACATCCTAGTACCGTTTGGGTCTCATTAGGAACACTAATCTATAAATGATGTATAGTTTTTTTATGAAGTGCATACAAATAGCAGCTGTCATAAGGGGTTCCAGCCCCTATTGGGGTACAGTTTTCAACGTTAACCAGTGCAACCGAGTGGGCCAATTTAATATCAGAGGTTATCATTTGTTTTATTAATATTAAAAATTCCGATCTCCTGTTATAAAAAGATAATCATCTTACCAGTACTTTATGACTTTAATAGCATAGTCATTTAATAATCTAACATATTTAATTTAGCAAAATGAACATTGGTTTACCTGATTTTTATGGAAATTATTTGGATAAAAGACAATTCAGAAAAGGGTATAAAGACTCCGAATTCAGGATTTGACAGAGAATTGATGAATTCAATGATAAAAAGTTCATATTGGGATAATTAAGCAAATCAAGTCTTCCCCACTTAAAGAGAACAAATATTTTATACTTTAACTGTAAAAGTTCGGTAATTAATTTTGCTGAGTATGTAGTACCAGGTATCACATAAACGTACAAGTATATCCCATAACTTTTAGTTATAAAAGTTAATTACTAGCTTGGTTCCATGCATTAATTTAGCTGCGATGAAATGAAATAAAGGGATGTTATGTTACCGTGTTATTCATATCTGGGGAGATGGCAGAGTTCATTGCGATGCTGGGAACAGGTGGTGCCAGTACACGGACTGCAAGCTACTGGCAACCAGTTCCACGTTTCGGCAAATCGATGCTCCGTAACCAGGAGATTATAACACTACACTGGCTAAAGCTGATCGATAATATTTGTCCATCATGCCTAGGACCTACAGTCCCAACAGGTATAATGTCACACAACTTTGCTAGAATATGTCGATTTGTCACATACGATATACATTCTTCAAGGTATATATATATCAAAATCCGAAAAAGGATGAACAAACCGGAGTAAATAAGATCAAAATTACATACAACAAAACAAATACTATTTATGTTTCAAACAGCCGTTCATAATAAGAAGAAGGTCAGAAGAGAAGATAAAATGAGTGGGATGTAATCAGTCTGACATATCAAATCAGAGACGTATGTGCAGAAAGGTTTTGTTCTGTTCTGTATTTTATGAAATTTTTAATTTCCTACAAAATTTATATGCAACTTGGTTCATTTCTTTCACTTAATTAATTTTACTAGAAATAAAAAAAGTAACATCGAAAAGTAATAAAGTAACAAGATTTTATTAAATAAAGTATATTTTGGTTACATAAGGGCCAGATTATCCCAGTGGAAACTTGCTCACCTCTGAACTGGTAGATTCGGGGTTCAAAACCCACTCATGGCTCTCGATTTATTCACGTGGGAGGTGAATAATTCTGTGTACGTCGTCCTTCGGAGAGGACGTTAAGCCGTCTGGCCCAAGTGTGTACAATATCAGGTATTCCTTAATGATCCTTATTCTAAATACACTTGAGTTAGACAAAATTCAGGACTCCCAACGTAGAATGTTAATTGTGGGGTATCACATACAAGCAATGTTCGGCCTATGTGTGTTCTCTTGTGAGACTGCATCTGCAACCTAACCTAACATTCATTACAAACCTATTTATTTATATTACTATGGGAAGTAACAAATATATATAGTATACATATTTCCAAGAGCAGTGATTGTTATATAGGTAATAACGGTAAAATGAAAGAAGATCTCATTAAAGAAGATAAAGGATGTCATGATGTGGGCAGGACAATAATTTAAGGTACATATATGCTATAGTATTTATGAGAGAGTATGAAAAGTATGAGTGAGTATGAGAAGTTTGGGTGATTGCTTAAAAAATTTTTGACAACACACTTTTCAAAGTCGGGGATTTCAAGAACATTTTTAGTAGAAAGACCTAGGTTCACGGAAAATTATGTAAATAAATAATTTAACATAGCATTTTTTATTTGTAATTTCTAACATGGAATTTTATTGTTTGGTTCAGTATATATAACCAAACATGAATGAGTTTAAGAAGAAAATAACAATTCTTTTTTGAGAATTAGCACACGTTGGCATGCACAATAACTGATTAGAAATTCAAATTATCAGGTTACAGGCATGATTAGTTTTTTATATTCATTAGTTGTAAAGGTGTGAAGAGGCATGGAACAGTTCAGTCCTATCATATTGACCTCTTGAGCCAAAGGAAGACGTCCATGAAGTGTCTTCAGAGATAAGATTGTAATGAGAAACACTACAAGCCATTTGTCTAGTCGAAAACTACGTTTGAAATTGGTTAAATTACAAAGCAATATACGTGTCAGTACAAGTTAAACCTAAACAAAAACAACTCAACTAATTCAACTTTAAAACCATTAAACATAGAAATATGTTATTTGTGAAATACCTGCGACAGTTTAGTGTGTTGCTAATGTTTGTTTACTTTTTTTTTGAAATATTTGTAAAAGTTGGAAGCAGTCCTTCATTTAAACATATATTGTTAAATAACGCCCCATATCTGTTTTTTACACAATTTCTCCAGTTTCATGAATTCCTTCCTTGTCTCTTCATTTAAACTGTAAAGCCTATCACCTGGAGAAATAAGCTGGTAATCTAGTAAAAATAATCTGGTAAAAAACAGATACAAGCCAAATATGGGGCTTTATTTAACAATATATGTTTTTTATTTACATATATTATGATGAAGCATAGCCTCGACTTGGTAGTCCACCTCATAATGACACTGATACAACCCTATTTTCTTAAAATAATATTTCAAATAAGGATTCGGTGTTAACAAATGATATGAAGAACAAAAAACCTTCTCTAGACCGCATTGGAGATACGAGATCTTTTGTACCGCACTACAATATACTAATGTTAACTGTTGAACTAATAGAAAGAAAATAAAACCAAGATATCCGTAAAAAATATTGGTTTTATTCTGTTTAAAATGAATATTTAGTTTTTTATTAATTGTGTTTATAGTCAAATTTGCATAAGGATTTCATGTTTCTTATTTTTTATTGCTCAAAAACATTTGAACAAGCCTGTTATACAACGAATATAAAGTATGTATATCAGGCAAAACAAAGCATTTTGTTTACAAGTTTTGACTCCTTAGTGGTTCAGACAATTCTTTAAAAAAGTCTACTGAACACTTATGTTATTTTATTGAGGTTATAAGTAGATTTGCAGAATTGAAATACTTCCAAAATTGAACAGAATCAAACTTCACATAAAGTATTTTTTATATGTGAGGTATCGACAAAAAAAATGTTTCTCTTGAATTGAAGATAAATTTCGGAAATGTTGAATTTTGTTCAATGAATTGAAAAGGGCTAAAAAAGTGAGTAAATTCATTTTAGCAAATGTTTCAAATGCCCCTAAATATTAATATAATCAATTAATACTATAATCAATTTTATTATTTACCAATCTTGACCCATATTAAAAGTCTGTACATTGAAATACAAATACAATACCTATATGTTTTTTTCAGTTAGTTTTATTAAAGAAAAAGATACTTCTGTAAGTTTTAATTGAACAGGATCTTAGTATAAAAATATGTTTGGATTGTCCTTACTTTACTGTAGTAACTGTTATATGAGCCGTTTATTTTGAAAGTGGCCTAATTCCATTTTCCAAAAAAATTTAGCTAGCTATTTAAATAATTACATTTTTACGTTATCTTTACCTTTTGCAGCAAATTGTACAAAATTTATTTAAAATTACTAAGTTTTTTTATAACAAAAATTAGTTGATAAATAAAATGACAATATTTTTAAATTTTGTAAAACGCAAACCCTTAAATATCTCGATTTTAACATAAATGGAATTAGGCCACTTTCAAAATAAGCGGCTCATATGTTATTCCAGTCATACAGTCACAGTGACACTATCGGTGTACTTTTTCTGAAAATCCTAAAATTTTACTGCATTAATATGCAGTTTAAATTATATCTTACATGAATTCACAAAATTGTTCAAATCAATGTTCACAAATTTTTTAAAATATAAACCTAAACAAATACAAGATTAATTAGTGGTGGTCATTTCTCTACTTCAAGTTAAGTTGTGAGTGTTTGAGTATATATACTTTTTGTATGAGTTAAACTAACTGTAGGTAAAGTAATTATAACTTATGAATTTTATAATCTATGGCTTTTAATGATATAATTTTCTAATGTCTCATAACCTATCATCAATCTAAAGATCAACCTTCATGATTATTAGTTAAGAGAAACACAATGAGTTACAATATTAATATTATGTAACTTTTCCATGTCTAGATTTTACTCAACAAATTTTGGATATGGATCCCAAAGTTTGTGTACCCACCACATCACTTTAAATTTGGATTTTTTTCCATTAACTTAGAAAATGTTTAACAGAATTAAATGAAACAAACTCATTAGAGTTTAAATTTTTAATAAATTACTTATATTGGAGCTAATATGATGGTTGTATGAGTTTTTTGGATAGGGGTATTTATACTTTTATTATTTTCTTGTACTGTTTCTGATAAGAAAGTGAAGACATTTATATTATGATATGTAGGGTTATAATTTTGTCACATCAATATGGTTTGATATATAATAACAGTACCTGTTGAACTCTATCGATCAGTATATTTAAAGATGATTTTTGCTTCCCAACAAAAAAGTGTTGATTTTTGTCGTTAGTTACTGCTATATAGTATAATGTTGATAAAAAAGAAGTTGGTTTTGATGGATTTACAGGGATTGAATATATCTGTTATACATTTTTCATGACTAGCTGAATTTGACTCGGTCGATAAGTATTCCAAATATTTTAGGTATACTCTACAAGTCACATCAGTTGACAGTCTTATGTTCTTCGTTTAGAAAGAACCTAATTCTATTGGGGCAATTTTAAAATCTGAGAAAGGTAAATTACTGGTTTTTTTTTTGCCTAATTTAGTACCAACTGGAATCTGCTTTTCTAGTGATTCTATAATATTTAAATCTGTATTAAGTGTCGCCTTCATATATATTGCATGATACATAATTTCATAAACTTTAGGATATCGGAGAAGAAATATGGTTTTCATTTCATTTCAGTTTTCATTTGCATTGATTTGAGATTGTTACAAGGGAAGATTTCATTTCTGTTATAGCTGATAACATGGATAGAATCATTATAGTCATTAAATTGATTATCTATGAGTTTGATAATAATTTCACCACAGAGTTTGATAATAGTTCTACAGGATAGTCACATTAAAATGAATCCAAAATGGAATTGATATTCAACGAGCTTGATTATATTTTTACTTATACTAATGATTATAATATAGCCCACTTCACATTTTATATTAAGTAGTCTCTGAAAAGGAATGTTAATGAAACTTTGTAAAATATTACTCCTATTACTTTCACAAGTTCATAAGTAAAGTAATTGTTTCAGTACAACTAAATGGATATTCATCGCTTACAACTAAAAAAGAAAAGTATACATAGTTTGTCCATCTACTAAATACATTGAATGTTACATTTTTTTTAAAAGTGCAATTTATTTCTTATACATTTAAGATTTATATGAAATACATACATTTTTTATGAAAATGAAATACATTATTTACTCTTTTTATAGTGAAGCTTCTCAGATTTGCTAAACAGGAATATGCACTTTTGTTATTTTTTTATACTTCTTGTCTATAAATAATATATATTGAAATATATATGTAACTTTGTTTTTTTTTAAACCAAATACATATAAAAATGTTTAATATGAAATATATTCATATAAATAATAATATATTTGTTACCATCATTATATTTATATTATAAAATACATCATAAACGTTCGTAACTTATTTGTTTAAGAATAGTATCAGCATTATCAGTGATATAAATTGTTAGGTAAAGTATTTGTAACAACCTGAATAATAATATTAGTCATTGTCTTAATTACATAAGGGTTAGATATTTTAAATGCAATTGTTTCATATAAACGTTGCTGTTTCTACATACATGGCCTTCACTTTTAGTGCTGTTCTATGGTCGAAAGTGTGGTTAATTTATTATTTGGCACCCACTGTAGTTAAATATAAATGTAATTTACATTTTGAAGATAATTTTACAACTAAGTAGCAAGAAATTGTTCAATTATTAAACATTTTTGAACTAATCCTATTTAAATAAATATACCGTGAAAATAATCTTCATACTATTTAAATTGGACATGATGGTGTCCAATAAAAGAAACAAATTAATAAATAGTTTCTTTTGTCAAAATGTTTTTTCAATCATAAGATAGTATAAGGTCTGAAATAGTGGTTTGCAAAAATCGAATGGTTAGCAGTCACTGTCAGTGGTTTTATCCCTACCCTTCCATGAGAGAGGTTAGCTTCAGCTGTTTGAACCGATCTTCTCAGTTAAGGTTTCTAACTTGTCTCTGTGGGTGTTGCTATACATATATCAGTTTCGTAATTAGTGCAGTGTGAGGATTTATTTCTAAAATGTGCCCAATGATTATATCGGATAATGGTTAAGTAAGTAGGTTATTATCTTTTTTTAAAAAGAAGTTAACATTTAATACCTGGTTTCTGTAATCATGTGGATTGAAATTTATGAATGAGATGAATTCTATTGTTATATAGGTTTAATAATTTGGATTTTTTTTAACTGCAGTTTATGTGTAATTTGTTTAGCAGATTTGTGCCATTGGTTTAATTTAGTCGGTAGCTATATTAGGTTAATGAATATTGAATGCATTGCAATTCTTTCAAGTTTCTTTTCATATAATGTTTTTATTTATTCCTATATATTAGTTAGAACATTAACGTGTTGTGGGAAACTATTTTACCATGTATACGTCCTGTTTTACTTTGTAGGGTTCTTGATATCTGTCTTATCAGTATGCACAACTTTTATGGAGAAATTTTAATATTTTAAACAAAATGTATTACATGCCTAAGTGCTTAGTGAAATGATAGAAGTTGAATTTAAAGTTTTCTGAGATATGTAGCTTAGATGATAAGTGCTTTAACAGAGAAGCAGGCAGTGTTATGTCTACTATTAGAGAATTTTAGATTTGAAAACTTTGGATGAATGAGATAGTTGATAAAAATGTGTAGTAAACAATTGATAAATGTTACTTTTAAAAGTTAGTTATGTGTAATCCATTTTAGATGTTCCTGAATCTCTAAGTATTGCTTATTACTTACCCCATTTCATTACTAGTACATTAGGTAGATCTTTACTAATTTATGAAATAGCATCGACGATCATTTTACCAAATTTTAAAATATTTTTAAGGCCATGTTTATTTTTCTTCCCGGTTTATGCAGTTTCCCAGTAATATATACTTTTTTTGTCCCGAGTGTTTTTATTTTATTAATTTTTCAATTTCATTGATATAGGGTTATATATTATACAAATGAAATTTAAATCTTACATTCAGTTACATGCATGACATTTTCGACAGTTTAGTGTAGTATCATTACATTCATATACTTAATATTTACACAACTTTTATATAAATCCTTTAATTTGGATATAGTGAAGCATTCAATGAAGTAAAAATAATAAAAATAAAGGAATCGAAATTACTAATTATGACTTAAGGTTATTGACAAAATGCTGATAGCTTAAGTTAGTAAATATGAATAGATGGGGAATCTATTGAAGCTTGCTATTCATTTTGTGTAATCATTTCATTTGTTTTGAACCTCTAGTTTGTCAACATAATTTTTTTCTCTGTCTTTTCGAGATTTTAGATTTAGTCTAGGGATGTTTGATAATAATTTGATATAAGGAGCAATAGAAAATCTACTACTAGGACCTTGAGTAGCATTCTTTGTTAAATTAGTGTATTAAGTATTCTTTTAGTTTTAAATGTTTCTAAATTAAAGTGTTTATGATACTTTTTTTAGCATAAAACTCCCTACTATATTTTCAACAGTTATTTTAAATGAATAGTAACAAATTTGTGTTTATAATTTTATATGCATGCATTTTAGTGAATCTCTTAATATATTTTCAGAGACAAAATGAACTTATTGTTTTCATTTAAAGACGAATTTTTTATTAATACTGAATCCTCATTTTTATAGTTTCAATAAGTATATACAATTTAGAACATGTAGTTTAAAATGATTTACAGATAAATTTTTACACTAATTCTCAGGTTAATTTTATTTGTAAAGGATTGGATTTACTTCAATTAGTAACTGGTATTTTAATATAAGGACAATTTTTTTTTTAATTTTAGGCTGTTATAGTTTTATGTGATTTTCATTTCTTTAATTAATGGGTTGTACATAACATGAACAAACAAATCTTGATACATTTGAGAGTGCTTAATCATTATAAATGTAAGATGGTCATAGTTAAAATTACATAGATAATTATAATTTTTTTTAATTATTTAAATAATATATACATAGACTGTTGTGCACGTTTAGATGCACGTTCAGATAGTTACTGTCAGTTATGTTATATGCATTAATTCTTAATTGTAAATGTTGAGGATCAGTTTTATCAGGGAGTACAATTATTTTTGCGATAGTGGAAATGGATTGGAGTTCAACTACCCCTTACTATCAGTGGTCTCTGCAGCCGATGCATCATGCTGTTCAAATAATGCAATGTGTTTTGTCTAAGAACTCGTCACGAGCAGTGACAAGTACCTTAAGGAATGTTAGAGTATCAATCCTTCAGACGAAGAACCAGTACCCGCGGGACATTTCCAGTTGTAAGACTTCTATTTATTCCTAAGGTTATAGCTTCCTGCGAACACAAACAATCATTCTCACCTGGAATACTGTTTTAGCTAAGTAAGGATCCATTTAAATTTTACAAATAAATCAGTATTTCTATTTATTTAAACATGGACTGACATATTAATATACATTACAATTCCATGAAACAATAAGGTATGTTACATTTTTAATTTAGATAAATTCAGTCAAGATGTGAAGATATACTACAAAATATATTTGAAAGTTTTTAAGATCTCTTTAATGTGTGTTCTTTCTGTAAATTTAGATTATTTAGTTGGTGCAATGTTTTATTTAATTGTTTATAGATTTAATCAAAATTAAATAATCCTACTGGGCAACAAACACAATAACAAAGAAACGAACACAATTACAGACAAAAAGACATGTCAATATTATTTCGACATTCGTCGTCCTCATGATAAAGAAGTGATCCGTTTGAGTGTAATATCTCCTCTTTTTTTATTTTATCCCTCATTTCGACTGTTTCTGTTGTAATTGTCACTGTTCTAGTAATGTATTTATTATATTTCTTTTATTATTTTTATATGATTATTTTTTCTTGTATACTACTTTATTTGTTAATTCATAATCCAATCACTTATTTTTTCATAAAATGCCCTTCTTCATTTTATAAATGATTTTGTCAAAATGTGTTTGGATTGTGATTGCAAAAGATATATAATGATATAATGGGGTAAATACGACACAATTACGGATCGCACAACTAATGAGTGGTATAATGGGTTATATGCTAGTAATTATTATGTAATTCAATATTTAAATAAATAATATTGTTGTTGTTTCCGTTTGTAAACTGTTGTTAAATATATTAGCTAAACATAAGAGTATTGTTTTGTCGTTCTATGCATTAGGTTAATTAATAACAGTCATTTTCGATTATTAAATTGATTGAATTTATGGCACACATTTAAGTACACATGACTGTTACAAAACAAATACACCCAGACGATGGAAGATTCTTGATCTTGTTAACCTCAAACTTAGATAGCAGAAAAGTGGTTGATTTTACATAGGCGGTTGGTCAACCGAGTAACTGCCAGAGTCTTTTAATAATCAGCTATTAATTGTTAGAATAGGCCAGTTTATTATTTTATATGATTATTTAAAGAAATAATCTTTTTTTAATAATTATTAGGAAAGACTCCTAATAATTTAGGCAAAGCCTAATAAAATTATAACACATACCAACTTTTGGAATGTGTTCTTTCTATGTGATTTTGAATAGGAAATGTTTTGATGTACTGAGTCATTCTCTTGTAGAGTTTAGAGTAAGCACTGGTGAGATATATCGGTCTAAAACTCTTGGAGGAGTTATTTGGCTTATCTTTTTTTTAAAAAATTTGGAACTACCTTGCCTTTCCAAATTCACTAGGGAACTCAGTGAACTGAAAAACTAAATTCAAAGAAAGATCATATGTAGAAGAGGTCACAAAAATTCACCTACTATATTTCGACTGCTAAAGTCATTAGGTAGGAGGGTATGAGTCGTTCCGAAGACAAGTGAAGACTGAACTGAAGTCCAATCGAAGGCTTTATCAGTGTAGCCAACAACGGAGGGAGAAGAGACCAGGACAAATAAATGAATAATACAAAAAAAAATAAATTGATAAAGACATTCAAAAAAATATTAAACAAAATAGAAATGAAAATAATTAACTAAACAAAATTGCTTTTGAGGTTATGCCCGGATGCAGATCTACCTCCCAGCAGACGAGTAAGTGCTTCTTCTGAAGCTATTAAAGCGCCATTGGTATAGGGATCAGGAATCCGCCTAAGGATCTGAAGGTGGAAACAGTAATTGAAACTGAGTCCGTAAGAATCGGCATGAATGAATGTCATTGTTAAACATTAGCAGCAGTTTCTGCACAAACAGTTACTGGCTGTAGTTGGAAAGATTTGTCAGAGTAGTGCAGTGATCGGCTTTATTTATTGTTCCATTGTCCCCTTGTTCGGTATACTCGCCTAACAAGACTCCATGTCAATCTCAAAACGAGGAACTTCAACATTGTTTGTTGACATTTTCTTTTTGACTGACGTTTACACTCGGGTCATGTGAAAAACCCATGTTTTATCTCCTGTGACAATTTTCTGGTTCAATATTTTTTTGGACAATATTGGTCCAAAAAATCGAGATCATACGCCATTCTTTTCATTTGGTGTTCCTTTGTAAGCAGCTTGCAAATTACAAATTCTTAGTGAGATTTTGTCCAAAGTTTTTCTATACACATTCGGTGATTCCGCTACAGTTGAATCGTCGGTCTTCACTAATCTTTTCGTCCATGGCCAAATTTCTGTTATCACTTATGGTCGACTTGATCACAGTGTCACCACAACCGTTTTCCCGTCCGTTCTTGAAAGTGCTAGCCTAGTTACTCACTTTATTGTCACTCTTCGCAGTTGCCCGCTACTAAACTTGTATTCCATTACAAGAAAGAAACCTCTGAACATAAACCACGGTCGGTGGACTGATTAGTTGTTTGGTAGAAGAGCGTGGTTAATTGAATAACAAAGTACATTTTTATATCAGTTTTGTTTTAATAGCACTTGTCAAAACACACAATGAAACCTCGGATAACAAATTAATTGCAACATTTCTTCAACCTGGATCAGCTGTTCTTCCAAGTTACCTAAGTCACAGTGTTGTCCCCACAGACTCCCCTCCCAGTGACAACGCTCAAATATTTCCGTGGAAAATGAACCACGCGGCCACTGCGAGTACGTCTGACATGGTCGGATGAAGCCGGTGATGATGGCAGAGCTGTATCAGGTGGTGGCTGTGTCTTGGCAGGAGAAACTATTGGGTCGGATACCTGAGGCTTTTCTGGAGTGGAGTCATCAGATGTCCAGTTGTATTAAAATTGGGTTATTAGTTAGTAATTCCGAGGAGTTAAGATGTCTTGGGCTTGAATAACCAGGTGTAGAATTACCGTGGTGTTGAAGTTACAAGATTTCAGTTGAAAATTTTAGTTGATTTGTCCTGGATTTGAGTTACCAGTTTGTTGAGTTGTTCTGGAGTTGAGTTACCAGATGTTGAGTTGTCCTGGATCTGAGTTACCAGTTTGTTGAGTTGTTCTGGAGTTGAGTTACCAGATGTTGAGTTGTCCTGGATCTGAGTTACCAGTTTGTTGAGTTGTTCTGGAGTTGAGTTACCAGATGTTGAGTTGTCCTGGATTTGAGTTACCAGTTTGTTGAGTTGTTCTGGAGTTGAGTTACCAGGTATTTATTAGTTCTGGAGTTGAGTTACCAGATGTTGAGTTGTCCTGGAGTTGAGTTACCAGATGTTGAGTTGTCCTCAGCCAGATGCTGATTGGTCTGGCGGTGAATTCCCAGGTGCTTAGTTGTTCTGGAGGTGTATTCCCAGGTGTTGAGTTGTCACAAATAAGTTCCTTGTCTTTCTTAAGTCGGATGGATTCAAATTTGTGAGATCATGCCTTAGACTTCTTGAAAGCATTTAAATCCTCATCCAGTTGTTCAAGATCTGCGATGGGATCAAATGAAATAGTAGACGAACTGTTGAGCATTGGATAATTTTTTTTTTTTTTTTTTTTTTGAAAAGAATGCTAGAGGTTGAAGAACATTACCGGAAACTTGTTGTAGAGAAGTTCCTACAGCTGTGTATGCTTCAACTATGAATAGGATAGGAAATTGATCACGTCGGGATGACCAATTTGGTAGAAGAGCGTGGTTAATTGAATAACAAAGTACATTTTTATATCAGTTTTGTTTTAATAGCACTTGTCAAAACACACAATGAAACCTCGGATAACAAATTAATTACAACATTTCTTCAACCTGGATCAGCTGTTCTTCCAGGTTACCTAAGTCACAGTGTTGTCCCCACAGTTGTTTTAAACAGTTTGAACTTACACTGGAATAAACAAAATGCAAATAATGAATTTAACACGCAAGTGCGTTTCAATGTTCGCTCACCATTCGTTTAGCTACGGTGGTTTTGAACAACCCTTGTATGATAACTCTTAGGATTTATCTTATATATCTTAGGTAAAAAATTGCAACCGAGTTGACAATGGTATATGTAGGACAGTAGTTCACATCTTTTCATACATCTACATCATACTTTGTTCTGAAAGGATTTTGTGATTTTTAGGGAAAATATGTTACCAATATTGTGAGGTTTTCTATAGGAGATATGTGAAAGGCTGGGGATATGGACGCGGAGGAGAAATAACGGATAAGATAAGTGTAAAAAATACCAAAAACAAAAAGGTATGACTCACTTCTATATTTCATCAATAACGGAACAAGTAGCGTGATAGGTGACCTGTTGATGACAGACATCGTCATACAGTGGTGAATACCATACTTACTTTTTCTGTAATTTGACATGTCCGTTTTGTTCATGTCTTTGTTGTAATATGTATAATATATATCCATAGAAATATATAAAGTTGAACAATAAACAAATATGATACACAAGACAGATAATCACGCCCACAGTCTCTAACTTTTGGTACCCTCATCATCAGAAGAAAGAAGAAGGAAGACACCACTTCATCCAGTTACTTTGCCATGCCTTTCCTCCCGTCTTCCTTTGAATGATGGTGTACTGAAAATTAGAAACTGGATGTATGTTCAACTATTGTTGTGACCATTTAGTTTTTTGGTTTTGGTAAAAAAAAGTTCATTTTTTTAACTTTGGTTTTTTGGTTTGGATCTATTATCAATTTTTAAATGAATATAATATTACACCCAGTCAACGTCTTTATCAGATCCACTTTTCTGCTGTTGATGATGGCTGCTGAATGTATATTTCATGTTCCTATTCCAATCATAGCAGGTCTGACATCCTGCTGCGAAGCACCAGTAAAAAGAGATGACTGTGGAAACATCACTATGAAAAGCTTTGTTGAAGGCTGAGGAACAGTTAAAGTGAGCCAAATTCTGTTTTTCTGCGTTTATTTAATTAGGGATGCACTAAAAAGAGTAATCTTTTTTATTTTTTCTATTACTCTTGGATATATAAGTGATATAAGTAAGACATATTACTTATGCGCCTAGGCTTATTTTCATTTGAGACAAAGTTTAGTCTGTAGGTTTTTAAGTATTATTTTTTATTTTAATTTGTGTTGCTGTTTCTTTTTTTTTTAAAAAGCACTATTATCCTAATTAAACTTTTTTTTCAACTACAAAAACCCTACAACGTCTTTTAATAATGAAATTAAAATTATAATGACCGACTACAACGTTTTGTTGTTTTGTCTAATCTTATTGTGTCGTTTTTAATTTGGGTCTTAGATCGGTATTTTCATTTCTTTATTGAATTGAAAACACTTGACGAATGTAATGTAATTTATTGTAGGACAGGCAAGCAAGCAGGAGTCAATTGAGTGATTAGCGTGCAGTTTGCTCTTGATATGGAGTGACCACTTGGTTCACACGTCTTTTAATAGAATAATACACTTATCCTTCTTTCAACCTTGAGAACTTCCTTCTCAAGAACCGTCAATTGTTCCTGGTTTCAGAAGAACTTTTAAGACAACACTCTTCTCCCCACTTCTAGATCTGTGTGAAGTTTTCTTTATAAACCTTTACATATGTTAAGAATGGTCAACTGTTTTTTTTTTATTAACTTAATAATTTAGTAAATTAAGTAATTTATAGTCTGAAAGATTTATTGTTTGTTTATTAAGAGACTTTAATTATGGTACACTTCATTATGAAACTGTGGTGAGGACCGTTACAGGTTGAAAGATCTTAGATTCTCAATTACCTTGATAAAGAAATCACCGTAATATTAAATGAAGAGAGCTGTTTTAACTCTTTCACGTTTCTATTTATTATGGTGTTTTTCTTATATATAAATAAGGAATTCTGTTGGAGGTGGTGGTGGTACCCCACCAAACCTGGGATAACGGATATCGGTGTTTGTTTTATGTAGCTTTACTGGCATGAGTTATTCATTCGATGTACCCCTTAATTTTTTTTTTAAATATATGGTTGTCTATTTCCTGTTGATATAGTAGTCTCTTTGATATCCCACTTCTTGTCTCCGTTATAGTTATTTAACTAGAGGTCGGCTGTAGAATGTCTGTGTACATTTGCAGATTGATGACAGTCACCTGTCGTTGGAGAAGAACTGGGGCTTTGTATCAGCTACGAACTCTTGTACAATCCACATTAGTATTTCTTCTTAAGGGACACACATTTTGAGACCTTGCAGTTCTGTACAAACTTGTCAGTTTCATAATTGTTTCTCATTTCGATTCATATTATGAGAAAGAATTCTCCTTATGGTTCTCTCATTCTACTTATACATTGTGCTCATATAGGCTTAGTGATATAATTGGGAGTTTTGTATACGAGGTTTAGTGTTTAAGATTGCTATACCACTTGTGTATGACGCGAAACGGCTCATTCAAGAATAATGAAAATTTGACCAAAAATGGAACAAATAATTAGTAATTCATAAAAAAAATTCATGAAGTTTCAATTACGGAAAAGAGCAATAACTCTATAAAAACTGTTTGTTTATCCTAGACTAAGAGATCACCTGCTATACTTGTCGAATTTATTATATTTTTTTTCATTGTTTACATTGACTTAGAAATTTTTTGAGCAAATCCACTGAGATAAAATTGATATTTATAAAGGAATAATTTAAATTGTTTATTGACTTATATGAGATGTAAGAGGAATAATATTGTGCTGGAAAATAATACACTCACTCAGAAAAAATTCGTATATATGTTATTTGACAAAGGGGAAGGACAATGATCTTATTAAATACTAAGAAGCTTATTATTATTATTTTTTTAAAGATTAAAATTCCCAGTATAATAATTCTATAAAAGACCAAAAATGTAAATGATAATTCATAATTGGAATCTTTCGTTTAGAGATTAATAAATGTAATTATCGTACATCCTTAATTAACAAAGCACCTTAAAATAACATTTTCTTCGCTGTTTAAGATGTTTTTCAGAGAAAAAAAGGGTATTTTCCTGTTTTAAATTTGAAAATTTTACTTTAATATTCAAAGTAGAAGGATGTCAAGTAAACGATGTAAGAAATCCACTGGCTGTTTGAACGAAAGCCATTCTCTTGTAGGAGAATAAATCGTTTCAAGAAATGTTCACTTTGGTTTTTCAAAAATGTTATTACTGCTGTAGTTATACTAATGAAGTTATTTGCAAATAATAAATTATTTGTGATGTACAAAAATAAGCTTATAAATTGATATGTCCTTCAATCACTATCTGTACTACCTCAGGAATGAAAGGCTAATAATTATATCCCATTTAGATGTTTACGTTATGCTTAAATGAGACGTTATGTTTTATATACTCAAGAAATTTGACATTAGGTTACTTATAGTAAAGTAGAGTGTAGGCCACTCCATCTTTTTTATTTTTGTATGCAGATATATACACCTGCCTTGGCTGTTTTTCTTGATTATTATTTGTCTTAGGTTTGATGAACTTTTACAATATTCAATTGTTTATCTAAGGACTTCCTCTTTACAGTGTTATTGCCAGCATATTTCTGGTAGTCTCTTCATATGCTTGAATTTCATAGAAATTCTCGTCTTGCATCCATTTACCCTTTTAGATGGTGGCCAATCCTGTGTTCCTAAGTTTTGTGAAGTCAAGACAAAGCGACTGACATGCTGTGTGGTGGTGCCAGGTCATTGGTGTGCGAGACCGTACGTCGCCCTGAAAGCCTCCTTAATGATCTGCTAGCTGTACTCCACAATCCGTGTCTCACTTCCGCACCGACTCCATTCAGCCGTTAGCGGTGAATTTCCGCTTGTAGAGACGACGTTAAATCGTACGGAAGTCATTTGACCGGCCACTCACTCGCTTGTTACGCCTTTTAATTCCATTAGGCTGTTAAATTACCTTTGTTTTATTGCATGTTAACTACATGATTTAAAAATACTACGTTATTTTACTTTAATCTCAGTAAATAAAAGTATATTTAGGAAGAATTTGGATTGAGATATCCACAGTTTTTTTCCCTAAAAACTAATCCTCCTTTAATTTAAGAGATGAAACATTACAGTGATATAGTACTGATAACAACATTAACTTAACAAAACTCTCAATTTTTCAGTAACAAAAAGGTCAGTTTTACTTGAAAATGTAAACATTTGAACTTAGCATTGAATCTTAGGATGTATGAACACGATAGTGGTCGCACCAGTTGATGGATCATAAAGAAACAGACAGTATGTTATAAAAAATGAGCTAAAACTTTCCACATAAGGTGTAATTTTACTTAAAACTTTTAAAGTAACAAATACATGATATCAATGCGTGAAATAATTATAACCTTCTTTTTTAGTAATTCTATAAACTTGCGATTTTATATTAAACATTGTCTTAATATGAATATTGATGATAATTACTTCACGAGTTTTGTAAATTGATTGAGGGAATATTACAATAAAAAGGACAACTACTAATTTTAAAATGTAGGGACTTCTAAGGTTGCGCTATAACAATGTTATGTTTTTCATTATAATTGAAAAAAATGGGGTTAATGAAATAAAACCAAATCTAGTCCATTAGTTCGATAAAACATTGATTATAGTAAATAACATTTAGACCACGTAAGATTTTTTCATTGTAGATGTATTGATTTGTCAACTAAACTGTAAGCGATAATCAATCAGTGTTACTTGGTTAGTTGAAACATGTTTAGCTTTATCAAACTAAATGGAGGCCTTCATTATTATATATATAACAAATTCAGTAATATATCAACTGTTTGATGGAACAAATAGTATGAAAGTGGATTATTACAGCTTGTGGAATATTTTAAGTAGATGCATTTCAGCGATAAATAAAAAAGTAAGAATTTTTTGAATTAGGATTGGGTTGAAGGCCAACTTTCGGAGGTCGAAAAAGTTGCTGACATGATTGCAAGTCTTCTTTACTTCCTCTGTGTCTTGAGTTTTTAGGGAGTTGCGGAATAACCATATATAGCATATTTCATTTCATATAGTCCTAGTTTTCTGTCAACGAATAAGTTGGACGCTAAAGAGCGTGTTACTTTTGGTTGAATCAGCACGTGATAAGAAGGTTTCTTTCTCTGAATTATACGATTTGGAAGAACTGACACGTGAAAGTTTGAGAAGGATGTTTATATTAGAAAAGAGAGGTTGATAGCCCAAGTCCGTGTGGTCTATGCGATGGTAGGGCGTGGTTGAAGGCAGCACGGTGCGTAAGTCGGTAGGTGGCGTGGCCCCATGTTCCACTAGAGCACTTCCGACTGCTCACCCCACTTGTCTAATGGGACACGACCTCCCACTCTCCTCTTCTCCTCACCTTCTCTTTCCTCTTCTTCAAACTCTCATCGTAAGTCCATCTTCATCATTATCATGCCATTGAAAACACATTATTAATTGAAGCTAATACAGTTATTGATAACGTTGACATCAACATCATTGGTGTCTACCTCTACACTAGTGTCCTTAAATCTGATTCTCAACCATGACTACAAACTCCTTTCCCATTAAGGCTGAACGGTTAGTTTACTTGTTTTGTTATATGTCCGTACATACATTGATCGCAATTACTTTTCGTATCTTTCAGCCTACTTTGTAGTGGTTATTTCCTTTGTATATATCCGTGAATACGGATGATTATTTCCTCATCATTGTATATAATCCGTATTGTATAAATTCTTTACATCAAAACTAACTAGGGTAGCATTACTGGGCACATCTATTCCTTTTAACTCATTTATTTCCAAGTGTCCCAATTACGGATCTCACAGAAGTAATTAACAGTACAATTTTGCCAACTATTCATGATCCTATTATCCAAAAAGAACTTTTCACACTTTGCAAAGTATGTGTTGAACATAATTATTTTCAGTTCAATAATCAATATTTCAAGCAAAGTAATATAGGTCTACCAATGGGTTCCAATATTTCTCCACTTTTTGCCGACCTTTTTCTAAGCTCCCTTGAAGAACACATTTTCAAATCCAACCATCCCCTTACAAAATTAATTTTAATCTGGCGAAGATATGTTGATGACGTCTTTGTAATTTTTAAAGGAACAAATAGACAGCTGGACCGCTTATTAACTTTAAGTAATGATTTTAATACCCATATCAAATTTACTATGGAATGTGAAAAAAATAATTCATTAAATTTCTTAGATTTAACTATAACTCGCCATAAAAACTCCTTGAATTTTAACATTTTTCGAAAACCCACTTTCACGGACTCTGTCATACACGCCTCCTCCTTTCATCCCATGCCATACAAATTAAGTGCGTTCCATTCAATGATACATCGTTTGTTTACTATACCTTTATCTAAAGAAAACCGCTTAAAAGAAATAGATACAATAAAACACATTGCAATAAATAACGGTTATTCTATACAGTTAATAAACAAGCTGTTGTATAAAAAAGAAAGAAGAACTCTTTTAAACACTATTTTTCCTCAAAACTGCTTAGAATCCCTCCCAAATTCTTGGATTACCCTAACTTATGTGGGAACATCCTCGTTAAAAATTGCTAATATATTAAGAAAATTTAATTTTAGAGTCAGTTACAAAACAAATGGTAATTTAAAATCCTTGTTAACCCCTAAATCGAGTTTTTATCCCAGTTCATTGAGTGGAGTATATAAGTTGTCCTGTAACAATTGTCAATGTTTTTACATTGGCATGACTGTTCGCTCCTTTGAGAAAAGAACCCGGGAACATTATAATGAATACTTGCAAAGGAAAAATGACAATAAGAATAATAAAGAATTTTTTTCACATTTTGCAAAACACCTTGTCACACAAAATCACGGCTTTGATCCAAACTTGAACCTTACCATCCTACATGCAAATAGAAAGTTTAAAGAAATTTGTAATTTGGAAGCTTTTCAAATAAACAAGGCCGTCATTAATAATCCTTCTGCCTCTCTATGTCTTAATGATCAAATTCCAGGGTGTCCAAAATTTCTTAAACTGTTCCTCGAATCACATAGAATAAATTAAAAAATAAATAAATATAAAAATAAAAAAAAAAGGAAAAAAAAGGGTTTCTTTCCTCTAAATTAGTGGATCTTGCCTTCTGTATTTCAGTTAAAGGTTTTTCAAGCATTCCCGAAGCCTTTGTCCCTTATCTCCTAAATTGCCTATCCTCACTCTTTTGCGACGGATTTGTTTCCGACTAGTTGTGTTCACTGGACCAACCCGTCAGTACCACATCCTTGGGTATGTCTTGAATTCTCTTAATTGAATTTAATTATTTCACTATAATTTTTGTAACTAATTAGATATAATTTGTATTGTAGTGTCTTCCTGATGATGAACACAAAGTGTTCGAAACGCGTTGAATAAAACTTCATTTGTGTGGAGACTTTTGTTGGTTTATCCATTTTACCTCAGAATGAGTAAATACCACACAATTACGGATTGCACAACTAATGAATTATTTATATTGTTTTATTCTAAGTACATCTGTTTTCGCCTGTTCTAAGTAGGTGTGCGATCTCTTATTAGTTACAGATATGGAAGGGTTGCTAAGTGTATGTGGTTTAAAGATTATTCAACTTATTTTGAATATCTTAATAAAATTTTTATCGGTTGTTCTTTCAAGTGGTAGCACCCAAACAGAACTAGTTCAGTATTTCATGATTTTGCTATTTTTTTCCTAAAATTTACCTTTCTTGCTAATTTCCCTTCATTCCTAAAATAATTAAAGTATAGACCCAGCTCGGCATACTTTCATCCTGTCCAAGCCTAATACGTAGAAGGGAGTGTAAATGCTCATTGACCTCTTAGAACTGGTAATTGATTCTGGGAAGAGTTTCTTTATCTAGTCTGTGGTCGGAAACTATTACTTTCCGGCGCTTGAAACAGCAACGGTACCCTATGATTTCATTACCTCTGTATTGTTTCCTCCTCTCTTCGTCTTGCTTCTTTCAGTTCAATCAACTATTCATTCCCCTCGTGAAAATCTTTGTCCTTTTCTTATAACTCATTTCAGACTATGGCTCCAGTGACAAGTTTAATTATGTTTTTATTTCGCTTTCTTTGTTTTCAGTCAGTTGCTTATGGATTAAACTTTTAGGTATTTGGGATTACTTATAGTCTAATTTTCAGAATCCGATTCAGTAGTAACTAGAACACTGTGATCTTTCCTAGGACCAGAACTATGATGTTCATTAGAACAATCTACTACAAGACTTAATATAATTAGGAGGACAAAGTCAGGCAAAAATTTGTTTGTTAATTGCCTAATTTTGGACTACGGTCATTTAAATTTGCTGCAAATTTGATGAAGGCTTATTTACAATGATCTGGGGATAATTTAGTTTAAATGGAAGGGATGACTATTAACTATTGACTATGACTATTTAACTATTAAATTGAGGCCACTACTGGGCATTGGTTTAATATGCCCAGAAGTAGAAAAATGTCCATAATTGTAGTTATCATTGACACCCAAGAAGGAAATGAGAGTATTTGTTATTTATTTGTATATACATATATTAGGGAAGTTGGTCCAATTGGAGTATTTTAAAATACATAGAAGAAAGGTGATTCTAAGATTGATATTTCCCACTCATCTTCTCCTTACAACGTACTGTTATTCAGCTATCAACTTTTTTTTTTATTGCTTGAACTGATCCCCTAGCGAGTGATAACGTCAGCCGTTTACCGGCTTTTTGTTTGATCGGTGATTCTATAGATTCTATATTGGGAGTCCTAAATTTTGTCTAATTCAAGTGTATTTCAAGTAGGGATCTTTAACGAGTACCTGACATCGTACAGGTTTGGGACTGACGGCTTAGCGTCCTCTACGACGGACGACGTACTCAGATTTATTCACATCCCGCGTGAATAAATCGAGGGCCAGGAGGGTTTCGAACACCAGACTACTGGCCCAGAGGCGAGTACGTTAACCATTGAGCTAACCTGGCCTCTAGCTATCGACTATCTAGTATGTGCTATGTTCTGTGTTCGATGTGTATTATTTATATTTTTTTAATGATTAATTATGCACTGTATTCATTTTGTTCAATATATGCACATTGTTAGTACCCCAGAGGTTAGTAAAGGTGAACTGTAGGAAACCGATCAGACAACGATTTATGACAGATTTATATAATGTATGATGTTTTTAATTGTGGTGCGGGGAAGTAACGAGATGTCACAAACATTGCTACTCCAATGTAAATTGAAAAAGGGGAGGCCTGAGAGTTGCGTTTCAACCGTGTCAGTGGCAATCGTAAGCTATTGTAACAATGCACTATTGAAGTTTCGATATGCTCTCTGGAGAGACTGCGCATGCATTCTGAGATAGCATTGTTTTACCTCTGGAAAATATGACATGCAGTGCACAATACTCTGATAACAGTCGCCTGTCGCCTGAGGCTCTGAGTTCTCTATTATAGTCTGCATTGCTTAAAAACGACCTGCATTTCTCAGTAATCATAATAATTGATAACTATGAGTATAACAAATTTTAACCAAAGTTTCTTGCTGTCATTTTCTTAAGGGACATTGATCATTTTAATACACTACACTTCGATATATAATTTAATCTGTTCTTACCACTATTAAATATTACTTGAACCTATCAAATGCTCTTTTGTTTTATTGATATGTGAGGATGACCATTACTTCTCTCCTGATGAATCAAATCATCGGTAAATTTCATGAGGTAGAGTTACCAGACCTCATAATGACAATCAGCAGGCTGATGATCACTTTGCTTTCCGAGTGCTTTCAGCTGAGGGAGTGTGTCTCAATAGCAAAAGTATCATATAATAATAGCAGGAGAACTGGATGAGATGCCACAAACATAGCTGCTCCAGTGTAAATCGAAACAGGGGAGGTCTGAGAGTTGCGTTTCGACCATGTCAGTGGCCATCGTATATGTTGAAGATGTAAAAAGATAGCTGCACACGCTGATCAAGGTATTTTCCAACGATTTTAGAATTTACTGTACAATACAGTGAAATGATTTAAGTTGGTATTTCAATGCAGCTATGACTTCTTTTTGAGGTCAATGAGCCAATTGCTTCGTAAGTGAGTTTTTATGAGACACTAAACGATTTTAACAGCGAAAACTGTTTTTAAAAAGTTTAAATGAAAGATAACATTGTTAAGATGATACTTACTCAGTTTTTAATGGGTTGTTTAGGCTGCTTTTTCCTGAATAAAGTTTTATATATTTGAATTGTTCTTAATTGTTTTTATTTTACTCAATGTTACATCAATGAAGATGGTGTTTCATATTAAAGCTCATGACTTTTTCACAAACTATACACATATACGAGTATAGTCGTAATGTTTGGTTTTCCGATTCATATGGATATCCACGTTAGAGACGTTTATCTCCAACTTTCTTCGCATATTCTATTATGCACCGTGAATAATATTATTAAGTACAAAGCTAAAAGAAAAGAAAAGGTGCTCCACTTTTAGAAGAAAGACTTAGGGGAAGACATTTAAAACAGTAGAGGCTACATTATTTTTTGAAAAATTATCATGAGGAAATATAAGCCAAAAATTTGAAATTTTTTTTTAATTTCATTATTTATTTTTTAAAAGAACAGGATAGAAGTAGGGAATATTAAGTGCTCCAGTGATGTATGCACTCGTGTTGTGTTCGCACCATTTAACAAAATAGTTAGGGAGCGTCGAGTAAAACAGTCTCAAGTTCTACCTTGAGCATTTCTCAAGAAATACCTGCAGTTATTGAGGAATGAATTGCAAAAGGGAAGCCAGTTGTAGATTATGTAAGAAAAGGTAAAAAAAAAAGAAAGAAAAGGGGAACGACATTTCCTACAATAACGATACTTTACAATAATTTCTCTGCAACGATTGGAAGCCAACTAATATAATTGAGATGTACGCAGTCCTGTGATTTCAATAAGTGATTTACGTAAATACTGACGTGTTTTGTTAATTTAGATATATGTTTTATGTATAGTTTTGTGATATATAAACGAGTCAACCATTTTATTGGTTAGTAAGTCTCATATATATATGTATAATAATCATAATCATGCATAATAATCAATTTTCTATCGAAGTACCTTGAGCAGGAAGTCTACCTTTGTTATGACTAGTTATAATTTTAGACAACAAAGTTTATTTGATGGTTAATAGATCTTAACAAGTGTACATTTATACAAATATTTAAAATAAAGACGTGAAGCAACTATAAAAAAATCTCCCTGAAATATTGGGTTGATGTAATTTTGCAATATTTATGTAACCGTGTAAATGATGTAGCTATCTGAGATCATTGTTCCAAATGTTCGGTTGTATTTTGCTTTCTTATTTATTTTATTGGTACAATTTAGTAATAGAATCTTTTTGCCTGTATTTTCTAATCTTTGTGGTATATATCCCACTTGATGTCGATCATTTCAAACTCCTATTTCAAATTGACTTACATCATATATAAGGTAATAAGTGAAAATAACAGTGTTTAAATCTTAAAAAGGATTTTTAATGAAATACATAAGTTTCCTCTGTAAATTTTTTTTTTAGAATCTGTGAAGTACTTTTGTAATACCGCTACTAAAACTTTGATCTCAGTAAATTAATAAGTTAAGTTAAAATTGACCTAAATAATATTTGTGCAATATCTTCAGTTTCCTTCATTATTTTATTTTGAAACATTTTCATTGACTTTTTTCTGGGGAGATTAAAACGATTGATTGACTAAAACTCTTCTCGCAATTGTCAGTTTGGACAGACATGATTTTTAGGATATCTAGTGTTAAACGATGTTGAGGTTGCAAATGCATTAAACTATCTTGTACATTATTTATTAAAGTGACTGAAAAATTAGGATTATTGGAATATCAATGAACAAGAGTGCCAAATATCTAACATTAAACAAATAATATGGGCACATGTTGAAATATATTACATGGTCAGTATGTATTCATTGAAAATAAGATCAATGTTAAAACAAGTCGAGAGTTTAGAGGCTATTATCAACTTGTATAATGAATATCAATCTGAAGTGAGGTTAGCTTCAATGACTGGTGTGTGAGTTTTATCGTTTAAGGTCAAACCGTTTGACATTTCAAATAAAACTGCTTTAGTATCAAACAACCTGTTTAATATTCAATATTAAAGAAGTCGAAGTATGGTTGAAGAATCCAGGCTAGGAGAAATTTGGATACGTATTTATTTTGAAGCGAAAAGTTTAAATAGGAGGTAGTTAAGAGATGGTCAATGTGCAAACATAATATTCTCTTTACCTTTATTATAGGTTTCTTTGAATCCTTAACCATGCATTGGCTATTTAATACTTCGGATGGAGAAAGATGATTTGAAATATTTGTTTCCAGGGAAACTCAGCACTGTTAATCATATGCTTGGCGTTTGAGCTACAGCAATTTGTTAATTGGGGATAGTGGGTTTCTTCAAGGTTTAGGAGCTATTTTAACAAACCATAACCTTCCTATAACCTTTAGTATTAGTGGCAATATTAGCATTGTGCTCCTTAGTGATTTACAGCAATAATTATTATAGCATTTTCTAAGTATATTTCAATATCTCTATCTATAAAAACCAAAGACGTATTAATTGTGACCCTCATACAAAAATGGAAAGGGCAGACAAAACAGGCATTGGGAATGTCTAATACACTTATTGAACAACTATCAATATTAGTAACTGCTAACAATATATATTTTTGGGCAATGAAAATTCAGTCCAGATTTTTTCGAAAAATATTCATTGGGCTTTTTTATGTAGTAAATCAAACAGTTTATTCAGACCTCTTGATTTCAGCATATCCTCAGTCAACAGTATGAAGCCTACCGCAGAATTCTACCTTAAATTCTAACCCTTAGACTCCAAAGACAACTGAGATAATAACTTCTTAGAGTGAACTATTTCTATTGCTCTCGCACTCATATTTTTCCATACTTTCATTAGTTACTATCAATGTTAGGAAGTATCATCATTCAATTTCTTCCACTGTGTTCTTTATTACCAACATTTTGCAGTTATTGGTTACTAATGTAAAGTTTTTTTTTTCATTACAGTTACAAATATAAAAATTATTATATTCTGATACACGATATCCATGCTGCGAGTACATTCATGTTTGATGTTGAAAACTTTGTGATGTTCTTTAATTATTTTTGGAGTGAACTACAATTCATAATTATTAGTATAGTGTTATTTCAATTATAACTTTTGAATTAAAAGCTGTAGTGCTGTTCGATCCCTGTTCAGTCCCACATTATGTTATGTTTTTAAAATTAATTTAGCTGCTGTATTCATTTTTCATTTTTTAAAAATGACCACTTTTGTATTGTTGGTAAGCTTGTGGGTGGTAACTTGTGGATGTATAATATCAGTGTTATATTTCAATTGACTAGCTTTTCAATTACCATACACTGTGTCCTGCAGTTTTCTAAATTGTTTACTTACCGTTATTCAGGAATCTTAGGGTTAAACTCTCGTGTTAATTCTCAAATTTTTGTTGAAATTGTTTTATTATACTCCCACTATTAAAGAGGACTCAGAGTAAACTTGTCAGAAGTAGTGATCTTTAAAGTAAAGCAGTAGTCTTAATGTATACAAAATTCAAATTTTGAGGAAGGTTCAAATGCTACAATTCATTATATAATTAAATGAGTAAAGGAAACAATGACCTTTTGTATATTAAGGAAAAGGTAAACTATGCATTCCAAATATGAAATGGTTTGCTTTTTAGCCATTCAATGAAAACGTCAGCAAGCTTGGTACATTCTTCTGTTTGAATGTTGATTGTAGAACTTGAACACTGATTGACTCATGTGTACATTTTGAATAAGTGAATCGGTGCGCACGAAAGGCCGTTGACTGTGCCTCAGCCAGTCTGCAAGTGATTAATTTATTCTGGTCGTTGAGACGTCTGCGTCATACTGGAGAGAGGAAATGCTAGTTAGGGTAATGCGAGTTGGTCATCTAAGTGATCTGATGCCTTGATTAGTCTGGTAGATGTAAGCCAAGGCGTGTATTTATAGGCTTTCCGAACATTCACTACTCCATCTGACCGACTAAATGGAAATTCCTCTGTGACTTTTTCTTTGCCAATTCAATGCCAACGTCTGACGCTACAATTCCCATTTATTTTACAGTTTCATGTTTCCAATTAATGCAAACCATTGAAGTTGACAAATTTTTTTTTTAAGACACAGGATATTTAGAAATTCAGATTATTCACCAAGCAGAACTAACTATGCACTTAGTACCTAAAAATAACAAGTTTCTCAATTATTCTGTATGAATTAGCATCCGGCTGATAAAAGCGTGTGATTATTATCCAATATTTGTGAATATTGTTATTACGCATCCTTTTTACGTTTGTGCATTAGGCAACCACTATATCTTCTGTGAAACCCGATTAACATTTTTATTGATAAGTGGATTGTTACTCTGTAAAACTAAATGAAGGCTGCTTAGTTTAGGCTTTGGTGTGCTCAACAAAAATTACAAAAATTCACAGATGTTTGATTTCTTTGATTATACGTTATTTTATGAAAAAATACAGTGTTTTTCTTCTATATATATTCCCAACCGTACGGGCTGTGAATACATTTTCCCCCACAGTTCTCCCAATCGCAGGTTTATTGCAATGCATTACCTCCTCTTTTATTTGTTCATGATTTCAATAATTTAAGTTCATTTCGATTTGCATTAAAAATACTGATACTGACAACACCTTAGCAGTTAAAAATCATTTTAAAAAATCTGTAGTGAGTATGAATGTTTATTTTTTAAAACTGGGAACGAGATGTTCCCAGTTTTTGTTTGACGAATATAATAGACATTTTAGAAAAAAATAAATAACCCTAATATATTTATTAATTTTTGTCTGACACTTTAAGACTCCATGAATGAGTGAGAATGACTTTCTTATTTTTCAATTATAAACACTAGTAATAATTGTTAAGCTTAATAAGTCCTTCTACTAGTATTTACCAAACTTGTCTGATGAAGTAAGATACTTAAAGTAGTTAAACTAAGTGCAAGATCTTTGATTTTTCAAAACTGCTTATGGGATTCACTGGTCTTAAGAGAGTGACATTGAATTCATAGGTCAAGTTGTACAATTGCCTATGTACAACTATTTCTTATCATAAATCGATTAAAACCTAAATTACTTTGATATCTGGTTTGCGAAGTTTTGCGTATAATTACACAGCCGTCAAAAATACTGTCTCATATAAATGGGTATATTACAGAGTAATACTGCTCTCAAGGAGTCGAAATAATATACCACTTACACAAGATTGATTAGCTATTCGAGGGCATGTCTCCTGAAAGTAAGCAAAACTAATTCATATAATGAAAGGAGTGGTGCGCTCATGAATTATACCAATATTTAGTATTTAATGAAACATGATATTAAGGATCGTGGCCGGTATGAAAGGAATTGGTGATCGGTTTTGGATCAAGGTCTGTAACAGTCTGAAAAGTGTTGACCCTCGGACCTAAAAGTAATGTTTTTACTGAAAAATACATTCAAATTGTATATCCTGCAACACTAGGGCATACATCATATTCATTAAAATCCTCATATAAGTTTATGTATGGACATTTCAGGGAAACTACTGATAGCTTTAGTGACAATCTATTTACTACGTTTTAATTTGTAAAAATAAGAAGTTATTTAATGATCTCAAGGATAATTGTTAATTATAATTGCGTAGCGGTAAATTTACGCGGTATAAATGGATTATTGGAACCGTTAGAAAGGTCGGTTGCCAACAATGGGACAGAGTATTTTTCAGCGGACCGACAATTTACACGCAGAAAGACCTGCTTCAATGTGAAAATGTAATTATGTTCTTATCTCTCCTGATCTTCTGTTTTAAGAAAGGTAATTTATAGTACTTATAAAAAAGAGCAAGACGTGGTTTCTTATCGAACACTTTTTATATGAGTATTCAGCTGTAGCATAATGCTTGTCACCAGGATTTATTATTACCTGTTAAGCGCGGTTCTAATTTATTTTTTTTTTAATCTACAATGAATATTCCTTGTTCGTTTTATATTTATTAATAATAGCGATGGATTGTTCAAATATTTGAGATCCAAGACATTAATAAATATATATGTGGTTCAGCAAACACGTACAATTCATTCTAATCGGCTGTTGTGGTTGTTTAATTTTTCTGGCAATTCTCCAGAGTGTTGGAGAGCACTAAACTGGGTTCTAACAATGTGTCATTAGTTCCTCTGAAGTAGTTAATAATGATTCAAGCAACTTAAACCACCTTGCCTAGTAGATTTCTTTCTGTTTAAACTTGAATGAGTTCCAAAACAGTGGAAATCTGTTTTATACAAAAGTGTAGAGCATAAATTTCAACACAAAACACATTTAACACTCATACTTTACTCTTTAGTATCATAATCTTCCTCTTAATAGCGTAGTTTATGTAATTACTGTTTACATTAATACTGTTTTTTTTTTTAGTTACTATTATAAAAATGTAACGTTTAATATCATAATAAAGTGTAGTTACAGATACTGTTTATTTATACATAATTCATTGAGTAGTTTGAATCATGTAGTTATATAATTTTTTTACTCTATGTTAGTAATGTTTATGTTTACTCTGGCGAAACATTATTTCATGAGGCAAAATCTTGTTTGTTTGATTGTTTTCAAGCACCCACTTACCAGCTTTCACCCTTAGTGCTCTAGGAGTAGATAGTGGGATTATTTGTTAATTGACAATTATTTTACATTCGCGGGAGTCACATTACCGGCTTGATTTTACATGTGTTTACCTCACTTAAGTTAAATGGAGTAGGGATGTTTGAGTACATTTCATTTATCATCCAGTCTTTTGACCGACAGCTTTAATTTCTCTCAGGTTTACGGTGTGTATAAGATGTGTGTTTGTATGTGTATGTCTGTCTGAATGATACATCAACAACCAAAATAGGTATATTATGTTTAAGTTGATGTTATCTCTAAGATGACATCAACCTATACACAAATATTGCCCTTCTTTTTAGTAAACTGTGTATGAAAAAAATCAGATTAATGGTTTGATTAAAATGATGTGGTTTGAGCTTTTAATTGACCTGTTATATGTGAAGGGTGGGGTGAGCGTAGAAAATTGTCATTCAGAATTTCTCTTTCAGATTCAAAATTCATAACTATTCTGTAATAAGATAAATTAACTTTTAAATGAATTCTGATTAGTTAATGTGTTTTCTTAAATGCAGTAAAATATTGTTATTAAATATTAAAATTGTTTCGATTTAATTAAACTGATTAACAAAATCATATCTTTTTGGTTTTTCTGAAATAATAAGTTGCCAAAGTGACCTTAAGGTACCTTTCTACCAGCACTCCTGGTGTACAATAAGATAAACATTGTTCATTATTCCTGCTTGTTCCATTCCTGAATAATAGACGTGAACGTTGTTGGAATTACCTAAATATTTAAATCATTTTAGTGAAAATTATAATTTTAAGGGGTTATTATTCTAATTAATAATTTAAGATTAAGCATACGAAAAAATGTATTCATACTTTTTGGGAATGTAATTTAGTTTCTGAAAAGTGTATTTATGATATACTAAAGTCTGTCTGGTATAAAAGTAGTGCCTCGTTGTTTCTTTATAATCTAATTCCTATGGTTTTAGGTATAGCATCCCATCTTCATAACCGTATATATTCTGGAACAGACTGGTACAGGTTATTTGGTCATTCAAATGTACATTATACCTGTGCGTTCATAATGCGCCTAGGTCATAACAGGTCATATTTTTGGTGCTATTCCAATGTTTTTAACGAGCCGACTTCCTGAGTGAATGCTATTAATGAACCAAATCACTGTCGTAATTACATCTTGATGAACTCATTTCGGCAATTTCTTAGATTGTGTGTACTTCTAAATTTGTAAACGTTGTAAATAATAAATTAATTATTTGACATGTTCATGTCAAATATTCAAATACAATGTTTTAAAAACTATTGACTTAGAGGAAATCTAAAAACACTTAGTCGATTTTAAAGTTTATTCTGTACATCATATATTCCTTACATATTTCTCTGTGACGTCGAAACCTTATAACTGTAATTATAATTATATTTATAATTATAAACATCCTTGAAACCTGAAAAAAAATTTAGAAGTTTACAAATGGAGTTTGCCATTTATTTGCACTATTGACGTGTCAGTGATGCAGATAATCTTACCGAGTTAATTTTTTTTCGCATGAATGTCTTATAATATAATATGAATTGCTATTATTGGGTAGGTTAATTCCAAACAATTCGGATTTATTTGAAATTTACTGTAGATACTTTAAAATACATTAATGACAACATGTGTATGAGTATTTTATAAAAAAACAACTTGTCAAATTAATGATTGTTACTTGTTCAACTGAGCGTTGCCTGCGCGGGTTCCTGGTTTGGAGTGAGTTAAATTCAGGTCGTGTATTTCATAAGTCTAACTGTAGAAACTTCTTGTCAGGTTAAATATAATTACTACAAATAATATTCATTGCTGTTGCCTTTTCTGTTTGTATTATTATTAACATTTCTTATAACGGACGTTTTGTTACTCTTCTTCTCCGTAGAATTTCATAGCCAGAACACCTTTCAGGAATTTATTCCAATAATGTATTAGTTTAATGTGTTTGAAGCCAAATTTTAGAAGAAATGTTATTTCAAAAATCTATTGATAACTATAAAAGTGTATAATCAGCCTATAAAATAATTTTTTATTTTGTAGGGTTAAAATATTTTAACAATAGTTCTTAGACTAAAATACTTAAATATTATTTTATAAATGCGCTTTTAAACGTTTATGCTTTGAGTTGTATATATTTTCATCACGCGATTTGTTATTCTATTTAATATTTGACTTTTTTTTGTTAATTATTGATAGTTTAAATATATTAAAAAAGTTAAATTCATTGTTTATGAAGATGATTTTTTTATTTGTATATATGCATCTTCCCGTGTCAAGAGGAATTCATTTAGTAAATGTATAAGATCTCAAACTGCGTCTTTCAATTGGAGCATTCTATAATGTACAATTAAAAAAAATCAATTTTCTAAGGCTCCGATTGCTATAGAATTAAATGTCATTGCAGTATTTTAATTTTGAAGACGTTACCAGTATGCATGGCATTGTTTCTATATACAGTATATTAAGTTCGGTTTACATGCCAGTGATGAATTATTTGAACCTGCTATTGCTAAGTTTGAGCTAGTCTTTTCAAGACAATGTCATTGGCAGGGAGGGCGCCGCTTTCCCCGACCTTGGAAAGCAGGTTTAGTGCAGGTGAATTCTGTTGTCGGCCGCTTTGCCATTTCTCTTCCCAGCCGGAGGTAGCTATCAAATGCACTGCTCTGCATTGCTCCTGAGAAATCACTTTCTCTTTATTCATCGCAACCTTTTATTTGCTGCATCTCTCTTTTCAACTTAACTCTATTGCACATTTAAATCTAAATTAAGCTGCACTTCAAATTAGAGACATTAAGTGTAGTTTTTCATTTATTGTACTGCTTTTCTGATCTTGAAATATAACTAACCTTTCCTTATCGTTTGCACACAAGTGTTACCAAGTATATATATATATATATATATATATATATATATGATCAAACCACAATATGAAATGGGAAAACAAGACTAAGATCTTTCAGCCGTAACAAGCGGTCTTCGTCAGAGTCCAAAACCCACTGAAACACTAGATGCAGAAAATTTCTGGTGAGGGGTTGAGAAGAGTGGGAGGGAAGAGTGATATTTTAAAAGGTTAAAAGTACAGGAAAGGACAAATATCCAGAAAGGGAGGGGAAACAAAGGACGACTACAGTAACAAAGAGTAAAAAACTATCCGCTAGCTGTCAACCCTCTTAGAAGAGGCTATTGCCCTCATAACGAAAGTATCTAGTTTGAAGAGACCATTACTAATGTTTATGATATTTGATCTATTAAATATAATGTGAGTTTCTGTTTTATTTCTCTGTGTTCTTTTTGTAAATATAGTATATAGTTCGTGGAACCGTTTCATTTATTTGGTTTTATATATATATATATATATTATAAATAAAAATATATGCATACAGAAATTACCCAGTTTCCCAGCTAACAGGTTCCCAGTTGTAACAAGCGATCTGACGCATAGAACAAAAGCTTCATGACAGTGACTTTTTTTTTATTTTCATTGATTTTCAATCAACCTCTTCAATATGAAGAAAAGCAGAGATTTAAGCATCAAAGAAAAAGCTGCAATTTTAGAGAGCTATAGGGCAACGTGAGGTTGCTGCAAAACTGCAAATATCCCAACCTTTTTGTATGCAAAACTTTAAAAAGCTGGGCAAGCTTCGAGACGGACATCAAAGGTATTCAAAATGTGTTGTGGAAAAGAAGACACAAGTCGAATTGGCTTTCAAAAAATGTTTATAAATGTCAGAAGGTGACCAACTAGTACTATACATTCCTACAAATAAGGAAATGTCGGAAGCTCTTCGCATAAACGACTTGGAGTGCAAAATGAATCTTCTGAATTTGAACTTGATTATGAGTACGAATCCTTGATAAATGATCTACTGCGAGATGACGTGAAACAGACAAATCTGGACGATTTCCTAAATAAATAACTTATTGCAATGCTTCTAGTTGAGATAGTATAACTATAACTGTAGTTGTACTATGTATTACATATTTCATTTATTTGAGTTTTTTTTTACTACATCTTCAGCTTTAGTTAGCCTCATGAATGGTGAAATGGCAATTTACATTTCTTCGGTTAATGTTGTCAATCAGTTAATAATGTTAATGTTATAATCAGTTATTGTTATCACTTTTAGTGTTTACAAAAGTGATTACACTAAGCGGCGTCCACTGTATTATTATTTGTTGGAATTAAATTTAACAGTGTATGTGTTAATGCCTAAAAATAAAATTTTCATTTTGATAAGTAAATTCGAAAATCTGGCTGAAATGGGCACACATCTTGCAATTCATGATTTAGTACAGTTGGTGTCTTGTCCGTATTTGACTTCTTGCGAAGTGTTCGCTTTTAAGGTGATTGGTTCTATTTCAAGATGGTTAAATCTGTTCTTTGTTTCAAATGTAAGCTGTTGCACGTTCCTCGATTATTTTTGTATCATGCCCTTGTGTTTCCCTTTCCAGCAAAGTACTGACCTAACTTATTCTAGCTCAATACCACTTCCAAACAAACTAGTTTTAGCAAAGAAAGTTTTCTATTCTCAATAATTACACTCTAAATTTTGATGATCATTGTTTATTTTACATGTATATATAAATAATATATAAAATTCTCGGTTTTCTGTCTGTCCTATTTACTGCATTCTTGAATAGTTTTATTAATCCTTCGTTAAATTTTGCACGTTAATTCAGACTAACTTTGGGATGGTTTTAGGTAGATCAAATAGATTGTAACCCAAAAGATGTAATGCTGCAGTCAATATATAATCCTTTGATTGCATGTATGTGCTCTTTTTTGGTATTTTGATTCTCACCTGTCAGTTAATAGACTTGTCATTTTTTAATAAAATTGATATCAAGCAATTTTATTTAGAGGCAGATATCTGCATTTCATTCATTTATTATTCAAATCTCCAAAGTTAATGTTGTGGTGTTTAAACGATGAGGCCAAAAAAGAAAAGATTATAGAAAACTCTGTTAAGAAAGAAAATATATTTAAAATGAAACTGTAGAAAAATAAATTGTACTAGGAATTAATAGTGTGAGGATATCAAGTAAAAGAGTGTCAGAACTCTTCATGGTACAGTTGATTTTATTTAAAATCAATCATGGAAACCATTGAGCGTAAGGGGTGATTGATTTAACAAAACAAATTATAAAACTTGTTCATCCGAGCGAAGCTGAGTACTGCATCTGGTACTTATTCATTTTTCAATATTTATTTAAATTTAGTTGTTTTTCTTATCGAAATTGCAAAGGATTGAAGTATTCAAAGTGAGTCTTTTGTTTGTATTTCCTTTTGTGCTACTATCTGTTATTGTATTAGTACAGTACTAAAATAATTTGGGAATTGGTTCGGTTTCAAGTTGAAATGGAAATTTTAATTTTAATAGTCCTCGTTTAGGATTTTTTTAAAGCCATTTTGGTAGGCAAACAGACGAAAATCTCTTACTTAATTATTTTTTACACTCTATACTAGTACAGGTATTATTCTAAAGATCTTGGCTTCTGTTGGTCATTAATTTTCCACTTTATTGACTGATGTGTGTTTTGTATTGTATTGTGAAATCTTTCGAGGTATATAAAGTTTAAAGTTTAACTTCACTGAAGCAAACACTTATTATAGTCTAAATTTAGAAGAACAAGTTTTCTTCAAGGGAAGACAAGAGGAGATGAAGCGTGGGAGATGTATTCCTTTGACATAACTAGGCTGAGGGATATTTTCCAGGAAAAGCGTGTGGTTTATTTTTGATGCAGTCGTCTGGAATAAAGTGAAATAAGACAGCTAGTTAAATACTTTACCTTCATTAGCGAATGTATACTTTTGAAACTACCCGTTTCAGACTTATATTACATGTTTTTTAATTGGTATTGACGTATTCCTGCTAATATCAGCAGGTAGAGCAGTGTCTTGGGGATCTGTGAGGAGTGTTGCACCTGTGCCTGGTCACTGATTTAAATCACTATTTTAGTTCGGGTGGCTTTCTGTATTTCCCGCTTTCTCACTGCAGCTGTCTTTCGTTTATTTCCTTCTGTTCCTTCTTCCTAATGGCTGTGTAACACGGCAGATTCAACCAAATTACCTTTTACCCCACAATTGCCTTCTTCCTGTCTAAAATAGTACCTTTTGATTGTCTCCAACTAAGAAAGTTTGTGTTTCTTTTTTCCAGCCAAGAGTGAAAAAGGAAACATGAAGTTTTATCACTAATTAACAGATTATAAAATTTATTTATGTTTTAATTCAACGGGTCTATTGTTTATGTTGATATTTCTTTTATATGTTTTCATGCCTTATTATTTCGGTTTAAAGTTGAAATGGAAATTTTAATTTTAATAGTCCTCGTTTAGGGTTTTTTAAAAGCCATTTTGATAGGCGAGCAGATGAAAATCTCGCCTATTTAGTTCTGGGTTTTATTGCTATTTATTGCTTTTCAAACTTGCTAATTCCTAAGCGTGTACATAATTCTATTTCCCTTCTGAGTAAATAATTATTAATTTTGCCTAAAATCAAAATTAGTAATAATCAGCAATGACATTATACCATAAGTATACAATAAGTAAAAAAAAACACACACAAAAGGATTATTATTATTATTACTCTCCTAAAGTGAATGGGTTTTATAGTGTAAAATTTCTAAAGGATCTTGAATTGAAGAATACCGATATGCTATGTTCACACAAAACATAATCTAAAACTTCCCAGTGGAGCAGTCTTCAAAGCCTTCCTGTTTACAAAACTTAAGGTTCCTTGATCTGTGACAGCCTAAAACAGTCACCTCTGTTTTGCGGTGTTTTTGTACATATTGGCGATGAAATATCAAACAAACAAAGTAAGTTTGTTTGCGGTAGTGATGATGAGTTGTACCAGTCGCAGGAGCAGTCCCTTACCACAGCTTTACCTCAGCAGCTTGTCGTGTCCTGATATTTAGTAAAACCGACCTAATTTACACTCTATATAGCAGAGTTATTGTTGGTCAGAGGCATAATTTCATAGCACTGTCGTTTCCTAAGTAAGTTGTAATATGATTTGGACCTAATATACATATTCTTTTGTCATCTTAAGGATATAATTTAAGTCTGTGGATTTTTTAGGCAGAGTCAGAAGTTTGGAGTTCTTGCTTGTTGTTGGAATGTAAACCTTGAAGAATCTTCCTCACATACAAATAGTTACTGTTTATGAGATTTGAAATGATATCCAAGTTATATTTTTAATATTTAATATACACATCAAATGTTTTATTTCTTAGTTTTAACAGCCTAACAACTTTGGTAAAAAGTAGAGACTCACAATTGTATTTTGGTCTAGATTTCATTTTGAGAACCCTGTTTCGAATGGTTATTTCAAACATATTGCTTGTCTGGAAAGTATCTGTAGGTTATTAAGTATTTTATTTGTAGTTAAAATTGATTTTTTTTTTTAGAAAGTAAAATCCATTTTACTTAAATTGATTAAGTAATAAAAATATAATCTTTTTATTATTTACAGCTTCGTTAAACATAAAAAAAATCTGTATTATGTAACATAGAAAAGCTTAAAACAGGCTTCAACCTTTATTAGAGCAGTTCATACTTTCAGGTACAAAGTACATACTTTGAGCGATCGACAGGGCACAGGAATAGAGCAAAGAATTGACTATAAGCATACCTCTTATTTTGTAGTTCCACAAAATAATTTAAAAGATATTGGTAAAGGTAAGGAATTTGTGCTGTTGATAACGAGTCAACAGACATGTCAGTTAATAAGCATGTGTGTATAGTCGTAAGATATTTTAATGAATCTACTGACAATCCTAACTTCGAAACTGTCTTTTTGCCACTAGTTTCTGAACTGTATATCTGTGTATTGTTTCAACGCTGTTACAGGCAGGAGAGACAAACGTATTCAAATATAACAACGATACCGAATACCGTCTGGTATTCTGATACTTCCTTTGAATGGTTAGTTCCATGTAATTTGTAGTTTCCGATAGAATGTATTTAGTATAATAATATTCGACGGCATCATAACGAAGATTATTTTATGAGGAATGGAGTTTTTTAACTGACTGGATGATAGAACACCGAATGCACTGCTGGTGCAACTAGGAAATGCTGTTCCCTGACCTTGTCTATCCTCCTTTCCTTTCACCTCGTTTTCATCAAGGTTTTCCATATAAATGCTAGGTTATTGAATGACTGTATTTGTGACGTTAAATAATAATAGTCAAGATCTTACTAAAAATACTAGTAAAATGTAAAACTAAAATAGGAAAACAACAATCTATATTTCTGTCATCATTGCAACCACATTCTGGTTCTAAACTACTACCAAATTACGTAATGAATTTACTGAATCTCTGAATTTTACTTGTAATTGTCTGTCTGTTTGAGTTGATTGGGAATCAAATTTTAAATTATTTATCATGTTCATTTATTGTCTTAGGGACAGTTATAAGATGAATATGATCACATTGAATACTGAACCAATTATATTTAGTGTATATATCTAATGAGATAAGGATAATGTTTGAGGTCACTTGGGCCATGAGAACGAAGCAGTCAGCGTTGAACAACTTCAGTTGCGGGAGTATGTCATTAGCTCCGCCAAGGAAACCATGGCATCATGACTTGTTTGCTTTTGTGTACGGTTGTTGGTTTCAAAATGTTTTTATTTATTTTCCATTCATGCAAATATATTTGGTTTAGTCTTAATTTAATTCTTTTACTTTCGTAAGGTATCTTATCAAAACAAGAGTTACTTTTGAACGTATTGTATCCTTGAAATAAGAGTATTTTGTTGTTGGTATTCTTAATAGTACATGGTTTATCAGTATATTCTATCATTAACTTGTAATCTGTATACTTTTTGTTACTGCATGCTTTTTTGTACATATGTACTTTAAACAGAAACATAACCTGGCTTCTTGTCAAAAATAAATGGACTGATCTGGCGAAACAATCTACTGTATTCCTTACTACTGCATACAACTGGGTTGCAGTATATGCAATAGTATTTGTATAGAAGCATATATTAATAAAAATGTTAGTAAAAAAGAAAAAAAAATTGATCCCCGAAGACTAAAATTCACAGATTCTCTCATTATTGGAAAACAAAAATTAAGAATTAAGAAATACTAAATATATTTTACCCTGCCAAGGGCAACTAGCTAGCTCATTTGCTCGGACCGCGAGGCCAGTGGACTAAGATTTAGGACAAACAACCTTCACTTCTGCTACTTGAGTATTAATTTTCTTTGCTATACTCCTTTGTAATTAAATTATACTTGAAATTATAGATACAGTTTCTACATGAACAAAATGTTATTGTGAAAATAACGCCTTTTAAATACATACTGTTCTTCTTCAAGCCTATTTACTTGTAGTGTGGAAGTAGGAATCGGAACGAAGGAGTAGTGCTGTGTACTCCAATTACACTAGCTTTTGTTTAACAATAATACCCCATTCTTACAAAAGTATGGTTCTGTGGTTCATGTTAAGTATGACGTGTGTAGGGAGGCCTCCCACCCGCCGAGGGCCCGCCACCGCACCTTGCACAAATAGCTCAGCCCGGGGAGGGATTTATAATTAGCCGGGGGTGTTTGAGAAGCGACCGTTTCGCCAGCCTACGGCCAATGCGACCTCCTTCAGACGTTACGCCGGTCTACAGTTGCATGCGAGCTCAAAGCATTTGCTAACCTACTTTCAATGCTTCGTGCTTCCCTCTTTAATTGCGCATCACGTCCGGTCTTAAACCTAACAGAATTGAGTCATCCATATCAGTAAATCCCTCCATAAGTGTATCATTTTGATACTAACCCTTGGTTCATGTATTATGGAGATTTGCTGAATAGACATGCTAATATTTACCTTGAGTTATAATCATGTAGTGCATTTTTTCTCATGTCGATATGGTCAAGCTTCGACCATTTGCTTTCTAGAGCCAGTATTGTAGGCAACCAGTTTTGTATGCAAGACATAAAGAATTAACTCATGTCGTGAATCGAATTATTTCGAAAAAACTATCCTGAATAATAATAGTTAATTTGAAGATCCTATTCATAGTAACTTCGTCCGAATAGTTTTCTCAGTTACTATTCCTAGGTAATGATGTTCTGAGGTCAGGTGCAGCCTAGTTTTTCAGCGTATTCGCTGATCTTGTTTATGATACTTTTTATAATAAACTTGAGTAAGGGAAAATTTTGGTCTCTGAATGTAGAATTTATTCAATTGTTTAACAGTTTTATTGAAATTCTTGTGGTGGGTTTCATGTATGTCTCCCCTCAGGGTGGTTATTTCAACTTCTATGTGAAACTTTTTAGTTTTCGTGACTAATTTTAAACATCAAGCAGTTCTTTCTGATAAGAGGGATCAAAGATATTCTTCTATATTTTATCTCAATAGAAAAATAGTCGTTGTTTCCTAAGCACAAGGATACAAGCGCTTAATTTTAAAGATAAGTGCCGGGAGACCGACTATGAACGCAGTGCATTCATCTGATGTTATCTGAACGTGCTGATCGAGCATGACCGCTGTTCTAATCGAGTGAAGTGGTGGACCTTCCTTGCCTGCCTTTTTGAATCGTGGAAGTACATGGGAGACAAATCGTAGATCGGAGAGGTCACAGTCATCGGTGCTTTGTCAGGTACTCGTTGATGGTTCTTGCACTAAATGAATTCTATCAGGACTAATTGTAGGACTCGCTTTCACAACTAATTTTAGGTATTGCTGGATGTATAGATTTGGATTACACATGGTAACAAGTACGTCGAAATAATAAAAAAAACACATCTTTTAATGCTATCATTTGTATAGTTTTCTCCTAGATAGGTGTTATCTCTTGAGAAAACAGTATATTGATCTAAGTAGAGAATTATTGAGACCAGGTGTTAACTTATCTCTATGCCGGTAATAACGTGATGCCTCACTCTGATAACGATTCGTTTAACCTCACCTACACTTACTATAGTTAAAATAACTACATCTGGAAAATATTATTTTCATTAAAAAATGTTGAGGGGTCTCTGCACCATGACCATATCTGATCCTATTGTGGTCATATATGGTGTCCTTTATAGTTTCTAAAACTAATATAAATTTTACGCTCTTTAATGACTTTATAATGGTATGTGGAAAAGTATCTTTCACTTCTATTGATTTGTGGTATGATTTACTAACAATCATAAAGGCGATTGTAACTGATTTAGTAGCAAGTTCAGTGGTTTCTAACCCTTCCAGATATAATTTAGCTTTAATATATTGTAGGTATGAGGGGAATATCCTGTTAAATATTACATAATACATTTTAAATTTACTTTCGATGATTTATTGCAAGGCTCCTACCTTTTTTTAGATGATCTATTGCCTCCTCACCTGTGCTGGTATATGAACAAGTTCTTACATGTGAGTTAATTTATTTTCACTGGTTATATTCTGAAGTGAAAAGAGACATGAAAATACTATTTTTTAATTAATAAGTAAGGATTTTATAGCCTTCAGTTTCACTTAATTACTAGTTAAACTGTATACGAATATATATATATATATATATATATAGAATATATATATATATAGAATATACGTCATAAAAAATATTGAAACCATTTTGGGTTGAGGGTCGTTGTTATTTTCCTGTAGGAAAATAGAAATTTTCCAACTTGCCCTTTAATATGTAATATGGTTTTGTTATTAATTTTTAACTGGAAGTTTACCAGAAGGAACACCTTTATATATATTAAAATGATTCCAATGCCCGTGCTGAATGTAGGGTAGGTGGCCCATTGCTTCTGTTATCTCTAGACAGAATTGTCTTTGCAGTTTATTAAGGCTAGTTTAGGTACCTTTTTTTACCATCTTTCGCATGCACTCTCCTAATTTTTCCATTCTGACAACGGATCTCATGATAGCCTTTTTAATATTAGGTGGAAGAAAATTTTTATAACGGTGGTACTGCTGAGAATTCGAGAGTTGTATACAAACAGATGTTGAAATTTCTATAAAACCCTAATCCCTTGTCATAAGGGATTATAACAAAATAATTGTATAATAGCATGTAATAATATAATGTTATACGATAATAATTATGTTTTGCGTTGCATTTTGTTGACTAATTCTGTGATGAGGTGACATCGGCCAACCACAAAGGTACTTACTTGCAGCCAAATGATTTGAAAGAAATATTTTGTTGGTTAGCCGGATTCGATTTTATGTTTTCTTTCATTCTGTTGTATATTTTCTTAGAAAACAATAAATAACGATACTAAACCCCACTAGCTAGCCGCAAGACAGCCACAGTGCAGACTTTTTACGAGTCGACCGCAGGACTCTCCTCAGTCCGCCAGAACACACTTCTTGACCTCAACAGTGAAACTGTTTACACACAACTTAATCATTTATATCGAAGCATTACTACTTTTCTTCTTCTTATTTGCTAAATATTTTTCAAGTGTATTACTATAAAAACATAATTTTATGTGGTACAGTATTTTTTCAATAATATCTTAGTACAGAAATAAAGTCTTACGTTTTCCTGAAAACTCCTCGATCGTTTCTAGATCGTCCTTCATCAAGAACAAGCTGTATGTTACCAGTGTTACCATTTATCTATAACTTCTCTTGAGCCCATTATTACCATCTTGGTTGACCTGTTATGTTCATTTAACGTCGACTAGGAAAACAAGAATTAACAAAATCTGAAGTGGCCTGCACTCAATTTTACTATAAGTAAATTTATATCAATCTTCTTGGGTATATAATATCTCATTTAGGAATAATGTAAACATCTAAATGGGAGATGTTTATTAGTCTTTCATTCTTGAGGTAGTTCAGATAGTGATTGATCGACTTATCAATACATAAGCTTATTTTTGTATACCACACCACTGAAGGAAATAAGTCAAATTTTCAAGTTTAAAACAAGAAAATACTCCTATTCTTTCTACAAAACATCGAAGAAAAAATGATGTTTTAAGATAATTTATAATTAAGGATGTACTATAATTACATTTATTAATCTTCAAACGAAAGATTTCAATTTTGAATTATATTTTACATTTTTGGTCTTTTATAGAGTTATTATACTGTGAATTTTATGGCTTCTTAGTATTAAATAAAGGAAGGAAGGAAGGAAAATAAAATCGTTTTCCTTCCCTTTGTAAAAAATCATATATACCAATTTTTTCTGAGCCAGTGGTACCTTTTTTCATGCGTCTTGTACTCTGTTATAAGGTTGCTAAGAATGTATATTGAGAAAAAATATATTAGTAATTAGACAGTTTACATACTCAAATCAAAGTCAAAGCCAGCTATTCAGTATAATTTAAAACTTATATAGTTGGAAGCTTATAATTTTTGAAAACAATAAATATGAACTATTAGACTAGAATAGTGAAAAAACTGAATATATGTCAACAAACATAACACTTCTTTCTTGAGGAAAGAGTCCATTCGTTACATTGCAATATCATGGAAAGATACTACAATTCACAAAGACAAAGTAATTATGACTGATATTAAGTTTTGTTCAAGAGTGCAATATATAGATTTATTAAAGCATTTTATGAGACGAATCCATCATACCATGGAAGACAAAGGAAATTTATTTATGTTTATTGGCGGTGATTTTTTTACATGTAAAATATTATTCCTCTTATATCTCATATAAATCAATATGATAGTACTCATGTACCCTAACTGTTTATTAGTACTCACGTGCGCTAATTTATTAAATAACAAATTATTTAAATTGTTCCATTATAAACATCAATTTTATCCCAGTAGATTCGCTAAAAAAAATTTCTAGGTCAATGTAAACAGTGTAAAAAAATATAAACAATTCGACAAGTGTAGCAAGTGACCTCTTAGTCTAGGAGAAACAAACAGTTTTTATGGCTTTATTGATCTTTGCCGTAATTGAATTTTCATGATTTTTTTTTATAAATTGCTAATTTTTTGTTCCATCTAAGGATAGATTTTCATGATTTTATAATGAGCCGTTTAGCGTCAAAAACATTTTTTGAAAACAGAAATCGTCCTTTAACGCCCATTCCGCGAATGCAATGTTGAAAAAAATTATCTCAACTCATTCTCCACATAATGTTCTATTTGTAGGCTTAGTTTTATTTTGATCCGTCAAACGGTTTGGCTTGTATCGCTCTCAGAAGCTTTGAGATTGAATTATAAGTCAAAATGTTTATATTTTATTGACAAAAAAATATTTCCCGTTGTTTTAAAATTCTAAACATATTTTTCGTTTATTCCATTTGTTACCTCAAAGATAATGCCAAAATTTCAGAACTCGTGAGTTAGCAGTTTAGGAGAAAAAAATGTTTTCTAAAAACTGGTTTTTGACAAAAAAAGTGACTTTCCCGTCATGGATAATTCTTCCCAAACAATAGGGATCATCTGTACTATGGGGCCCATTTTTGTGTAAAATATCAACTTGATCTATCAAAGATTCTGGACTGTAGCGTGGTAACAAGCAATGCTAACATACTCACCCACCCACAGACACATCAAAAAAACATGATAAAACGGCTTTTGGGACCTGAAAACCTATATGCCGTCAAAATCTCGAAATCGAATTTTTTTGTGATCACCATACTTATAGTAAAGTAACAAGGGAAATATAAATAGAAGGTGGCACTAGATAACATATAGTTTGCTCTTGTTCATGAAGAGATCGGACACCGGTGAGGAGCTTTGAGGTCAACGTATGTAGTAAGACTACATATGTTGGTTATAATACTGCAAAGTATCTCTGTGGAAATAAAACGTAACACAGGAGTAACAGTAAACGTAACGTAATTCTAATGTTGGAAGAGTATTTATTACATTTTTCACCTTCCTGGTTTTGAATTCGTCGATTATTGAATAGCTCATACAAAAAAAAAACCTTGCCTCGTAAATTTTTTTCCTCACTGGACCGGTTTCAGATCTTCACCTTCCAGAATGAAACTGTAAGTATTCAGCTTTTGTCCTACAAGCAGCTTGTTTTTTACATGATTGTTCAGTTGTCACTCTTCCACTGCTTTGAGGAGGACGGGACGGGACTTTGTCCCCTGACTAAAGTACGGAGGTTTCATAATGCTTCGATTGTCGATTGATTCTTTGATTTGAGGTTGTATCTTGAGGTTAAATATTTTCTTGAGTATACAAAGTTTTAAATTTGAGTTTGAAAATAATATTTTATCCTTCCTTTACTACATACCTTGTTTCAACTTGTATAGCATGTGAATATTTACTTCCTTTTCCCAGATAATAATTATCTTAATAGTGATTGTGCTATTAATAATTTGTATAAATTTTAAGATAGGATCTTCAAGTTAACAATTCTGGTATGAAATTAGTTTAGAGTTTGTAGTTATAACTGATTTATTTGAATGATTCACTTGGCACGTGTTAGTGCCGTTGCTTAGGGTATGATATAATCTTTATTTAAAACCTTCTTTATTTCATATTCCAATTATTTTAATATATTTTTATAAAATAACAACATTGATTTAATGTGAATATATATCTTATTAAATAAATGTATTAATAACTGTATGTATTGGCTAAGTCGAACAAATCTATTTATGAAAATGATCAATATATTTCAAAAATAGAAGACATTTGTATAATTTTTATTGGTGAATAATTCATTTATATGTTTCCTCAAAAAAGATTTTACGTATAAATCATGGTTTTCTTTGCAGAAAGAAGTAGAATTTTTTGAAATTGATGAGTGAAACTCATGCTTTTATGCTGCATTCAAATTTATTATTAATTATTGTTATATTATGTATTATTGTTGGATTACTGAAAATATTTAGATTTGTAATTATTCGATTCAAGGATTAAACATGTTTAAGAGTGTAAGAGTACTTACACTGTTCTTGAGTGGATGGCTAGTGGCCATTGTGCTTAGATCGAGTGACTAATAGTTCCAGAACAAGTCTTGGAATCAGATAACTATTGAAGTTTATAGTGATAAATTATTTATTAAATAGTGAAAAAATTTAACAATGGATATTCAACAGAGTGATCCATACTCTATGAAGAAAAATAATTCCTGCAATAAAAGAAACAACATCTCACGTGGATCATTAGAGTTAGTTATCAGAGTTTCTGTTATCAAAGTCTTATTCATTTTTATTGAGTATTGCTGCTACTGGTTATCTAAAAGAAGAAGAAAGAGATATAAATTACAGAAGTCTTGATTTAATAGAATGGATGAATTAAAAGATATACTACTTCATATGCAAAAACAGTTAAGAAAATAGATATTATTGTAAAAAAAAAAATACTGAAAGTATAAATAAATGGGTGAAAATAAAAGATGGAATCATCAATAACCATAAAAAGATATCAAACACAAAGAGAGATAGAACAGGGAAAGAAATATAATTATATTTTGGATCGAAGACAGTGTAATATACAGAGGACCTGGAGAAGAAAATAACCTAAGTAATACAAACAGTAATTGAAATAAAAAAAAAAATTGATTCCCGACTTAATCAAGGCAAGAAAAGAAAAAAAAATCTGGAGTGGCCTACACTTAACTTTAATATAAGAAAACATAATATCAAACTTCTTGGGTATATAATATACAATGTCCCATTGAGGCATAATATGGTGTCTAAATGGGGGATATTTATTAGTCTTTCCTTCCTAGAGGTAGTACAGATAGTGACTGATTCTTATATATACGCTTATTTGGACAATATATGCTTGTTTTTGTATATCACACCACTGATGCATATAATATCATTAGTATAACTACAGTAGTAATAACATTTTAGAAAAACGAAAGTGTAGATTTCGTGTTACGAAATTATCTCTTACTAGAGAACATTGTTTTGCTCCAATAGCCAGTTGATCTCTTACATACGTAGTTTATTTGACCTCCTTCTACAACTAAGATTTAAGACAAAGTTTCCCATTTAAAAATTGAATATAATCCTCTTTTGTCTGAAAAATGTCAAAAACATGTAAGAAAAAATCTCTTTTTATGATAATTTTTAATTTAATTTTAATGTCTTTTAAAAAAATTTTGTTCTGGGAATTTTATACTATGCTGTTGGTTTTTTTTTAAAAAAAATCACTTTTCTTTTCCTTTGTCAAAAATCATAAAAATCTAATTTACTCTGAGTGATGTAATTTTTTTCTTGCGTGTTGTACTCCGTTATAAGGTTGTTGTAAATATATATTGAGAACAAATATATTAGTAATTAAGCAGTATTGCATACGTAGATCAAATTCAAAGCCCGATTTTTAATATAATTTAGAATTTTTTTAACTAGAAGCTTGAAATTTTTAAAAATAATAGATATGACAAGAAAAGAGTGCATTCCTCATACTCCGACAAACGGGATGGCTTGTGTCGCCCACGAGCTTTCAGATTAATTTATAGTCAAATTTTTAAATTTTATTGGAAAAAGATATTTGTTTGTTGTTTTAAAAATCTGAGGATATTTTCGTTCATTACTTTTATAGCCTCAAAGATGATGCCAAAAGTTTAGACTCTAGAATTAATAGTTTAGGAGAAAAAAAATGTAGTCTAAAAACAGGTTTTTAGCAAAATAGTGACTTTTCCATTATGCATAATTGCTCCCAAACTAAAGAGCATATCTACACTATGAGACCCGTTTTTCGTAAAATATCAATTTCATCCGTCAAAGATTATGGAATGTAGCGTGCTCACAAACTTTGGATACACACTCACCCTCACAAGCACAGACATCATCAAAAAAACTTCATAAACCGAGTTTTGGGACCTCGTAATATGTATTTCTGTTAAAATATCGAGTATTTTAACGTACAAATATTGAGTATGACTGTACAATATCCTATTTAAAAAAAAAAACCTGGACTCAAAAGAAAACTCTTCTGAACTGAAGAAAAGGGCGGACAAATATCAACTAATAAATGAAACTGGCTCAAATACGGAAAACACTAACAGTGTAATACATAAATCAACTTCATCACCCAGTAAACAGGTCAGCTCGAGTGTAGTTGACCAAAACCTCCCAGCATTTGGTAACCTAAAGAAAGATTGCAGATAACTATTGAAGATATCAAGATAAATTTTTACAACCAATCAGTTATCATGAGGGACTTCAGTGATCAGATGGTTGTGAATCAAGAAACGTGAGAGAGGAGAGGCTGATCAACTTCTGTCAAATCAATGAATTTAAAATAGTAAATAAATACCTTCTTTAAGAAACGATCCGGCAGAAGATAGACCTGGCTGACACCAAACGGTATACGCAAAACTGAAATTGATTATTTATTAACGAAGAACTTAAAGATAATAACAAACTGGGTTATCACAGATAAATTTAACTGGCACTCGGATCATGGATTGATTATATTTCAAATATCAAGACCGTAAATGAGAAAGAGATTTAATTTAAACCTTGTGAAAATAGTATAGTAAATAAAGTTTATAACTAAATAAAAGAAGAAAAGGAAAAAAAAATCAAAACTGACTTGGAAAAGGTACTTCAAACAAATAAAAGTGATAATACAATGACTGTATAATAAATTAGAAGAAGCTATCTTAATAAACCCAGCAACATTTACTAAAAAAAACTTCTTAGAATGGAGAAATTCTCACAAAACACAATAAATTTAATTAAAAAAGAAAAACTATATTAAAATCAAAAATAAAAACCGATTTAGATAAGCTCAACTACAATTTAGTGTGGAAACAAGTTTGAATTAACATCAGGACTGACTTACGAGAATGCAACAAGATCATTGAACTCTACTTAGACCCTAATAGTGTAGTTAGCAAAATAAATGGAGGAATCAGGTAAATTCACTGTTGGATGGAAAGCTTAAAAAATAAAGACAATGCTAAAACCAAAGGAAAAAATCTGGAGTGGCCTACACTCTACTTTACTATAAGGAAAGATATATCAAACTTCTTGGGTATATAATATATAATGTCGTATTCAGGCATAATATAAATGTCTGAATGGGAGATGTTTATTACTCTATCATTCCTGGAAGTAGTACAGATAGTGATTATCCACTTTATCAATATATATGCATATTTTTGCACATCACACCACGGATTCATATAATATCATTAGTACATTATTAATTATCATTAGTGTACCCTATAGCAGTAATATCACTTTAGAAAAATAATAAGTGTAGATTTCGTGTTACAAAATAATCTCTTACAGGAGAACATACAGTTCCAGTAGCCAGTGGATGTGTTACATAGTTTACCTGACCTCTTTCTACATTGAATATTTAAACAAATTTTCCCATTTAAAATTTGAAAGTGTTCCTATTTTGTCTGAGAAATGTGAGAAACATCTAGAAAAAATGTGGTTTTAATATAATTTTTAAATTAAGATGTAGGATAATTACATTTATTATTCATTAAAGAAATTTATCAGTTTTGAATTATACTTTACATTTTTGGTTTTTGATGGAATTATTATACTGGGAATTTTATGGTTTCCTAGTATTTAATAAAAATCACTTTTCTTTCCAGTTTTCAAAAATCATATATACCAAATCACTGTGAGCGAGCGTTTTCCTTTTTCCAGCGAGTGTAATATAGTTTTGTTCAAGGGTGCAGTATATAGATTGATTAGAGAGAGCATTTTGTGAGACAAATAAATCATACCATGAAAAGCAACAAAAATGTATTTTTATTTGCAGTGACTTTTTACATGTAAAAGTGTTATTCCTCTTATATCTCATTTAATTCAATAAATTAAATAAATTTTATTACTTTGTATTATTTTTTGTATGATGTTTTTTCTTCTAAATTTTATTTCAGTGGATTCACTCAGAAAATTTCTAAGTCAATGTAAGCAATGTAAATAAATATCAATAAATTCGACAAGTATAGCAGGTTATCCTTTAGTCTAGGATAAACAATCAGTTTTTATACCTTTGTTGCTCTTTGCCGTAATTGAAATTACGTGAATTTTTTTTTATAAATAGTTAATTTTTAGTTCTTTTTTTGGCAAATTTTCATGGTTTTCAATTAGCTGTTTGGCGTCAAAAAAACATTTTCTAAAAACAGAAAATGTAAGTTTGATTAATGCCCCTTTGGGGAATGTAAGTTTGAAAAAAATTATTTCAACTCATACTCCTCAGAATGTTCTAGTTTTAGGTATAGTTCATTTTGATCTGTCAAACGGTATGGCTTGTATCGCTTTTGCAGGTTTTAGTTTTAGATATAAATGTTTGGAAAAACATTTTAGTTTCCTTTGTACGTACTTTGTAAATAGTTACTTAATTACTATTATTACACACAGTAATTATAATGACTGAGAATTTATATTAGTGATATGTTAAATTAGTATTTTTGTATATTACATAAAAATCAGAATAATTTCTTGTGACAAGGACCTAATCTTATCTGGACATGTGGTCATTTGGGTTGTATCACTCAGGAGAGGGTCTCAGGAGTGACATTTCTAACGATGTTTCACCACTCTTCATTCTAGTGGGCAGCTCTCTAGGCCAGATTTGATTCAGACAGCGGGGGGTTTGTCAGTATTGTTCAAGCGAAAGAGTTTTGGATCCCAAGCGAACGTGGGATTGTCATGTTTTGACAACCTTTGAAATGAAGGCATTTTCAACGGGATCTAACAACCTGTAAGTGCATTTAGGCCGGAATGTATTGTATTTTGGAGTGATTTAATAAGTTGATATAGGAAATGAAATAAATCATAAACTCTTATTCTCTTAGTAACTTAAACGTGTTAAGTTGTCTGAAACTCTATGATCATTTAAAACTATTATAAAGATTCTATTTACAACTATGCAGATTTGAAATAAGTTCTTTTCGATATTCCAACAAGTGTGCAAGTTTGAGTAAAATTAAACTTAATATTGAAGTAAAGAATGTATTAATTCACTGAGACATATAACATATTTTAAAGACAACTTGTATCATAGTTAGAAAAATGGAAAATCTAGCAGAACAACTTTTCTAATCGTATCGAAACATTCGGATGATTTAAAGCTATAGGTCAAATTACGCGCTGATCAGGTGGGTTACCGCTGTTTCCTTAAAAAGGATGCCTACATGCTAATGTACACCGTTCTATTGAATTCATATAGATAACTGAGTGGGATTTTCATTGAAGATACCATATCTGTGTACAAGGTGTTTTGATCGTGTTATTTATCAAAGCACTATTCATTTTAAATACATGTTATTTTGTTATGCTCGTAAAAATGGTAAAAAATATTACCGTCACTTAAAACTAGTCACTACAGGCATTTCTGACTGCGTCGAGTAATAAATCATAAATAGCAATTAATTTTGTAATTTTCTCGTGACGCTTTTCAGTTTTGTTTGTTATTTTTTTTTTTTGCAATGTTATTACGGACGTTTAAATGATTTGATATTTAAACATACTAATATTTATAAAATTCGGGTATTCATGTAAGGGATATCGACATTCTACACTTGGTACAGTAATATATTCATCTTTCTAATAACGGGTTACAATCTGACGAATAGATTGTATTTTCACTTGCACTTTCGTTACTGGGTGTCATCTGGGTAATAGTTGTGTAATTATTGGATAATAGTTCTACTCATAGGATCTGATACTATACTTTCCATACTGTGCATTCTAAAGGCACATTTGTAAATTAATTTTAACCTCCTTCAATAGAAACAAAAAAAATGTCATTATTTAGTTTTAATGATTTTCGGTTAACAAAGTGATTAGTAGGGATGTGATGTTTTCCTGTGCTTGCTGATGACTGTTTTGGTGGAGGAGTGATTTAAGGGCGACTGTGAGGTTTGTGGTAGGAAGTAGTTGAAGTGAGTCACCAGCTGGAGGCCGAGGCGCTCCCACTGCCTGACTGCAGTGTAGCGTGTCAGCGTGGCGTGTCACTCTCTCTTCCCCCTCAAATCTTCAATATTAATTACCCACCCAAGTCTTCTCCTAAAACTTTAGTTCTGCCTCCACTTTCTACTTGTAACCCTTTTCTTTGTTTTTCTTAATTAGCGACTTTACTATAGGAAAAGAACGTAAACATGGATGAAGTCGGTGTTTTCCAGGGATTTTCATGCTTTGAAGTTCCCAGGACAGATTATTCATATTTTCGTAATGGTAACTATCGGTCTATGGGATGATAGGATGTATAAACTGTTTTGGTCAGCGCATTACAGGTTGCACCTTTGTCGGATCATTATCTAACTTATGTTGGATGCCTAACGTAACTTATTTTCAACACTCAGAAACAGATAATATCGCCTGGTGCCAAATCTGAGCTGTAAGTATGCTGTCACTCGGAAAGCTCTTCTCAGTGAAAAATGTAGTTGTTCTGCATTATTTTGATAGCTTAGAGTTTCATGGTGCAAGTTGTTGGCCGGTTGCGATTCTTTCTGCAGTATTCTCAGACTGCTGTAAAGCATACGCTGGGTTTCCAATCGGTACAAACTGCCCTTCCATATTCAAGAACCATTGGCAACAGCTTCAAAAAGTGTACACTATTCTACAAACTGTCAGTGTGTCCTTTGTAGTAGTCAATACCTTTCACGATTGTTCCTTTGCACAAAGGCCACTAGGAGTTTCCAAACAATGAAATGCTCCTTAAGTTAGACAGAATGGGTTTTGGACAGTTTTAGTTGTCTTTGTTGTTTTTTTTTTAATCTCAGTAAAGTTACCAGTTATCGAATGGACAGATACCTTTCCCAGTTCGAATAGACAGATATGATCGAAGTATCCTTTCATTTTATCAGTATTTGATCACTGCAGTAGCTGCTTTAGGGAATATACTGGGGGACTTTTGAGGTTCCCCACAACACTTGTACATAGGAGGCAGTGAAGGTCCTTGTTAGTGTGATGTGTGTGGCTATGTAGTACTGCTGTTCGCTCCTGTCATAACTGAATGCGAACCTTAGGGCGTTTCAATTTCTCAGATCTGTCCATTATATTTTATTTGATGGTGTGCATTACAGCTTAAGTTTATCTACATTAGAAAGTGGGACATACGTTATCATACTTTTACCAACAAAATATTTGTCACCCTAAAAGAGTAATAATTTTTCGATAAATCAGAAGGTTGATAGGTCCAACTCATTTGGTTGTTCCCCCATACTTTGAAATTATTTCATAGTCTAAGATTTATTCTGTGTGAACTCTGGTAAAATACAGAGATGTTGAAGATAATTTCAGAAGAAACCATAGAGTACAAATGATTCATGCATAGCAACTACAAATTTCCTTGAAGGAGAAGTAAAGTTGAAAGCTCGTGAACTCACTGACAGAAATTGATTCAATTGATTGAGGTTAATTTATTTTCAATAGATCTTTTGATTTGCTGATTTTATTTTTTTTAACTTATTTTTTATTAAGGAATGTAATTGTTTTTGTTGTTGTTTTGTTTTTTAAGAAATGGACATAGCAAAATTGAAATGAGGCAGTCCTAAGAACAAGTTGTATTTCTCAGAATTCATAATTTGATGATATATCAATAACAGTTTTATAATAGATTATTGGATTTTTATGCTACTGTTCGAACGTGTTGGAAGCTGTGTTTACAGTAACCTTTTGTGAAGCAGATTACAGCGAAATCAGTGGAGAGATTTTCAGTGATATTGATGGAAGAGCACTGACCCCTGTGTTTCAGAATTAACAAGTTACTTGTTCTGCTTGAAGAACCAGACCAGACATTTTACGATTTAACTTAACTGTTCATACTGCCTCTGTGTAAACGCCTGCTTTGTTTGGATAAAGAAAAGAGAAAAACTATATTTTAAAATGAAGTACAAATTAATTATACTTTTAAAATCATATACCTTACTTCAGTTTGATGATTCTTCTGTGGATACTAGTAAAACTCTACATTAGATCACAGATGTCGTCTAAGACCAACACTGTTTACTTGAATTACAGTCATTTTGCTTTCAGTTCGCTTGGATAAGCCGTTGTAAGTGATTTTTACTTCAATGATGGTAGTTTTATTCTTTATCAGACAGACTGATAATGTGTTTTCTTATAGTAACTGCTATGCTAAATAAGAGGTGCTAAAATATACCTTGCTTGTGTTTATTGTATAAGGAATTCTTTTATTTGTACTAACTTTATCTGGCATCGTATAGATGTGGCTTCAAAGCTCATGCGTTCTCTCCGAGAAACGACGTGTATTCCAAAAAAAACTCAAAAAATTTTTTTCATTTCCCACCTACAAAAAATCCAAAGTAACTGATTACTAAATGTCAGTAAAGTTACCAGTTATCGAATGGACAGATACCTGTCCCAGTTCGAATAGACAGATTCGACTGTCAATGTAATGTAATGCAATAAACATCATTTAGTTTCTTGTAATATTGGTTAAGACTAGAATTTCTTTGGAATTTATTTTTTCAAAAACGCTTTTGTTGACTTCTTGGATATATTTCATCTTTGTTGAAGTATATAATGTGTTAATACCGTTTCTTATTCCTCCCAAATGCATTTGGGAATGCATTCCCCAACTTAGTCATCAGTACTGTTCATACTGTGTTTACAGTGTTTGATCTGGTAAATTTCATTAACAAAGACCTTTTAAATTTTCTATCATTACTATTGTGCCCAATTTATAACATTATTATAAATTATAATAATGAATTTATTGAACTTTGTTTTCTTTAACAAACAATTTTAATTGTTCATCAGACTGACCTATGTATACTTTATGAAAAAAAAATTACGTTTTAAGTTATTGAAGTTTGTTTTCTTTAACAAACAATTTTAATTATTCACCAGACTGACCTATGTATACTTTATGAAAAAAAAATTACAAATACTACTGCTATTCTCTATTTTCTGGGATAGTATTTAATTAACTTGTTATCTACGTTATCAACATTGTATAGGCTTTATTAAATGTGATATTTCTGAGAAGAAATTAGCTATCAGCAAACCATATTTTTGTTTAAACAGATTATTTTCAAATTTAAAATAAGATCAGCAATACATGATTTAATTAAATTTGTGATAGATGGGAAAAGAGGGAATATTTTATATTTCCACCTGAGAAGAGCCAATAATATGAAGTTCCAATCCATTCGAAAAAGGACTTTTCAGTAGTATCAATCTATTCTCTCCAGTGCTATTGACGATCTTTAATTTCTTAAATAAATCCGTTCTGTTTTTGAAATCATTGTGAATCCTGAAATTTCACCTGTGAATGATTCAATGTACCTAACAATGTTAGAATTATGGTAGTAGTAATACTGTCCATCATACCTCGTAAAGTCTCAGAAAAGCTCGACCGGTTTCGGGTCCGTCCGGATCCCATTTCAAGAGCAACTAACTGACTGTGTATTTCATTTTCCTATAACCTATCTACACTTGTCATTCACATTGTGGACTCAGTGTTGTCTGTGTAGTTAATTTTTTACTTTGCATATTTCTTTAACTGTTATGTTTTTTACCTTTTATTTCTTGTTTCATTATCTATTTCGAGTTCTTTGTGTTGTCTTTTAAATGTTATTAGAGGTTTTGTTAAAATGTCTGTTTGGTGGTTTGTTTGTTCATTGATAATATTGTCGGTCATTTTATTTTTGTATATTTCTATTTCTTCCCGTATGTTTATTCGTTGTCCTTTTTGTCTCATCTGTAGTAAGTCCATTGTGTTTTCCATACTGTCTGGGTTATGTCCAAATTTGTTTAGGTGGTGTGCATAGTTTGATTTGTTTGTGTTATTGGTATAGTCTTTTATGTGTTCTTTGAATCTGTCGTTTAGTGTTCCTCCCGTTTGACCATTGTAATAGGCACGAGGAAGTTATCTTCCTCGTGTCAAACCTCTTTGACACAGTTTGATAGGTCAAATTTGTATTATACCCAAACTATTTGTTATGATTAAAATGTGCTATTTAGTTTTTGGCTATTATTGCGTTATGGGAGAGCCATTTTATTTCCAATTATATGCATTAATATACCAATTTACTTCTCTTGAACTATTTACACTAGGGAGTTTAACTTTTGCAATTGGTTTACAACTGATATTAGCATTAAATGGGAAATCGTAATTTTATCATATTAGAGAAGTTCAGTATTGCATAGAAATTATAATTTTTTGCTAAAGATTGATTCGTATAGATTTTAGACTTGACTCTGGTCACAGCGTGTGACGTATCATAATGAATGTATAGGTTTTTTGTCAAATTTTATGAATATAGGATTTTTTTTGTAAAACTGTTTTACTATATATAATAGTTTTGCATCTAGCTAAGAAATATGTTACGGTACAAATTTGAAACCTTTTTTTTAAAAGTAATATGACCCTAAAAACTGGAAATTCATACTGAAGTGTGACTTACAGTGTACAACACTTGTTCATTAGTCATTGATTTCTACTTGTGTACCAATTTAGTTAAATAGTTATTCAATAATATAATATACATATATGGTGTGTACAGTTATAAGTTTGTTTAAAGTATAGTATTATGTTAAGATTTATTAGCATGGTAACTATGAAGGCCTGCCTGTTTACACCTTTCTTCCTTATACTCGATTGAATTGAGAATTAGATCAAGGTCGTAATCAAGATACTAAGGCCTAATCAAGATCCAAGTTAGAAATAACTGAGTTGTGTCTCTACCCCGACATTATTACTACTATTTCTCTACCTATATCATTCGTCACGTATATGTAATTTGACAGCGCTCTAAAATAGTTTATCTCAACAGGGGAAGCACACTTGTACTATTGTGACATTGCGTTAGAATTAGTTGTACTATAATAGGTACTAGGTCAATGGAGACGCAGTTGATCTTCTAGTATGCTTTTTGAAGGCTCTCAGCGTCTCCACAAACCGAATCTCTCTAGTTTGTTGAAATAGTGATACTCTGGCTACTTCTTTACACTTTACAAATACCTTGCTCCGAAACAGTGTTCCCTCTAGGCTGTGCGCGTGTGCGCGCGCACACAGCTTTCAACGGCAGAGCACACGCATAGATTTACTGCGCACAGACGTATTTCGATGTGATGTAACAATGTTCTCGGTTGGCAGGTTGAGAAAGTTTGTTGTTGGACTTGCTAAAAAGATTCATTTCTTTGAAAGTTAAGACGGCATCGTGTGCGAAGAAGGTACCAGCAGTAACATAACTAGGACACGTAGGCTACTTTTTTTTCAATGGCGGCCGTAACCTAGCTGGAGTCCCGTAACAGACTGGGAGAAAGGCATTTGGACATGATAATGAGGGTCAAGTCTTATCAGCGAGATGGATGTGTTATAGACAAGGTGAAGGCTTATGAAGAATGGGTCAGCAAGAAGGGATAGACATGAGAAAGTTGCTCAGTGGAAGTAAAAAAATACTGTAAAACATAGGTCCGCGACCCTTTATAGCATATTGTCCCCTGATATGTGATATATTAAAGACATGTCAACGTTTCTTTTTGAAAAACATTGCTGATTGCTCCATTTGTTTCGTTTTCTTTTTGTTCTTTTTTCACCCCTTTATTTGAATTCAAATAAAACCATCTGTTACAATCAATTTCATTTATTATTTATTATTTTCCATGAATGTTCATTGTTATCTACTGATAACATATAGCCTTCACTGAAGCATTTACAATTTATAGAACAACTTATTAAATAACCAAAATTTTCTTAATAAGCCCACTATTACCCGGTAAAACTCCAAAATTTATTCATGGGTTTTTGTACAAATATTAGTCATTTCCAAAAAAGTGCGCACACACCAAAATTTCTGCGCACACATACTACAAAAAATTAGAGGGAACATTGCTCCGAAACTCACGTGTTGACTGATGCTCACGCAAGGCATAAACACTCCTTTACCCTTGGGTAAGCAACCACAACCACCACGATGCCAGTATCAAATGACGGGACTTACCCATCCCTTACTTATATGGTTTAACCAATAATATTATGGCGATACAACTGAGCAAAGATCTTACTGAAACTGCTTGTGGGTTAAGGGGTTCAGTAGGATATCGTGAAAGTCACCGGCATAAGCCGAATGTGCAAAGTCCAGCCCAGTGGCGTAGATACATGTATAGCCGTTTAACTACCTCTCGTCCACTTACACAGATCCTAATTAAAATTTGTAAAATATCTATTTTAAATATCTATCTATAATTAAAATAATCGAATGTTTTTCTTATCTCGACGACATATAAGTGTTAAATATAAAAAATAGTGTATAATTAAAAAAAACTATTTTAGTTGGTTCTGAAATATTTTATGTAATCTTTTAGTTTGGTTTATTTTAATTATTAATACATTTTCTTGTAATGTTTATAGAGTACAAATGATGCAACTTTTTGCCCAAAACAGAAAATAATACTTGAATTTAAAGGTGGTGTCACAAATTTTAAGTCATATGTGGAAAAGTGTCGAAGTATTTTGGAATCATTGACTGTATTAAAAAGGAAATAATAGCTCAATTGAGCTCTTAGTAACTCGTTTTAACTGGAAAAGGTATAAAGTGGCATACACTGTAATTGTAAACCTAAAAGAAAACGTCGAAAGTAGTCTGGTAATATTCAGTTGGGATGATTGAGTGCGCAGGTTCAAGTCAAGCCGATACAGCTGTGTGACATTGGGCCTAATCATCTATCTGTTCTATCTCATGATTTCATAGCTCCTCTTTCCTCTTTCACAATATTGCATATCCATTTTTTTTAATGTTATTCATCAGCAATTATTTTTTAATTTTCCTAAATGAAAATACGGTTTTCAGTTAACAATTGTCTACTAAAATTGATTATTTATTCTTAAAATTTAATACTTGAATGGTGAAATGAACTCCATTAACAATTATAAATAATAAGCTAAGTTTTATAGTAAGGGGTTATTTGTTACCGAGTCTACATTGTTGTGATGTCGATCTTTCTAACAGGTTTTGTAAGATTTAAACCTATATTCAGAGCCGGCCTCCAGCTGTGTTGCAATAGTTGCTATTTTTTAATGAAAACCTACTAATAGTGGTAACTCTATTAAGGCTCGCCGATTGTTTCAACACGTTTGCATTGAATTGTCTAAATAAGAGAAAGGTAAATAGTTATTGCAGTCGTTTAAATATAATGCTGTTTCTTTTCAAAATGAATTTTGAAGGAGAAATAATTTGACTCAGCTAGAATGAAATTTCATTATTTTTTTTCTTACGATTGATTATAATTGTATGTAACTAAAGTATTGTGTATAGTTATAATATTATAATAATATTATTATTAGTATTAGAAGAGATTCATTTTAATCACTTTCCATTTTAAGAAAAACTTACTGTGGGGCTGGCACCCTCCTTGTTTGTTTAAGGTTTGTTTAACCCGGTAATTGTTGAATTACGTATTGTGCAGAACGTGTTTTATTAATTCTAATGTATTTGTTTTGTAGATACCTTTAATGCACACTTGTTTTGTATCTTTCCTTAAGTGCGGTTTATCACCAGACAAGGAGTGGTTTCCTCGATTACGCTTTATCTGGTCATTGGTCACATGATTAATGAGATTGTGTTCGTCCATGAGTGGGGGATATTGACTGTTTTCCTCTTCTTCAACAACAATAAACAGTTGCTCCATTCTTCAATATTATTCTTATTAAACAATGATTCAATAATAATGCTATTTGAATAGTCTATTTTTATCAAGTGTAACTCTTCCAAAACAACATTCCATCAACGCAATGTGAATGAAATTCATGCATTTCGTCATTACCGGTTAGTATTATTAATATTAAAACTATAATATACCGTCTTACCTCGTACACTGCTGCTGAAGCTCTCGGACCGGTTTCGGGTGTCACCCATCTTCAACAAGAAATGATCTAAGGAGTCTTACCTTTCTCCTTAGGTAGGGCTCCTTAGATCATTTCTTGTTGAAGATGGGTGACACCCGTAACCGGTCCGAGAGCTTCAGCAGCAGTGTACGAGGTAAGACGGTATATTATAGTTTTAATATTAGCAATGTGAATGGTTTATTTTTTCTATATCGACTCTTCAAAAACAAGATTCAATTTAATAGTAATGTATGATTTTTCGAAAGTAGGTAGGTTAGGGTACATTAGCAGTACCGCAAGAGAACACAATGGGTCGAACATTAACCTTTGTAATACACACAATGAACATTCTGCATGGGAGTCCTGAATTTTGCCTAAGTCAAGTGTCTTTAGAGTAGGGATCATTAAGGAGTACCTGAATCGTACGGGCTCTGGACCAAGGGCTTTTACATGCTCTTCGAAAGATAACATACTCAATTTATTCACCTCCCGCGTGAAAAAAATCGAGAGCCAGAGTGGGTATTGAACTCTGGATCTACCTGTCCAGAGGCCAGCACGGTGGCACTGAGCCAACCTGAACTTCCCAAAAGTAAGTGACTCTTTTCTAAACAACATTTCTTCAACATTTCAGATGTATAAATGCTATATTTTATTTATTGGTTAATCTTACAAAAGAACGCTAGATTCAAAACTAACGCCACATGAATGCTTCAGTTTTTTTCTTCATTGGTAACTCTTTCTGAAGAGCGCCTAGTTAAATAATAATGGTTTATCAGTGATTACTTTAAGGTTAACTCTTTCTAAGAAACATTAGATTCAACAATAACTCTATATGAGTGATTCAATTTTTCCCTCAGTAACTCATTCTCAACACAAGTGTTTCATCAAGTGATCTACGAATGCTCCAGTTTTTAATTAGTAACTTTCTTAACAATTATCAATTGAACAATAACTCTGTATAAATGTCACATTTTTTTAATATTAGCTGTTCTAGTTAATGAAGGCCATTTGCACTCTTGTTTCAACGCTAGGTAGAATTTCCTTTTCTTTCAATAGTACTCACATTGTGGTAGCTCTATATTCATTGATATCTTTGGATGAATGCCCCTCATTAATTCACTGTGTGATTGAATTCTCTGTCCTTTCCACAGATTTATATCTCTAGATGTCGGCTAAGTATATTTGCTCAAACGTCATATTTTGTTAATACGTTTGAACTATAGATACAGTAAAGGAATTGCAAATGAACATTAATTATTTAAAAAAAGATGTTTACTTATAGTAAGGTTGAGTGTCAGGCCAATCTAAATTTTGTAATATGTTATTTGTAAGATTTATGTTTTTCAGTGGCAACACTTTAGGCTTTCACCTTTAGTGCTGTTCTAACAATGATTTATTCTTCTCCTACACGAGATAGTTTAGGGCTGGATAGCTATGAAGCAGGTTCTCATGTGGCTTTGTAGCTGGTTTAGGACAGCTGAGGCCACGACGCCGCCTGGCTGGGCAGCTGTCCTCATGTCACGCTCCCGCTGGCGTCACATCTCAACGTCCTTCTTATCGTTTCCTCCTCTCGAACGTACTTATCTCTTGGTACAACTCTGAAGGGCCACCCAGGGAGCAACTTACACACGATTGACCTCTTCCTAGGCTAAGTTTAGAACGTCTTGTCAATCCTTGAGAAACCGTTAATATTTATTTCATTATTTATAACTTCAGAAGTCACCTTATTTTTCTCTCTACATGATGAGGATGCGGTCGAAATTAGTAATAAGTTTCTATGATCTCTTTTATGTCTTGTTTTTTTTCGGAATCTAGGAATTATAGAGTTAATATTATTGAGTTAAATACATGATACAAGATTACAACATTAAACATTAACTAGTTATTGATAATGATTGGAGAAATTAAGTTGGCGGCAGATAATTGGTATGTGATTCTTACGAAGTCCTTAAAGTGAGCAGCAGAATCAGGGTTCTTTTTAAGAATTCTAGACGTAAAGAGCGATTGAAACTAAGTCCGTGAGCGACTGGATGGGCGCCAGTCCGATCCCTTTAGGAACGTTGCTGCGCTAATAAACGCGCATAATTTGTAATATATTTATGTATATTATAAATTATGATTATAATTTATACTGTTATATATTTTATATTATTAATGTATTTTATATTATTATATGTATATAATTTCTATGTAAGAAAGGAAACAATCTAATTCATTTTTATACAACGACAGTCGTCATATTAGGGGAAGAATAATTCAGCCAATTTTTTGAGAAAAAATACCACATTTGCATTGAAGAGTCCATCTGATTTTCTTCAGTCTTCCATGTTCGATGTGAATTAATTTTAATTGTCGATTAGTTCTAATGGTGACATTATTCTTTTGTCTAGTTAAGTTAGTTTTAAAGGGAAATAGAGTTGGGTATTACAGCGCGAAATTAACCTTTTTGTGCTCTTTAGTGCCCATTATGCGAATGTTGAATAGACTTTAATGTCACTAAACATAGTCTGACTGCTGTCAAATCAATTCCCAATCATTATGTTAGGAATTATACGCAATATAATCCTTCTTACTACTCTTTAATGTCCCCATGTATATAGAAATAGATGACAATTACTTAAATATTTATACATTCGAATATCAGTAGCTTTAACAGTTATGAAATATTTTGCAAGAAATTATTAACATTATTATTATTAAGATATCATTATCAACCGTTATACCTCGTCTATCGCTGGTGAAGTCTATCCATGGTCGAGGGCGACTTCACTAGCAATAGGTATAACGGTTGATAATGATATCTTATTTACTAACCTCTGTGGCACTAACAATATGCATGTATTAATAATTATAATAATAATAATAATAACCACTACAACAACAATGAATATTAATAATGGTAGAAATGTTAAAAACGTGTTAATAATTAATTGTATTTTATCACAAATATTAAGAACTACAGAAATCACAGAAAGTAATCAGAAATCTGAAATCACAGATTTCAGATCTTTCATTAAGATCTAAAATCACAGAAATAAGATGACTTTTTTTTAAATGTGTAATTTCATTATGATTGGTCGAACTGTGTGACACCTATTGCGTGTATATCCAAAACTGACCTTTAGGGGATTGAAAAAATTCTGATGTTGTTTTACTGTTAATGGTATCGTCAGTTCCATAATAATTTGATAGTTTTATGACTAGAGTTAGTAGTAATCGAAAAATATGTCTAAAAGTCATCTTCGCTAAAAAGTGACTTTCCCATCGTTCAATGTTACCCGAAAACTACAGGACACATTTACACTATATGTCCTATTTTTAAAATAAGAATTTGATTCAACAAATGGTTTGGCCTGTAGAGGTCCACAAAATTTAGATGCACTAATTATCGTTTGCTATGTGTTTTCATTTTGTATTAACATTTTAGTAATGCTGATTGATTACTGATTGGTTTTAGAAGTTTTTCCAAGTTTATGGTGCAATAGTGTTTCATTTTTTTGCTCTTTATTTCTTAGGCAACATTCAGAACTGTAGGTTAACTGTCTGTACTATACATTTAAAGGCTGTCATTTTTAGCCCTTGGAACGAAAAATTTGGCTTATTTGTTATTGGACCCATTTTAGTTATGAACGTCTTTATTACTGGATTAATAAAATAAGTTTTTATTAATTGTTATTTTCTGAATTCGGATTTTTATAGATATATAGATTTGTGGTAATGTGAGACAATAACCGAAAACATCTTTAGACGAGTAGACCAGAGTGTGTTATGAATACAGACCGATCGGTAGCGTCAGTGGTAAGCCACTGCTGCAGAAATCCGAGATTAACTGAAGCAGCAGTCATGTCTGAAAGTTTTGCGTACTTCCATTTCTATGTCTCTTTTATGTTTATATGTGTATTCAGTTTGAATTGCGGATTCAACCGTGTTATATAAAATCGCGTCTGAAATTGGAACTTCCTGCGGTCCTTCGATTTCCTTAGTTGACATTATACTCCAGTCTTGATTTAGGACATGTTATCATTTCTGAAAGTTTTTTTGAGTCGGCGGCGGGCAACATTGTTTGTTTGGGGATACTTGTTTTGAAACAGGTGTGAAAAAATAATTTTTTAATAAGTTTTCTTATTTTAAAACATTATGAGAGATATTCTAACTTGTAAATTATAGTTGATATGGCTTTAACCATATCAAGATCAACCATAGCAAGATCAATACTCCTCTGTGCTTAAATTAAGTCTAATTGGTTAAGTTGTATGTTGGTAAAGCTAGCTCATTAGTGCTTACTGTGCCACAATAATAGCTCCCATGTGGTGGTGAATGTGTCACCCGTAGTGTGAGGTATCCCCTATCTGAGCTTTCCTTATCTCCCTCTATAGTTCTACAAATATATGACCTTCTACTTACTGCTTAGGTAGTTTAACATGCTGCTAAAACTGTTGTAATCTTTTGGTTCTTTTAGTTTTGATATACATACATAAATCTATTTTTAAGTTGCTCTTTTATATTTTATTTTTCCCTATTTCATCCTTTCGTTTGTCTTTGTAGGATTCCTTTTATTTTCTTGAGTTTATTTTGCATCCATAATTTTACTATTTTGATTAATAAAAATATTTTAAAGAGAGTTAACAATTTTTTTTCAAAAATACAAATTTTTACTTTACTGTATGTAAAGTATAGTGATCGTGAAAAAAATTTGATCTCGAGATTTTAACGGAATTACATCTTTTGAGGTCTCAAAAGTCGTTTTATGAAATTTTTTTGATCATGTGTGTGTGTGAGAGTGGGTGGGTGAGTGGGTACCTAAAGTTTGTGGAAACGCTACGGTTCAGAATCTTTTAATCAAATTGATATTTTGCACAAAATGTGCTCATAGTGTAGATGTGCTGTACAGTTTGAGAGAAATTATGCATCATGGGAGAGTCACTTTTTTTTGGCCAAAAACCTGTTTTTGGACACTTTTTTCTCCTAAACTACTAATTTTAGAATTTTGAAATTTCGCATATCTTTTCGGCTACAATGTAATAAAAGAAAAATATCCTCATATATTAAAAAACACAGGAAATTTTTTTTTCCAATAAAATGTAAAAATTTGTAGTTATAATTCAATCTGAAAGATTGTGAGAGCAATACAAGCCATACCGTTGGATGGATCAAAATGAAACTATGCCTAAAAATAAAGCATTATGTGGAGGATGAGTTGAGATAATTTGTTTCAAAATTACATTAACGAAAGGGGCTAATGTTAGAGTACATTTTCTGTTTTCAGAAAACGGTTTTTTGACGCTAAACGGCTCATTAAAAAAAATACATTTTTCCAAAAAAATGAAACAGGAAATTATAATTTATAAAAACAACGTTGTAAAATTTCCATAACGGCAAAGAGCAATATAGTATAGGACGTTATTTATTGCGAATAAATAACACAATAATTATAATATTCTAAATTTTAATTTAATATTGTAAATTTTAATATTCCAATTCTTTAATCGTAGCACTAATGCAGGAGGACATGTGAAAACTTTTATATTAGGTGTTATATAGGTGTTTTATATACGAGCTGTAGATTACAGATCACACAACTATTAAGAAATAGTGTTACTAGTAGGTAGCTTTTTTTTTGAGTTTGCGTTTCGTTCCTTCGTTTTAATTGTTATCTTTGCTGCAGTTTTTATGGGCTTATGTGTTCCTTATCTCTGTCTCACCCGTACATTCCCCTTACCTTATCGGCAATGTTAAGGTAACTGAACTTGAATTGATTCAGATATTCATAGTCTGTGTCACTTCCATTGGTAGTAATGTGTTTGGCTGCTTTTATTACAGACAAGGTGAGACATTCAACCATTCATTTTAAAATAAACCTTATTTTGCACATGAAGATAATTATATAATAGTTTTTGGTATTTTGTTTCGAGCGATAACAATTTTTTACTGGTACCAGACCAATTATATGGACTTGCGATTTGGTTGATTCCAGGTCTGAATTACGAGTATCAGCTTTCTTGGTAACCATGAGGCATAAAGATAAGCCACTGCTTGGGAAGTACATTTATAAATCGAAGTTCTTCATTGAACTCTCAAAGTAAGCTAGTTGCTTCCATTCAAAATCACGAATCACTAAAACCGAGTGTAGTCTATAAAAAGACCGTTTTGAATTGAATTACAACAAATTCGCTACAGTTGACCTTCAATACAAGTGGTTGTTCAAAATGCGCGATAAAAGTTGCAGGAAATGAGTAAAATATTTTGAAACTTAGATTTGAGATCATACTTAATTTGGAACAATCAGAAAATCTTCCGGGGGAATTCTTTGTGATGAAGTAGTACAAGAACCAATACTGCGGGAGAGATTTCCAGGCATTAACTACACGATAGTAACTGGTGAGCCCTATAAAACTCGTTCAGGGCGTTTGTTAAAGTACAAATTTATCTTTGAAATAACTTTTAATTTTTTAATTTAATGTTTTAGGTTAAGTTTTCAAGGTAGTACTTTAATGACTTTGTGTTTTGTGATTTATATAAAGGAATAATAAAACACTAATTACAGTAAATTACTTTACTGTAACTGCAAAGTGGTAAATATTAAAGTAAAATAACCATTGTAGGGTATAGAAAAGGCAATTATTGCTACTAAAATTAATGGCAATGTGTGAAAGAGGACTCCTGATCAAGTTTTATTGCATTTATAATGTACACTGAAAAGAAATGTGTAATAAAAATTGCAAATAAGTGGTGCTTAACTGAGTTATTTTGTTTATACAATAAATATGTTTTATTTAATGTTTCTGACTTTAACGATGAATTAAAGAGAGAACATTATTATTATTATAGATTATTTATCTTTATACTCCGTTAACTGACTATTCTAAACATTAAAACTTTTATTAGCACATTACGTGTCCTTTGAATGTTTAAATGTCGCACTCTCGCACCGAAACGTATGTGACTGCACCACCCGTCTCCATATGAATGGTTCATAGTTATTTTCATTCATATGACTATACACTTTAAATGGCGGACGGCAAGATAAATGAGTTGAAGTGCAAACAGGTCTTTTAGTTGTAGTAGATGGCAGTGCTAAGTGTGAAGCGGCAGGGTGCGGTTCGACTGGGATGCGCCTTGTTTGGCTCCCCGAAGGACTTGACGTCACCGCGCATTGTCTTCATTCCGTCACTCCTCAGACAGTCATTGATTTTACACTAACTGACTGTCACTCAATAGTTATCTTGCCTATTTAATAATTCGCATTCTCTATAATAATAAAGTCAAATATGGAATTTCATTACCAATCCTCAGCGTTAATTGAATCCCTAAAGATGTTTGATAAGGAACCAATAAAAATGATCCATTTTAATGACTTTCTACTGTCAAAACACAAATATCCTTAATAAAACGCTTTGAAAGTGCACTAAACAATAAAGTAAACATTTCTGGGTGTCTACATTACTGTTTTACGTGAAATAAAAACTAAAAACGTAAGCCGCTTATCAAAGTAAAGTAAATTTTTTTACATTTTAAAACATTAACATTAAAAAGGTAATTACAAACATTTTAAAAGTAAAGTTTAAAACATTAACTTATGTGCACTGGATTTGAAATATTTAGGTCAAATTTAATTTGTGAAAAGTTCAAACTTGTTTTAATAAACGTCCTTTATTTTAATACAGTACTACGTATAAACATCACAATAAACACATGCTTCTACAATCAGTGAAAAAAAAACAAAATTGAAGGAAAAAGTAATCAGTTTAAAGCATTTTGATATCCTTGCTTTTTGGCCAAAAACTAGAGATTTTATTTACCCACATTTCTCGAACTGATCCTACTCAAATTTTGCATATAAGTCCATTATTGATGGTAATGTAAATTGTACTATTTGACTTATATTTGGAATCAAATTATTTTATGAGATTCCTTGAACGGTTTTAATATGTTCCTTTCTTCTGTGTCATTATTTATGTATATGGTGATTGAAGGAACCATATTGCCATAAAAGACTATCAATTTTAGAAGCTCTAAAAAATTAAAGACCAGAACCCGAACTTTAACTTCCAAAATAGTGATTTCAACATAGTGCGTAGTTGTAAGAACTTTACTAATATTCTGAGATAGTCAAATAATTAGAATAATGCGACATGCTGAGAGAGGCGAATAGCCCGAGCAGGTCACAGTTTGTTGAACCCCAAATCCACCCTACCCCGACCTTACCGCTTCCATGCAAGCTTTATGGTTACACCTATATATAATCGTTCAGTTTTTATTTTATATTGATGTTATTACTTAAATTAAAACCTGATGATGACGACTTATCTGCAAGCCGAAAGCTTGTATGATGGATTTAGTTATACATAATATTTAAAAATGTAGTTATATCATGTAGTTACCGGTGATCCAGGTAATGTAGTTAGCTGTGGTTTATCCTTTGCACAGAATTATGAATCAGCTACAATTTTTCCCGTGAACTCTCTAAGCGTGTGATAATGTGGATAGTAGAAACATCTTGTGCTGATCTTTCTTAAGTGTCCAGCCCCGAGCTTAAAAACTATGGGCTTATTATGTTGAATAGCAGTAATACATAATTAGTTCAGAGGCCTTAATAGAAACTAATATTGGTTCTTTATCATATGTAATATATTTTAAGACTTTTAAAACATTGCATTGCTAAAAATAGCAGAAGGTATTTAATTACACTGTATGTTTCAGGAATGCTCTTGCTGGGTGCACGCCGCACGAAAGTTAAGGAGTGGATATGCTTTCGATTCTGTTTCACTTCTACAGGTCAGTTCTCAGGCTCTAACTAAACAGTCTACTCATGTTTGCCAATGTTTAAATAAAAATGGGTAATTTAAAATTGTGCTGAATTTTCTTGAAATTTATCCAAAAATTATAAAAATATAATAATAATTATAATGAATTAACAGATTATAATATAAAAATATTTTTATTGCTTTCAATAGAAAATTGCATTTATTACAATTAATCTGTTCACCTACCTTTCAGCACAGTTGAAATGTAGCCAATTTTACCATAAAATAGAGTTTTAGTCACGGATTAAAGAAAGCAAATACGACATTAAGAGGCTACAGGAATACATTAATTTACTGAATTGTAAAGTTGTTAATGTGGCCAGTATTAAAAATATTTTCGTATTTATATATAACAACACCCTTCAATTATACTTTTCACGTCAACGTATAAGTGTCCTGATATATTTAAATGTTCTTTTCATTTTGCAAACTCAATTTACCTTTAAGTAATATTTCAAACTAAATGAGGAATGAAGTCGTTTTGAAAAAAAATGTGTCTTGGATTAAGGCAATGTTTCATTTATATTTTAGGAATGTATCTCTGACGAATAATATTTTATACTTCTCTGCTATATTTATCTATTATTGTTTACTTCTAAAACATTTTTATTACTATTATTTCATGCACCTCTTTCAAATTTACTGATATATCATTTTATTAGACTTCTAAAATGAATTCAAGTTTATATGAAGTTTATGGTATTCGTCAACAAGTAATTTTACCTAGATTGATGGTGTAATAATTACTTTTTAAGAATACAATGAAAATATTTTACTTGAAAGGTTTCATTAAGAACTCGTCACGAGGGTTTTTTTGAAAAAAACTACATATCTTTATACAAAATAACATAATAAGGGAAATCATCCTTTTTAATGTTTCTGAAATTATGAAGGAAGGCTAAGACTTATCGATGTGTAGGAGTTCTATTCTGCATTTTAAAAGGGAGTAATTGTATTACTATTTTCGAGGTTCTTACTGTAATGCATGTGTGTAGTTATACTAAAAACTGTCCCTGAATGGAATAGATTTATCTGTCACTTTAAGAGCTTTTGAAGAAACATATAGCTCCTAGGGGCTCTTTTACTTCTAGATATCAACCTGAACGATAAAAATATATCTTCAGATTAAAAAATTTTTTTTATACATTTACTTCTACTTAACTTATTTCTTTTAATTAATTTGTCATTTCATTTTATTAAATTTAGTTAATTCTTTTTTAGTTTATGAATTTATTGACGTTCAAGTGGTTTATTAAATTGTATTGACGTTTATAAAATTCTGTTTTTTATAAATAGTCGTTTTCCTTGTTTGAGTTTTCCTTCTTCAGTTATTTCTAGTACTCTTTTTCGTTTTCACTGTGGCCAGCTTGCTCATATTCTGTAAAATTGTCCAGTTGGCTTTCGTCTTCTCAGTTCCTTTCCTGAGGACGACTGTCCAACATTTTCCTGCAGTGGTTTAGACATTGATATAAATGTATGTATTTATACACTTTAAACATAAAGAAAAGTGCAGAGGGAGTTACAGACAAGACTAAGAACGATATTTCGACATTGTTTTGTTTTGCTTTGCAGTTTAATTTATCTAATTTTTAATTTATATATATATACTTTAACAAACAGGAAAGACACAGAGTAAGGCACTACAGAAATTCACTTCGATATTTCGACATCGGACGTCATCAGGAAGAAGAGTATGAAGTACTGGCGTTGAGAAGCAAACCGCAACTGGCCTCCCGAGAAACTCGTAGAACCACATCAGTATAAATTTAAACTATATTACTCCTCAATCTTCAGAAGTTGGCTATGATGATGATGATCATTGAGGTATTGCTGTTTCTACACACAATTTAAACTAAAAGAAACTAAATTTAAATTTCAACATTTAAATTTCTAGTCGTCAAAGTTCGCAATGAAGATGATTAGGGTGCTGATATATGTACATTAAAATCAACAATGAAAAGATCTCTGAGGACAAGAAGCCAAATCACTGAGAAAACACGGGAAAACTCTGATCAAAAACTTACTTATACATTTAGGTGACAAGGCTGCAACGATGTATATAAATATATATATTAGTAAATTTTGGTAGCAGTCCCTCCTGTAAACATACATTGTTAAAAATCTGACCATATCTTGCTGAAACTTGCTTCTTATTAAGTTTTTCAAGTTTTCTAAATAGAGTTCTTGTCACTATATCCACGGTATACAATATTCTTCCGATAGTCGACATGTTACATGAGTCCATGTTTCTGCTGTCCTCAGCCATTATCAAGACATAAATGAGTTTTGAAATAATTTGTTCCTTTATATAAGAAAAGTAAAATTCGTTGAGAAGGTTGGGGGATTAAAGTTGTTTGTCTAAATTTATTGGGTTGAGTGACCTGGTTAGGGGTTTGTTGCCTCTACCTGGAGAGGTCCCACTTGACCTGGGGTTGATTTAAATAGTTTTAATATTTTCTCACTATTTTCCAACTGGATATTAATATATGGCTTCGTTTTCTGTATGAGTATGGCTTCTGTTATTTTGAGTCTATGCTGGTCCTGTTCTTTTTTTATTATTCTGGTTCCTTCGACAAGCGCTTCTCTAGTTAACTTTGTATGGTGGACTTGCTCTGTGTTTTTTTGGGGGCTCCGGATATCAAGTGCATGGTCAGTCTTCTAGAGAGTGTAGTAGTAGTCATTCCAATGTATGAGCGTTTTTGGGTTTCACAGTCCCCATAGTTGCATTGGTACTCATACACTAGATTACACTACACATACACTACATTACATATCTACTTACATTACATCTACTATTATATCATACTAATACATCTATTATATTACTACTATTACATCTATTACTTATATTACATCTAGATTACATACACTAGATTTACTTCTCTTATATAAAGGAACAAATTATTTCAAAACTCATTTATGTCTTGATAATGGCTGAGGACAGCAGAAACAGGGACTCATGTAACATGTCGACTATCGGAAGAATATTGTATACTGTGGATATAGTGACAAGAACTCTATTTAGAAAACTACAAAAACTTAATAAGAAGCAAGTTTCAGCAAGATATGGTCAGATTTTTAACAATATATATATATATATATACACAATTAAAAGAAACGGTCCAGCGGACTTTTTTACAATAAAATAAAAAACGAAGGAAACACACAGAAAGACACAGACATAACTCACATCGATATTTCGACAATCGTCGTCATCAGGAGGTGCGAAGAGCGAAGAGCGAAGAGTCCCGCAGGAAGACAGGGCGGTACTGAACTCGGAAACCGCAGCCAGTACCCCACCACTTACCACCAAGCGGGGGAAGGGAGGGAAGGAAATGAAGAGCCAAATTAAGACGTAAAAGGAACGAGTAAAAATTATAACTATAAAAAATTATAAAAAAGTAGATAAATCAAATTAAAATTAATAAAAATAATAAATAAAAAGTAAAATAAAAAATAATAAATAAATAAATAAAAAATAATAAATAAATCATAAATAAATTATCGGTTGAGGTTGAGTCCGGGGGAAGAGCGAGCATCAAGTAAGCATATGTATGCCTCCTCTGAAGCTCTTAGGTAACTTTATTGTTGGATTCGGGGATCTGTTTCAGGATCTGAACCCTGAAACAGTCATTGAAACTGAGTCCATGCGAGTTCGCATGGATGGCTACAGGATAGTTACTGCGTTGACCGACTGAAGCCCTATGACCATTCATACGAAGGCTCAACTTATTAGAAGTTAAGCCAACGTAAAAGGAGTCACACTGAGTGCAATCCAGTCGGTAAACACAGTTGCTCGAGGTACAGGAGGAATTGACCTGAACCGGGTAGGAACTATGGTGGAGAGGGGAATCGAAGGAAGGATTAGGATTTACAATCAGGCAAGTTTGACAGCCACGGCGTCCACATTGTTTCATTCCAGGAACAGGATCGGAAGGCTGAGGGGAAATATGAGAGAAAATGCTTTTTAGATTGGCAGGTTTACGGTAGGAAATAGAAGGGGGGTGATTAAAGATGGAAGAAGTAGAAGTAGAAGTAGACAGAATCGGAAAAGACTCCTTAATAACAGCACGAAGCTTATAAGCGCCAGGGAAGTAGGTTGTCAGGAAGAAGGAAGTGTTACTTCTATCCCTCTTGGGTCTGGGTTGGTGGGAGATGTCAGCCGGTAAAACACGACTATCAATGAAGGAGCGAGGATAGCCTCGTTCAGAAAATTTGTCCTTTAAGAGGTTAAGGTGATGTCTGCGGTCTTGGAGATTATTGCAGATATTGTGAATACGGAGGGACAAGGATCGAGGTATAGACTTTTTAACATGGGATGGATGGCAACTATTGTAATGGAGGTACTGTTGGGAGTTGGTGGGTTTTATATGTACGGAAGTCAAGAAGTGTCCATTGTCTAAAGTAACGTCAACGTCAAGAAAGGTGATAAGTCTGTCGGAGATGTCGTAAGTGAAAGTGATGGAGGGGCAGAAATTTTGAAAGGAGTGTAGGAAAAGTTCTAAGTTATGTTCATTTGGCCCCATGGCAAACATTTCAGCTGGATTTTGACTCTGACGAAGACCGCTTGTTACGGTTGAAAGATCTTAGTCTTTTTTTTTTTTCATTTCATATTGTGGTTTGATCATTGATTGTTGTTTGACGTGCTTATGTGAAATCTTGTTATATATATATATCAATGATCAAACCACAATATGAAAATGGGAAAACAAGACTATTTTATGTGTAATCTATATAATAAATATGAATTCTAGCAGCACTAGAAGGTTTATAACAGTCTATTAAAATATTGTTATTCTCATCATGTATAAATTTTGTATCTAAAAAAGGGAATGAAGTATGGACAAAGACGGAGTATAAATCAGCGCACTTGTGAATGTAAGACGGCTGTTCATTGTCGGCACCGGCAGTTCAGTGACTCTGTTCCGTTGACGCGGCATGCAGTTAGTGCCAGCAAGGCCGCCATCGATTCCCCTCCATTATTAATTTTTCCTATTAAATTTCCACAAGTCGTGCACCTTCCATCCCTACTAAGGCAACCTTCACCTCCTCCTCGCCTTGTTTCTTCATTCATGAGTCACTCTCCCTCTTCCCACTCAGTAATGAGTCTGCCACTAATTCTAATGAAATAGATTAATATTGGCTTTCGTTCACTTATAGCTTTAATTTGAGTGGTGGAAAAAATTCTGGAGTGGCCTAACCTTAACTTTTTTAGACTGAACATAATATCAAACTCACTAATAATCAATTGAATTTGGTTATATTTTAAGGTGTCGGTGATGTAGACGTACATCTACTACTAATTCAGTGATTTCATTTGTTTTATTGTGGCTTTATTCATTGGGTCGTTCATTTAAAGAGACTGCAAGATGTCTGAGAATTTTAGTTTACAATTTTTAATAATAAGGCCTTTTGCACCTATTTGTTTCCTCCTGAGAAAGTATTGTTTTAGTTGGATTTATATTCAGTTATTACTCCTTTTCCCATTTATCGCCAATTCGGAGAAAATGACTCATAATCTCAAAGGCAATGCTGTCAAGCATTCTCTCTTATAAGTACAAGGCCGTCTGATCACCCTTGCGTATCGTCACATTAAGTTTTTGGAGTATCTAGTTGGTCATCCATTACTAATCACCACAATCACACCTTCTTGATTGAAGCCAGTGTGACCTGTGTGGTGTCAGCACACCTTCTTGTTGAGAACCAGTCAGACTGTGTGACCTGTGTGGTGTCAGCACACCTTCTTGTTAAGAGCCAGTCAGACTGTGTGACCTGTTTGGTGTCCGCAAGTATTCAGAATCAATCATATGGCTCATTCTATGTATTCGAAATCATGTTTTCAAAATCTCCTTCCATATTTAAGTAGCAGCACAGAGTGATTTCTTTCTACCCTTGAAGATTTTCTATTTTGTTAGCAAAATTTGTTGGAACTGATTTCGTTGATTTATTCTTCTCATAGTTATTTTATCCCTCATCAAAATGCTTATTTACGAAAAATGTCTCTTTTTACAGCATATAAAACTTAATAGTTGTCATTTTTAGTGTACTACAACTCTTATAATATTTTAAGCCCTTTAAATATTCGTATTAAGACAAACTAATAAGAAATTTTAAGCTCATTGAATCACTAAATAATAAATAATGGGCTTAAAAGAAGTAGTCATTTCATCATAAAGGGGTTCAAATTACCTTTCCCATGGTTCTCTATATTAACCATAAACAAGGGAGTCATTAGACATACAAAGAACTGCCTAACTGGCACTAAGATTTGTTAAGGGGTGCGACATGCGACATGCAAATTGATTACGACACTTTAGTTAGACATCCATACATCTCACGCTTTATGATATCACGAAATATGAGATATATTTGCGTTTAGTTTTATAGTTATATGATTTAATTTTTCTTCTACATCATATTTAAAAGATTCTCAATTTTTTGTATGAGAGTATGATATTATGTTTACTCAAATAAATTCGAGTGTAGGCCACTCCTTTTTTTTTCTTTCTTCGTCTAAACATTTCGTAAAATAATTTTTTTAGAAAATTGGAAGATAGAGGAAAAACCATTTTTTTTTAAAGAAAACTTCTCTTTTTTGAGAGGTGAGACACAAAATTAAAACAAAGCGGAGATATAGGCAAACAAGTAATCTTTACTCTAACGGTCACCTTTTTACCTGACTTACTGAACATGTGAAATTTCATCAAGAGTAATGGAGCAATTTGGAGATACATAACAAATAGATTGGCAGTGAGAACAGAGAAGTTTATATACAGATAGGATAGGATCAGCAGACATTTCTATTTTCGTGCCTCCAGTTATTCACTATTTCTCAAAGAGGATATTCATTTTATCATATTTTTTTTTAGAATTAATAGATAAACTTAGTTATTAATTAATATGCGTCAAAGCTATTACTTCATAAGGACATAGATGAATGTACTGTAGAACGGCTTAACATGTTTGCCGTTGCGTCTACAACGAGTTTGGTCTCCCTTTCTTTTTTCTCATCAAGACGGATTACCCGAAAATTTGAGTTTGTAAGTGTGTTTCTTTACTCTGTGTTCTACTCTTCTTCGATTTTGAACACGTGTATATATATATTATCACAAAGTTTCCATCGGTTAGAGCTGCCACATTTATTCGCTATCCATGCAAATTATCACGGTATACAATTTAATGATTTCTTCCATGTTCAAATCCTTCCTCAGCTCTAACCGATGGAAACTTTGTGATAATATATATATGGTATACACGTGTTCAAAATCGAAGAAGTGTAGCACACAGAGTAAAGAAACACACTTACAAACTCAAATTTTCGTAAGTATTTTTTTCAAATTTTCAAAAATCTCAAGACTCAAGGGTAATCCGTCTTGAGGAGAAAAAAGAAAGGGAGACCAAGCTCGTTGTAGACGCGACGGCGAAAATCTTAAGCCGTTCTACAGTACATTCCGTCATTAATTCATCTATGTCCTTATGAAGTAATAGCTTTGACGCATACACTCGCTATAATAATAATTGATGGGTATGTTACTTTGCCATCAGTTATGAGGTTGTTTGTACAATTTAAATGATGCCAGAATGAGGTCAGATTTCAGATCTCCACCACCCCTGGATTGCATGACTTCACTTGATTCCGTTTCCATCCAAGGACAGAACTAATGATCGGAGAATGTCCATTGCTTTCTGAACCGACCTCTAACCTCAACTTCAAAATTATTCTCGATGTGTCATAGTTTTAGTCCTAAATTATTTGTAGTGGTCATCTAAGGCATGATTATATAACATTTATCTGTGTTAAATATTTATTATAAGGCAAATGTCAAATAGAGACATTTCTAATTAAATATCTGCAGGGCTGTTGCAAAATTATGTTTATTGAAATATCACTTTAATTACAACTTTGACGAGTGATTTCTTATAGTGATTTCTTGAGATTTTAGAACCCCCCTGCACTTATTGGAATCAGGTGTTCGAGCGGTTTAGATATATCTTAACTTAACAGGGTTAATGTTAAACTTACTGAAACCCAATAAACAATTTTGGACTTTAGAATGAGGCATATACTGCAAGAAGTCAGTAAAGTTAAGTAGAGAGTAAGAGAACTTGAATACATATGTTTAATATGTCTGTATTCTGTAGGTATATATAGGAATTCGTACACTAAAGGTTAGGTCTATTAATTTTTGGATTTATATTATAAAAAGACCTTTTGTTACAAACTTGAGATTTAAACTTGCTGGTTAGTAATATGATACAGGAGAGATTGTTATTTACATCAGTGCTCTTCAAACTTTTTTCATCGCGACCCACTTTGCATTTCCCAATTTTTTTGTTACCCTTAGGGACTAAAATTTAGTAAAATTTATTACTACAGAAATTAAGTAGATAAAAAACAAAGTAGTGACTTTCCCTTTAATGAGACGGATGTGCTTGCATCTCGGACAAGAGATCGAATCTTGGTTCGATTTTGGACGTCTCCGTAATGATTCAATATCTAACATAAGTATAACAGAACAATTAATAGAAATCGCGTGAAATGGATATTCACATGTTTAAAATGTTTACATATCGATACATTCATAATGTATTTGAAGGATCTCGCGACCCCCATTGTACCCTATCACGACCTCACTGGGGGATCGGGACCTCCAGTTTGAGGAGCCCTGATATAGATGTTTCCTAATAAACGCTTTAGGATTAAATGAACTCATAAATTGAGACTCCAATAACGACTGCTTTTGATGTCCATAGACATTTTATAAACATCATCATCATCAAAAGACATCATCAAAAATATCCAAAGACTTTTTATAAATAACATAGTTTTCAAGGCCGTTAGGTTGTTAAAACTGAACTACCTCCTGCTTTTCTACTGTTGTTATTTCATTTTTGTTCTGTCTGAAAGTACTTTTAAAAGTTGTCCTTAGTAATAAGTCTCCTTTGGAAATAGAAATCTGAATCACCATAAACAAGAGAGTTTTATGATTTCGCTGACGTGTTCTCACCTATCATGGAGGTAACCAGTTATTAGTTTTCCTTCAATTCCTTTGCTTTCTTGTGCCCAGATAAACACACAAACCAGTTATTTGTTAATTGTAATCGAATTACTCTAGGTAGTGGATGATAAAGAATATAGCCGTTTTTCAAAGTCAATTGTGGCTGAGGGTTTCAATGCCCTAACTCGAGATGTATACTTTCTACTGAAGGTGTTATGAAAGCGTATGAAAACTATCTCTGTTATATAGCGTCACCAAGTCATTCGCCTAGACATTATCCACACAAAACCCTGTGATGGACGTGATTTCGGAATGGTTATCACGTTAACTCTTCTCGTGAAACTATAAAAACGAATTCAATATAACTTTACTGGTACTAGAACTGGGTTGATTCTGAAAATACTCCACTGCAGGATAGAAATAATATCTATCTTCCAAAAATTATAACTCTTGAAGTGAAGGATTTTTTGATATTTAAAATTATAAATTGAGCTCATTATTTAACTCTCAGTTTGAAAGGCATTAAGACAAACATCTTTCAAATTTTTTTGAGCTTGCTGGAAATAGTTTTATTTTGAGTTTAAATAATGGTCGATACATCTAAAATGTTTCCAAGTGCCTACGTGATATGACAACTGATGAAAACCAAGCCCACACTATATGGGCCACAATCCATGACTTGTATAGGCTTTGCTTTGGCTAAAAGGTATGATTTTAATACTCGTATATGCTCTAAAGAAATGTTTTGGTATGGGAGGGTTTGTCAGCTAAGTGATTATTTAAACTATAAGCATTTCTTGGATTGTATGACCACAGGCTATGAGTTCCAATTGACCATCGACTGATATGAATAAGTAGAAGATGTGTTAACCGTTTTTTTTTTTAAATAAAAAATAGAAAGTTATGTACGGGTAGAGCTTTTCTTACTTCAATGAGAGCTTGATTCTGTTATGAATTACGTATTTATTTCTGTTGTAAATAGTTGTTAGAGCATAGTTCAAATCGGCTATGGATGACTTTTAGGCCTTCAGAGGGTATCATCAGTACGTTTTTTTTTTCTTTCATCTAGGTCAGCTAGACTTACACAGTTTTTTTTTAAAAAAAGAATGTAGAAGATATACAGATGGATTGATATACCTAATGCAAGAAAGGGTTTGGTATTTCCATAGTCAACTAGATACGGCCTTTGAGCATGACGTTGTCTTCGTGCTTTGATGACATATAAATTTTTTGGTACAAGCTTAAGTGTAGCGTCTGTGGAAAAGAAAAAAAGTAAAACTAGATTCTACTTCCAACTCATTAAAAACATTATTTTAGTTGTGCCAGTTTGAATGTTATGCTTTACAATAGTTTTCACATAACTTGATAGTTATTCAAGTATTTTAATGATTTTTCTTGATATAAAAAAGCAAACTGATATGACCAGAAACGCACTCCTTACAGAGGTATTGAAAGGTCAAACACCTCCGTTTCACTGGCCTGGGTATGTTACCGTCTTTTTCCGAACATAAGACACCCCCCGAAAATAAGTTCTAGCGCGTTTTTCGGGACGTTTTGGACTATAAGACCTCCCCTGAAAATAGGCCCTAGTTAAGATAATGTGAAAAATATAATTCGTTAAAAATTGCTGTTGAATGTAGAATGTAGTAAAATATATTTATACATTAATATTTAATTAACTGTTTTGATTTTTATCTAAAACGTAAACACATAATTTTATTCATCAAGTACAATATATCTGTACTATATTCTTCAAATGAAATAATTAATTGGACGTAATTGACTAGGATAAAAATTACCCTAAACTTGACCGACTTTTTCACTGACTTTAATTAGCAGAGAACCACAAAGAAACCGTTCTAAGTAACCTTCAAAAGTTTTCTAGAGCTGCTGTGTTCTGCTTTGTACACTCATGTGCTTGCTTGACGTTAATTTTTTTAGTTTGTCATTTTTCAGTTAAGCTTGTGAGTGACTGTTAAGTATTTGCAGAATGTATTGTTAAATTATAATTTGAAGTAATCTATGCAAATGTTATGAGTGTATTTGATAATGTAATAATTAATAAAGAAAGGAGTAGCTTTTAGTGAGGATTGTCCCTTTTTACAATGGGATTCTGATGTACATTCAAAATATCACACAGTTGAGTTGAAGTGGATTCGTTTATCGGTTTTTAAAGTGTGTATTATTGATTGAAATTTCACAAGTAAAATCAATAGACTCTCTTAATAAGGTTGACATGCCTCCTATGCCGTTAGCAGGATGCTCCCATTCTCGCATTGGTGCGTGCTTATGCATATGTATTTACACTGCATGTAGCTGTATTTAACATTTACCAGGCGTTCTCTTTGACCTAAAGACCCACTCCAATCCTCTCTTCAATGAGATAGGCGCCTTGCTAGTGTATTTCGTCAACTCCAGAACTTATTTTATTTTTTTTTAGACTTCCTTCTCATGGGTCAAAAGTCGTGTGTTTCAAAAGGAGTTTCGAATAATATTTCTTGGTTGGGCATGTGAATTGTTTACTTTATACGTCATAAAATGAGTATTTATACGAAATGAGCATAATATTTTATCCCCATTCTGTCCTATAGAGACTTATATAAATATTCTTATATACGAGTAGATTATCATAGTCCGAATGTTTTTGCTATACACCGTAAATTTACTAACGGGAAATTGCTTTATAATTTGTTAACCCACTTCAAGAATATGATCACAATCTGTTACAATCAGTTTTCACCAGGGTCACTACTCTGCCTTAACGATATTAAATACAGTAAAAACGCATTACTGCTTATTCTCAACACAACCTAGTGAAATCAATCCCAGTAAGCACTCTTCGAAGAACAGCCAATGAAAAGCCTTTTTAGTTGTTCAGCTTGATTCTCTGCATTCAGTTTTGAATAGGTGATATGGTTTCTTTGTGGTGATTTATAACTAGTTTTTTTAATTTTGTTTGTCACATGTCACATGTGGTGCTTGATGCTTATTTGTACTTGATTCCCACTTGATGATACTGTATTTGTTCTGATTGTCCCTAGAATGATATTTTGATTAATTGACATCACTGTGGTAAATGGTTTCCAAATTGTATACCTTCTTGAAGAGAAATGCAGTGTTGGTTTCTCAAATAAAGTGCTTTATGAGCTAAAACTGAGGGGTTTTCAAGCATATGCATATCGATATTAAAATTATATTGGTGGTGTCAAATATTTTACAATATATAAAAGTACTTTGTAAAAGTTTTTATGTATCTATTTTTCTTTACTTATAGAAATTTTATTCCTTCCGAACTTCTGCGACAACTTTTGGACTAGCTTTTATAGGTTTTACTTCCCTACATATTGAACCTGTCAATATTGAAATCGCTGGTCTGAGTAAACTGATAATTTATTACTCTATATGAGGAAGCATCTTGTTATATTTAATGACTAGCTCTCAAATTCTTGTGCCAAGAAAATTCTAATCGAAAAATTAGAATTGCTTATTGTGGAAAACCTTAGGAAATATTGTTCAAATCGTTTTTAGTAGTTTGGTACATTCTTGAGTGAATTACTAACATTAGATTCTTGAACCACATGCAAGCAGGCATTTATCGTCAGTGTATAACCATCATGCTGTCACCACGTCCTTTCATTAATGTATACATTCGTAAGAATACAGGAAGCTGTCTCAAACACGGTTTGGATAAAAATAAAACTCATTTTTTTACTGCTCGTTTAAAGGACACTCTTCCCTAAAATATTACCTCAATTAATTGATGTATTTACTTTGAGATATAAAAAATATGATATATTTGTGTTTGTATCGCACTAGGGTTTAAATGAAGTACGATTGTCAGATGGAGAGATAGAGCGTGGGATATGAGGAGGCGGCTAGTATTCGGGGAAGGGAGACAGTCTCAAGGAAACATGGTCCAGGAGGTCACTGCCAACTGGAGCTCAACCAAGTGCGGGTGTCAGCAACCCACTGCACACTGGCAGTCCATGCCAAACCAAACCATTGAACTTGAGAAAAAACATCGTATTTATACACCAGCCAGTTCAACAACCAACAAACTTTGGAGATAGCCTTGAAATGTATTTTCAGACTGGCGGAATGATTTGCATGATATACTGCGAACTATAATTCTCGCATCTCCATGCCTCTTGCTTTGTTTCAGTCAGCTATTCAGAATGTTTATATGCTTGAACCGTTAGGTATGCCAAAATTGCTTCAAAAGGACGAATATCATAGTAAAAACCTACTTTCTTGAAATAGACATGGAACTTTTTAGTGACTTCCCATAAGATCAAAGAAAACAAAAATCTGCTATTCAGTAACTGTTGTGATGTCGCCATTCTAAAAATCTAAGGAACAGCTATTTCACGTCTTATATATACAAATACGGTTAACCGACAGATTTTAATAAACGAAAACGAAACATACTTTTCAATTTATCTGCCACCTTAGTGTACCCACTAACGTAGTCATTTTGGCTGTTAATTGCATATGTCCTCTATACCGTTTTATTTAGTATATGTAAATATAACAACAAAACCTTACTATGATTGATATAAGTTTACTAGAAGAGATGTGAAGTGAGATACTAAATACCATATGTGTACCTCACACGTAATAGAGATGATTACTTTTGTATGTTTGTTTGAACCTTAATGTTGTTCACATCAATTGTGTAACAATATGAAAAATGCATGTCTATTTCCATCAATTGTGTAACAATATGAAAAATGCATGTCTATCAGAAGGTCAGTAGAAGTGAGTCATCTTGGAAACATATCTCTCTCCCTGGTTCTCACTCTCTTTCTCTGTATCTTTTGTCTCACTTTTGATTTTGTCCTGATGATGGATTACTTTTTCGAAAATCGAATGTAGTAACTTCCTTTGTTATGTGTCTTGTATTAATTGTTATATATAAAGTGAAATTAAAAGAAATTCACTAGGCGAATACTGCAAAAGGCACACTTTATGTGGGTATACTTTTAAAAGAAAAAAAACAAAATCAAACTGGCGAATTAACAGCTAAAGAATAACACAGATAATAGGACGGAACAAAATCCTTTCTTCATTTAATGAAAAGATGGCAACTAGTAAATCAACCGTAAAAGGGATGAGATGTTGCAGTCTTCTCGTTTTTCTCAAATAGAACGGCTGGTGCGCTTCAGAGGTTTGCTTGAAAGAGTATTGTAAAGAAGAAAAGATGAAAAAAACTTCTCTGGTGTGACATACAGAGTTCATATAACGGTGACAGAATTAGACTTCCATACTAAATTGATAAGACATAAAAGGTGCTTTGAAATAGCGTCTGACAGTCAGTGGGTCAGACCCCTAACCTTCTATGTACTGTTATAATCATTGAAGTACACAGTTATACCAGATCTGTGTACGCTATTTTGGTATTGTTTATAGTAATTTATTTATCGATTATGGAAAATGACACGGAGATCTGTATGCCAAAGCTAGGTGTTTAGGATTTTACGTATACCAGTCTTTTATCAAGCAGTTTACAAAATAAAAGACAATATTAAAGGATCAATGTGCATAAACAGTAAATTTAATATTTCAATTCATTTATTAGTAATTTATTTTAAGTGTGTAAGTTTATTTAATTAATTCGAACTATTATTCTCCAACTGGGATAGAGCTGGAGCTCCATTTTTCCTTTTATAGTAGTGTAATTCAACTGCAGTCTCTTTGAAGCTGTTCCTTCTGGTCAGGTGGAATCATCTTTTGCTTCAATTCGGTGAAATAGACAAAAATAGAACTATTTATCATTAATATGGGTGTATATATTTTGAAAAGTTAAATTTCTTTTCAACTGTGGTAGTTAAATTAATATGCTATAGTAATTTTCCATTGTTTGGTACAGTCGCGTGCTGCTTAGCATTTGGGACAGTTTAATGGATGCACTTCCGACGCGGTTATCACTAGACTCCTTCCATTCCTTGATAAGACCTTACATTGAACTTCCTCCCTCTGTTGCTGTTGAAAACGCAGTAAGTAGTTTTGGTTTTTATCAAACTTTATCGCTTATAAATATGAAGTATCCACTTGAGAAGTGTGCCACGATTGTATTCCTAAACCTTCTGATTTTTGGTCTCTAGTTTATTCCATTTCTTCAATGACCTCCTGTTCATTCCTTGTATCAACCAAAGGATATTTATTCAAATAAACAAAATTATTTCAATTTGGTGTGCCTATATTATCTGTTATAATTTACACTTTTCAACTGTGTAGTGGATTGTGGTAAAACAATAATACTTTCTACCAGTGGCGTAGCAAGGAGGGGGGGGGGGAGTCCGCCCCGGGCGACACGTGTCAGAGGGCGACAGTTTGAAAGGGTAAAAATAGAAAAAAAAATTAAAATAAAAAGGAACAAAAAATCTGATTTTATACCAAATGAGTTTTTAAAGGTCGTAATTAGTTTTATGTTTTATTTGTGTAATACTGGTTTTAAATGTATTTTCAACTGTATTATTTGCAAAATGAAATTAAATTTATTTTAAATTTTTCAAAACTAGTTTTTTAAAGGGGTTGAAAGTTTATTGTGTTTATGTACGTAGTCAGTTAATTTAATTTAACACTTTTTTTATGGTTTGAATTACAAGTTTGTGTTTTGAGAAATCTTTGGTCTTCCTTGATGACGACTTTATGAAATGTATACCAGTACTATAATAACATGTAAGTCTAGGACTACTGACAGTGGTCTAATATTAGATCCTTATTGTAACCCCATGAAAATGAATATTTTCCGGACGTTCTGGAATGTAATGGATTATCAACGGCCGGTGCGGGGGGGGGGGGGGCAGCGGCAAATCTTACGACTGCCTCGGGCGGCAACAATAGTTACTACGCCACTGCTTTCTACTGCGGGGAAAACGGTAGATGAGGGGTTCGGTGCAGTAACTCTGCGGAAATTCACTTGCTTTGATTAGAGTTGTTTTGATTTTGAACTTCCTTAAAGTGTATTAATGGTATGAAGGGTATACTAGTGCAAACTCAGTGTCTGGTAATAATGCAGTAAGAGGTATAATTTCTTACGATAGTAAGAAGCAAGAACATTTTTCAGAGCTAATAGTTCGAAGCAGTATTCCAATTTATATATTATTTGCCTTTTATTTCTTTAACACATCTGAACGACCTAATTACGGTAAGTTCATTAGGTTAATAATACCGATTAATTATTAAACAATAAAACTAATTTATATTTTATTTATATACGGTTTACTATATTTTTGCATAAGGTCACTTTACAATATCATAGTAAATACAATCATAATAAATCAGTAATTCTAAGAAAAACCAGCTACTTAATCGATTTGAAATTAAACTCATGGTAACGTTATTAAACAAACTCTGACACAATGGTCGGTAACTGAATTAATGAAACCGAAAAATTTAAGTAATCGGTATAATGAAATGATTGATAAACGGAAATATGATTTTGTACCACATTGCAAAGTACCTTAAAAATTATTGAACTTTTTTAAAATGTCTACATATATAAATTAGAAATAAATAGTGTATTATTATAAATAAATAAATTATAAATTAAAGTGTAGTGAAAATAATGATAACATGTAAGAACAAAAAATAATTAATAGGAAAAATAAACAATTACAAATAAAATGTTTTTTTTTTTTAAATATATTATGAATGATTATAAATTATTATAATTTTAAATTATTTATGTAATAGTGAAAAAAAAATGGAAATATATACTATCTTTATGTCTTGAATAAAATTTAATAGTTGGTTACGAATAATCGTAATTGTTAAATAGAAAAGAGCATTAAAAATGAGCGATTATGAAGGTGATAAATAGACACTGAGCGTAATGAGAATTGTTTTAAATTACCATTCATTTATCTTTCTTCTATGGTTCATTTAAATCAGTACAGCTCATTTTATGTACAAGAAAAATACCACATGAATTTTGCCAGTCAAGCTTTTGCTTTCTTAATTGAGGTATTGGTATCATTTAAAATAGAACCAGTTATTCGATATTTAGCTAATATTGTGTGACAGGGCCGTTCAAGTTTAATATGTGCGGTCTACGAATGCAAAGTTGTTTTATACTGGTAAAAAAATCAATTGCAAACTTGAGAAAAGGTAATTGTTCATTTCAATTTGAAGGACAAGAAGGATTGCGCGAATCAAGATTGAGTTGTTTCAGTTGTTAAGGGAAGCTATTATTCGTGGTTCTAGAAGCTAATTTGGCTGTAGATTGCTCAATCCGCGTCTGGATGAAACAAAGATTATATTCGCTCTTGAAGGGTTTCATCGTAATAGCTCCTATTGCCTTCGCCGATAGATGTGCATATGTTGGAGGAGATGTGGTATGGAATATTTGTTCAAGTCTACCCAATATATCAAGCAGGTTTATAAATCAGGAAGATCTCAAAATTCATTTTATGTTATCCATAAACCTCACCTTGCCTTAGATGTTTTAACTCTCTTATAGGTATCTATCGTTGAGAAAGTCGATGATGGGTTGTGCCCTGGAAATTGAAATCTTCATATCTAAGAGTACCCTGGTCGTAATTTCGTCTGACTATGTTCCTATTTAGGTATCGTTGGTCCTGGTTCAGAATTCAATTTTCTTCTGTAAGTGATAAACTGTTTTGTACATAACAGTTTGCCTATGAAAGTAAACTGTTAGTGTCATGCTATTACATCTGAGTTTTTAAAATGAAAATCATCAAGTGTAGAGTCTACTGTAGAATTCGCCTGTTAACATTAAGTTATCAAAACATTTCAAAAATTCTTTTCAGCAACAAAATGCCTAACCTATTGATCCTGAATATATGTTTCTCTATCTAAAGTCTCTTTAGTGATTTGTGTTTTATTGAGTAATTCGGTAATTTGCAATATATTATCAGAAATATTACATTAAATACAGGTAACTCTACACTAAAAAATGTCATGACAAAGTAAAGACTAATAGAAAGATCTAGTGCCTTTAGATATATTATATATATATATATATATAATAAAATAGAATATATATCAATCTTTATATATGCTGTAGTACATAAACGATTAGTCCAAGTAGATAACAAGAGTTTAAAAATGAACTAAAGAAGAACGCACAATTGATAAGTAAGTAAGCACACTTAGAGTCTCAAATTTTCGGTTATTTGTCATATTGATGACAAAAAGGTCAGCTGCAGGTTAGCGACTTAAGTGTATAAGAGTCTAAGTCGCCTCTCCGACATAGTACTCTCCTCTATGACCGCGACCCCCAACCAGGATGAAAAGTGTCATACACTGTTTCATTGTTTCTTCGTTCTTAGGATCTTTCAACCGTAACAAGCGGTCTTCGTCAAAGTCAAAAACCCAACATTGGGTCAGTTAGGTTTTTGACTCTGACGAAGACCGCTTGTTACGGTTGAAAGATCTTAGTCTTGTTTTCCCATTTCTTATTGTGGTTTGATCATTGATTGTTATTTCACGTGTTTATGTGAAATATTTATTTATATATATATATATATATATATATCATTAGTTGTGTAATCCGTAATTGTGTGGTATTTACTCATTCTGAGGTAAAATGGATAAACAAAAAAAAGTCTCCACACAAATGATGTTTTATTCAACGCGTTTCGAACACTTTGTGTTCATCATCAGGAAGACACTATAATACAAATTATATCTAATCAGTTACAAAATTAGAGTGAAATAATAAAATTCAATTAAGAGAATTCAAGACATACCCAAGGATGTGGTGCTGACGGGTTGGTCCAGTGAAAACAACAAGTAGGAAATAGATCCTATTTAATGGTTTATCCATTTTACCTCATATATATATATATATATAATTCTTTATGTATTCTTTAGTAAATAAACGATTAGTCCAAGTAGTTAGCAGGAGTTTAAAAATAAACTTAAGAAGTACACACAATTGATAAGCACACTTCAGTTTCAAATTTTCGGTTATTTGTCATATAGGAAAGAGCGCTAAACTAATTAATGATGGAAGCTGAATGTTAAAAGAAACGGTGATTTCAAATATTTATTAGTACACATGTGTAGTAAAATTATTACCTCACTATAAGTAGGCTTTAGTGATCGTGGAAGTGAGATTGATTTCGAGATTTTATACATTCTCGTGCGGTGGTGTGTCTTTTATGTTTTTTTATGCATGGTCCTCTGAATTCATACATACTAATTATGATGAATTCGGTTTTGACATTTTTAAGATGAAGTGTATATGTATGTGGAAAGGTGTTAATCCAAAGTTTAATGATCGCTCTATTAGGTTGACATACGTATCTTAACGGCACTTGTCAGTCCTTGTTGTGGGCGTGTGCCCTGGGTACATTTCATCTTTTATTCATCGTATATCTTATCAAAACAAGCAACCATTTTTTCATACTCTTCTGGTTGATCTAGAGACTCAAATTTTTTTATTAGATTTTACTTTAAATGACTCAATACCACACAATAACTGATTGCACAATCATTTATCTAAACATTTTGTTAGTTCTTACTGCTTTATTATTTGTTTTTAGTGTTGTCCGTAGGTTATGTCTCATTATAAAAATTTCAGGAATTTTGAATTATTATAAGGATCATTGTACTATTAATAAAGACAACTGTTAAGTTTCATTGTCTGATTGTGTATCATTTTGTTTTTTAATTATAATATGGTTGACAATCAGATTTAAATTAAATCAGAGTTATTTTAATAAATACATTAAATTTACTATATGGTTATTTGTTTGTATTATTAAAATAATCATCAATTATTAATTAATTGTTGAAATAATTCACGTTTTATGATATTAATTCCGAAAAATTGTACAGTCATTCAATCTGTTGAAATAAAATTTGTTGGAGGGAAATTTAAAATCAAACAGTATAGCTGGTTATATTATTAGTAGTTAATTTATTATGCTTTTATAATTAAACTAATAAACATTCATCATTAAACATCCATCAGATGGTAGCCTAGTTTCTTTTATTACATTTAGTGATCTGATTCTTAATTTCTTTCAATCAGTGTTTCAAATCACACTTTTTATGTACCCATCGTATCTTGCCAGTTGTTAATGATTGCAAATGCCATCGCTTCCTTTTTTTTTAAGTATTAGATCATAGTCGTTCGTTCACAAGCGTTGATATCTTGTAAAGCGTTCACAAATTGTTCAAAACAGTCATAGGAATTAATTTCTCTCATAATAGGTCGTATATTGTTGCCACATAAAAATAAAATTAACAATTTATTAATAAATTTGATTATTAATTTTGTCTGATAGTGGGATTAGTTGCAGTTAAGTTGAGTGGAGAAGAGCGCGATTTGTTATCCTTGTTGAGCTATGTAAGGCTGGATAGCTGGTATTTGCGTCTTGAATTCCCAACGCGCTATTATAAGCTAAATAAAGATATCCATTGTATCTTTAAAATGATAGCTACAAGTGCTTTTGCGTTGAACCTTGGTGTGTCTTCATTTAAACGTTTGAATTAGTATGATTCGAACTTATTATTTTTACTGTAAAGTATAACTAGCTTTCTTTATTAATTTAAATCACAGAATAAAGTAGTTGATTTGATATCTTTCTAAAAGGTTTACGAGTGTCTTGTTAAACATCCATGGTTGCATGTGTACCATATGAAATGTTAATACTGTGTGTAATTTGAGCGACGCTTGAGTCTCCTCAGACTATCTAGGAAGACAGTTTGAATTGGCTTTGATTAGAGTTCAGTTCGTTGTTAGATGTGGTGCTAACATCAGATATCTTAGTCCCCAGCCATTAGCGCTATACACCATGCTATTGTCTGAAATTGTTAATTTACTGTGTGGGCACAACTAAATAAAGTGCTATGTTCGTTTGAGTATAATTAAACGAATACAGTAGGAACTGGACATTACATGTGCGGATTTTAATTGGCCTAATTATTAGCGAGACGGCTGGCTGACTAATTGGAGCGAGTGGGGTGGCCTCGGCCTAAGCGGGTACTACACAGCTCTCCCGGACCTCACCACTTTCTTTCTTTGATTTATGGCAAATAAGTCTCATTCTACCCATCTGATTACTTTTTTTTAACTGACTGATATCCTTGACGCGGCAGGGGAATCATTTTTCAAATAGTGTTTTCGAAACTTAATTAAAATTGGTTCGAAAGATGTTTCGTCGGAGTCAATAGAATGTTTATAATGATAAAGGTTCTTCCTGCTGAAGAAGACCTTTAGCACTTTCATTAACTTGAAGGACACGCATGTTCTTTCTTTTCTTGATAGTGACAAGGTGTAATAGACTGTATTTTTCCCGTAATTTATTTTTCTTTTGTCCTCGACATTGTTTCTTGTAAGTTACTCAACTTTAACTGAGGATAGTGAAAGAACTAATCAATTGCTTTCAAAGTATGTACTATTTATGAAGGCTGACCTGCTAGTACTATAAAGAGTTAAACAAATCTTATAATTAATAATTAATTTTAAACTACATATCACTGTATCTCTTCAGAGAAGTGGAAGGTCGCTGGTTTGAATTTGCCTGAACTTGTATATCATTCTTATAAATGCAAAAGAAAATAGAAGCAAACAATGACTAACAGACATGAAGAAAAATCCTTCTTTATTTTTTTAAACAGTTGCTTTGTGTAAGTTGTCAATTTTTTCTCAGCACAAGAAGTCCGGTTATAGCTGAAAGGCTACAGATAGCTTTAAAGTGTCTCTTGTGTATTTCTTTTAGTTAGATTTAGTATCCTTAAGAAATGTAGTATTATATAAAAATGTCAAAAAAATGGCTACAACATGGTTGTAAATGTAAAACTAGATGAAACATGGTAGATCTTCTTTGGTATCAGCTGGCAGCATGTTAGATCTGCTGTGCATTGCCAGTATAGCTTAAAGGAGCTGTTGAAAGCTGCAAATGTTTTTATTGAATTCAGAGAGCGTGGTTGTGGTTTGATTCTTCAGATTATGGTCAGGTCCTTCCATTAGTAAGCTTAAGTGTAAAATAAGAACAGTATTGAATGTGACTACGGTTACAGAATTAATAACGTGATAAACCGTCCTAAGGGCTGCGAGAATGTATTTAAAGGTATAACAAAATAATGGAACTGTTTTTCTTTAATGAACAAAATAATGGTTCTGCTCTGTCTCTAGCAGGTAACAGTGCAAAAACTAGTTTAATCTTGTCCTCTTTCACCGGTAAATGTGGAGCAGGGACAAACACCTTTCCATTTGGATCAGTCTTCTTTTAGACGTAGAGCTTGGTCCCAGGTTTCTCTTCTCTCTTGGTGTGAACTCTTTATGTTATCTTCCTTCTCATTCCTCCTTTATGTTACCATTTCCCTCTTCCTTTTCCGTAACTCTTCCCGTCTTCACACGCGGGTTGTCTATAAAACTTTCTTAATTCGGCCTGTTTTAGATATCCTTTTTATTTATGAGCAGTTTTGTTACCTACAAAACGTATATCCTATATCTCTTCCCTCTAAATAAACATTCTTTTAAAAGCATGACTAAATCTTTTCTGCCGCCCAGTCCTAACATCTATCTCTGATCTGGCATAACACAAACCGTGTTTTTTTAAAACCGCAATAGTGAAGTATTAATTATTTTTCAACTCTGCAAAAGTTTTAAGCAATAGTTGCTTTATAAATTTGGGTGACATCAGTGTTAAAATGGTAACTGTTTACTCTAACTTGAACTTAACTTTGAAGCTAACAATTTCTACTAGCACAGAAGAATTCCGTCTCCATTGGTTGGATTGCATCCATTCCATTGTTGGCTTCCATGGTAAATTCAGGAAAGTTTATACTATATATGTATATTTAAACAGTTTAAATATAACCTATATATATACTGTTTACACAGTTTATATTTCAATTCCAACAAATTATTTTTATTAAGTTGAAATATAAAATCGACTGTTATAAAATTATTATTTCTAGTTAATAATTTTATTTTTAGAAATTTAAAAAAAAACTTAGTGAAAGTATAAAACATTTGAAAAGAACGGATATGGGTGAATTGAATATAAAGAATTTAATAGAGGTTTCCCTGTAGAATGTATGGGATTTCGCGACTAGCGTTCACCTGGTAATCAGTCCCAAAATAAATGTGAGGAAAGTACGGCCATATTCTGTTAGTCACTAATATCTGCCTTAGAAAAACACTTTTCAAGTTTTTAACATGTTAATGAAAGATGGTAACAGTCTACCAGTAGTGACTTAGCGTTGATATTCAGTATATCTAACTCATTCTATTATTCTTCCTTAATAGTCCAATATGTATAATATATACTTATTAATTTATAGTATTTTTTGTGTAATTACAAATAAATGCCATGAAAGTAGTTTTTATTTGAAACTTGCGTGCATCAAAATTTTATGGTTACAAGTATTCTCTCTTCGTTTCAGTGGTAGGTTATTCAAGAGTCTGGAGTGTTGTGTTACTCTGGCTGTTAATGCAATACATTTGAGAAGCAGACTGTGGGAATATTCCATCTGCTCTATTGAACCCCCTCATCCATTCCACTGCGATTTTTCCAAGACGTAAAGCTACTCATCCGTCATTGCTGATTTGTTTCTGTGATCTTAATTTAATGTAATTCACTGAGAACTAAAGTCAATCCGTCACGTACTCACACCGCCTAACAATTGGTCCCAAGGTTTGTTCAAGTTAAAGAATTTTCCCAATGTTAGGTAATGGGTTTTTTCGAGTTACATCGCTCCTCCTTAATCAACTTTTCAAATGAAGTAGAGAGTGCAATAATGCCTTCTGACGATAGTTGAGGCGTGTCCCAGTGCTATATTGTCTACATTATTACCGATGATTTTAACCTCCAATATTGTTCATTACCCGCCTTCTTCGATGTGACAGATTGGACAATGTAAACATATCCTCCTTAGAGGGTAAATTTCTTAAATATTTTTCATATCTTTCCATTTGTCGAACATTATGTTTTCTCCGAACTTCGCCCCGTATTCTCTAGGCACTAAAAGTATAATTAAATTGATTAAATTAATGAAATTGATGTTTTCTTTTGCCTGGTATCTGTGTTTTGTCATTTCAGTAATGTAGAGTGTAAGTTGAATTTCAGTTGAATTAGAAGTTTATAAAGATTTAGTGTCAAAAATTCGTAATTCTTTCTAATACATAAAAGACTATCTATGGATTTACAGTAATACCCATGAATTTAGAAAATAATAAGTTTTCAACATTTACTATAAGCCGGTAAAGTGGCTCTCCCATAACTAAAATGGAAGCCAAATAACAAATGAGACAAACTTTCTGCAACTAAAATAACTCTAAACGTGAAAGTTTTTAGTTGTACGTGTCGGAAACGATTAGTTATTAATTTCACCAATGTAGTAAAGTGCAGACTAATATAATTTCAATGATATCTATTACTATAACTAATAGTTAATTAGGAGCCCAGCACTATGTGCGTAAATGCATTTCAATTCCCCCCCCCCCCCCCCCATCTTAATGTGACTCTAAAATAATATAAAACGATGTCATGCGATAAAAGGTTTGCTTCCAGTTTTGTCTTCCAGGGGTAGTTTACCCTCAATCTTATTAACAATGTCGCTAACTCTCCTCTGATTTCCCTGACTGAGTCTTGCCTAGTGCCAGCCATTTTTACATTTATATTAACTAATTACTGTTATCTTGATTTCATAGCTAAATTGTATGTTATTTAATATTACTAACTACAAATAAATTGTTGGTATCTCCAATCTATTGCAATTTTGACTGTTTGTATTTTTATAATTTTGATGTGAAAAATGGTTATCTATATTTTTGTTGCTCTGTGAAGTGTTCATGCAATGATTGAAGAACAGTAGTAATGGAAAAAAATTGATGTGTATGTGTGCGCGTGCCTTCTGGAGAGTTGAACTTTTGTAATGATTGCAGACCACATACTAATATTAACTGAAATATACTAATGATTTTTTTGATAAAATGAAACGACAGTTTTGCTTTAAAATGTATACATTTTGACCGATGATGCAGGGTATCAAAATAAATAAATTAATTGTATTTATTGTTAACGAGTTTGGCAATACCTTTATTTATTGTTAAGTTGAATGTAGTCTACTCCGGATTTATTTATGTATTATAATAGACTTACTTATAATTAATCTGACAACATTGTAAAGTAGTTGTGTTCCTTTTATGGGAATTTAAAACCTTCGTTCTGCAAAGGTAACTAATACCTAAGGTCGAGAGGATCTACTCAGTTCACTGCAGGCACTTCAGCCTTGACGATAATAACCTACCTCTCTTTGATAGTGTTATTATTTCATTTTATTAATAAGATTAGAATGGGCTTATAAGCAAGCCTTTTTTATATTGAATACAAGTATTAATTATTTAAACATTTTATTACTGAATATAGTACAGTAGTTAATAGTGGTACTGTGGACGCCGCTTAAAGTAATCACGGATAATGTTATCAATTGGTTAATATTATCGGAATTCCTTATCCCCCTTCGAACAGAGAATATGCGTCACAAATACACCGCTTGTTGTAATCAGTACATCGGTTATTGTTATCAATTTTTTTCCAAACCTGGGGACTTTTTTTGTTGAGTTCAGTTCAAACGTAAATGCCCAGCGAGAAGTTGTATGTGATTCTGATTTTACCCCTGGCAAAGCAAGGGATAAGATTTCCTTATTTGAAGCATTTCTTATGAAACAACGTGAGGTTGCTGCAAAACTGTAAATATCCCAAGCGCTTCTATGCAACATTTTAAAAAGCCGCACAAACCTCGAGATAGATATCCAAGGAAACCAAAAGTTGTGCAAAGGAAGAAGGATTAGAAAAGACATTGTTGTCGAATTAACTTTGAAAATGTGATTTAGAAATGTCCTTTGATGACTTGGAAGCATATTTCGGAAGAAACAATTCAAAACTGTTTCAAGAAAGGTGGTTTCTTGTACCACTACAACCGCAACAATAGAGGACATTGTTACTGAAAAAACAAGTGACATGACCATAATCGACTTTGTGGAGTGGATGGTAGTGGATACTAACCTCCAGGTGGCTGCAAAGTTAACGGAGAGTGACGTCTGTGGTGCTGTTATACAGGGTGGGGAGAATAAAGTAGGCATTGACGATGAAGCAGAGGATGATCAACCAGCAGTGTGCATTGTAACAAACAAGGAAATGTGGGAAGCTCCTCGCGTGTTACGGCTTGGAGTGCAAAATATATCTTCTGAATTTGAACTTGATTATGAGTATGAGTATAAATGATTTACTCCGAAAAGACGTGAGACAACTGGTATGAGACAAAAAGTTATGCCCAACTGGACTCCACGATTGTCTGCATTGACTTCTTAGAGTAAGGACTCGATATTAAAGTTTAGCTGCAAATTTTCCCAGCCATATTAATAAAGTGTGTGCATATAAATAAACATTAGTAAACAACAAAATGTACTTAATACATTTAGTTCTTAACCAATATAGGTGGCAATTAATGTTCAGATGGACAGATTGTCTTTATTTTTTTTTGTATTAATAATATAATTTTGATACTATTATATATTTTCATTGTTGTTTCAATGCCCTCCACAAGACGGGTCATGAGGCGGATTTCTATTACCTACTGTAATTCGAAGGTCTCAGCGAGACACACTGTAGCTTCATGACTGCTGTTTTTAGCAATTGGTAACCGTTTCTGGTGAACAAAATAGTCATAACTGATTGTTATAGTGCGGATATAAGTTTTTAGTTATTAAACTAAACTGTTTTTCAAATAGAAACGAGTAAAACTGATCTAATGAATATCCGCCCATGAATATACGGTTACATGCATGCATTTGGAAAGGAACATTTTTAACGTTTAATTATTAATTAATAATTTACTGTTCTTAATTTCACTAACAGAATGAAGTAAAAATAGAGTATTATATGTTCTTAAAGTGAAAAAGATTATTATTAAACTGCTCGGTAAGAATACCTGCAGCCTGCATCACTGAGGTGAAAGTCAAAATCACAACACTTGCCCTATCATATTTTCTCTAAACATAGTCTATCAAGTTTCTCCACCCAATTTGTGTTTAGTTTCTTTGTCTAATATTATGCACTTTAGATAATATCATGAGTTCCTATTTTTAATTTTGAATCATTCTGTATTTGTGAACAGTTTGTTGTGAATTTTTCAATGATTCAAATAATACTCGTTGACACTGGTTTGAGGAAGGTAAGATGTTGGAGTAGTAAATCCCCATACATCATAAACTTTTGCCAGCTGAACTCTTTATAAGAGAACCACTCAGTTGTCAGGTGAATTAATTTGTTTAAATATATTCTGCGGAGAAATGGTAATTGTGGGTGGGTGATGGCTAGTGGCCGAGTGGCTGGTCACGTCCACCTTAGTCGCCGGTCCATGTCTTGCGTGACAGAGTGAATGCACATCACCACCTTCAGATTTTCAGGTTTCCCAGTGACCGACTGCAACGATCTCATCGACCTATTTTAATATTGTCTGTCCATTTATATTCGTCCCGCTGAGATACTTGAACTGAATCACCGGATTATTGCCATAATGAACTAGTTAACAAATTGAACTTCACCTAACTATTCATCAATGATTTGTTTTCATTTTAAAAAAGAAGAAACACAATATGTCCAAAATGATTCATCAAGTTTTGCTCCTCTCTAGCCTCCTTGAGATTATATCCTGGACATCTCATTTCCATTCCCTTTTCAGTTTTATATTAAGACTGGGACTGGACATCTCTATCGTCTGGCCTTCGCAACTAATCATTTTCTCAATTATAACGTTCCTAACATAGATCAACTGTAGTGGTAATTGTACGAAAGTTATGGATAATTTTTGTTGACAATTCTTTGTTACATTTATATTAAAAGGTGGAAAGGTGATCCTGTTTTGAAGTCGAATAACAGTGTGAATCAAATTAAGATTGCATTAACATCACTATAATTATTGAGTTTCTTATCAAATCTGGATTCCGTGTAAGTAAACATGTCAACAAATTTAAGTTGATAGAAGTAATCAAATTCGACAAATAACAAAAAGTGAAGAGCATTGGGTCACCATGTAGAAATTATAAGTCATGGATGAGCCACAGCTACTACAGAATGGATGTTGACAAAACGCCTTTGAAGTATATTCCTGGAGACTTGCTTATAAGAAAGTAGGGAATAATTTAATAACCAACAAATACCTTTGTAATAATAAGAAAACAGACAAATAAACAAATATCGTATGAATAAATGGTAAAAAACATTAGAAGGTTTATGTTAAAAGGAAATTTCTATTAACATTTTTTTGTAATACGTAAATTGGTAATAAAGGTATTTATGTATAAAATTAACTTTCGCTCCTCCATGTGATCTAGGGCTTGTGGTATATAATAAAGAGAACTAGTTTTTGTAATTAAAAAAAAACGATTTTAATCTATTCTCGTCCCTCGCACCCACCATTTTGTAGTTTATAGTTTGTCTGGATTTTCGTATAATTGAATCATTTCATGTGAGGAATCTTATTTAAATTACTTCATTTAAATATGTTACATTTTAATTATTCAAACGATAAAGTAACAGCTAATAAATAAAAATTACATTTAATTATACTATACACAACTTTGAGATAAGTATTATAGTTTCCCAAAATATAATTTTTGAATGATTGTAGTTCAATATTATTAACAAATATTCAGTGATGTACAGTGCATTTTAATATTCTACTTCACTTCGTGGTGTGAAGGTAATACGGCGGTGACGTGTCCAAACGACCTAGAGGTAAAAATAATCTTCCTTGAACGTCGATTCATCGTGCGCAAATGCAGGAAATTTACCATGGAAAAAGCTAAACCATGGAAGTTATAGCACACTTTCTTCACCAGGCATTTGTTCTAACTTTCTATACTGTTAAAGCGATGTCGTTCTGATCCTTTAGTCCAGCGTTTCTCAAAGTATGGGCCGCGGCCCACTGGTGGGCCGCAAGATTTTTTTGGTGGGCCGGGAGCTCACGAGCCAATAATAATATAATTATTATTTTAACAATCGTGAAAATAGTTTTAAAATAAATTATTTTCATGTAGCTAATACTAATAATAATTGTTTTTGAAATACCTTAACATTTATGGTAAATTAATATTTAAATATTTAAAAAAAATTATAAGTACTATAATTTTTTGTTATACAATAAAATAGTATTATTTAAGCTCCGATTTCGCTGACTCGGAAACTCGTTTTTCTAACCCCAGTATTTTATTCTACTTAAGCAACACTGATTACCAAACGTCAAATGTCAAACGATTATCAAATGTCAAACATTTATTTACAGTGAAAAGTGTAATTATTAATTTTTAAATATTTTAACTTTTTATACATAAATTAAAGATTTTTTAGGGATAACATCATGGAACTTTGGCTAAAGACTGGAAGCTTAAAACGGAAATATAGTTCTGAAGAAATTGAGGATTGTACGAGCACAATAAGTACTCAGATTTTCGAGAACAGCAAAGAAGAATTTTGCCAAACAAATATTTCAATAAATAGTGACCAAGAATGCAATGGCAGCAAAATAAGAAAACAACCAAAAAAGTAAAAAGAAAGTACAATGCTGAATTTTTGAAATTGGGGTTTTCCTGGGTAGGAGATGAAGAAGATCCCAGTCCGCACTGTGTTTTGTGTCACCAAATTCTATTGAATGAAGTTATGAAATTCTCTAAATTAAAACGTCATTTTAAACTAAACACGCGGATTATATTGAAAAGCCTTTGGAATTTTTCCAGGAGAAATGCAAACAGTTGAAAAACAGTAAGAATTTAATGCATTTCACTGCTACTGGTGGAGAAAATTCCAAAGCAACAGAAGCTTCATACAAAGTTGCTTTATTGGTTGCCAAGTGTGCCAAAAATCATACTGTGGCAGAAAATTTTATAAAACCGGCTACAAAAATCATGGTAAATATTATGCTTGGTAAAAAAGCAGAAAAGGTTATCACGAAAGTTCCCCTGTCTAATGACACAATTAGGCGTCGCATATCAAGCATGGCAGAAAATGTGAAATTTCAACTGCTATCGCGCTTACAAAAGTGTACGTACTTTTCGCTTCAACTTGATGAGTCCACGGATTTAGTTGGCGAAGCTCATCTCCTAGCTTATATCAGGTATGATTATTTAGAACAGGTTAATGATGAATTTTTATTTTGTAAAACTTTACCAAATAGACTACAGGAGAAGAAATTTTTAAAACGTTAAATGAGTTCCTGATAAATAATAAGATTGATTGGACACGATGTGTCGGACTTTGCACTGATGGTGCTGCTGCAATGACCGGCGAAAGGAATGGTCTTTCAGCACGTGTAAAATTGGTTGCACCTATGGTCACAGTAACACACTGTAGTATCCATCGCGAGCAGCTTGCTGTTAAAAATATGCCCAATAGCCTTAAAACAGTGATGGATGAAGCAATCAAAATTGTGAACTACATAAAATCCCGACCTTTAAATGCTCGCCTTTTTAAAATATTATGTGCTGATATGGGTAGCGAACACACACAGCTGCTATTTCACACTGAAGTTCGCTGGCTTTCACGCGGGAAAGTTCTTAACCGATTGTTTGAATTGAGAGATGAGGTAAAAATCTACCTTATTGATATTAATGATAGTCTGGTGTTAAAGCTCTCTAATTGTATGAATAATATGACCTGGCTAATCCAGCTGGCATACTTAGCTGATATTTTTAACATCTTAAATGGCTTATGAGCTTTATTTTTTTTTATTTATTTTGTTATTTATTAGTATTTTTAATTTTTGTACTTTTTGTTGTTTTGTTTTGTATATTGTGTTTTTGTTTTGTTTTAAGTTCGTTGTTTTGTTTATTAATTTTTGTTGAAATGAAGTTGCTTAAAAAAATTAAGTTCCTTAAAATAAAAAATTTACTAAAATAAATAATGTTTAGTTATGTATTGTTTATTTTTGTTTATATTTATATATACTACATATCTCTTTGCTAATAACTAAGGGCCAATAAATTATGGTGGGCCGTTGAATACATTCTGAAAAGCCAAGTGGGCCTCGCCCGAAAAACTTTGAGAAACACTGCTTTAGTTTACTCAAAGACCATTGTGAAGTTCTTGCCCAGTGTCATTAGTACCGTATACTATTGTACGTTATCTTTTCTGACTACTGCATTTGTCTTTTAGTGTTTTGACATTAAAGACTCATATTTAAGTTTTATCCTACTTTATTGAGTATGCGTCATTCATGTTTTAACGAATGTTTGATATTTGTTCATTTCACTTTCCTTCCAGTTCCAATTTGACTTGAGTAAATGCCAATTAGTTTAAACGTATTTTACATAATTCTCTCTTTTTGTGTAGTCAAACTTTTTTGAACTACTAGTACAGAAATTTCATGAAATTCAAAGATAGAGTTGAACATTTTATTATCGAAGTAATAATTTTTACCATCTCACCATAGTAATAATCTTGGATGAGGTCCGTCAATTGAGTAGTGATACTTTTTATATTACATGTCTTTATAGTTCTTATTATTCTTTATCTAAATCATTGTTTATTGATTTTATGAGTCAATTATCTCATCAATATATTGTTATTAAAGAAATTATTAAAGAAGATTAAGGAAAATATATTATGATATAATATATATCATACTATATCAATTGCAATATTTATGCATAGATATGATTTATCATAATATATTTTCATTATGCAATAATATATTGATCAACAGTATTTGCTTTGAATATGTTGTTTGTTAAAATGTTAATACATTTTGATGCCTTGTTTTAAACAATTTTTCTTAGTTTTAAGTTTCTTAGTGTAAAAACAAGTCTATCCTACATTGAATGGACCATAGCTCTTCCAACATCTACTTAAATCCTGCTTTCAGCTCTGTTATTCTCCTATCTATATTAAATGTGACTAATATTTCTTAAAAGTTTTGCGGTTGTTTTCAAAGAGTCTTATCGCTGCATTGGACGGATATGTATTTTGAAACTGAACCATCAATAAGACGCGCCCAGTTGAGTGCAAGTGCCTAATATGTCAGCTGCATGGAGTGAGGGTCTGAATTAGATTCGTGAGGCTGCAAAACCAAGCCGAGTCAGCAAGTAATATCAAACTTATATGCATGTTGTATCTAGTAAATACAAATGCGGAAAAACGCAAACATAATAATGGCTATGATGATAACTAGTTATTTTGCTCTTTCTAACTAACAACTTCTCAAGTGTGAAAATATGTACTAGTAGCTCTGTAACATGTATATGGAGAAGATAGAGTATGTGTTGTTTGTCAGATACACTCACTATGGTGACATATGTGGGTTTAGTTTCACAAATGAAATGAGAATATGATAAATCTTGTTTGACCATATCAAATACTTAATACTGAAAATGATTGATATTTCCTTTTCATTTTCCTTCCCATTCGAGATTACTACCTGAAGTGGTATTCCAGATTTCGATATTCAGTAGTTTCAAACTTTTTACTATTCAGCATGAGTGTATGCTATGTTCTATCCAGTTTTGAGGTATAGCATAGGGCACAAATAAGCGATGCGGCTCATGCTTAACAGTGACCTTTTAACGACGGCCGGAGTTGATGATACCTCATTAGGGTTACCTATAGCTTAGTTATTACTAGAGAAGTAAACCTATCTTAGCCACCTATCACTGACCTCACACACTCATTTCTCTTTAAAACAATTCTACAATTATTTAAATTTGGATAGTTGTTTAGTCTTTACTTTTAGATTTGATGCATTATACTTATTCTAACTCAAATTGTAAAGTATTGCTTGAATAATGTCGTGAAGAAATCCTTTGATTATTTCTTTAAGGGTCTATTTCTTATGGTGTTTTGGCTCGTTATCATAACATAATGGGATAGATCTAATGTTGTGGGTTGCAGTACTTTTATGTTGTTGTGGCTTATGCCGTCGTAAAAGGACGGTTGTTGGTTGGTTGAAGCGTTTTGTTGTTGCCCGTCGTTTCTGAATGCGAAGCCCAGAACATCGCGGTGGGTAGACTTTGATATTGACCCCAGGCCATATTTGGCCCATACCGTTGCTCGGGCCCTATTTGGCTGGAGTCTCATCTCGAGTAGGCCACAGGCCAACAAGGAACGGGAAGTCACCTGTTTCATGTCTTCCCCTACTCCCACAAGTTCACATTTATTTTTATAGTTCTAGTTTATTTCTAACTACTACACTGGATATGTTCGGCGCCTAAGATATTTTATTTTAAACAGAATGTTTAACAGAACTCTTTCAGGTTATTATCAACCATTTTTTTAAGGTTTTTTAAATGGAATAAAATATGTATATTACAATCTGACAGTATGCATGCAACTCTTCTTGAATTGTTTTGTAATACTTATTTGAGAGGTGGGCGATTTTCTATAATTTAAATAAGTAAGCAAAAACTGTACAATATACCAAAGCGTTTATCCAATAATTAAATTTACAGTTTAATATGTGATTTTAAAGTGACTTATGCTGTGTTGAATTTTACCCATATAGAAACATACCAGTATTTATTTCTTTGAGAGATCTTTTATCTCAATAGGCATGGTTTGTTCCCTTACAATCTAAAAATAAATATATATAGTGGTAGCACTTTTATTATTTTACATCAACTATCACCATGATTTATTTTGTATTGACGGTGAGAGAAATCTGGTGTAATTTATTACTGGACGCTTGAACTTGTAGTCCTGGAGGAGTCGATTACAGTTTAGCCATGTTTGTCATACGGTATGCAGCAGCACCCATACAGCCATCATTTCAATTGGACGGAAGCTTTGATACAGGTGTGATGCTGGGCCCTTCTCTCAGTCGGGACTTACTAATCAATATTCTACCTTTCTAGATAACCTCCTGAGGCTTGAAAAGGGGGAAAGCCTTAACAATAACACTGAATATGTAAATGACCAATTTAATATTATTTTATTTAAAATATAATATAAAAATTAATATACTCTAGTCCTCAGATTTGTTATTTATCATTTACCCTTATTTTTCTTTTCTATATATATATATATATATATATAAAGATTTCACATAAACACGTGAAATAACAATCAATGATCAAACCACAATAAGAAATGGGAAACAAGACTAAGATCTTTCAACCGTAACAAGCGGTCTTCGTCAGAGTCAAAAACCCAACTGATATATATATATATTATAAATTAATATATAAATATATTACGAGGGCAATAGCCTCTTCTAAGAGGGTTGACAGCTAGCGGATAGTTGTTTACTCGTTCTTACTGTACTCCTTTGTTTCCCCAAACATCTCTTTCTGGACATTAGTCCTTTCCTGCGCTTTCACCCTTTTAAAATACCTCTCTTCCCTCCCACCCGTCTCAACTTCTCACCAGATGTTTGGGTTTTTGACTCTGACGAAGACCTCTTGTTACGGTTAAAAGATCTTAGTCTTGTTTTCCCATTTCTTATTGTAGTTTGATCATTGATTGTTATTTCACGTGTTTATGTGAAATCGTTTTATCATTGATATATATATATTTAGTAATCTATAATATATTAGTCATTCAATTAGTCAGATGATTGACGTTGCAGTTCGTTACATTTGAAACTATCGTTTAAATAGTAATTTCATCCACATCACCTTCAGATTGCTATAACACGTCAAAAACATTCCAGGGACTTATGCTGAACAACTGTAGTAAAAGTTTTATTTTTCCTGGTTTTGTCATCGAAGGAATATAAACTCATTCCTTTTCAAAAACATCAATTTCCTTATTATATTTACAAAAGAGATTTGTTAGTGAATTTCACAAAGAAATTACAGTTATTTATTTTAGAACTGATAAAAACAGGTTGGAACAGGTTGGTGCATGAGATGTGAAGCACTAAGTGAGGCAGTGACGTGGACTGCTCCTAACTTTAAAATGGCTTTTAGAAATAATTTATTTGAAGTACAGAGTTTTGCAGCATTACACTTCAGTCTTTCTCAGACAGTTATAACCTTCAGAAGTGTGTATTTTGCTGTTGGTGTTTCATGTTTTATTCACTGTGTGTAAAGCTTTCTTGAAATTTTTAAACTTTTCTAGTCTGCCTGAGAGTTACAATACCAATATTAATTTAAGGATTAAACAGTATTACTTTTTGCTTCAACATGTAACTGTGGATTTGATTTTAAAGATTATATCTTTCCCCGAAGGAAATAATTTTTCTTATTTGTACGAAATTATCAGTATTGAAAGAAAAATTAAAAAAAAAATACGAAGTTAAGAAGAAGGATATACCTATGTTAACCGGTGAGTTTGTAGTACATTCAAGTCAAACTGTACAAATATTGTGATGTTTCAAATATTTTCTTCAAACTAAACTGCATAAATGTAAATTAGTTTCTATAAGAATCATCGCTTACTTATTATTTCCTATGCTTCCTCATTCTGTTTAATCACTGATAACGCCACTTTTCCCTGTACTGTAGAGATTTGCTTCTTATATTTTTCTTTATTTCAAATAATGTAGTTTTGTGGCAATTGCTTCAATTTACTTAAGATATATTGCTTTGGATAGAATTATAAAACCATACGACCAAGAAAACTACTCTTTCACAAAGTAATCAACGACTAATTGACGTCCCAGCGAATAGTAGGACAATAACTCAGAAGCAGAGAGCCTCTCTGGCCTGAACTGCTAATTACATCGCTAAAGACCACTGAAATGTTCCATGGTTGCCGGGCATAGAAGGTTGAAGTAGTGAAAGGCTTCACAGAATCTTAAACAGTGGCACTCCAAGTTTACCTGCTAACGGGATTATTCAGAATTGTGTTTTCCTGCTTTCTGTATTTCTAACTAGTAGTTCTCGCTATTTATTTTTTCAATATATATATCAATGATCAAACCACAATAAAAAATGGGAAAACAAGACTAAGATCTTTCAACCGTAACAAGCGGTCTTCGTCAGAGTCAAAACCCCAACTGAATTTCCCCAAACATCCCTTTCTGGACATTAGTCCTTTCCTGCGCTTTCACCCTTTTAAAATACCACTCTTCCCTCCCACCCTTCTCAACACCTCACCAGATGTTTTCTGCGTCTAGTGTTTCAGTTGGGTTTATTACGGTTACAGACCGCTTGTTACGGTTGAAAGATCTTAGTCTTGTTTTCCCATTTCTTATTGTGGTTTGATCATTGATTGTTATTTCACGTGTTTATGTGAAATCTTTATATATATATATATATATATATATATATATATATATCAAACGATTGATAGAAAAGAACTCGGAGAAACAACAACAAAACTAAGTTCAATATTTCGAGATCGTCATAATCGGGAGAAGATACAAGAGAAGAAGAAGAGTTCTAAAACTCTCAAGAGAGTCGAAGTATTGAAGTGAGTTTTGTTTTGTTCTTTCAATCAATTGATAAGTTATCTTGAGGAGTGTTATAAATATACATATAATAAGATGTCAAAATAACCAAGTGAAATAAAAATTAGCGTCTAAACCTCAGTAGTAAATCAGGAAAAAGACTTGGATTTTTCAACATTAACAAGCGGTCTTTGTCCTACTATTTTGTAAGTAGTATTGTCTTCTAACGAAGACCGCTTGTTACGCTTGAAAGCTCCTAGTTTTTTCTGATTTCTTAGTGTAGTTTGGACGCTTATATATATATATATATATATATATATATATATCAATGATCAAACCACAATAAGAAATGGGAAAAACAAGACTAAGATCTTTCGACCGTAACAAGCGGTCTTTGTCAGAGTCAAAATCCCAACTGAAACACTAGATGCAGAAAACATCTGGTGAGGGGTTGAGAAGAGAGGGAGGGAAGAGTGGTATTTTAAAAGGGTGAAAGCGCAGGAAAGGACTAATGTCCAGAAAGGGATGTTTGGGGAAACAAAGGAGTATAGTAAGAAAGAGTAAAAAACTATCCGCTAGCTGTAAACCCTCTTAGAAGAGGCTATTGCCCTCGTAACGAAAGTATCAGGTTTGAAGAGACCGTTACTAATGTTTATAATATTTGATCTATTAAATTTAATTAGAGACGATTCAATAATATTTCTTAACAACATTGATTTTTCATAGGTAATAAATTTAGCTCCCTTCCAATCAATATGATGATTTTCATTTTTTTGATCATCGATGATCGGTGGTTTAATCATTGATTGTTATTTCACGTGTTTATGTGAAATCTTTTTATATATGTATTTATATGCTATAGCATCATCTTACCTTGGAGTGATAATAGTGATTCAGTCTTCTTTACTAAAGAGGTTTAGTGATTGACTTTTTTTCCTGGTGTTGGTAACTAGGCGTGGTTATTGAGCAGTTCTTTCCTATACTCTCTTCTTCCTCTTCTACTTCCTAATTTTTAAAAGTTTCTTTTATGTCATAACGAAAATCTCTCAATCTCAGAAGCATTTTTTCCATATTTCTCCGAAGTTTCCTAATATTGTTAAAGTTATGAAAGAAAGTGTGTGTTGTAACTCCCAAGCTTGTCAGATTATTGATTTAAATCCTTATTTCATTCACCCTTTAAAGAAAAAACCTGTCCTATACCTCTTGAAACAACTTGTATTTCGAGGAACTGAATGTACCCATTGCAGTTTACCCAGTGTGCTTCACAATCAAACTAAGCCTTCGTTTGAATTGTGACAGGCCTTCTCCATGCGGAGCATCCTACGCATTGCCATGCACGATGTTTCTCATAGTATTTGTTTTAATGACTACTTCCGTGAACAAATCATTAAAGAGATCCCAGACAGTAATTCTAATGTTACACTAAGCGTTTCTCAGGAGGCCCGTGTACCGTTAGTCTTCTCCTTTTTTTTTAATGTGTTAATACTAATCATTTGTTTCATATTTACTTTATACTTCTATTATGTGAATTTTGTTTTTCATGTTTTTTACAATTTATTTTAATTATTTGATTTATTTATTCAATCTCTCTTCTTTTTTCCGCCTCATTCTTTCCCTTCAGCAATGGTGGTCACACTGTAACCCATTTTACGTGCACAGCCTGTGGGTCAGTCTTGCATTATTTTTTATGCCATGAGTATTCCGTCCTGATGATGGCAGGATATTAAAATTTGAAATGAGCCTTGTTTTTCTATGCTAAACTAAAGTAAATCGAAATTTGATTAGTTTTAGCTTCAAATCTGACTCTAAATATATTGATTTGATATCCCTATTTCAAAACCAAAATAAAGATTGATAAAACTCATAATAACGAATCTCATACTTCTAATACATGAGTATAGTTTCATAGGCAATTATAGAAGGGTAATTGACCTAACAATAGTTGAAAAAACTTCGATTATTGGAAGCATTCTGATTTATTTTGCAATATATTCTTTTCAATTTTATCAATTTCTGTTTTAGTGAAAATCTACAACGTTGTATAGAAACGGCTAAACTTGAGAATAGAAATAGTTTAAAAAAAAAAAAACTGAAATTAGAGAGCAGAGGAGTACCAATGTGGTCGTAAAGCAGGAATGTTTACATAAATTGATGAATATACTATTGCTAGCAAGGTTTTTAATCTTGTGTTAAACTCTGCTCCGTGTAAGCACCATGTTTTCATAGAACCTTGCACCGTTAGCATTTTCTCTTTCTTCAGTTCAGTTTAAGTTGTAATTCTTCAGTTGCTTGGCATCCCACTTATGCCTGCATTTATTGCCTCCTAACGCATTATTTCAACTCCTGAATCTCCTCAAACTGACATGAGCATCCCTTCATCATGTTTCCACTTTAGATACTCGTAAGTACTAGTTACAAGGCTTTTTGGATCAAATATATTTCATTCAACATAATTATATAATCAATTCCGTTACATGAAACTTGGTATGGTTTGATAAAATAAAAGAAAACTTAGAAGGGTTTGATCCCTTTTCTTTGTTCCATTGTTTCCCGACATTGATATACAGTCGTTGATATTGAATGTAGGACAAGATCATTCTGTGAATAATTAATTAAAACTGAATCTTGTGACAAACAAAGAAAGACTTTAATGTTTTTAACCTATTCGCAATAATTATCATTGAATATCAGTATCTATTTAATATTATTTATTTGTTCCACATAGCTTAAGTGTACCTTAATTTATTATAACAGTTTGTTTTAATTAATATTTTTCTCAAAATGTACTTTCCTCACTTTCAAAATCAATAGCTCCTCATCTATTTATGTAATTGTTTAAATTTTTACTTTAAGAAAAATGTAGTATTCATGAAAACAATAATTTTAAATTGTTAAGGGTTGACAGACATTTCGAGGTCCTCTGAATCGTGATTCATGTGTCTGGGTATCTAACCAAAGTTTTTAATCAGTCTACAAGCCTCACCACTTGACAGATCTTCATAAAATATATCCCTTATATAGTTTTCGTCATAATTGGAAAAATATAGTAGCCACATTTATATAAATTGAATAATTAAATTAATTCTTTATACTTTCTGATAATGTTTTACTCCATCAGTAAAGTTGGGTTAAAGTTAAAAGTAAAGTTAGCATGTTTACCTATGCTATGATGCAATTATATTTCTGAAAATATCGTTGTCGGTAATAACGTTAAAATAAGGATCATTGGTATTTAGGACTAAAGCATGATTTGTTTGAAACTGATTAAAACACCATAATAGGTTTCTTTGTTTTAAATTTTGAGTTTTATGAACGTACGAGATTATTCGGCACCCGAAGTTTTCTTGTGTTTCAATATTAATCTCTTTTAGTGTCATGGCTGTGAATAGTGGTGGGCTGCGGTTCGAAGACACCAGACGTACCGCCTAACAGACGGATAGATCATCAATCTTCAGTCCCATACGGAGTCCATGTCTTATTTAAACTTAGCCTATCAACTTAAATATAGTGCTGAACAAATTTCCTCATATTATGTTCGTGAGAACATAAGGCATATTATTATGTATTAGTATAAAGTACATAATGTATTCACATTATGAAAAAGTATGTTTTTCATTTATCTATGTATCTTTGTTTATATTGAAATTTATGTAGATATATACTGTTATTTTCTGCAAAAAATGTACTATCTATAAGCTAAAATCATAGAGTTTGGAAAACCAGTTATTTTAGTCGGATATGTCTTGCTTAGTGTAACCTTTCCATTTCATCTTCTCTTCTGATTTCCTCTAATGACCGATTGTTGTTCATAATAGCAATCGTGGTAATGCTCTCTTCTTTATTTTGTGTAAGTTTTAGTGTTTATTTATTCGTAAAATAACGTTGAGTCTAGGATTGGGACTCAGAAGTAATTTTTTAGTTTCAAAGTAAATTAAGCTTCTTTTATTATAAGTTTTTATAATGGACTTCTTTAAAATATATAAAGACTGAAATGTTGAATTAAATACAAAAGCTGCGTCCATTCATTTGTTGTAGTGATTGTTAAATGGTACTTCAGTAAAACGAAGTACCATTCCCCTTCCTTGATAAACTGAAGAGTGCCGTTTATATGTACAAAATACAAGATTTTTTTTATGAATTATCTAATGATATGTATCAAAATCACAGTTGTATCAGCCTATCAGGCAATGAGGGTTCCTAGCATGGAAACTGTGGAAGGAAATACAAACAATACAACTTATACGTTTGAAGTAAACTTGAATGAATATTATTTTTTTTGTTTTTGTATATTTAACTGTCATTTATGAAGATTACATTTATAAATATACAGAACACACATACGTATATGAATAACTAGAACAAGAAAGTAATGTTATTAATTGATTTACTATTTGATTATGACGGTCGGCATTATTAATCTTTTCTTGAAGACATGAGTTGACGACTATTTTTTTGAATATTATTTTTATTAATTACATCTTAATGACGGACTGAAGAGTCTTTACCTATTGAATATGTTTATTGCGACCATATCAATGCTGAGGGAGACCATTTAGTCAAGTGGTTAGACCTCTCTTCCCTTGAATAAGTGGGGGGTTCGATGTAATAAAATCAAGTGACTTCTTGGTTTAGGAAATTAACTTTTGTGCTCTAACATAATTTTGTGTCTAAAAACTGAATTTAAAGAAATGACACCAGGCAAAAACTAATTTCCTTATTTGGATCTTCGTATTAATTAGGAAAAAAAGTACCTTTCTTGAGGGTAAATAAGAAGGAAAAATTGTTTTTACCTCCCAAGCAAGAGTGCTTGACATTCCGATGATTAATTTAGTTAATATAGAATAAAAAAAATGCTAATGTATTTCATTGTAGATTACAAACAAATTCTAATAAAATTAAATGATATTAAGTAAAGTAAATTTTTCAAGGTTATGTTTATGAAATATGGATGGGAGGTAATTTTGTAAATAATCAATTCATGAGCAGTATTTATAAATGAGATGACATCGGTCATGTATATATAAACTAGATTCACAGAAAGAACACACATAAAAGAAATCAGAAAAACTCTATAATACTATATTTGGATTGTCTCGTCATTAGGAAGGTAGACGTGGGTCGCTCCGAAGACAGGTACCGACTCAGCCGGTATTAGTGTCACGACCTGTATCTCAATCTGTGACACTATCGGTATCACTACCTGTCTTCGGAGTGACTCACATTTATCTTCCTGATGATGAGGCAATCGAAATATAATAGTGAGTTTCTGTGATTTCTTTTAGGCCTGTTCGTTTTGTGAATCTAGTTTATTTAATTCATGGAATTGATTCATTTAATTAGTATATATATATATATATATATATATAAAACTGCGACAATAAAATCAAAGAGATATGACGGAATATGAAGTAAAAATATGTTTACTACAAGTTATTTCTAACATCAAACAATCCAGGTTGAAATGTGTTTTGTATTATTTTCCAAATATGCATATTTATTTTCTGTTATTAATTATTATTTATTATTTTGTTTGTAGCCTGAGTAGGAGAGGCTGATCAATGGATCGCAATAGAGTGGTCACCTCGCCGGACTCTGCTCTGGCAGGCGACCTCTTCGAGAAGTTCACCTCTGCCCAGACCCTCAAAGGCATTCTGGGACACTTCAGACAGCTTTGTCAAGTTCTCCAAATACAGCCGTCTCATTTCCCTCACTTCTACCCTAAACTAAAGGTACTTGTTCATTACTTAATTAGAAATTGTTGGGTGTTAAATAGTTGTTCAGTAGAAGCTAAAATGAAGTATATTGATTTTAATGGATCAGTGGTGCAATCAGAGAGAGGTACAATGACATACTCCCCTTTCTACTTAAAATTCATTCCTAAAGACAAACTTATCTCGTTGTACATATACACGAGGGTATATTACTGATGTAATAATATCCGTATGTTAGTACAAGCACAGATTTCAAAATAAGTAGACGTGCATCTAATTATATCCTAAACAAAATATACAGATAATTTAAAGTACAAATTACTTCCAATCACTGAAGTGAGTCAATATGTGTTTCAGTTATATTCGATTTTTACTGAAAATAATGTTTGTCCTTATGTTGAAAGTACCTCCTATCAAGGAAGTTTAGAAGTCGTATTTCTTTACTTCAGAATGGAACTTAATGAATGACTAAGTACATATATCTTTTGATTTTTGAGTAATCAAGTAAAAATCCAAATGATCATATAAACTATAACTCAGAATCTAAAGGAAAACAAAAACTCAAAATTTTCAATTATTTTATTTAAAATTAACATATTAGTAGTATTTTTTTACTATATAGATAAATAATGTAGATATTATTTTTTCTGTTGTCCACATTGCACATTTGATTTTTGTTTTACCATAATATAATATTAATGGCAGTGAAGTGAGGTGCGGGGGCTCAGTGGTCTTGTTTCATGCAGTTCTGTCGGCTGACTAATGTCTGCCCTGCCCCATTACTTTGCCCAAGTAATTACAAGATCATTACTCTAAGTATTCTCTTTTTGCCTTCCCACTTACCCTCCCACTTAGTAAATTGTATTAATAAATTTAAAGTTTAATGTTACAGGAATGGAAGCCAACATTTATTAACATTTACTTATACCTCTCCTTTTTGTTGTCCTTTAAAATATTTTTTTAAAATCACGTATATGTATAATTTTAATTCCTTCTCTCAAGATACTTTCTTTACCCTCTATAAGTACTCTGGTTTATATGTCGAATTCACTCTGGAAATGTGTACGTGAATTGTGCCAGTTTTATATTTCAACGAAGAGGGGATGTCGATATTTCAGGAGAGATGTTGTATGTGACTTTTAGTATTTTGTGTTCACTGTAGGAGTGAAACCTCACTAAAAAATTCCCTGTCTTAGTAGCAGGACTGCTAGAATATGCATAGAGAGGAGAGAGCAACTAAATTAATCAAACACGAAAATTAATAAATGCGAATATGGAATAAAAAATAACTGGTCTTCTTCTGATCCGCGAAAAAAAGTTATGAATTCATCAACTAAAGACAGATTGCTTTAGTCGGAATGTCTTAGTTCCACTTCTGTGTTTATTACTGTAGTTTAGACCAGTGGTTCTTAACCTTGTGGAAGTACCGAACCCCACCAGTTTCATATACACATTCACCGAACTCGTCTTTAATCAAAAAGAAAATGTCATTTTTTTCCAAATTCAAGTCATAGGTATGTGTTTTTTTACTGGTGCTTAAAATGAACCGTGCAAGAATATCACTTATGTTCAAAGAACAAAACCAAAACATGTATGAACTCACAATAAATTACATACCAACAAATCAGTGTTACTTCTGCTGTTGACCTCCGCCGAACCTCTGCGACCGATTCATCGAACCCAGGTTAACAACGATTGGTTTAGACTCTGATTTTTATTTCATGTTGTTATATATATTAGTGTTATTTGGGAGTAACCCTTCCTTTAGTCATATGTTGTTGAATAGTAGACCATATTTTAGGTTTATCAGCTTATTTTTTCCTTTTCATATCTTCTGTATATGGTTTTCATCTTCGCATCACCTAATTGATGCAACAAACCTCCGATGTTTGGTGTTATGTTCTTCGTGACTTGTTTTGATTCATCACGAATCATCTTCAAGCTTAGTGTAACACTTCAACTTCTTTCCATGTTTTCAATTATTTGAACTTGTTTAGAAAAACACAAATTTATCGCAAACAAAATAAACACAAATAAAGTAAAATGAAATATTTTGGTCCATTCGTATTCAAAGGTGTTTATTTTGTACTGGACCTTCAATATAGCTATTTTGGAGTAAAAAACTATTTGTTTCTTTTAGAGTTTTTAGTTGAGATTTTCATGTGTTTAGTGTGAAATCTAATATGTTGATTATGGTTGCTTGTTTATAAGATGAAGTTTCTTTCTTATGTATTTTCAAGATTGGTTATGGGTGAAGTTATTGTTTTCATATTGTGTGCATAACTTACTTGGACTTGAGGTGGAGTTTTATTAAAGCGACTTTGTTGGTAGGCCAAGTTGCGGTCATGGAAGGCTCAAGCGCTGTGGAACAAGTTCGACAAGAGAGCGAGTCACAAATGCTACAACCGAGGCAAGACCTGTCACAACACTCGCGTGAGTCTTTTTAAATAATAATGGTATAATTGACTTGTAGTGACTGAAGGTCAATCAGACCTTTAAGATGTTTACTTTATTAAGTTTGTTAGTTTAGTAGTTTTTAACTCCTGAATTTTATTTATAATATTTTTATAATGACTAAAATAAACATTTGCTTCTAGATAACTTTCTTGAAATAATAGATACTTTAGATCTTAAAGTATTTTCACAGTGACTGCAATCCGCATGACTTTTACAATTCATTTTTAAAAATGTGTTCCTTTTCGCAGTGTACTATTGCGGTGAATAGATAAACACATCTCTTATGATTGCTTGTTTACACTGAAGTTTAGTTGAACTACAAGGTGCAGTTCAGGGGTTGGGGTGCATGATTTAGTGTTCTTAGATGGATAAGCATCACCAGTTGCTTATACTCCTGTGGTTATGAGTTATAAACCTTTTTTTCCCCTTTTCAAATATTTTACATTTCCTTTTAATTATGAGAATTATTTTAATGAATCCATAAACTTTTACTAATCATAACAATGATGTTTTTTCATATTTCTTGTCTTCGCTTTACGGAAAAATTGGTGGGGACAGGCCCCTACGAATACATGTCTGGTAGATGTATTGCCAGTAGCAATAGGAGTGATGTACTGCATTGGTCATCTAGTACATAAACGCATGGGTAGTCTTGGTGTTAATTAGGTTAATATATCCAGAATTCAGTCAGGATATAAATGTATAAATCTCTAAATATAAAATCAGGTGTTTGTCTGGTGTGTGTTTAAACTATAGGAATGTCAAATGACATCCAATTTTAAGAGTGTCGCATTTTCTTACAGATATTTCCGGTAAAGTTTTCTTTTAAAAATATCTCAAAAAAATATAATGCATATATATTCACAGGTGCTGGTGCTTTAAATTGCCCCCATTAAGTCGTACTAGTTTCCTCGTTGTTTTGAAAACAGCAGCTTCTCTATGCTGCAGTGGCGACTCCTGACCTTTTTCTTTAGGCATGCAATTTTCAAAGAATAAAAGAAATACAGAGAAATACCCTTCTAATTCTCATGTTCAGTCTTTTCATGTTGCACAAAAGGATAATGATGTATTAAAAACATTTTATCGGGATTTGAATCAGGTTTTATTTGGAAATACTTTTAACATTAAGTTTTATTAACCAATACAATAAAAAGTAGGCAAAAAATGTTTTTATTAAAGAAAGAGATACACAATACATCATTTGAATAAAAACTTCTTGCAAAATTCTTCGATAACAAAACCATAAAACTTCTGTCTATCTGCCATGAGATATATAAGTAAATGTCTTTCAATTGAAATTAGGGATAAATTAGACAATCGCTCTTCACTTTGGGAGCTTCGTAAAAAAACTTTTAATTCTTTTGAGGGCAGAAAACGATCTCTCAACACTTGCTGTTGTTATGGGAATAGTCATAACCAAATTCATGAGTTTATAAATTTCCGGAAGACCTGTGTGCAAATCACTTTCCAGTATGTATTTGAGGAGCTCAGCAAGCTGAGTTGCAGTGTATGCAAACTTCGTTCTTGTTTCTCTTGGCAATTAAGACCATTTTCATCAACCAGAAATGATAATAGTAAACCCCTGCATTGGGAAGCTTAGCGCAATCATAGAAAATAGTTCCTTAGCGTGTAGTGGAATAAAAAAAAGGGGTTCCTTTAAATATTTCGAGTCTCGAACATTTTGGTTTCTTTAAAGATGAATTCTATGCATGCAATGCATGTGTTGCATTCCCTGAGAAATCGCCACTGCTATGCTGATGGATGCTAATGTCAAGTTGTTCATTAATACGGTTTTTATATTCGCTATCAACGTCGAGAGAGTTTCACTCATTTTTATCATTATGAAGTTGAACCCCTCCATCCTTCTTTGTCAGGAATAGGTAGTCCTGAAATAATGATTTGATGTTTAAGTGGACTTTGCATCACTAGTTCTTCAACTCATATCTATGAAGTAGCATGTGAGTAGAAGCGACATTATGTAACAAAATACAAAGATTCACTAACAAAGTCCATAACAAAACTAAAAGTCAGCTTCATAATGCTACCAATATATAAATAAAGGTATTGTTTTCTTGACCACAATTACTAATAAATACTTTTTCTTCTTCTGATATTTGGTCAGGGTTAATTATTTGAAATCACCTTTTTTCCAAAGGGCAAAAGTATTTATGAGTAGGGCAAAAAAGGTGAATTCAAATAATTAACTCTGACCAGATTCCGAGAAGAAGAAAAAGTGTATATATATATATATATATATATATCATAACAAGATTTTTAACATAAACATGTGAAATAACAATCAATGATCAAACCACAGTATGAAATGGAAAAAAAGTCAGTCGGGGTTTTGACTCTGACGAAGACTGCTCGTTATGGTTCAAAGATCTTAGTCATTTTTTCCCCATTTCATATTGTGGTTCGATCATTAATTGTTATTTCACGTGTTTATGTGAATTCTTGTCATATATGATCAAACCACAATTTGAAATGGGGGAAAAAAAGACTAAGACCCTTTAGTAAAATAATAATAAATTATAACAATTTGTCAATGGAAGCACGGTTCAACTTCTGTTCATTTTTAGATGAAATATTATGATACTAGTTGTTGTACATGGCGTTCCATTTAGATTCTATTGAGGAAGTTCGCCCCATAATGAGTGTTTGTATCATTGGAATGTTAACATCTCTGTGACACCATTTTTATATTTCTATAGTAGAAGTAGACAGTTTTTGGCTTCTGTTTAGTGCAAAGAAATATTTCTAATTCCCGTAAAGAAGTTTCGTCAGGTATTGTAATTTTCTTAACATAATTAGAAATACAAAGATAACTTATAATACAAAAACATTAAAGACAAAATAAATATAGACAATCCTAAACCACAGTTGTGAAGGATTTTTTTTCAGAATTGTTTTTTAGAAAGTTGTAATTTAAAGTGAGTACTTAAAAAAAGCTTGTAATGGAACTAATAAAGTCAATAGCAAAAATAAAATGTTATCTTGAATCAAATGACATATTTTTATATCAGTTGCAATTTTGTTATAATATTAAATTAGAGTTAGAAATTTGAAATTCACTAGTTATATTAGTTTCTTTTCTGAAGTATCGAGAACAGAATATTGACTTGAATGAACTTGAGGACGAGATACTGGAGACATCTGGAAGGCCTGTCTCGAAATGTAGACATTAATACAATTAGGGAGGTCTATAAAGCTTTTAGATGGCTTTCAGAGACAGGAACCTGGGAAAATTTAGCTAGTGAAGCTGTATTAACCTACTTATTCATATATTGGAGAAGCATGAGGACAAATGATTTAATTAAAAATGAATAAACTTTAGGAAGAAGCCCTTTGGTGTAGTGGATCTTGACGTTACGATGAATCATGTTATTTCATTTTTTTTCTATTATGGTAATATTGTGAGCTTCCATCATCCTCTTTTTAAACTGAATCAATTAATCTGATTGTGAATGTGATTCAGGTGTTGGTGATTGGAGCTGGGCCTTGTGGACTCCGGGCAGCTATCGAAGCTCAACTCCTAGGAGCCAAAGTGGTAGTTGTCGAGAAAAGGGATCGAATGTCCAGAAACAACGTTCTTCATCTCTGGCCTTTTGTCATTCACGACCTAAGGGGACTGGGTGCTAAAAAGTTCTTCGGCAAGTTTTGCGCTGGAGCCATTGACCACATTAGTCAGTAAAACCATTATTTCTAAATAGTATTTCATAAATAAAGCCCAACTTGACAAATATTATTTGTAAATTATGAGCAGAAAATTATTGTTAGTTACATATTTTTTTTAATTTAAATTTTCAGAAAATATTTTTTGATTAATATCTCACGGAAAAATTATTTCATATTTTGGTTTTTATACTGAAAAATAACGTTTAACAATGTTGATCGTTTCACAGAGTCTGTTAACATTTAGATCAATTCTCAGACCAGTGTTTCGCAAGGACTTATTGAACTTCATGCTACCAATTCATTAAACGTTAATATTTAGAATATCATTAATCAAATTAGAATCACATTAAATAAATATTAATCAACATTCTTAGCAAGAGTTCGTCATGAGAAAAGGTTGGCGTAGAAGTTGAAGCGAGAGAGATGTTGCCAAGCAGTCATATTAAAGGCGGGTCAAAGCAGACTCCCTGTAATATTTTACTTAGTGAGAGCTTTGTTCTCTGTGTACAGTGTAATTTTAGTTATACATACAAATCTTGGACTATTTCTGATAGCACAATACATTTTTTTGTTGTTATACGTTGATATATACTCGTATATCAAAGAAATTACCATAAAATTCATAAATAAATTAAAAAGTTCTTAGGCTTCTTAAGAAGCCTATTTTCTATTTATTATTAAAAACTTCGGAAATGATGAGGACTGTCTCAATATTAATGTGAGGAAAGTACTTAATTTATGCAACACACCACAATTCTTTACATTTGTAGGAATGTGAACTGTAGTTTCTGAATTAATAACGACGTAAGATAGTTCATGTTCCTTCTATATTATTAAAATTGTCTTAACAGTAAAAATGTTTTATTCTTCAAATTTATTGGTATAACATTACAAACTGAGTAAGAACATGATATAATAAAATGTTATTTTGTTCTCACACCGAGTGAGAACATGCTAAAACTCAAACATACATTGTGGGTTATTAACTTCTCATGATGATGATGATGAAGATGTCATCAAGCTGTTGCGTGGACAAGTTGGTCTGACTTTTGGTATTATTGCCTATGTGAATGAACAAGTGCTTAGCTACGTGTGTTTTGAAGGATATTAGGAACTACTCCTTATACCATTCAGGTAAGATCAGCTTTTGTGCTCGGGTAACGTGTATTTACAACGATGGAAACAAAAATGGTCATCCTCATTAAAAGGATCGTATATAAAAAGTTCTTTCCTACAATCAAAGAGAGGAAAACGTGCGACATTGAGCTTTCACACAAGGTAACACAAGCTCTTAAATGCCATGGTGGGACTAAATCTTACCTCAATAGATTCCATATCATAGACAAGTGTTCTTGTAATGGTGTATCACCACAGACTTGGAACTATATACTCATCAACTGGCCAATTCTTGACCAAGAGCGACAAAGATTTATGAAATTCACAATAATAACCGGCTGTGGCTGGCCTCCAGCAAATAGTATGATAGGGCAAAACAGTCAACTATTTCAATATTTTAAAAAAATCATAGACCTTATAGACTTTCCAAAACTTTGATAGTGTGTATCTCAATGTTTATTTTAAAATAAGGAAAGGTTTAATGTAATCTTAATGTAATGTATTTTATTGTTAAATAGATTCGATTGCATGTAATATTTATATGGAGCATGCTAAATAAATGGATAAAAAAAAATTTGTATTTAAAAATCAAAGTTAAATTAAAGATCAAGAATGACTGAAATTTATTGATGATCAAAAGTTACCGTATGTAATAAATTTTGATTTAATTTTTTTATGTAAATATAGCTTAAAATTATGCAGTTATTATTAATTCTTGCCCTAGTTGTTCTCAAATTAAGAGAACTCTTTCGACAATGTCTAGTAATTTTAGTTTTATGTTATGTTCCAGGTATCAGGCAGTTACAGTGCATTTTATTAAAAGTAGCGCTAATATTTGGAGTTGAAATTCATGAGGGAGTCGGTTTCGAGTCTTTGGCTCCTCCTCCAAGTGATCAAAATGACAGTAAGTTCAGAACTATCTGCTTTGTAATCAGCTACATTGCTGTTTTTTTAATTATCAATCTTTTACTTCAGAGATTGGTTGGAGAGCTGTTGTTTCACCTGCAGAGCACCCTGTATCTCAGTATGAGTTTGATGTTCTTCTTGGAGCAGATGGGAAAAGAAACACCCTAGATGGTACTTCTATACTTACACTTCTATAAATTATTTAATCATGAAACATTGATTGTGTTTTACCTCGTCTTCCGCGGTGAAATTGCCCGGTTTCGGACGCTGTCCATCTTCAAAAGGAATTATCTAAATGAATTGGATTGTTGCTTTATAGGAATTGCATAATCTTTTAGTAATACCTGAATTAATAGCTCTACATTTGTTCATAATTTAACAAGATCATATTTTATACTATTTATACATATTTCTTTACGATTTCCATAATCTAATCCTTTTATCATTTTCACTAACTATATTTTCAAATTTGCCATATCAGACGGGGAGTTTCAGATCATGTCTACGTTTAAATCAATAAATTATATAAGCAAAAAAAGTAGAAAAATGTTATAGAAAAATATTCAGATTTAAAATATGATAAAAACAAATAAGTTTTGAAAGAAATTGAGAACACTGAATTTACACATTTTATTCTCTTCAAATTGTATTGAAAAGTTTTTCTCTGTGACGTTATCTAAGTCTGAAAATCTCAAAATTGAAAATTACTGCGAATACTAAATTAGCATTTTGGTAATGCTGTGTAGCAGTTACATACTATTTACATACTGTATGTTAAATTGGGGTTTACTATTTTGTTACATTTTGATATTCACCTGTCAGTGTTGTAGTTATTCTGTTCAAGGAAGCTTTATTTGCAATTATTTTCTAGTTTAAGAGTTTGTTTCCTTTTATTCTATTTACTAAATGAACAACTGAGAGTAAATTAATGCTGTTTCTATCGCCCCACTTAAAAGGTTTTCCCTTTGCTGTCGTTCTAGGATGGAAAGTTCATTTGTTTGTTATTTAGCAATAATAATAGGTAGGAGTAAATCGCATTATTGGATTAGTAAAAAATCCTATTAAAAATTATTCTGTTACAAATTCATGCGTGTAAAAGGTAACCTCATATAAAACCTTTTATTTATTAGTATGATTTATATTTGTTTTATACTTTAATTGTAGTAAATTTTGACTCTCTTGAAATTTTTCGTTGACATTCTGAAATACAAAAAAGAAAACCTCATGTACCACTATTTTCATACCTCAGAATATTTATTATTATTCTTTTATCTACCTCTGTGGGGTAGGCTGCTATTATTCGTATATTTCTAATTCTTCCGTACATACATTTTTTGTGCTTTTTGTTGTGTCAGTAATTTTTTATATCCGTATATTAAAAAATTTTGTTTTGTTATATATATATATATATATATATATATATATATATATATATATATATAAAGATTTCACATGAACACGTGAAATAACAATCAATGACCAAACCACAATAAGAAAATGGGAAAACAAGACTAAGATCTTTCAACCGTAACAAGCGGTCTTCGTCAGAGTCAAAAACCTAACTGATGTCCAATCAAAACCCAATGTCAGTTGGGTTTTTGACTCTGACGAAGACCGCTTGTTACGGTTGAAAGATCTTAGTCTTGTTTTCCCATTTTCTTATTGTGGTTTGATCATATATATATATATATATATATATATATATATATATATATATATATATATATATATATACAAACACTTTTTCTTTTTCTCGGAGTTTGGTCAGGGTAAATATATGGAATCACCTTTTTGCCAACGTTTCGTCTTTATTTCAAGACATCCTCAGGGCTATAAACTAACAAAAAAACAATAAACAATGAACATTTTTTGTTAGTTTATAGCCCTGAGGATGTCTTGAAATAAAGACGAAACGTTGGCAAAAAGGTGATTCCATATATTTACCCTGACCAAACTCCGAGAAAAAGAAAAAAGTGTTTGTGAATATTTTGTGGTCAAGAAAACAGTACCGTATTATATATATATATATATATATTCGCGCTTCGTTCTTCGACGTGGGGAGATCTCTCTCATTTCTTCCTCTCTTCTAGTCTACTCCTGATGACGAACAACAGTTCGAAATATTGAATTCTGTAAGTGTTCATTTTATTCTTTTTTCTGTGTCGTGCTTTGTGTAATTTAAAGTTATATATATATAAATATTCTTTGTTGCACAGGTTTCAGAAGAAAGGAGTTTCGTGGTAAACTAGCGATAGCAATCACAGCTAACTTTATTAACCGGCGAAGTGAAGCGGAGGCGAGGGTGGAAGAGATAAGTGGAGTGGCGTTTATATTCAACCAGAGGTTCTTCAAGGACTTGTACGACACCACTGGCATTGACCTGGAGAACATAGTCTACTACAAGGATGAAACGCACTACTTTGTCATGACCGCCAAGAAACACAGTCTTATCGACAAAGGAGTCATTCTTAATGTTCGTATCGCTCAGCTTTCAAACATGAAAACCTCTCAAATCTGTCAACCTTTGAAAATATCACACTCCAACTGTTTATATTTTATTCTGTTTATTTATTGTTCTTATACGTATTTATACGTTTGTTATGTGTTCTTTTCTTATTAGGCTGTGTTTAACAGTAATTAAATTCCCTGTTTATTTTCTTCTTGTAATGTATATATTTGTGTATAGTGAGTATAGTTGTGTTTATTGTGAGAGTTAGATTGGAAGTGGAAGAAACTGACCGCATCCCGATTTATCCTTTTTATGTCACATTATATATATATAAATGAAAAAAGACAACAAATAGAAGAAGCGAGAAAACTTACTGGGTCGATATTTCGAACTGAAGTTCGTCGTCAGGGAGAAGAAGGGAAGAGGAAGAGGCACGTGCGTCCACTCGTACAAGCAGAGGGCGACTGGATATATATATATATATAACAATTAAAATAAGCAGTGACACAAACTGAATCACAACAAAGACTCACTTTTCAGTTTATGTGTCACTGCTTATTTTAATTGTTATCTATCCTGCCAGACCGTTTTTCGTTTATCATGGTATATATATATATAATATATGAATGATCAAACCACAATGTGAAATGAAAAAAAAAGATTAAGATCTTTCAACCTCAACAAGCGGTCTTCCTCAGAGTTAAAAAACCAACTGGTTAAGTTTTTGACTCTGACGAAGACTGCTTGTTATGGTTGAAATATCTTAGTCTTTTTTTCCATTACCTATTATGGTTTGATCATTGATTGTTATTTCACGTGTTTATGTCAAATCTTGTTTTATATATATGTATATATATATATATATATGTGTGTGTGTGTGTGTGCTTTTGTTATGATTATTGTTATTGACTATTCGTTTTGCTAAAATAAGTTTCTGATTGGGAAATATATTTCACCCATCGTTGTTATCAAGGATAGTTGTTTCATGTTGCTAGTTTGAATTCTTTTTTGAAATGAAATAATTAACAAACGACTTTCGTTTTTATTGCAGTCATTCCTCTGTATAGATGCAAAGCATCTTTTTTTCATGTTTTGCTTCTCGGTTGGCCTCCTTACCCTCTACCCTTCAGTTTTTTTTACACATTACTTATTGTACAGTTTTTAAATATTAATTGTTATAGAATTATCTAATAAACATAATCGATGGAAGTTTGGACATTGCTTAAAAACTATTCTTCACTATTAAATATTTTGTAAATATAACCTCAAGGTTTCTTTTTTCATTTTACTTTTTATTTTCAGTACGAACTTATTTTATTCTTTATGATTAATGTAAATATTACATTTACTGTTTATTAAATATCTTTTCATTTTTAGTGTAGGGTATGTGCCTTATCCCCCAGTTGCTTTCATTTCATGTTTAGGAAAGTTAATAGTGAAATAGTAATTGGTGGAGAACGGGTTATTCCGAAGGAAAGTATCGTAACAACTATTTTGTTTAATGTCGCTGTTAGAAATCTAGAAGACAGTCACGGCAACTTTCTTAGACGATAGAATTGTCAAAGACTCTTAACAAGCGAAATGAGGCTTTGCAAGATGCGCTTACGATATTTCTTCATTGATGTAGGAAATGGCATTTTAAAATAACTTCAAAAGAAAAAAGTCAAAAAAACCTCTTTTTTGGTAAACATAATTGGCATACACTTTGTGCCGTGCTTTGAAATAAATAACTTTGAATTAAGTGTGCAATTTTTCTTCGAAACTCTTGGGTGTAATGTTGGACAAAAAAAAATTGATGGAAAGGCTAGGTGGGTGCAGTACATATGTAGTAAAGTAAATGGGTGCTCCAGAATATCAAATATGCTAAAAACAGTAGCATGAAGGACGTGGGTCTGTGACATGATTACGTTGAGAACCATTTACCTGGTTATATAAAGTCTAAAATGCCTTATTTTTGTGGCATATGAAGTGAAATCATAATAACTCATATCTGGAACTAAAAAATACCGACTGGGCAGCACAGGATTCATTTGACTTCTTTCCTAAGACAACACTAATGGATGCAATGCAAATTGAGCTGAATGTGCAACCTGCGATTGTGGATTAACTATTAGATATGGGAAAAAGAGCTAAAAAATGATATTTTGTTAATAATCATACTCAAGCTATTCATTGGTACTCAAAAAAGTAGAGCTATCTTTAACTGTAGAACAAATATGTTACATGCTAAAACAATTCAGTTGTTGTTTGATAGTTAAAACATACTGTTAGAAGAGGGACTTGTTTTTAGCAGTTGTTTATATTTTAACTTAAAAAATAATTTAATTTAGTCTTTTAATTTAATTTTCAAAAATATTACTTATTTTATCACTTGTTAATTTGTTACTTCTTTCGTAATCACTAACTGAATTTGCTGGCGTAGAAAGTAGAAAATAAACTATAGTGTTGTATGAGAAGATTGAACATACCAATCTAGCCATGCTAAAGGAGAACACGATGTTTATTTTCTCTAGGTGTGATACACTGTTGGCATACAAAGAAATATTTCAAAGATTATAAACAGTGTCAAATTAGAATGTACGAGTTAATATAACTATTGAAAATTTAAACTTTCATTTTACCTGTCTCAGACCTTGTCTTACTTTAATTTGTTTTTGAAAAATATTTTAAAGATTCTGCTGCACATTGTTTATGGATATTAATACATGGAGGCAAACAAATGTATAGATATTAATTTAATTAAACAAAAAATGTTGAAATTACAAATTTACACAAATACTGTAATTGTAAAGATATTTACTATACAGGATTATGCTGACACGAGCAAGCTGTTGAGTGCAGACAACGTGGACCGAACAGCGTTGATGGAGTATGCCAGACAGGCGGCAGACTTTTCGACCAAATACCATCTACCCTGCCTGGAGTTCGCGGTCAACCATTATGGCCAACCTGATGTAGCTATGTTCGACTTCACAAGCATGTACGCTGCTGAAAACGCTTGTAGAGTTGAAGAAGTGTACGGACACAGACTGCTAATTACCTTGGTTGGGGACAGTCTTCTCGAGCCGTTTTGGCCCACAGGCTCCGGGTGCGCCAGAGGCTTTCTTAGTTGTCTCGATGCATGCTGGGCCATTAGGTCCTGGTCGCTTGGAGCTCATCCTCTTCAGGTCGTTGCTGAAAGGGAGTCCATCTATCGCCTTCTGGCTCAGACCACTCCAGAAAACCTCCACAGGGACCTTCAACTTTATACCCTCGACCCTCACACAAGGTAATTTTAATATATAGTTAGTATCTAGCTTCTGCTTTATTGTTGAGTTTAATAGTTCGATCTTACTTCTTCATTTTATTTTAAACTTTAATTTAAGTTTTCTCGCGAAGCATGACCAACTCTCCCACAGTTACATTCATGCCGCTACAACCATGCATTTATGGTGCGATATTGATTGAAGGTTATTGTTGATAAAAATTATTGGATTTAATTTCTTCAAATTATAAGTAACTAATGGAAGTGAAACTGGTACACTTCTAAGAAATTATTTGCTCCAAATTAATGCCTCACTTCTGACATCTTTTACACATCGTTTGTTATCTAATAGATATTTTCAATGTTTTCTTGATCCAAACTGTTCTTTAAAATATTTTTGAATTTAGACAAAATGTTTTCATATGGAGAGTTTTTTTTAAATATACGTTTTTTGAAGATATAGTTGTTCCTCAAGTTGAATTAAGTGGTATAAGGCTCTAATATAAAACAAATTAGCAGAAATTAGAGCCTCATTAACTAAGAGACAGGAATCAGGAATAGTTCGGCGTTCTGCTAGTACCAGAAATTCTGTGTCCAATTTTATAAATGTCTCTAGCCTTTCCAGTAAAACTTGAGTCTTGTAAAAGTCAGGTTTACAAAATAACTGGGTGGCTATGTCGAAAATACAAGATGTTGATTTCTTGATGGTGATTGTTAGTGGTGATGACTCTGAATAAGGAACCTGCTAAATTTTGTAGAGCGAAATATATTTCTTAAAGTTTTTTTGTGGAATGGATACAACGGAAGACATACGATGCGTGATTTAGTGTCACAGAACACTAACTTTTGTTGTAGTGTTGTTTGATTATCTTTTTATTAATTTTTTTTTAAACCTCATTTCTAAAATAATCTTAATTCCTAAAAATTATTGTTATATATGTTCATAAATGAATAAATTGTGAATGTGTGGCGAACTCCGTAATATTATTCAAATTCGAAGAAGGAATATGACCTCACAAACAATATTGTTACAGTTCTTCCTTGAGAACGAGAGTATTAATTTCCTATGTTTGTTTGCATTTAGGTATCCCAACCTGAATATCAATGGAGTTTTGCCTGTACAAGTTAAAGGTCTATACAGTACAGATGATCCTGTTTCCTTAGAGAACTTCCTTAAAGCACCCATCATAGTCCACGTCGATACACCTAAGCGAAAGAAAAGAAGAGGTTGGTCCTTATCGATGTGTATATGACATTTTTTAAAATTAATTAGTTTTCTTGTGCAATTCCAATTGCCGATGATTTAAAATGATCTATTATTTTATAGTAGATATTAAGTTGTAATTTTCTTATATGCGTTCTGCAGTACCATAGTTATTTGTTGTAGAGTTTAAAAGTGTAAAAACATGTTCTCTTTCCATAAATTTTTAAAACTTAAGTGATATATTATCCACCTAAATGAGTATGAGCATTTGGTTGTTCTGCCTTTATTTGCAGTTCTCTCAACTATATTACGTCCAATAGTTGGAGTGATTCTCGATATTTAGAAGGGTATGTAAATACAATGTAATAAAATTAATTGACTCATCAGGGATGAACACCAAATCAAATTTAGATATAGTTTTATATTGTATAGCAAATAATGATTCTTGTGGTTATAAAATAAACCATTATCTCTTCGAACTGTTACCATTATTATTACTATCGTTGTCTTGATAATTATAACGATGAGAGTTGCAAACAGGACTAAACTTTGGTCCATATCGGTTTTATAAAATTTGTTTTTGTATTAATGTCCTAAACTGCAACAAATTTAGTTTCATTCCTCACTGTATTAATTAAAATAAGAATCAATTGAGGATTAATAATTTTTTCCTTCATATAATATACTTTCAAGTAGTAATAAAATCTTTATCTAATTCTAGTCACAAAAAATTGTAAGTTCATTCGAAAACTTACAGAACTGTCTATTAAACTCGATTTCCTATGTCTATTACACAAGAAAATACTTTTATTGCTCCTTGTTACTGATTTCTATCTCTTTGCTTAAGCACTTAATTTAGAGGTTGCTAACCTTAATCATTGACATCTTTATGATTAACCTTAGTCGTTAGAAGTTATTGGTCCTACAAATGATTACAAATTACAAATGCAAAAATTATTTTTAAGATTCTAACTTTTGGAATCTGTCTAGCAAGTTCTTGTTGTCATCCATCTTCAGGTACATGACACTTGAGTTAATGCTGAAGATGGGCAAGTCCCTAAGTTTCTAAGTTAAGGCAAATGTTTATATTTGAAATTCATAAATACTTATAGTGATATGGTCAATTCATTTATAAATGTTGTTTGTAAATGATTTAACACCTTTATGTTTATTTTGATTTTTTTTTTATTTCACAGCATCAGTAAAGTCCTGGCGAGGTATGATTTAATTTCTAGTCAAAGTTTTTTTTTGTGAAATCAAAAGCCAGATTTGAGACCATTTCTGGCATTTTCCTGTTTTGTGTTTGAAGTATACCCTTATAATCTCAGAATACACTAATAATTCTTCATGTACATAGTTTGTTCTTTATTTCTATACGTTTTTTTTTCAAACTTTTGTAACGTTTCATGAGACTTAGGTATATCTTAGTTTGACCGTTTTAAATACAGTCGTAAGCATGCCCTTAAATAGAAATATTAATCGAATGAATTTCAAGGAATCCTACAAATAACAGATATATATTAATCTTTTATCTATCTACAATCTAATTACAAACTATCTAATATATGTTATGAAGTAATAAATATAAATAAAAATTATGTACTCATTTACTAAGCGGTTATAATTAATGGAAATAATAATTTAAATGAACAGTCACTGATAAGTGAATGGTTTCTTCTTGATCTGAAACGTCCCAATCAATATCACGATCTTCAAATCCCTTTATACATCAAGATTTTATACATCCCTTTATACCATTGATGACATCCAAAAATTCAACATCATACAATTGTCAAGAATAAATTGATTTTGATTTTACCTAATTCCACAAGTTTTTTGCTGTCAAAATCATATATTATCTTGTAAAGACAATGATAAGTTAATAGATTACAAATTAAGGAGAATTTATGTTTGCGGTTCTTTTATATTGTCACGCTATTCGATAATATGATTACATTTCGTTGGGCAGTATGTTAGAAACAAGTTATCTTATAGTCAAATTAAAAAATAAGTATATGATATAATCAGTTTATTACTTTTAATGAATGAATATAATGGTCTTTATATGATTCCTGCTACTAAAAAATAAAATACTAGATAATTCTTCACCAGTTTTTTAATATTACTCGTCATATAGATATCACAGTATACTTTATTTCGTTACTTAAATTGACATACTCGTACTATAGATCAATGGCTTTTGAACAACAGAATTATGTTAATATAAAATGACACTTATCTAGCGCAGATGTTCATTCATTTAAATTTTAAACAGTTACTAGTGTTCGTTGTTAATTAGACTATAAGTAAGTTTTTCTTTTTTTTAAACATAATTTCATTTTAAATATGTATAAATATATTAAACTTTAATGATACCTTTCCATGTAAATTAATAATTTACAATATTTCAAACACATCTCATGATTACTTCACTGGTAAAGTGAAGTGGCAAATAAACGGTGTTAACTTGTGAATTAGTTACATCAAGATCTGAGAGAATTTCGTGGATTAATTTTTCTACTAACACCTTGGTGCTTGTTGTATTATTTCGTATGCAAGGAAGGTTTGTGAAAATGATTTGCATTGGCATGCCCACAAACAATGTAAAACTGTTGACAGAGTCTGGTTGCATTCAGAATGTAGGTGTTTTTTTTTCAGTAATTATTCTATCCAACGTAACATTACGTATTTGGTTCAAGCAAATTAGTTAGTTATAGTGTGTTTACCGAAATTAATATCTTGTATATATTTCTACTTCTCAAACAAACAGAGTTTTGAATATTGCATTTCTTTTGCAATAGTTTATATTTTTTTAATTTTTGTTTATTTATTTTATGGATATGGAAATCATATTATTGTGTCTGAAGTATACGATGGTAAGTTAAAAAGATCCAGGAAAATTGTTGAATGATGTATTTACGCTGGAATGAAACAACCCTATTATCTGGTAAATAATTCTCTGTGATGTATTGATCCATAATATGGACTAATTACCTCAGTCATCCTCTTGTCACCGTGGTGTTAATGTCTGCTTCAGAAAAGTAACTTATTGAGCCCATGAAAATTCAAAATTTTGAGATCAGAGCTAACATGAAGTTCCTGACCAAGCTGGATTGGAAATCAAGAATCATTATTGAAGCTTTGCACCAAACTCATGGATATGTTTCTCCATCTAAATCAGTTGTTTATGATTGGATAAAACTACTTAAGGATGGTTGGGAGGACTTCAAAGACAACCCAAGAAATGGACTACCATTGAATTGATAGCTAATGAGACTGGGATCTCCCATTGTTCAGCATTTTCAACTCTAAATGAAAATCTTGGTTTGAGTAAACTTTCAGCACGTTGGGTCCCAAAAGCGTTACATGAAGACCAACTGCATCAAAGAGCTGTATTCTCTTCAACAGTTTTAACAAAAGATTGAGCCAAATAAATGTGAGTTTTTTATCGGATTGTTACTGGAGATGAAACTTGGATCTATCTGTATGACCCAGAAAATAAAAATTCAATCCAAGCAATGGTTACCAAGAGGTTCAGCTGCGCCAGAGAAGTTCAAACTGGCGAAATCTACCCAGAAGGTTAAGGCAACAGTATTTTGGGAGTCCCAGTAATTTCTCCTTGAAAAGCATATAGAGTTAGATGGTAGTTATGCAGAAAAATGATGTGGGAATTTCTTTAAATAAAGAGTATATTTACTTTTTTCTGAAACTTTTTGACTTACCCTCACACATATTTCATACTTAATAAAATAGTTCCTTTAGATATACTGCAATCCTTTATTATAAGTTGCATCAATTCGTAATTGTCTATAGGCATAAATATATGATCACAGTTTCTAACAGATTATGTTTTTAAAGTAAAATAAAAAGAAGAATTTAAAATTAAATCAATAGTTGTTTTTTCTTTCTTTCAATTAGTGTTCGTCATTATCTGTTTTATTTTATCAAAACAGCTTTCTGATTAAATTCGAGTGTGTACTTCAATATAAACCCGCGTATCAATATAAACAAAAGTTGTTAATGAAATGACTAATTTTTGTGATTTGATAATATTGGATAATGAAATGTACTTTGATAATGTTAATGTACATTGAAGTGATATGATTGATGTCATTTTCACTACAGGTTTTCAGAATTATATACTTTACGGTCGGTTAACTTTTATATATAATAGAGGTGTGGAGAAATCTTTTTGTACCACAATCTGTTGAGTTTAATAAATGTTTTTTTTTGTGAACGATTTTCTTTACAGATAATTTTCCACCATCATATTTTTTAATATTATTGTTCTAAAAGTTTGTGATGTTTTTCAAAAGATATTTTGTGAAAAAAAATACCTTTTTTCAACTAAATATTTACCACTTTAACCATATTCTAGATATTCTTTTAACTTCTAGATTTTATCTTTCTGAAATGTCTGTGACTGATTGGAAAAGAAACTGAGGAAACCAGTTTTGCTAATATTTGAATAAGAAAATCTGAAGGTAGAAGGTCTGGTGGATATGTACGGTCCACTTCATGGCATAAAATAGTATATTGTCATTGTATTAATACAAGAGGTTGAAGAATTTTTAAGGGATTTTTTTAACTCGTAATAAACGCACTCGTGACACATATATCGTCAGTTTTGTTTGAATTCCGGTTGTTGATTTGTACTACAGTTTATCAGTGTCTTGGTTTGGATTTCATTGTTGGTGTCTTCCTCTTCATTCTTTGTCAAGTGATAACAATCCTTTGTCATGTTATCGTCACTAGTTCTAAATTTTACGAACCACTTCCGTACAGTTCTGTCAAATAGCTAGCTTCTATTTTAACACTACTACAACTGTTTTTGCTGTTTGGGAGGACTTTCATACTTTGTGGCAATAGAAAAGTATATATGATCAGAAATGCCTATTATATCTAAATTTTTATTGTGTGAAAATAAAGTGAAGTTTTATTTTTTTTTATTTAACAGTTTAATTTGTACTACCATGAAAACGGAAACTCTTTATGTTTCGACTATTTGACTACCTAGAAAGGCCGGAAATTTCTAGGCAACCGGATTGAGTAATTGATATATTGAACAATTTTTTTACTTAATACCTTATCATAATTAATTATTTACGTTATTTCATTATTTTTGCAAAGTTTTTAACAAATTCCAGCTGGTTTATTAAATTATTGGTAGTTAGTTTTATTAAAATAATCTATTGTTCTATATTCTGCATAAATGCATAAGTTTATCATTCATCCTTTACAAAACCAAATTCATGAGTTTTGTTTGATTGTAGACATGCAGGTTCACCCGGAGACATTACTAAGATGGCTTCAAAAGCAGGTGCTTCTGTACGATGACATCTCCATAGACGATATGAGTTCTTCGTTCAAAGACGGAATGGCCCTCTGTGCAATAGTTCATCGCTACCGACCTCATCTCATAGACTACACCTCTCTCGACCGATCCAATGCCGTGCACAACAATCAACTTGCCTTTGATATTCTTGAAAAGGAATTCTTTATTCCCCCAGTTAGTATATTTATTGTAAATTTTATTCATATATAGTTGATAACGTCTTAAAAATATATTGAACCTCATTGTAATCTTGATTATTTTTAATTAGGTATTTAAATATTTAGCTATTTACTTGTCGCAGTTTTCTTTCAGTCATCACAAATTTACGACATTCCTTCATTTTACATATATCCATTATTTGTGTGTTTAAAAAAAAAAAGTTAATTTACTTCATCCGTTCCATATTTATTTGACAACCACATCCACTTCTATTCGACAACAGTTTTTTTGAAATGCTCTATAGTGTACTTCAAATTTTTGTATTTACATAGTATAACCAAAATTCATTTTTAAATTTTTTTTCTCGCATGTCCTTAATGCTATATATAATTGCCTTGACCTCTCATTTGTATGGAACGTATGTTACTTTTGTTCTCTGTAGAAGGGTATTTTGTAACTATATGCTTACTGCAGGTTGTGCTGATTCTGATTGATTGAAGACACCATGTTTAATATCATAAGCCTGTTTTGGCATTCTTCGCGCGCTTAGCTTATACTTAATACTAATATCGCAGGTAATAACAACAAAACAGACTGATGCCTTTTTTACGTGAAATCTGTTTCGCCGCATCTTGGGAGCCACAAGTCCTAGCCGAGGATAGAGGCAAATAAAACCTCCGAGATACGCCCGAGGTGGACCACGCGGAGGCGAGTTTCCACGACCCTACATCACATAAATTAAAACTTATGTCCTTCAGAAACAAAACATACAAAGTAACCTAATAACACTTCAAACCAAAAGTAAAGTAACTCTTAAAAAGTAAAACAAAACAGAAATAAAGTCCATTCTCCGATATGGAGGTCAGGTGAGGTGCAATCCTGCTGTCTTCCTGGTTTTTCCTATATCATATACAAACTTCAGAAATTCAGCCCTGCATATGGTCAATGCGGACCTATAAGGTATCATATGCCAGAAAGTTCTTGAGCTAAGGATTCTTTTTGACTATTGACTTATTTTCAGGTAATGACTGGTAAGGAAATGGCTGAATGTGAAGTTCCAGACAAGCTGGCTCTACTTTCTTACTTGTCTCAAGTGTACGATGCCTTTAGAGGGGAAATTCCATTCATCAAACACCAAAAACACGTAAGCAGAGATACTGTATTTATATACTAATGCTAACTTATCGTAAAGATGATTAAACAGTTCATTTTCAAGTTTATCTTGAATATGCCATTTCTTTTTATATTTAGAGAATTCAGTGCAATGAAGAATGTTATTGAGTCAGTATTTAATGCAGCGATAGTATTGTATAATATAATGACATATTAGCTGTTTTAAGCGGCTTTGTTCAAATCGTTTAGTTTTCGAACGTGCAATTATAAATCAAACTATTTCTTTTAATAAATTCAAACATTTATATTAAATATATTAGAGGAATCAATTCCCTTAAATATCTGATTTGGCACATTGGTTTTAATTTTGTGAACAGGAAGACATGGAGGAAGAGAAAGAAGAAATGGCTAAGTTGCATCAAATTAGAATAAAGCGCATGTCACAGATGACCCCCAGTCAGAAGGCTTCGCTACTGGGGAGACTGGCTGCGAAGCAGGTTGCGGCGAAGCACCTACCGAGGAAGCGGAGGAGCAATGCTGCTGTTAGTACTTCCTCTTTGTTTGCCTTTGACTAGAAATAATATTTATTGAACTACATTATATCAAATACCATCTTTATTATGTATAATGTTTAGAAATTTGAGGTTTATTTTATATCTTATTGTGATAATATGATATCCTAATTTATTGGAAAATTTAACATCCGTCATTTACATATCATGAATATCATGAAATCCGAAAAACAATATTTTAATGGGCATTACCATAAGAATAGGAGTGTACCCAGACACCAGTGGACATGTACTTCCGTTATGCACAAATGAAAATTGACTTAGCAGATAGGGAGTGTGCAGCCGTTTACTTCGTTTGAATTTCTTTTGTCTTATTATTATTGATATAAATAAAAAACTTTGTGTGATCAATATGACCTTAATTCAAGGAATGGTTGGGGAGGGAGGAAATAGTATTTTAGTTTCAAAAAGATACTGACATGCTACTGGGTAAAATGTACTTACTCTTTTTTGTCTTAATCCAAAACAGGGAATAAACCATTTCATTCTAAAAAATCAAATCATTTGCGTTAGAAGTTAATTTATTTAATTTTTTAAATAACTCAAGTTCAACTAATTGCATATTTAGTTTTTTAATGTTGTTTTGTTTATTAATTTTCCTTAAACATATTAAGTTTCATTGAATCATTAATATAGGTTACTAGTATGCACTATATTAATAGTTTTAGATGAATTATTTCATGAGTCTTAAAAAATACTTATAAATTTAGAATTTATTTTTGGGTCGATAACCAGATTTTGATTACGTTTTAATTGGCTAGATTTTAAAACATAATAGAACAGACACTAAGTCCTTCTAGTTTCATTTGTTATGGAATCATGGTTACTTCTATCATTCGATGATTACTTTTGCACACGATGAATGAAGATTTCATTTTATTTGAATGCTACTTTGAGCATGATGTATCAGGAAATATTTGAAGCTCGCAGACTGCGAAATGAGGAGTTTGAAAAAGCAAGGCAGGAGAAGATAATGAGACGCATGTTCCTGCAACAGATGTATATTAATAAAAGCACCCAGATGTTGCACACAAACGACAAGTCATCCAATCTGGAGGATGACTACTCCCTTTTCGTTTACCGGCAAAATGCAATGGATTTCAAGGACAGAGTCAAACTTCTTGAGCAAAAGCTCTTCTATCCTGTAAGAAACCTGATTGATTTTGAGTGGATTAATGTGTTCTCAAGCGTGCCTTTCCTCTCTTTAATGTCGTTATCAATCACGTTTGAATAAAATGTTAGGCTTTGCTTTATTGGCTTAATATAGGTGCTTAACTGCAATGTATCTGTGATAACATGAACCATATGTGACTAATTCAAACTCTAACCTCATGCTGTATCATTATATCGATTAACTTCCTGTGAATGGAATTATGTATAACTGTATATACAAAACAGTTTTTTATGCAATTTTAAGGTATATTGTAAGTAAAACTATTTTCCTGTTAAAATGATTATCTAGCAAAAAATGTGACTGAATTTGGAAGGTTGTATGTATATATTAAGTAAAAGAAATTAGTAATTTCAATAATGACATTATGGATTCAGTTAAGAAATAAACGAAAGTGAATATTAAATAAATAAATTTTAAAATTTCAGTTCATACAAAAGTATAGTGCAAATAATCTTCTGGTGGACCATTAGATATTCTTTAAGATTTTGGAATATTTATACTAAACTATTGAAGATTGTATGTTCAAAATTAAGGAGTGGTTGTGGCGCTCTAGATTTAATGAAAATCTTCTCTATGGCCACTGGAGGTGGATGAGGTATATAAATAATTTTATTAATGAACTGAAGTCCATCTTTAACAAACTAAATAGGGTAACAATCTAAAATATAATGGGTACTTATTGTAACTACTTGTTTTTCTTCCTATTCTTCAAATTCTTCAAGCTTTGTATTAAATATTAAACGCTAATTTTTAAGCCTAAAAATTAGTATTTTTCAATTTTAACGCTTATCAACTAGAACAGAACAAAAGAGAAACAATAATTGAGGAGTACAAAAAAGAATAGATTAAGAGTTTGGTGGGAGTTGACCCACCTTTAAATTTAGTTGTTTTGTGAGAATTTGAAAGAAATTCCACCTTGGCTCCTCATTTAAAACTTTATGACAAATATTTTCTCTGAATGATTAATTGTTGTAATATTCTCTTTCTGAAGAATTAACTCTGTTAATTAATAATTGTTCACTGAAGGAATGAAATTCAAATTTTAAGTACATAGTGTTTTCACTAAAAGAAGCCTTGAAAATGCTTGTATGTTTATGACCGAAATCCTCAAGAACCCCTTCGGTGAATTTTAAATTTTAAATATCCGCGGATATTTTGGGAATACACGAATAGAAATCCTAGTCTACAAGTATATTAATGTTTTTGAGACTTAATTGAGAAGTAGAGGTATAATTCTAAAAAAAAAACTCATTTTCAATTCAGTACTGTTAATAATATTAAACAATAATTTATTTTGTTTACAAATCCTATTTTATTTGAATCGATATCTACTACCTTAAAGTTATTGAATTGGTGAACAAGATCTCATTTAAATTAATTACTTTTTGATTTGTGTTGTGATAGAGAACTGGAATTTTACTTATTAAAATAAGAATCATTATTTGATACCTACCATTGGTATTTGAAATTTCGATTTTTTTTTATTTTAGATGATAATATAATTATCATAATTCTCATAGAAAGATTGAACTCCTGGTTTAAAATTACTAAACATACTATTGAAGTATCTTGTTTAAGCATTTGATATTATAATGTTATTTATTTGTAAATAGTTTTTATATTTTTATATTTACAATTATTGTAAATTATTCAGCATTTTTTTATATTGAATAATATTAGTTTATTAAATTGCATTTAGTATCTATATATATTCTAATAGTCATATGGATTATTATTCCTGTTTTAATAGTTATTTATTAAATTATTGTATATATTGCATGACAGACTAACAAACAGTTTTACTTATTGTTGAATTATGTGAATTTAATAGAAACAACTAATTTGAAGATTTAATTGCCAGCTAAATTGTATTTTTGTTGCTAGATTTGACTAGAAGAATGTTAATAATATTATATTAATTATGCTGTATATTATATAATATTTTTTCAATGTAATGATAATATGATTAATGTATGTTTAATGTGCAAACCGTTCAATTCTTTATACTATTAGATTAGAACACGGAGATTGTGTGTTTTTTGGCACAACTATGTCCTCAGAGACTATAATTTATTTGATCATTCTGTGGTCATTTTTGAATTATATTGTCAGGATTGTAAATAAAAATTAATTGATTAGAATAGTTAGTCATGATATGTACTTGTGATATTTTCATCCTCTCTAAACCACTTTCGGAATAAGAATGTGTACAAGCTATGCTAGTTAATTGTTCGAATAATATCTCTCTGATACTAATTACCTTAAAAATGTTAGTGTCCTCGTAAAAAGTTTGAAAAATAGTATCTATTATATGATCTTATTATAAAATATTATTATAAATCTATTACAAAGTCTTATTTAGCTTTGTATTTAAGTTAAATAAGACTCATTATTTATTCCATGTAAAGAATGACTCTTAATTTCCTTAATTTACCACTAAAATTAGCTTTATATGTCAGCTATCTATGTGGTTTGTTTCTTCCGTCTACAAACGTTAATTTTAAATATAACTTGTAGTCTGAAGCGAGTCACAATGGATGCAATGGTCACTGGAGGTGGATGAAGTATATAACTAATTTTATTAATGAACAGAAGTCCATCTTTAATAAACTAAATAGTGTAACTTGAACTAAAATAAATTGATTACTTACTGTAAGTACTTGTTTTTCTTTCTATTCTTCAAGTTCTTGAATATCAGTGTGATTGAAATTAATTGATTTAGAATTTATAAAGGACGGTTATTATTGCTATTAAAAGCACGCATTAATTAATTCTTATGATCTCCTTCACAGGATCGAGATAGCAGAAGTGGTGACGGAGCGAAGAGAGGAGGAAAAGTAGAGGACTTTTCGAGCAGAGTCAAAGATTTGGAAGCAAAGTTGCGAGGTGCCCTTCAGGACAAGAAGCCGAAAGATCTTCTTCGAGCCATAGGTGATTAATTATTAAACTTCATTTTAAGCATTTTTTAGGCTTATATGGAGGAATTTATTTTATATAATCTTTTTTTTTGATGTATGAAAAAATACCAAAAATAAATTTCGTTTGTTACAGTGGGAGATAGCTGATTTAAGATCCCCCACTGTAGATTTTATCCTTTTACAGTGTCAGTCTTCACTCCAGATACAGTTAAAATCGAATTCAAAAGTTTATGCACAATTAGAAATTTGGCTAAATGTGTTCGAATTATTTAATACTTGACCAAACCTCGGAAATAGAAGTACAAATAATACTGCAAAATATATCTCGTTTTACATATATAGTAGATACGTAGCGTTTGATTGGTATGTATATATACAACAAAAAGCAGAGGTACTCGCGGGATGGTCAAAATACAAACACACTTCTCCTCGGCCAAAGTTTCGCTGTATTAGTATAATACCTCCAGAGCTGCACAAAAAATCAAGACATAGGTCAACAGATAGTCTTAAAATGAACAAGAAATAATATAATAAAAATAATAAAAACTATATTCACAGTTCTTTGAAAATGAGGTGAACTTTTTCTTTAACTACTATTAATGGTGATTTACTTGATTATAGAGCACCTGTGTTTATTTTGACACTTATTTTTTTATATCTGCATATAATATGTGTATAGTATATATGGGTATAGTACATATAGTATGTGAGTGAGTGAATGATTTTCTTTATTGAGAACGTGTTATAACGATTTTTCTTGTATCATTAATATCAAAGTATAAGTAACTTATTTATTATTTACAACTTTCTTTTTGTGTTGATAAGGCAAAATTGAAAAGTCAGACTGGAATGTTAAAGAACTGGAAAAGAAAATCGAAGAGAACAGAATGAGTAGAGGAGTCTCAAGAAGAATTGAGAAAGTACCAAAATGGAGTAAACAACAATTCGAAGACAAGGTTTTATAAGTTTCTTGTTTAAATAATGTTTAATATTTCAGCAAATCTTTTTTACAATGAGTAGACATTTTTTTCTGTTGTTTTCCTTCACAAAGAAACGAAAGTTAAAAAGAAAAATGCATTTAAATATTATGTAGAATTTAAACTGGAACTGTTATGAACGCCATCAGTAAGATAAGATGCATGTCATTCTATCCACTAACTATTTGAGTCATCGTTTATCAAATAAAAATTTAATAATATGAACTTTATTGATTCTTAGTATTTAACAGTAATAAATTCAAGTTATTTATTTGTTCAATGTGCAAAGTGAGTAGAAGTTGAATTAAATTCTCTCGTGAGTGATGTTGACAAACAGCAGTTTAGGAATATTGTTCAAGGACAGCTAATAATCAGATTGTGGAAACACATTTTCTCTGGTTTATAGAAAAATATTAAAATCAGGTGATAGTGGTGTTCAATATGTTCAGAACTGAGTTCAATAATCGAATTTTTTCGCTTTTATGGTGTGCATTTTCATGTTTGCATATGGTTAGGTCTTGGTTTTTGCAAATAATTATTTTGTTTTTACAGTTTTCAGTAATGGAGAAAAAGTTACTTGGTCAGGAAGATGACAACAAGTTTGCTGAAATCGACAGTAAGTTGGCAGCGCTGGATCGGCGAATCAAGGATGGTGGTCTGGAGGCAGGGCCTCGGGGAAGCAACAAGGTATCTGCTATGGCTGCTCAATTAGTAACGTCACTCCATCCACAGGCCGAACCGCGGCCTCAGCCGCCTCCTCGCGCCGCCCCCAACGGTCTCACTGCTGTTGGAGGTGGGGGCAGTGAAACTTGCCACTTTTGTCTCAAACGAGTTTATCTCATGGAAAGACTGAGTGCTGAAGGAAAGTTCTTCCATAGAGGGTGCTTTAAATGCCAGCATTGCTTCACTACACTGCGACTAGGTTTGTCTTTCCTTATGTCTATGCTCTGAATTTTGAAATGTTATGGTGTTTGTCGTTTGTTAATCTTACGTTTACCAGACATTGGAATCGCTAAATAACAGAATAATTTTCCCAAAATATTTGTAACACATATTTATTTTACAACGTTTGTCCAATATTCAAGGGTGACAAATGAAGTTGCTCTCGTTCTGTGAAACGATGTTGTTCTATTACAAGGCCAATCGGAGTTACAAATTTTTTGTTAATTTACTGCAAATAAATATATAAAATTAATTAACAAAAACACTCTTCAGAAAATGTTAAGAAGCTAAAAATCCTTATAAAATATAAGCTATCACAGATTTATTCAAAAAATTTTGTTCATTTAATTCTATAATATTTCTATATTTATCTACCAATGTTTCCATTTTCGTTATACGTTTGTTATCAAAAGTTCTACAAAATGTTGTCTGCCGAAGACATAGAAGTCTACCGCCTTTGAAGATAACCAGACTTCAATTGCTTCTTTCACCTCGTCATATGTGGTGAATGCCTGCCGCCGTGAAATTCCTTTAGGTAGCGGAACTAGTGAAAATCGCTTGGAGCCACGTGAAATGTGGTTAGTCAGCCTATTACTATCCAAAAAACTGATATGATTTTTGGTTTGGTGTTGTCATACAGCAACTAAAATCTAGATGTCAGAATGCCACGTCAGTTATTCTGTATTGCACGTCGAAGTTTAGTTAGGTAGTACCTTTATTGTTGATCCTTGCAGCATAAACTAGACTAACTAGACAGCATGTCTATTCTAAAAGAAGGTGCCATACCCATGTGTGCTGGGATCAGGTTTTTCAGGCCGTGACTTAGACTGGTGATGTCCTGAGACGCCCTCACATTGACTAACGTTTAGACTCCAGACTCATATAAGAAACTCACTTCTCATTCCTTGAGACCTTGTTCCCAAAAGGTGATTACCTTCATTATGATTTAGTTCAACAAATCAAGAGCACAAGCCATTCATTTCATCTGCTATCTTCCTTTGTAAGTAGACTGGGAACCCAATGAGATAACAATATGTGAAAGTACATATTTTCAGAGGAAGTTTTGTGTAACATTGTTTTAACCGCATGCGAAAATCCAATGTTAAAGTGGAAATAGTGAATCACAGGTCTTGACGAATCCTTTTGTGCATGTCATTGACCATATCTTCTATGATCACTGATGGCCGTCCTGGTTGCAGTTTTTAAGGAACTTTTCTCGTCCATCCTTATGTCATTCATATGTCGATGAATTTCCAGGCTAATCAGTTGTCTCAAACTTTTTAAACTGTCACTGCAACCGTACACAAATGCGAATGGTGTCTTAATAAGCAAGAATGTCGGGAGTTGGTGCTTATGGGCATTTCAATGATCACACAACATTCAATCAATCACGGTGATTCAGACTTTAATTAATGTTACTGAAACATTTTTATAACTTACCCTAAAGATGATTGGAGACGAGTGAAAGATGTCAGAAACACCCTATAAACTTTTCAATGGTTCAACCAAAAAAGGATAGAGATGTTTTAGAGTGCTAAGTATGCTTAGAATTATTTTAATTTGATTTAATAAATTTAGGAATTTCATTACCAAATGAACTAACAATTTTTGTTTAAACTCAATCTCAATCTCCACATAACGAAGATTGATGTGGTTCAACAATTTTCTTTGGATTTTCTGAAATAGTTCCTCAAGAAGTTGGCTATTCGAGTACATATTTTTCTACAAGGGCAAACCATTGTCTTTCATATCATGCTTTGGCACTTGGTATTCTATGTAGACAATTATTTCTATATATTGTGAAAATATTGGAAATGGTAATTTTAAATTGTTCAGTTTTTTAATCTAGATGTTCAGTGTTACTTTTATTACTCTGGATTGTATTTATGGTATATTTTATGCCCCTTTTAATTGAAAAATTATTTTAATAAGTAAAACGAATTTTTCTGGTTGAGATGTTATTTTAACTGTATTTTTTAATATCACCACGGCGTTGGATATTAATATGTCTTATTTGAACTGTAATGTATATTTAGAAACATTTTAATCATCCACAAAATAAATACTTATTCCAAGCATTGGTATTCCTCATAAAACCAAAAGAAGGGAATTATTCCAGCAAAGAATGATGACTGGAAAAAATATATTTTCATTTTTTAAATAGGCTCAGTTTTAATTTGCTTGTGTATACCTGTGGTTTAAAATGTACAAATAAATAGTCAAATTTCGTTAATGTTGGTATAACAGTGTTTGTTATTATTACATTAATCGAAGATTTGAAAATCGAAAGTGTCTAAGCACCAAAACTTTTTTTAAGAAGTTGACAATCTTTGTATAAAGCAGTCAGAATGGTTACTTATTTACATAGACCCTTCTGATCATGTTACTGGTGGTACTTGGTAGTAGTACTATAGCATTGTACTAGTAGTAATGTAGTCGTAGTAGATCCTATTGAAATACTAGCTCAAAAAAGAAATGGCGCTTAGACTCTTTTGATTTATAACTATTCAATTCTGCAATGGTATAACATGTAGGAAGTGTACCTGCTTTAGGTTTAGTGTTCATTGTTTTCACAACTTTAACCAAAATGTTTGAAATCAGTAGAGAAAGTGTAAAGTGTATATATAATTTGAGTAACAAAGTAGTTAAAAAAAAACACTTTATATTTAGGTATACTTTATTACCTACAATTTTAACTCATGAAAAGTCATAACTGAATTATGATTAAATTTTGGCTTATCTTAAATAAATATCTATCTTTCAATGAACTATTTTCCATCTGAATGGTTGAAGGATTTACAAAAAACTAGGTTGTATATAGTTAATGACTAAAATTATATGTCTTTAGTATCTTGAAAACATGTAGTTTTGAATACATGCTTAATTATACGATGGAAATTTTTAATACAATAAGTATTTCAAGCTTGATAAGAGTTTAATGTTATTGAATGATATTTTATAGGTCATGATTTTTTATTATAATCGGTAAGCATTCTTATTGTTCCAGGTAACTATGCCTATGATAGAGAAGGTAGATATGGTAATAAATTTTTCTGTGTGCAACACTTTGGTCTTCCCAGTATATCAATGAGAAGGCCAAGTCATAAAGTGGAAACTCCTAAGACTCCAAGGATTACAGTTCCACCTCCCCAAGCTGAAGAAGTAAGTTAATCTCAGGCTATAGGCATCCATTTTCAATCAAATTATGGTAAATTTTCAAATCTACTGATTAATTGTTTTATATTTTTTAGGTGGACAAAGTATTTGAATCAACTCCAGAACGCATTGAGTTTGAGAATTTGGAATCTGAAAGTGTGGAAGTTGGAGAAGACGAATGGACAGATCGGAACTTTGGTGCAACTGATGATACTCATTCATCATCTTCAGCTATGAGGTAAGTTTATTAATTTTACTGCTATTTTATTTATATTATTTTAGACCTATACTTTACGTGACCTAAAATTCAATTCATACTGAGCAGCAAAAGTAAGTGATTTTTACCCATGAAAATTTTAATCTGACTTAGATGATGCTTCTAAATACTAGTGAGATTGGTTATGAATCCATTTACATTTTTATGAATTATATTGTTGAAAATAGATTGTTCTATATGTTCTTTGGCTATAATCTATACTACTTACTTCCGAATTGTCTTATAATCCTTTTAAATTTTACCCTCTTTTACCCTCACTAACTAAAATATTCGTAGATATGTTCTCAAATGACTCACATTCATTTTGTGACTCTGACAAGGACCGTTAGTGGTCGAAAGATCTTAATTCCATTTTAGAAATTACAATAACGTTTATACGTTGATTTGTATTCCATGTGTTTATTATGAAATACTTTATATTCCTATATACCAATGCCTAAACTACAGTTAAGAAATTTGAAAAATTTAGATCTTTCATCAAAACAAGTCTGTCTTCAACGTCTTACTGATACTGAAACAAGTGATGCAGAGCATCTGGTGTGGTATTGAAAAGGGAGAGAGACAAGAGAGGTATTTTAAAGAGGTAAAACAGAGTGTAAACAAAGAACTTCACGAAGAAATATCTGCTTACTGTCAATCCTAGTAAACAAGCAATTGCTCTGGTTAACACCAAGTTTAACTTGAATAAACATTTCTAATTTTTATAGTATTTGATTTATTAAATTAATCAAAGAGGGTTTTATAATATTTCTTAACTACACGATCTTTCATATGTGGTCATTTTAGCTTCTGTCCAATTTGTTTTATGATTCTCATTTTTCATATGAAAGAATAAGGCACTTCTCCGTTAATCTCTAGTAACATGTTGTATTGGTGTTGTTTGACACGTGACTTTAATGATTTACCTGTTTGACCTACGATATATACATTTTAGGAGACCATTTAGACGGAATTTTATAAATATTACAATAGTCCAATTCGCTAGAGAGTTTTTAATTAACAAATTACCTACGTATAAAATATTCAAAATAAGCAGTAATAAAAGTAGGTACAAACATTTTAAGGACTTTGGGTGTACTTAACAAAATAATATAAGGTTGAGTTGTTGATGTTATGTTTTTTCAAAGGCAAGATGAAGAGAACGGTGAGACCTGTGAAAAAAGTAATGATTCCACCGAAAGCAGGTTATTGATGAGTACTTTATTCAAGCGAATACTAACTGGCTCATTAAAGTCTTCAACAAATAATGCTAATTTCATTTTATTCAGTTTTTTTTCATTTTTATTGCTTCTACTGCTTTAATTCATCTACGTTTTTTTATTAATTAAATGTTGTAACTCTTTTTCATGATTTCGTTTTCATTAATTATTTCTAAACTTTAAATTTGTTCAATTACTCTTACTTGTTATCATGTCATATCAATAAATATATATAATTAGTATAATCAAGAATACGATAAAAAAAAAGTCATGAGAGACGGTTTTAAACTGACATTAATGGCTAAAAGTGCTTGTTTTCTATTTGCTGTTTACCTATAGTTTACCCTGAAACGTGAATATGTATATATCAACGTCTCAACTACAGCAAGAAATCAGAAAAAATACTAAGACCTTTCAACTGAAGCAAGCGGTCTTCGCCAGAATCAAACTAATACTTGTTTATCAGTTTTTCTGTGAATCAGAATCAGTTTGTCTCTGATGAAGGTCGCTTGTTTCTATTCAAAGATCTTAGTCTCTTTCTGATTTCTTACAATGGTTTAGACGTTGATTTTTATATCACTTCTTTTTTGTGATCTTATTATATATACATATATTATTGTTTTTTTTTTATTAATTTAACGGTTTTATTAATGTACTTTTGTCTTTTTCCATTTTGAAATTTCAGATATGTATTTATTGAATATATGTGGTAAAGATTTTGTATATCTAAATTAGTTCTAAATAGAGAGGACTTATTTTAAGAAAAACACAAATCATTTACCACATGAGTAAAATGAACTATTTTTTAAAACGTAGATATTTTATTGCATATTGATTTATTTTTAATGTTTCAAATTGTGGTTTGAAAGTAGTAGTAATCTAACAAACAAATTATATTTTCGATTTTTAAGATCTCATAGAATGCTTCATGATGTATATATTAGTGCAGTACGGTTTCTTTTTGTTTATTTACTGATCTTCAAGTCGATTGGTTTAAGTTAAATACCCATATTTGATTGAATTATCTCTGGGTATACCTATGTAATGACATAGTGAAATATCCTTGCAAATTAAGAGTTCAGAAACTTATTTCTTGAATAGATAGAGAAATGTTCAAGAAATTATCGACAATATCATATTTATTGTTAGGTTTCACGTGTATTAATTATTTCGGAATCGACAAACCACAGTGTGACTATGTTGCTATATGTTAGTGATGAATCATTAAAACAAAATCAACTTAAAAGTAATTTTGACATTTGACTTGAGATAGATTTAACTGCTTTTAAATGTTTTACTTCATTTTCTTTCCTTGGGTCGCTAAACTAAATTATTCCGATTTTGGACGACATTCAACAAAAATTGAGTATGAGTTAAAACTCATACTTTTATAACTTAATGACTATATATAATCATTATAGTGTAGTTTGTTACTAATAGTATATTTTACTGTAAATTTGTATTTGTGAAAATTTTCATAATATCATGAAAAGTCAAACATTTGCCTTTAGATTGAATATTTAAATGTGTAGAAATTATACGCCGCAATTATAACGTTACATTCCTTTATTCAAGTGTTTATTGGTATTTACGCAGCTTTTACATTACAGTGACTCATCGAGTGAATCTGAAGAGGAAGAGGCCTTTGCTGAAGTCCTTGGACTAGATCCCGAAGAGACTCTGAGGTTGGCTGAAGACTGGACCAGACGTTTCCAGGCTTCTTGCACTGACACTAGTTATCATCACTCTCCAGGTAATGGACTTCTTGCTTTCTTATATCTTTACTTCATCGGAAGTAAAGTATAGTGAGTTTTAGGATTAGATTTGGTAAATTAGAAAATCGGTTTGATTTAAAGTGAATAAAAAAAAAGGTCGATATTGAATAGAAGGGGTTTTGACAGATATTAAAGTGAATTAAAAAAGTGTTAAAGTGTCAGTGTTGGACTCTTAATTTTAATTACGATTTACTTTTACTTCTTTTTGATTTTAAAGTCAGTGCAAAAAGTGTCAGTTTTTTAAGTTTAGTGTTCAAGCCATATTTACTTAGAAATCTTTTTGATAGTTAAAACAAAATTAAATTTAAACTTTCATTTATCGGTTAAATGAAGTATACATACACTTCGCGAGTTCATACATCACGATCGAAAGACGAAAGAAAACAGCCTCTTTTAGGTTCCACTTGTCACTTGTTTACCCTAGTTTCATTAAAATCTATAGTCCCTTATATAAGTAATTTTTATTTTTACATTTTTTTAAAAGTGTATATTTTGTTTATAAATTAAAATAATAATCAGTAATCTATAACCTATATAATTAAGTTATATTTAATGATAATTAAGTAACACAATTACATAACTCATGGTATCATTTAGAATAAAATTACTGGATTTTATACTAAGTAACTATTTAAATTAAATCTAAAATATACTAATAAAATAAAGGTTATAAAAATAGTTTCTTCATTATTAATTTTACCATTTACGTATGTTGTTATAACCATTCTAAAATAAAAGCTAATAGAAATGAAAAGTGTGATTAACTATGTATATTATTGTTATATGAACGAGTTAAACTATATGAAATGCTAGGGATGGGATTATATAATTTATTATTAATTATTCCATTTAATGATTTCATTATTAATATTATTCAGTGAATCCTACTATTTCATAGTTATTAATTCTAAGCACTGTATCAGTAAATACACTTTTGTTATACATTCAAACAATGGGGACAACTGTATTAAAATAATTCATTTTATTAATTTACTTGGATAGTTAATTAATGGTTTTTACTTATGGTAAAGTCACTGTAGGGCGTTCCAATTTTTCATTAAGATATATTTCAGGCAATCAGTATTATTATTGTTTTTTAATTATGTAGTACTTTTACCATCTCATTTGTTGAAGTTTATGCTACATTGAAATCAGTTAATTAACAAATCATGTTGGCCAGATGAAGAAAGTGGCGATAGTAAGGAGTCTGAAGAAGAGGACATGAAAAAGGCTCGAGAATTGCGAAAGCAGGAAGTGCCTCCGGAACCCGCCCACCACTCCCAAGAGTCGGATACTGAGGTGAAGAAAAAGCGTTGTCTCGTCATGTGATGTCTTCTCACTTTCTTTTCAATAAAAACAAATTCACTACTTGATGTGCTTATTTCTTTATCGATATGAAATTTTATTTTGGTATTGTTTCTCAGTGGGAAGGGTGGTAGTATCAAGATTTCTTTCCTTTATCCAGTAAGTCAAACTTGCATTCAGTTCAAATTGTCTTTAACCAAGTAACCCTTGTTTTTCAATCTAATGAGCTTATTCATTTAATGAATGGAGATTATTTTCTGTTAATCAAAACCTTTAGTTTGTGGTGGGAACAGAAGAGAGTGATTCAAATTGCATCAATTGTAGCGTGCTTAAGGAAGTGTAACCAATTTGACCAACTACATTTCTAACTTAATTGTGAAGAGAAGGAAGTTAAATCTCTTTCAATTTCCGTTAAATGAAATATATTTTTCTAGAAATTGAGAATTTGAAAGAAAATTAAGATCTCCATTTTTTAATATAAATTTTGGAGACTTGATTTCTAGTAGTGTTAAGAACGTTCAGGTATCCGAATATGACATCAAAAATAACTCTACAGATACTTCAAATTTTAATTATTTTTCAGCTTGAATAAACTGTATTAAAAAATACATTGAAGTAGACATGCTAGCAAAGTTGTTAATTATTTTTGCATCATTCATTGACTTTTAGTCTTAGCTAAACACGGTTTGTTTTCTTTGTTAAGCATAATTCATTTTATCCATGAAATAATAAAATTAGTGGCAGTAAATTTCTATTTAAGAAAAAAAAAATTCAGTTCACGTGAACAACAAAAGTTTTCTAGAGTTCTTTGTTCATTTACAATTCCGACATTTCTATATATGCCTAAAAGAAAATTGTTGAGTTCTTATATTATCATTCAGTTCAGTTCATTTGAAAATATTACCTTTTTCAAAAATATTCCTCAAACCTTGAAACATCAAATTTTTTTTATTTCAATATTTTAACCAGCGATTTGAAATATTTTTACAACCAAGTATACCGAATGAAATACTTATATCTCAGATTTGATTTTACCTTTTGATAAAAAAGATTTAAATTGGTATATTCATTCAATTTAGTACTTACAATAATAAGTTTTTTCTTCTTCAGTGATGCTATTCTCGGTTTAGTAAACTTTATCACAACCGAAAGGGTCACCCTAACTATGTACATATTTTAATTTTATTGATTGTTGTTTACACTGTAATATCCATCATCACATTTAGAATTTTCCTTGTGTGCTGCTAAAAGACTAATTTGTATTTTAATCATCATCATCAAAATCGCCTTCCTATTAATTTTTTTGTTGCCTTTTAAACATACCACTCTTGGAGCTACAGCTAGCAAGAGCCTTCCTGTAATACTGCTATTTAATAACTGATGTTTGTACTTTTGAAGTCATTTAATTATTTTGTTTTACGTATTCCATGGAACTTTTTTAAATAGGATGATTTTAATTAGATTTCGTTCTTTAAGGAACTGAACATTTCTCTGCTCCTGTAGCTATTTTTTTAACTTTTTATATTCATGTGTAGTCTTTATAATAATTTTATTCATTTGATTTCCAGAACTACCATTGTTTATTAACAATGGTAATAATAATACTTATGTTAATTCCGTTCTAATAATTATATGGAATTTTAGTTGACTCTTAATGTCGTATTTCAAGGAATGAAGATACAATAATGAGTGTTACTTGTGTTACTATCTTCGAAAGAATGAGGATAGAATTATTATAAGGCTGTTCGCTTAAATTTAATTTTAATTTTACATGCAGCTGGCCTTTTTAAGCTCATTATTTTAGGAATTCTTTCCAATTTTGAACTAAGTGTAAGTTAATGATACTTATTGAAGTTCTGAGTTTCAATCATGAATAAACTTTCAAATCTTCATATTCAAATAAATAACAATTTTCTTCCAATCGGTATATTACAATACTCCTATTATATTTGTCAAGTTGTTACACTAAATATTTTGGACAAGAAATAACCATTGTTTTGAACAAATGAAGTAATGAAGTTCGTGTGATTTTACAGTACTCTCTCCTACCAACCTTCCCTTTATGTAAATCAGACGAAAGTATTTAGTGATACTAAATCGATAACATGTTGAGATCCTTTTATATTTGGAGTATATGAATGTTAAATTAAAATTGTATTAGGTGGGTTAATAATTATTGCGGCTTTTTTTAAATAAATTTTATTCAACAAAAACAACAACAATACATAACAAAAACATTTTTATTTTTGAATGTATTCACCATCTAATTCAAATTACTGCTTCCTAATTCCTTGGTTCGTAGCCTGTCGATTCCATGGGCGAAGAAATTGCTCTTTTTAGAGGCAATCCACTCGTTGATTGTGGTCACTAAGTCATCCAAGCTGTCATAGACTTGTTTCGAAGCCAATTTTTCATTGCACGATTAACATAATAGTCTCAAGGCGCTTCTGTGGGGGAATATGTTGGATGAGGGAGCAGGTCCCAACCTTTGTTGACGGTAGATTTGACAATGCGACGTTCGATATGATCGCGCTGTACTACAACCCTTCTCGAAGTAGTAGAGCATATTATGACAAATTTGGTAATAGTTTTTGATTCTTATTCTGAATAAGAGGATAATTTGAATATATAAAAAACTTAAACAAAACTTTATTTTTATTGAAATTTTACTAAAATTTTTAAAATTTATTGAAATAAGTCGCAATAATTATTCTCCCACCTGATATGTTCCTTATATAGATAACCTATGTTATTGCATATGTACAGATATGTTTTACGTTTATAATGGTGCATTTATTTGTCTGTTATACCATCAGCAGAGTGTGGAGATTCTTCTACTTTGGAAGAACATTCTAAAATTAGTGTATTATATATGTTGAATACATTTGTCTTCCTGTCCTGTTTTATTTGTATGCTATTATAGTTTCTTAATTGAGCATACTTTTATATTATAGTTATCTTTTCTAATGCATATTTTACCACAATATAAATACGTAACAATATATTCTTAAACAACATAAGAATTGGTGAAATGTTTATTTAATATGTTAAAAAAATTCCATATTGAATACAAACTTTGTATTTAATTTATTTAAACAAATTATTTCATATTTATATAAAATTATACATGTATAATTATATGTGTATATAGATGCGTAAATTTTATGAATGTAAAATGAAAATGAACCATACTGTAAAAAATATCTTGTACAAGGTGTAAATTCAAGCAACTGGTCTTTTGAAGTCCATTATTTTTCAGTTTGAACTATGTGTGAGTTAGTGATATTTATTTAAGTTATTAGTCTTTCAGACCACATATTCTAATATACACAACATTGCTTCAGGAGCGCTGTATTACAGAACTTTCATTGTATAAAACTTATTCAACAAAAACATAAAGCAACACAAATAACGAATTTTATATATTAAACGTAAATTATATGGATTGACAAGAAACCCTCTACCGTGCAGTCTTCATTAAACTGAAAAGGTCATTAGTTGAAAGGTCTTATAATCCCCCTGAATTGTGTTAGTAGTTTTTAAGTTTACTCAACATTTTCTACTTATCTGTGAAATATAAATATGACATTTCACATAATTCAAAAAAATTTTTAAGGTAAATCGCATCATATATGAGACAGTTTCATAATGTTAATGCAAATAATTCTCTTTAAGCACAAAGTTTCAGTCGTTTCGATCTTCCTTAAAAAGTGATGTGTGAAACTATTTCAAATTCTAGTTAATTCTGAAAATTGTGTTAAGTTACTAGTTTTACTTTCTTTTGATTAAATAATTAATAAGTATAATTAACGATTTCACGTATATATAATATTACGTATATACATTATAATATATCATATTAGTAGTTTGTTTGGTTTGTGATATAATTCAGATTCAAGGACGATAATTTCGTCTTTGTATTTTATAGTTCCATGAAAGAGAAGAATAGTGTAGTTATAATAAAACTGGTACCTTGAAGTTTTGGTTAATTTTTTTTAGCAATCTGACTCTAGTTTCAGTTGATGTGATTGTCAATTGCTAAAACTGTACAGAGGTGGAAACAAAATACAATACACTTCAGTTTATCATCTTTATCCGCCAAACGAAAAAGATATAAGATTATTGAAGTTGAAATACCATTGTGTGTGTCCAGTTCGTTTCTGCCTAATAATTCTCTGTTAAGTTTAAGTACCCCTGTTGGGTGGATATCTATTCATAATTTAAATCACAAGCAAAATTCTCAGACCTTTCTATCAAACTGCAGAAATAATGAGAAAAAAAAATAGGGATAGGAATGAGGTTTATTATAGCATTGGGAAGGAAGAAAGTAGAAGTTATAATTCACAGAACATGAAATGACGATTGAAAAAGTTGAAGGGAAACCTAGTATAAAATTAAACCTTTACAATACAACATTACATTACAATAAAACATGAAACCATTAAAATCGGTTAAATTTGATCCATATAATTTTTTTATATTGAAATTTTGGTTACATTTTTGTCTTTATTTTTTATAACCTCACTCTCTGAAACCGTGGTTAGGTTCCACCATTAAGATTTAAAATATTCGTTGACGAGCTTTAACTTTTAAATATAAATGTATAAAAAGGTTTCACAATAAGCACACGATATAAAAGCCGAAATTTAAACTGTAATACAAAATTATTATTCAATGCCACGAGACCTATTTACATTAATAGGATTAGGCAAAGTCTCGAGCAAGTTAAAAGTTGAGCCACTGTTACTTATATCTTATTACACTTGCTTTAGTAATTCGTTTTAGGTTCATAAATATGTATATACAAATGAAATGCAGTCCATAGAACTGATAACAACACAAAAGATAAAGTAACGAAACAAAGAATATTATAGTTTAAACTCACATTTCATTATTTGTGATGTTCACTGATGTATTTTAACAAAACATTAGAATATTCAATTGTTCTATGGTAAAAAACTACCATTGGTTATTTACTTGAAATTCCTTATACTTTTTTATTTTTTTAAAAATAATGTAAATGAATTCGATATATGTATATATATTATATGAAAAACAATGCATATTTTCAACATATTCAAATCTGTACTAAAATAATGTTATTATCTACTTGTGTAAATAGGTGGCTTCTGAAGACTACTCGGATTCAACCGAAGATAGTGAACCTGAAGACAATTCAGCCACTGAAATTTCAACTGATTCAGAATTTGAACACGATGGAACCACTCATCCCATACCCGACATTGTTATAAGCGACCCTGTACAGGTCAGTTTACCAATCGTTCTATTTATATCCCCTCGTTGACCGATTGCTTTTTCTAATTTTAAATTCTCAACGTCTGCAAGGCTCAACCACAGTCTCCTAAAGGCATAGTGTTATTTGAGTACATATTTCCATATAAGTAAATATGAAAGAAACTGTTGATACCAGGAAAAAGAAATGTAACTTTGTGATTAATTTATTCTATGTAATTACAAATAATCATGTAAAACAATTTATTTGTTCTGTTTGTTAATTGAAACATTTGCTAACAAAAATGAATGATTTGTTATTTATAACTAAGAGATTTATTCTTAATGAATACATAGAGCATACTGTATGTTGTAAAATTAATCATTTATTAACGTATTATAAATATTGAAATAAACTTCGAACTTCCGACTGTAGCAATCTTAAACAGAAAACGCACGTGAAAAATAATCACAATACTCAAATTAAAAAATAAAGAATTATTAGTTTTGAATAGTATCTAACTTGATTAGAAAGGTCTAATAAAAGCCGTAAGGGATGGGTTAAAGTTAAGGGAGTGAAACTGGTCCTTGATTCACTGTATTGCCATTCGGATAGTTAATAATTTTCTAAATGTAACTGTGATTTCTTTACCATATCTGTGTCATCGGTATTCTTACTTCATGTGAAAAGTTATTTAACAAGACCAGCAGTAAGTAAGAAAATCTTGTCTCCTATGCATTTCTTAATTATTAATTGCCAAAATAAGTCTTTTTGGTGTATTACCAGGTATCTCTTAGTTGAAGTTTCTGTCGGGGAGGCCAAGGTTATTACTTCATAAATCATAATAAAGATCCAGAGCGAAATAGATTAGTGCACTAACTTTCGTTTTGATCACTTGGTTCTAACTGGTTTAGAGATTTGCTATTAGTCATTTCCAGGAGACTTCACTAATCAGGCTCTGACCTAAGTGACTCACGCATATGAGTCATTCACCCATGTTCACACAACGGCTTAAGTCGGATGTTGCAGAAATATTAAAAAAACAAAAAAACTGTTGGCATCAAATTTTGCAATAATTCAATAATATTGTCTTTTATTATTTAATTTAGTAGGCTCAAAATCTTGGAGAAACAACATTCATTAAAAAAAATGAATATATTAATACCCTTATTAGAACCTCGTAGTATGAGTCCACCCCCCTCCCCCCCCCCTCTGTATTTCTCGTACGACGAGTAAAAATTCGTCATAATACGAGCGACCGTCTTCCTCACTTCTAGATGGTCTCCGTTTTAAGTTTAGTAGATTAATAGTAAAACATAATTATTTCTTGCACTCATTTATTATTCAAGTAATATTATTCATATTACATGTACAATATTGTTTATTTTTTCGGATTGCACCTTTTCTGTTTAAATTGTTTTCTTATTAATTTCAATGCGAAAAATTGCTTCGTAATACGAGTAAATCGCTATAAAACTTGGGAACGAACTTGGGTTTTGGAACGAATTGAACTTGCACTACGAGATTGTATTGTATTTCAAATACAGTCTAATTTTGTAGGTACAATCATATGGGTTCGAAACGTTACCCTCTTTAGGGTAAACTACTAATATTCTTCTAAAACTACTTTCTTTGGTTTAAACTTAAGTAAATTTTAATTTAAATGCATAAATAATGTCTAATCAATCTTTTATTTCGTAAACTTTTCGTGTCATACATTTTTCCTTAGAATTGAAAACAAGTGCGAAAAGAGTCATATTTTAAAATTATTTGAATAGACACATTTTTTTTACTTCATCAGTCCTTTTTATCATTTTATTGACATACCTTCCTTCTTGAACACTTTATGGATTGCTCTTCCTGAGGGATGCAACTATTTCTTTATCGGTAGCTTGGAAGTTGATATAATAATATAAAGGCCTGATGAATTAAGAAAAAATGCGTTTTATTTAAATAAGAAAAAATTAATATTGATTAAAAATGATTGTTTAAATCAGTATTAAACATTATTAATTAATAATTATTTAAATTATAAATATTTAAATCAATTAAAAATTTAGTTACCATTGATTTGTTTGTAAAAAAAATATATGAATACACTGATACCTAGTAGTTAAACCATTGGTGCATTTGATCAGTGAAAAGCGTTCAGGATGAAAACTACTGAATCAATTCCGTAAAATCATGATAATTGAAAGAATAAATTCTGAGCCATACAAACGATGAAATTGAAAAGTTAGAGATTTTAGAATTTGAAACTGCTTTAGTCTGTTTAGAAATTTATGTTATCGAAGTGATTTTTTAAGAATATATTTTTTATGATAATATGTAATATAATTGTCTTCATTGTTTTTTATTTTACTTTTTTTTTTAGGTGAAAAGAACAGAGCTTGAGCAACCTAAGCAAGTCCAACTAATAAATAAACCATTAAATGGAAAAGTTGAACCTCAATCGAAAGACATTAAACTAGAGTTGAGAAAAATTGAAGATTGGAAACCAGCATTGGAAAAAAATGTGAACAATAACAACAATCAGGATAAACCGAAAGCACTTGTGAACCCCAACAAAGGCGACTATCTGCTTAATCGGACTCAATCCACTGAAGGCATTGCTTCTAAGATTTCCCTTGAGCTGAAGAAAAAGTATCTGCTAGGACCTAGTGGAAACACTGGATCTGTTTACAAATCCAGTTCTACAACCACAGTTGATACGAAATTCAAAAGTCTTATAGACCAAATATCGGAGAACCAGAAGCGTCTAAACCCCGCACCTGAGCCTAGTGTTACAATGCAAGCCATTCTCCAGGCAGCTGATAGGATTAGAACATCTCCAGTTAGCTTATTAAAACAGCTTCCAGAGGATTTTAAACATGTTTGTGGACTGAAAGAAGATAGGAAAGCGGAAGAAGAAGAACGACCAAGCAGCCCAATTCATGAAACAAGTATACCTGTTCCAGATTTCCCTAAGATTGTCCAACAAGAAGAAGATGTAGAAGAGGAAGCAATGGAAAGTGACTCACTATCGTCTAGTAGTAGTACAAGTGAAGACAGTATAGAAGCCGCGGCAATTCCGTCTATGATACCAACAACATTACCACCCAAACTTGAAATTCATAATTCTAGAGGAGAGCTCATGGATGCTTCGGATCCAGACAGTTTAGCAGCTTCAGATTGGGCTCGAGATGAAACTCTCGATCTGGATCTCTCAGGCGATAATCGCGGCCAGAAAAAGCTGCAAGGACGAAGTCGGAGGAATCATGTAAGAGGTACTACAGCTAGCATTGGAAAAGATGAAGAGTTTACTCATGTTTGCGGTAAAGGATTGCTCCATGATGTCGATGGATTACAATTTATGGATACAGGCGGGGAAAGTTGTGAAGATGATCCTGGTGTAACGAATACAGCTGCGATACGGAACAGTGGGTACATTGAATTCGTTAACCCAGGATCTGATGAAGAGGAACTACCTACTCCTTTGGTTGAAGTCAAAGACTTCCCAGATGAAGATTCAAGACATTGCACAGACACAACTACCACTTCTGAAATAACGACAGTAAAAAATCAAGAGAAATCTTCATCTTCGGAAATGAAACCTTTCAACGATGAGTATGATAAATACGTTGAACATTTGACAGATAAAATTACACCTTTTCCTCATATCAAGGACTCAAATGATGTTAAAAAATCACAAAAGAAGTTACTAAGCAGTAAATCTTCAGATGATAATACTTATGAAGATAAACAAGTGTACTCAAAAAAAGATGTTGAAGTTCCTGTAACTACGAAAGCTTCTATGACATCACCTAAAACATCTAGAAAATTAGAACAGATATCAAAGGAACGATCTATGCAAAAGGATATCGTGCACGAAATGGTTATGAACAAATTAAGATCTGAAGGCAAGTCTCCACAGGAAAAAATGCGAAGAAGAAGCAATCGGTCTCTAGGAACGGAGGGAAGCAATAATAGTTGTAATTCTTTGAATAATGAAGTTTCGCCGCAGAAAAATTACCATTCTGTTATGACTGAGAGTTCTTTGTTGAACACTCCAAGGGTACCATTAAGGAATGAGACACCCAAGAGTTATAATGGAAGTGAGACTAGTAAAAGAATCAGCATTCAATCCTCCTTAGACCAGGTAGAAGAAAATGGTTTAAATAATGAATTTAGAACTCCATTGAGCCGTCCACGACCTAGGTCTGTTTCTGTTAACGAATCCGGATTACTAGGCTCTACACCTCTGCCCATGTCTCTTCCTGACATTCATTCGGCCTCAAGAAGTGATGCCCACGTAATACAGTTACGCGAGTCTGCCAAGGCTCGCTATAAAATGATGTCTAATGAAGAACTTGGCCTTAGCCCTGAGGAGAAGATTTTCAAGTTAAGAGAGCGGTTCAACAAATACCTTACTCCTGGCTCTACTCCAACGACTTCAAAATACAAGGTACGATCGTTTGGTCATAACAACTATCTTTGATATCGATCAATTTGATCTATAGACAGGTTATATTGACCATAGTTGGCAAGGTTTTTGACAGTCAGGTGAACATTTAATTGATATCGGATGATCTTGTTTTAATTTAGTATAATAATATGTTTTTCAAGGAGGTGATATGCATAAAATGTCGATATTTTCATATCTTACTGGTTTTAAGGTTCAATCAACTATATATTATTACAATTTTGCTACCAGAATAAATTCCGAAAAACCATTGATCGGCAAAATTATTAATAATGTAGAACGTATATTACAGTTTTATATATCAAACTGAATATGCATATTTCATTTATCGTGATTTTTTGCAGCCTGCAGCTGTTGAAGAAAAGCAGAGAAAGGCCAGTAATCCAGAAAACAGGCGAAAGAGCATTATTCAGACTGTATCTGACTTCTTCCTTAGGAAATCACCGTCTTCGTCCTCATCTTCTGCAAAATCTCCTACTAATCCTACAAAACTCCTCAATTTTAAGACTTCAAAATCAAAGGTATTTGTTTAATTCTCTTACCGAAATTCTTGAATTAGCTTGAATTAGTTGTATTAAAAAAAATAGAAATTTTTATTAGTATATAATGTGATTGGTTTCGTGTTTTATTTAGTAAAACTGGGTTAATTCGCCTGCCATTCTTAAACTGTGGTTTAGTTGTGATTAAAACGAGTTTTCCTTTTCATTAATAATAACTCTATGTGTGTGTGTTCTTAGCATTCTCCAGAAACCAATTTTATGAACATCTAGTATCCATTTGTAGTATGTGTATATCGCAAATAACCTTATTTTTTTTATAATTCTATTGTCTGCTTAGACAATAATGAGTAACAGCATTAGTTCAGCTTTTTATTATGTATCCTTGTTTCGTTTAACTGTCATGTGTAAATTTTTATTTATTTTAATTGTTTAGTATCAATTTTATTGTGTAATCTTTGGTTTTATGAAGAACTTTACTAAGTTTTTTAAGGATCTAGTAGCCCAGTGGATTGCGTGCTAGCATCTGGATAGGTAGATCTGGGTTCGATTCTTACTGTAGTGTTCGATTTTTTCACGCAGCAAGTGAAAAAACCTGAATAAGTCTTCCTTACTCAGAGAGACGTTATGCCGTCGGTTCTTAACTTGCATGACGTCAAAGACTCGTTCAATATACTCGAGTTGGGTGAAATGTAGGCTTTCTTATGTAGAATCATTATGGAGGTACCACATTCTTTGAGGAATCATCTTCAGAGGTGTAGAGGTGCAGCTTCATAGTATACCATCAATCGACCCAAAAATAAAATTAAAATAAAAACCTCAGTTGTTGGGACTGGTTATAGAATTTGTACTGTATGCTAACGTAAGTTATGGATAGATATGTAGTGGACCACTCTCTCTGCATCCCAACTTATATATGTTTTGTCCTTATTCGTTTATATGTCCACAGTGACATTTGTACAATCTAGAATATTTTTAGTATTCTAAAATGATAAGGTGATTTACTAACCAAAAAATTCTGTTTCTTAAGTCTTTATGTATTTGTAAACAAGGAGTGTGAACAAATAACTATAGGATTAATATTAATTCATAAAAGTAATTTATAAATTAATAATATAATAGTTATGTATATTATGTAATTACTGTTTAAAAAATAAATAGTTAAATACTAAAGTTGTGAGATAAAATATATTTAGCTCGTTTTATTATAACTAGATGGAATATTAGAGATATTGTACAACAGCTGAATACTGAATTGCAATTGAATACGTTAAAGAATTACAGTAATCTAAAACTATAACTGTAAGTATTCTGATGTTACCACACAACCGGGCCTGTTTACCTTGGGAGTCCAAAATGGTACATAACTCGTTTATTACAATACAGATATCTATTATAATTGTGAAAATTATCAGGTACTAATGAGTTCCTGACATTATACGGAGTCGTAAGTAATGGTATTATGTCGAATGAATGATGCGTAGCGATAAGAATTGACATTATTAGGTTTGAATTCCGAATCTTGTATACTACGGACTCTAATCTCCTAGGACTCGGCTGACACTATGGTGTTGGCAACTCTTCTCGTTACCTGCCACACTTTCCAACAGATTTTATCATTACAAATAAACTATACTTGGCAATCTGAGTTAGGTGAAATATTGCTGGATTATTTTAGTATATTATTATTTTTTCTCAGTTTTGTGGTTCAGCTAAGTGTTGACTTTTGAAATGTTGAGAGTGAGCAATTAACCTTTTTATGAAGAAAAATTTCTATCAGGTTTCAAATAATGCAATTAAATTTATTATGGTTTCGATGTCTTTCCGTATTGGTAATACAACTTTTATTGGTACTTTACTAACAGATATTTTTTTTATACATTTTCTTAACTATCCTAAATAGGTGGTGCATTTGTGTACGATATTCCTGTTTCTTTTCAGGAGAGTTTCACCAGTACAAGCCAAGAACCTACTCCACCACCAGTTCCCCCACTTCCACAGTCATACACTCCCAGTCATGGTATTATAATATTTTATTTTCATATTTTTTTTCAAATAGCCTTTGCTATTGCTTAAAAGAAAGTTCACAGTTAATAACACACAAAATGAATACATGTGCATGATTTACAAAGGAATGCATGCAGTGATGTTTAACGATTTAGATTAGTGGATTAAGTAAGAAGTCATTACCTTGAGTTCTCTTTTCGCTAGAATCTTGGAAAGATGTTTATGTTAGTTGACTAGATATTGTTGTAGAAGATAGTTGGTCTGAAGAAGAGTCCAGATGTGGTCAGGAGGAGGCTGCTCGGAAAGCAAGATCTACCCAGAGGTTTCTTAGGCAGCAACACAACAAAAGGTAACAGTTATTCTCTATCGAACTGCCTACCTCTTCCTCTTGTTTTCAGATCATTATTTAAACTCTAAATGTCTTCCTTAATTGTCTTCTACGTGATTTTTTCTCACTAAAATCTAGCTGTATTGGATGTAAAAATTACAACTTGAGATTTTTTTACTTTGAAGTTTTAAATAATGGTAGCATAGGCTTGTGAATGGATTAAAAAATAAAAAAAAAACATTATTTTTTATCTAATTATTTGTTGGTTGATTGGAATGAAAAATTCTGAAGAGTAATGAAGAATAATAAGAGAACAGTAAAAAGTGAATTTAAATTACTAAAACTAAATAAATATAATGAAAAAAAAATTAAACAATGAAAAGTTAAGAGATAAAAGAAAATAATGAGGGAAAAATAGCAATAAACTTAACGAAATACAGCAACAGCAAGGCAGTACGTTGACATTCTGCTCGCACCCTTTAATGATTTGACAATCCCAGTGTGAAGTGTGTTATGCGGTTGATTCGGGATAGACTGTGGAGGATGTTATGCTATAGGTTCTTCGTGTTGTGTTTACTATTACCTATGTATTTAGATAACTTAATAAATTGTCTCAAGCTTTACCCTGATGATTGTTTATAGCCTTCATAATCGAAACTATATTTATCTATTTATTATGGAAACTTAATCTTCGTTAGCAGGTAGTTAGAAATTAAATACTAGATTTTATCAGCTTTCTATTTAAATATTTCAGATATGTAGGAAACGCAGAAATCAGTTTTCATATTTATTTAAATTTTCAAAATTGATGTATACATGAATTAAATGAATATTATAAACTTTCCAAAAGCTTTGACTAATATTAAAAAAAAAAAATTCAAAAATTAGAGTGAAATATATTGTCAGACAAGAACACTTTGTTTAATTCTCCTTGTATGTTAGAGTGAATTGCATATAATTTGTTATAAGGTTTACAGAAGCTGGGGAAGAATGTGTAAGGCAAGTAATTGTACCTGATCTTTTTGTTCGCTTATTTACTTACTTCACAGATACTTTTTAAGCTGTTTTTACAAACGTTAACCAATGGTGAAGGTGATGTTAACATTCTTAACATAGTTAGTTATCGAGTGTTTTAATTCTCTTGTCGAGCCTTTCTTGATTAAGAATTTGCAACGAACAGATTAGATATAGACCTGTGATTCCAAGCTGTCAAACCAAGCATGCCTTGAATTAATGTATATTTGCTTTATTGAATGTTAACGGTTGTTAATATTATTTAGTAAATATATTAGCATTTAGTTGACGTTCTAATATTTAATTAATATTAGTTTTACCCTTTAAATTTTTAATGATTGATCTCATCAAGTGTTGATTCGTACTCATTTATTAAAATCATTGAACTCAATAAATTATATTCAGAATATTAAAACTACTTGTCAATAGAAATATAGAAAAGTCAGAGAAGACATGTGAATAACTCTTTTTAGAATATACAATAATTCTCATTTATTCGTTGAACTCATCAGGTGTGGTGGAGTGTGCTCACGATATTTTAAAGCAATTAATGTTTTTATTTTCAGTAAATTTGCTTTAATCATCATTTAAAAAAAGGGACTTTTCATGTTATTTAGAACTTGTCGTCCTGAGGATTACCATTTTTGTTTGTTACTTATATTTTACAACTTCCTCATACTTTTTAGATATTTTCTTGTTATGAACATAATTGCAATATTTATTTTGTTTTGCTGTCTGAGACTAGTGCAGTAGGAGTAAATTTATGTTTCTAATTTCAATGAAAAGTAGTAGTAATGTTTGAGAACAAAATACCTATCTTAAATTTATTATCCTATTATTTTACTTACATTTTACAATATTGTTTTAAAATAACCATTATTCTTTTAATGTGTATTAATAAATTATAAACATGTAAAGTTAACATTAAGAAAAAAGGTGTAATTTTTTTTACAATCGTCAAAGTTATAGTATGAATATCAGAAAATTTATCGAGTTCGAAATCAAAGAAGTGCAACATACAGAGTAAAGAAACACACTTGCAAACTCAAAATTTCGGGCAATCCGTCTTCAGAAGAAAAGAGAAAGGGAGACCAAGAACGTTGCAGACGCAACGGCAACCCAAGTTACCTGCGTTACTTGCCGTTGCGTCTACAACGTGCTTAGTCTCCCTTTCTCTTTTCTCCTGAAGATGGATCCCGAAATTTTGAGTTTATAAGTGTGTTTCTGTAATCTGTATGTCACTCTTCTTCGATTCGGTCACAAAACGATACTCGTTTTGTATCCAGTTTGGAACGTCTTTGCGATTTTTAATTGAAGATCAGAAAATTTAGTTATATTCATGACTCTATGTTTCATTGAGCTGTAGAAAATAATATAACTTTTTTTTTATTTCCCATTTTCAGTGGATATGTTTTGTCAGAGAGTAAAACAATTGTTGGGGCCCAGAGTAGCTTAGTGGCTTGCGTGTTCGCTTGTGGGATGGTCAATGTGGGATCGATTCTCACTCTGGTGCTAGATTTTTTCACGTAGGAGGTGGGCAAATCTGAGAAAGTTGTCTTTGTATTGGACGATAAACTGTCGATGCCAAGCTTGTACAGTGTCAGAAACTCGTCAAAGATTCCTATTCTAAATACACCTAAGTTTGGCAAAGTTTAGGACTCCCCATGCAGAATCGTTATTGAGATGATACGATATTCCCTTGAGGGAGAAGCGTCAGATGTATAGCTTTCTAGCAGACACTCAATACCAAGAACAACAAAAAAATATGTCAAATATGTTTCACAATAATTTCAATTCATTAAAGAAGTCTGTACGAGAAGACTAAATGTCAGTGAAGATAGTAGATTCGTTAATAACATACTTTTGTGATCGTTATAATTATGTAAGTCAATGATGTAGATGTTATTATCTAAGCATAAAGCATATTTGAAAGTATAAAGGAAAACTAAGAGGTTTTGAGTTTTTATTGTGGATTGATTGCTCATTAGACTTTATGAAGTGGTTTTTCTTATGATTTATTGATATAAGAAAAAAGGTTGTTTATTATAACTAAATAGACCACATTTCTTTTGTTTGTGTTTTTAACATTAGGAAAAGTGAAATGCTCTCAATGATTAGACCATAAATTACATCACCTCCTTAGATGGTATTTGATTTTAAAATCAACACCACCATAACACTAAAGATTTAATTTGATTGCTTCGATGTCATGCGTTCTCATTTTTGACAATTTGATGTAAATCCTTTTAGTTGATTTTTATTTATATATATTTCAGTACATTTTATATTCGATATAATTAAGTTACAACTTTAACTTAATAGTAAATATTAACTTCATTCTGATTAGTATTAAAAACAAATAAGTTTTTTAAAATAATTCCAATACAAGCGTTGGGTGTACGGTTTGTTTGTGTTTAAGTTTTGTTTTGTTTGTGTGTAAGAAGATTTGTATTTGAAAAATCTTGCACGTTTCAGTTGGTAGCTGATTGCCAAATATAATGTTACTGAAGTGATTTTTTTACACTTAAAGAATTACAATGTTTGGGGAAAATCGAAACAATCCTTGGACTCCAAACTTCATTAATCATTGAGGCTCTTGCAATAAGATTAAAACCATTCTTCACAAATTTTGGAACAAATATGTTTTTTTTTTAAAAGTGTAAAAAAATTTTAACAAATAAATTTTTTTTTATTTTTGTATTTCTGAAAACATTTTTATTTTGATACAAGTGAACCATACTATTAATGATTTTAAGTTTTTTGTTAAAATTGAAAATTAATTTTGACTAATTAATTGATAGGCTCAGGATGGCTCAGGAGATGCAGAGACAACTGGAGGAGGTTGAGGTGAAACAGAGAGAGTTGGAGGCCAGAGGAGTACATCTGGAGAAAGCCTTGCGATCCTCCTCTCTTTCCGATCAAGGTAAGCACATAAGTGCAAGATAACGTACGTTTTGATGCAGGTCTGATAATGGAACAGTCAAGAATCTCTGATGTATATTGAAAACAATCAGTAACACTTAGTAACAGAATAAAATCTTTGATAGTTTTCTTTTCACAGGATGTTAACAATTTTACATAGTGTAAGTAATTATCGAAACATAGCAAGGACTCGGAGTGAATACAAATTAGGACAAAGACTATGGGGTAAAATAATTATGGCCCGACTCATATTAATATTCACATTGTTAGATTAGCATAGAGTATTAATTAAAATTGATTAACCTAATATTATCTTATTATTATACAGGTACACACACAAAAATGTTGTAATCAATTTTTCAACCGTGAATAAATGTATTGAATAAATGTATGTTAAAGAGTTAACATAGTTAGCAAAAAGCATATTCCTATAAATTTGCATTATTCCATGTCATCCTGAATAATTCTGGTCCAGGAATAATGTAGTATAGCACGATCTTACCCCGAGGCATACCATGGGATCATAACTTTAAAGAAACTGTTTCCTATTTCAAGCACATATTTTCTCATTCCTTTTTCCTTGACTATGAGTTGTAGAACTTTAGAGAAAATCACTTGTGAGTTAAAGGTAAGAAAATCTCCTTTAATATATTACCTGATTACTGAACAATATTGCGACATAGTGTAGTTCATTTTTTTTTTAACAATAAATTAATGTATTTTAAAACACGCTTAAGTCTGGAAATACCGAGTCGTTTCAATTTTAGATACTTTTCTCCAGTCTCATTAAAAACAAGCAATGTGACAACCAGTTTTAAAATGTCATTGCTGAATTACCATTAAATGTTGTGTAGAACCTGATTGAACATAACTGTAAACAACTGCTCATTTTTATTTCTAATAAATTCCTATTTGTAATAAATATGTAACTTTGATCTAAATAATTTGTACTTCTTTTTAAAAAATAGTTTTAATTTAAAATTTACAAAATTTATTTATAAAATGTATTAAAGTGTACGAACCCAAATGATTCATCGAAATCTTAACGTAATTCTTTAATCATCCAGTATTTCAGAAATCTATAAAATAATTGTTAAAGCATTTTCAGTTATAATTTGTCAATTCTTTATGCCATAATATTATTAGTTTATGCTATGCAACATTCCCTTTGCATCAAGCACTCTTTGAACAATGTTGGTAAAAAAGGCAATTTCTAACTGCTTTACAAATTTACAGATTCTATAATTTATAATCATTTACTTGTATTATTTTAAATTACAGGTTGTGTTCGTTAAATGTTTATCTCTTTTAGAATTTTATGACTTGAAAATAAGTACAATGATAGCTATTTTTAATATCAATTTTTCTCATGGCTATTGATCTAAAGTTTTGTTCTGTAACATTATAGTTGTTTGTAATTTGAATAATGTATTGCTTTATAGGTGATATCTAAGAGTCTGTAACCATGGTGTTCTGATTTTCTAAACATTTTCTTTACAGGAGACCGAGGACTGCTAGAAGAATGGTTTTCTTTGATGAGAGAAAGGGGAGAGCTGCGTGCGCAGGAAAAAAGGCTTATCATCAGATGTCAGGAGCTTGAATTAGAAGACAGGCACTCAAGACTCCAGGCAAACTTTAAACATCTTGTCACGAAGCCAGGTATCTGAAATCTTATATCTGTCATGAGTTTTATGTCTTGTCTATTGATAATAGGAAATATATAAAACAGGTTGTTCCACTGAAGAGATTTACGACGACCTTGTGATATTTTTTGTATAGTAATTATTTACTAATCAATCTCCCAATAGTGGTGACTTAACTCCCTTTTTCATAGTTTTGACTGACTGATAGGTACCATTATGCAATTAAAAATTAATAGGTAAAATCCTGAGAAGAAAAATGAATCCTTGCAATTTCATTACTCTCACATCTCGTTCGGTATGACCGAATTGCCCAAAAGCGAGTGGGATAGCTCAGATTAGATTGGCGACCGCCTAAATCTTGTTTATGTTAAATCCATAGCTCTATCCAATGTCATCGGGTAGATGCTGTTTCCAGCATCATATAATGATCCTATTATACTAATCAATTAATTCTGAGGTAAAATGGATAAACAAACAAAAGTCTCCACACAAATGAAGTTTCATTCAACAACAACAACGCGTTTCGAAAACTTTGTGTTCATCATCAGGAAGACACCAAGGATGTGGTGCTGAAAGGTTGGTCTAGTGAAAACAACAGATGAATACAACCAGTGAAAACAACCAACAACCAGGTTGTTTTCATTGGACCAACCCTTCAGCACCACATCCTTGGTGTCTTCCTGATGATGAACACAAAGTGTTCGAAACGCTTTGTTTTTGTTGAATAAAACTTCATTTGTGTGGAGACTTTTGTTTGTTTATCCATTTTACCTCAGAATGAGTAAATACCATCCAATTACGGATTGTACAACTAATGATTTAATCAATTAATCACTAATTACTACAGCTTACCGATTTATTTAGTGGAAGTTAATTAAGTAGATTTAATTTGTATAAACCTTTTAGTAAGTCTATTGAACCATATTTCGCAGGGAATAAGGTTATTTTCGAAAATGACTTTCAAACAATTGTAGTCGTAACGTGCACTGTTTCGTGAGAATTCGTGCTTTGGCAATATATCTGTCTGCTACTGATGGCAATAGTAATGTAGTAGATCATTTAGAGGTAGATCAGGTCACTGGTTCTACTCTTTTTACTGAAGTTGATAAATGAATGCATTTATATTAATTATTAAAAAAATAGAAGAATGACTCGTTGGGGAAGTAGCACCTTTTATAGTTGCTACTATAGTATACCAAAATATAGTTTATGCCAAAAAAAGTTTTTAAGTATATTTGAATCGAGTTTTGGGTTACAGACAAAACAGAAGATGACGTTGCAGTGGAAGGACGAATGCTGAAGGAGATGTTGGAGATAGTGGAGCGCAAGGAAGCACTGGCCCAGCAGCTTCGGGCCGACAGAGACAGGTCTTGCCTCATCCCTGCAGCATTCCTCCTCCTTACCCTCGTAGTGGCTTTCTTCTGGCGCTTCCTTCCGTCTCTTTATCTCTAGAGCTTTATCATTTCTTACCTCCTTCATCTCTCCTTCAAATATCCAAAATTTTATTCACTCACCAACTTCTTTATTTAAGATCCATATTCGTTTACGGCTTTTACAAATTATTTAAAACACTAAAACTTACATTTACATTCCTAACAAATCAAAAAATGAAATTACTCTTTACTCTTTACTTAAAATTTGACTAATGTCAATTAATTATATACTTATTCACAGTATAACAAATTATAACAAGAAATATGAAGCACTTAATTGAATATATAGACAAAGTACACATTTTTTCCGTAATATGCATATTAACCGGTACAGATATTAAGGTTATCCATGTAGCTGATCTACTACGTGAGCATGACAATATAAACATCTCTAGTTAATAGGTCCGAATAAAGGCCATAGTGGTCGAAGAAAATGGCTTTACTATTTTAGTCGCCAAGGTGTCCAACGTACATAATGTTAACAACATATCAATGTACATACTTAATACATTGGTAAATTTGATGGGAAACCAAAACCTTTAGTTCAAAAATTATTCAGTTGGGTATCTTACAGGGCCGAAAGGTCCTGTGATAATTGTGATAAAGGCTTATTTCATTGTATCAAAAACCTTAATGAGACTATATAATTGAAGAATCTATGTTTACATGAGATCAGATTTATGTTTAAAGCTATTTGTCTCATTTAAAAAAAATGAAACTTCATTCAATTCGTTTGGTTGAAAGAATTATTTTTCATATTGAAATACTAAAGGATTACAAGACATTTGACATTTTATTTCTGCAAAGCTTGACATTGAAAATTATCAGTTTATTATTTGTTTGAAACTAAGTTAAATTCTAAGAATACTTTCTTTTGAAGATAAGACAAATCGAACATATATCAATAAACATTCAACTGAAAGTATTGTACAATTCTATTTACACGTTTTGTCTCTGGAAGCGCCAGTTGTGTTTGCATGAATTTCTTATCCTATATTTAAACTGATTCCACTATCTAATCTCATTTAACTTGGTGTAGGAATTTTCAACAATTCAATCTTTTCCATTTTATATCTATGTGTAATGTATTTTTCAATGAAATTTAAATTTCTGTTTTACTTGTCTCACAATGTTTACACTAAACTCACGATGCATTATGTATATATACCTTGTGTGCTTGAAATTAATTTTTTCCTTATTTTTTAGATTTATTGCATTAACTTAGCTATGTTTGTTGCATGTATATATACAACTAAAATTTTAACTAATTGAAATTTACTAACTTTATTAACTAATTTCAAAATTGAACTACTTCGTAAACATTTACCTTTTTGTAACTTTAAGAATCACTAATTTAGGGTTTTGTTTGTTTTGTTTGCAATTTAATAGATATGAGTATATTACTGAAGAAGGAGAACAGGCAGAATAACCTTGATTATATTTCGACATATGTCATCTTCTTGATGATAATGACATTGGATGTTGAAATATATAGAAGTAAGGTTTGATATATTTATACTTAGACGAATGTTCAGACAGAGAAGTGAATTTTTGTCTGTTTCTGTTGTTATTTGATTTCTTTTGTTCTTACGGACCTATCCGTTTTTATTTAATGTATACATAACTTGATAAAGCTATTACCATAGAATAGAATAAAATAAAAACTATTTATCAGGAATCTGTTAGTTTTCCTGATTCAAAACAAACTTGCAAAGCTGATTTTCAGTTTTTCTTAAAACCTTTTTCATAAGCAAAGGAGTGCAATTTTTAAATTGAAAAATAATGAACTTATCGTAATGAAAAGTAATTAAATAAATATCTAAACTATACCTATCAGTAATAGGTTTAGAGATAGAATTAACCTTTCATATGAAAGGTTTTACCATTGTTGATGATTTTCTCTCCTTCTCTTTTTCTCATCTTCTCCAGTTATTAGATTGTGCATATAATGTTTTAAATAGAAATCTTAAATTTAAAGTTAATGTATTAAATTAATTATAGCTACTATTATAAATATTTTTTTCTTAGTAATTATTAACAGTATTGGGAGTTATTTTTTTAATAGTTGGTAACTTTATAGATAGATATGGTATACGAAGAATATTGTTCTGAATTAATATATTGCATGCATTGTATATTATTGATGTTGATATCATTCTGTGACCGTTTATGCACGTTATATGTCATCTAGGTTTTATAACATGTATACATGTAGGTCCGATTTTACACTTATGATCCGTTGGCTGAAATGGAGTACATAACCAGACAATCTGAACGTTTAGTGTTTTTCTCTTTATTAGTTCAATGTGTGTATGAAGAAAGGCTGTCTCGGGTTTCATAATTTTTTTAGAGGAGCAATGTAAAGTGTAATTTGAGTAATAAATAGGAATTGAAAATGTCATAGGCCCAATTTCAACGGAGAAATTCTCTTACCATAGAGTTATATTTGCCTATCATTTTGAATTTCATTACGATCTTTGAATCTGTGCTTTCCATTTGAAAAATCAAAAAGAAGGACGCACGTATATCTACCCGCCTAAATTTTGGCTTTGTATGTAAAAACTAAACTTAAGGAGCATGAAACCTATAGAAGTGCAGATGCTTAGACGAGGAAAAATCATGAAATTGTTTTCCACTGTTATCAAATAGTGGTTTGTTTCTCTCGGTGTATTCTCGGTTACAGCTTTATGAAACAAGGGATGGATGTTATTTGTATAACTAATTTGTTTTTCAATTAGTAAACCATTAGTTTTAGCCGCGCTGTATTCTATATTGTTTGAAGGAATAGTCTTAGGCACCTTGTTTCTGTCCAGCTTTGTGTCAGTCTTTTTCCTAACTGAAATTTTATCTTAACTGACATTGTTAGAGTTCATTAGTCCAAATTTTACTACCATCAAGAATCCTTTTACGTTTACATTTCTTATTTGGAGGTGGGTATGTACACTTATACTAAACTAATAACAATCCCTTCCTCATAATAACAGAACAAGAAGCATCGGAAATCTGCTCTTCTTCTTTCTGATAGGGAGGTAAGGATCTTCTAGAGCTATCAAGCATTACAGTACTTTTAATTTTAACTCAGATATTTAATATTCAATGATGTATTTTACTATTTTTTTTTGTTAACAAGTTTGTAATACTGTTGTGTTACACCTTTTACCCAAAAAATGTTAAACTTATATATTTTCAAAAAATTCATAAATTATAATAATCTCAAAACGCAAAAAACCAAGGTAATTTCAAATTAAACGATATTTCATAATTATTTTGCGCAGAGGATACTTTGTGCAAATTTTATTTCATGGAGAATGTATTATAAACGTTAGTTAAAATTAAATAAATTGGTTTATTATTACAAAATCAACCATCACAAAATTAACTTGCGATTATTAATGTGGCCATAAAACTAGTAAGTACAAACTTCTCATTCCTATCAGGTTTTTCCTATATATACATTTCTGTGTAGAAAAAGAAGCATAGAGAAATTAAAAACTCACACTTACAGTCACTAATTTTCGGTTTAAACCGTCCTCAGGAGAGAAGAGAGGGAAACCAAGCGCACTGGTTCAGAGACTAGACCGTCTGGTCTGGGTCTCCAACCGTCTCTGAACCAGTGCGCTTGGTTTCCCTCTCTTTTCTTCTGAGGACGGTTCAAACCGAAAATTAGTGACTGTAAGTGTGTGCTTTTAATTTCTCTATGTTTCTTTTCTACATTGAACTATATTTGTCCGTTTCTGAACGGAAAAGTGTATATATATATATATGAGTTCACAAACGAAGAAAAGCAACACACAGAGAAAGAGACACACTTACAAACTCAAATTTTCGGATGATCCGTCTTCAGGAGAAAAGAGAGAATGGGCGACCAAGCACGCCGGAAACAGAACGGCAGAAACCGTCCCGGCAACCGACCGTGCTGCGACGCGCGCCCGGTTCAGGAAGTAATGAAGTAGAGACGATCAGAAGAAAATTAAAATTAAGAATTAAGAAAATCATCGCCTTACCAACTCTGTTATCTTCCTTTTTCATGCTTTTAGGTATTTTTCACGGTATTCCTTTTTATACTTCATTTATCTTCCTGCTGTTTATTTTACCTTCAATCAACCAGAACTGCTTTTCTTAATTCTTAATTTTAATTTTCTTCTGATCGTCTCTACTTCATTACTTCCTGAACCAGGCGCGCGTGGCAGCACGGTCGGTTGCCGGGACGGTTTCCTGCCGTTCTGTTTCCGGCGTGCTTGGTCGCCCATTCTCTCTTTTCTCCTGAAGACGGATCATCCGAAAATTTGAGTTTGTAAGTGTGTCTCTTTCTCTGTGTGTTGCTTTTCTTCGTTTGTGAACTGATTTGCGTCCAGTTTGGATCGTTTTTTCGAATTTTAAGTGGATATATATATATATGTGTTTACAAACTTTGAAGACTCTTAAATATATTCGGAACATATTCTTATAGTAATTCAATAATCTGATTGACATCCTAGAAACATCATCATTACCCTTCTGTGTCTTTTTTTTTTATAAATATTATGCTAGAACACTGACATGATGTCATTTACTCTGTTCACACTGGAGTAAGTCCTGCTTATTTTAATAGTTATTTTCATCCATATATTCTATAAATTTTGATTGCGATCACTCAATCCTCACTTGTCTGCGAGCGACTCACACCTTTTTTCCTGATGACGAGGACATCGAAATATAGTGGTTAATTTTTATTAACCCTTTTAAGTGTGTTCCTTTTGTGAATTTATTTGATATATATTATTTTTTCATATTATAATGCTAATAATTAATAAAATATTTATGGTCCCATGCAATGTTGAAATTTTCATTACTTGTGGTAATTTGCCAAACAAGTGTAATTTTGAATAACAATTTTACATGATATTTTACAATAATATTGAAGTAATATTATACTATCCTGTTTATCCTAGAAGTGCACGTATGGAAGAATTATCAGTGGTATTCAGGGCTCCTCAGAACGATTAGCACTTCACTTAACAAAATTAAGGAAAATGTTATCCAAATATGTTTATGAAACACTATATTTTTTTCAATTGAGGAAAGAATTAAGGTATTATTCCATAGAAGTTTTTTTTTTAAATGACGATACTGTATATTTTTTATTTTCTTAAATTATTCAATTACTTGTACCAAAGGTTTAGCATGCAAAGTAAAAGGATTTGATTTTTTGTGTAGTTATTGCATTGCTTAATGAAGATTGCTTTGTTTAGGAGAGAAGAGGAAAGCAAAGACCTGGAGGCTCAGATGAAAGCGAAGGGTATCACCTCACTGCGCAAGAATTCTTATTAGCTTCTACTAGGAGCATCACTGTTTAGTTAATAGTTTAGTAAGTGTGTACATAGAATCGTTGGGAGGTCGCATGAGCAATGGCAAGGAAGCCTGGCTGAGGTGGTCACCACGCACTCAGTATTTTGTTAAGAGACTGTTATCCGATAAAACCTCGAAGCCATTCGAAATCCTTTACACTTGAGTATCCATTTTTTTTCTTGTAGTCTGAAATTGTGAACTTTCAGCTGTTGTCAATGTAATATTAGTAGTTGGAAAACTAGTTGAATTCCTAACAATATTTATCCCAGTGAATTTTGAATATTTGTCCTTGATAAAATGAGCCTCTGCATTATCAAACTTAATGTTCCTTTCAGTTCCAATTAAAACAGACTGATGTAGTGCTGGCTTGTTTAAAAGAAAAACTACTTTTTTAAAATGACTGTTTTGTTCGTCCTTTGCTAGCAGAACCTGCACGAAGGACCTGCTATTCATGTAGGGGCAGTGTTTCTATATCAAAGATTACCGACTTAAGTATCCTCACTGCCCATTCCTAAATATAACCTATGAATGACTATTGCCTTTTTCAAATGCCTTTAGCTTTGACTAAAAATCCATACATCTTACTTTATAGTGACTTATTTTCTCTCTAATTGCTTTTTAATATAGTGCAGCCCCCATTATGTGTTATAAAACTGAGTAGTTGTCAAACGTGAAAGCTCTGTAAGTAATGCAGATAATAAATTATTTTGAATAGTCTATTTTGAATTAAATATGAATGGGGAAAAATGCACCAACAATTTTAAATACATACTAATTGACTGACTGATTACTCACTTCTAGTTTTAATAAGATGAAAGTAAATTACTATTTGTTTTTAAATTTGCGCACCTTGCTAAATGCCCTAAAATGTTTCCTCAAATTCCTTAATTGAAATTTTTAGCTTCTTATGTGAGTTTTGTATTTTTTTGAATTCTTAGGCATTATTTGTAAATTGTCATTAGATCTCTGTTAATCGGTTAGTTGTCAGTCTTCTTTCAAACCCTTACAATAATTTTAGAAAACCTTCACATTTTATGAATTTTGTGTGTTATAGCTGATGCCTGTGATAATACCTCAAATAGCTCTACTGTATAATTTTTTATAAATTTTACGTGTGTGTATAAAACAATTATTTATATAGGAAATTTATAATTAGTTACAAATATATTATGCTCTTCAGAATTTTGTTATATTCTTTCATTTGAGGCTTTTTAAAGTCATTATATGGAGCCGTTCTCTCTTTGAGATTTGGATGGAGTTCGAAGATGAAGAATCGTTACAGACAGTAAGTCATATCTCTTTAAAGCACATGTCTTTCATTAACATTAGCATGTAGTTACTCATTAGGAATCACAGCTCATATACTCAAGTTTCGCTATTACTTACCTTGTCGGAGCACTCCTCGATGTTGTTCACACGAACCTTTCTTCGTTCAGGTGTCTATGCAGCTTGCAATAGTTTCAACATCAATTTCTATTAGTATTGTGTAGAATGAATGCAATTATCCTGTCGTATTTGATAAAAGAAAGAGCGGCATAGTAGCGAATCCAATATCAATTGTTCAGGTTTTGTCTTGTCCTAGGACATATATAATGACACGATTTCGTTCAACTACAGCTTAACTTCTCTTTCAGTTTTATTGCTGATTGTTAGTCTATTCTTTGACAGGCATTGAATGCTCTTTTATCTTCTTAATAATAAAACTCTTAACTCTGTCTCTCTTGTATGCTTGGTAAAGACAATTCTCGTTATCACAATTTCATTGAATCAATTAGGATTATTATTTGAGATTATGGTTTCAGCGACAAAGAATATTGTTTTTAAAAAATTATTTTTTTTTGTAAAAAAAATTAAAACAATTTTTTTTAATAAAACCAAAAAAAAGTAACCTTTACTCTGTTTTGAAATGCATGAGTGCAATTTCATTATTTTACCAATCATTATGTGATTATGATATTATCAGTAAAGTTTAATAGAAAAAAATCGTATACTCGCACTAAAGTTACTTTATTAGTAACTTATGGTAACTTTAGGCTTAAGTTACCATAAATGATTGAGCAGGCAGGAATAAAATTAAAACATGTTGGTTGCCTATCTTGTAAATAAATACCTAAGTCTATTAGGTGTTGTACCTGCGAAGGAGTAAAAATTATTCTAACGTCAAGTATGTAATTAAATATATCTATTGGAGCAGCATTATTTGTTCTCTCTTTATTAAAAAAATATTTCATTTATTTGAATTATTTTATCGAAATAAAAGCATCGACGATTGTATTATTTAAAGCTGTAAATCATATTTTTGATTGGAGAGTTATCTCTTCTAATAAATAACCTACTTTCTCCTTGGGCACTTATTATTCTGATTTAATAAATAATATTTTCAATAGTTTCAACATCAATTTCTATTAGTATTGTGTAGAATGAATTAAATTATCCTGTCTTATTTAATAAAAGAAAGAGCGACCGAGTAGAGTGAACATTGCAGTCAGCTATTCAGCATTATTCTTCTGTCATTTTGTTGAATTAGAAACGTGTTGACTGCAATGTTCACTCTACTCGGCCGCTCTTTCTTTTATCAAATAAAACAGGATAATTTAATTCATTCTACACAATACTAATAGAAATTGATGTTGAAACTATTGAGAGTCTTGTAACTTTTATATTTAAAATTAAATTAAATCATCAAAATTATGTGAATAGTTAATAATTCATTGTAACATAATTTTCAAGGAAAGTAAGAATTAGTTCGTTTTGAATTAAATACTGCCAGGATTTGGGAACGGTGATTGTAATAAAATGTATAGTCCTAATAGCAAATGTTTTAATTTTTGCTAAACTTTAGTATGCAATTATGTATTTATTATATAATACGTGGATTTGCAAATCTTTTGTTGATTTTTAATATCTTTGCCTTTACAGCCCGACTTTGTTTATTAATAATTCCTGGTTGCTGCACAATTACGTCGTTAGTGCTTAAATTTTTTTCGATCTCTGCTGTCAGAAGTTTCAGTTTTGCCTTAAATGTTTAAATACTTTTTAAATTTTTAAAGAAAGGTCCAATTAGTTTTTGTTAAACGTTCTGATCAAATGTCTGAAATCACAATTAAAATTCTGTTGATGGTGATTCATGTAAATGAATCCCTTCGTACAAACTGTATCCTGTGGTAAGAAATCTTAACAAGAATTGTATCTCTGTTAATTCATCATACACTTAGTAACAATTCTTTCTATTGTTCCATGAAAGGAATTAATATATTACAAATCGTAAAGGATTAGCTGCACAATAGTGAAACTATGTAAGTCTTGAATGATACAAAGAAGGTGGTAAATAAAAACCACCTTCTTTACACCACGAAGTTGAAAATCCTCGTGTTCATTATCACTTCTGATATTTCCGTGAATGTTTAGAAGTAATTTTTTATTGTACGGGAGGGTTAAGTATTTGAAAAAATTGTTTAGGAACTATGCGATGGTAGTAACATTACTTTACAAAAAAACAGGTTAAACTCATAATCCCGATCCATTGTTTACTATTTTTAGTAGTTCGTTTATTATTTTGGGCTATCTAACAGTTTATTACTTCATTTTTAAGTGTTATGTGAATATCCTGTGGGAGGTATAATATTAAAGTACAATCCAAAGTAGTGCATTTACTACGAGTACTTGTGAAAAAGTGTGTCAATTGCATACTAGAACATCTACTATAATTCAATAAATTCTGACTAAATTTGGTAACGGATTCCGAAACTCCACCCATAATACATACATCTATAAACAAATACTTTTCTGTACATGGATATATGTATTCATTAGAGAATGAATTCTTTCAAAATGAAAGCGTTTTAAACATCTTCCTTGAAAGCAATGGTTTAACATCTAATCTGAACTATTAAACTCCACTGTTTAGTCAAAGAAATGAAATACCAATCCCTTACATCCGATTACTTACCGTAACTGCCTAACACATGTTGTCACTTCTTGCTGTTGTTGGTTTTTTTTTTCATAAGGAGTACAATTTAGGTTTGGAATGATGCCGATATTACTTTATTCCACATATAATATATAAATAACACAATAATTGAATTACCTTAACTATCTTAACTACAAGAAAATTTTTATAATTCTTGTGATGTATAAAAGACACAGCCCCAATAATTAATAATTTCTTAATAAGACAGATAAAGCTTCGATTACGGGGATTAGTCAATGAACAGACAGATATACAATACGTATGCTGAAGTTGTAAGCCAGCTCAGGGTTGGAAGAACTTGAATAAAAAAAATATAAAATCAAACTGGTTTTAACGAAAAAAAACTTTATGAAAGTCAGTCTTAGTCTTCCGAGAAATTAATCAGATTAACTAAACAAGTAACTCCAGGCGACACTGGCTGATAACATAAATAATATTTAAATGCATTTGAAACGAATAATTTTACATGTAAAATTACCTTTTTAAAGCAGCTTCAACTTAGACGGTACAAATCATTTTTAAATAAATCACAAATTACTTTTTCTTAACAAGAAAAATTGACAGCCTTTTTCTTAAATAATATGACGACTCATAACAATGTAAAAAAATAAAATATTTCTAAAGACACATAGAGGTATATTATTTGAGAGTTTAACTGCTTAAACATTAACGAAAATACAATATGATTAAACTTTATAGAAATATTCAATACCTCCTATTTTTCTCCTATGAGTTTTCTTAAAGTAAAATTTAAAACAACCAATTATTACAATAGCGAGAGAGCAGAAATAAAGAACAACACAAAGGCTAACATCAAATATATTGAAGTCCCAGGAATTAGATGATATTTCCTCAGAAACAGCAGAGATGTCTCTCTTTTTTGGAGTCGTTTTGTCAGGATTTGAAGGAGTGTTGAGGTCTTCAATTAGAAGATAACTTATATTTTGATACATGCTTTTCAAAAAGACTAAGACATTACTTTCGTCCCAGGAATTGTTGCTAGTATAACAAGAAGGGCAAGATTTTGATGATGGAAATTGAACTTTGGGGTGTTTGGGATCTGCACTTGGGTCGTCTCTTAACCTCTTATTGGCTGAGTTGTGAGCTCTCCAGAGCCAGAGAATGGCATCGCTGTGATTTGTAACATTTCCAGGGAATGTTATGGCCATCTTTCTAAAATGTTCAGCACATGTTGAACAACCAAAAAAGTGTTCTACATAACCAGTTATAGCGTGAAGAACTTCATGTGGACTTTCATCGGGGACTTTATTATTTGCCGAATAAACAGTTAATGTGTGGAACATCATCCATAGAGAGCAAGGAAAGCCTCGAAAATTAGGTTGGCTACCGCGACAACCGAGCCACTCCAAAGATTTAGACACAAAAACTGGTTCAAATTTCTTTTCGTATTTTTTGACAATTTCTTCAAACTGAACTCCCGTCAACTCCGTCGTGTTTAAAACATCATCTCTAATGTGTTCCAGATATTTAACACCATGTCTTCCAAAAGGAAAGTGCTTAGCTAATACTTTCACGTATCTCTTCAATGCTTCAAGAGCTGATCCCGGTATAACTTTATGGGATGTTATTTCATTATAAAATGAATACTTAAGAGCTGCCTCCAGATCAACTTGAAAAGAAACATCATCAAGTACATCCATATTAAGCTTTTTCTTTATCTGTTCATCAATTTGCATCATTTCATAAATAGCAGGAACATCAGAATTTTCATATTCTTCAGCAGTTTTTATTTCCAAGTCAGCTAATGATATCCCTTTCTTTTTGAAAACATCTTTAAGGGCACCATAAAAGCTCGTTCTATTTCTAATCAATGGTATTATTTCCCTGACAACGCTTGTTCTTTCGCAGATAAAAACTGCAGGAAATTCCACTGCCTTGATTCTGCCAACAAGTTCGACATTTGAAGAGAGTGCAAGACGCGTTTGAATGTTGCTAACCGAAACGAGATCAAAGGCCAACTGAGCACCAGTATAGGAAGTCTCGTCCTCTATCACAAGTATTGTGTACAAAACTACATCAGGAACGTCCTTCCACAAACCTTTCAGGTCATGTCCTTTATAGGAAAAAAGGTTTGGCTTCGTGACAGCTCCGTCGTGAAGGTCTTTCTTGTATGCATCTATTATAGTTCGTTTAAGGTTCTCGACGGCGTTTTGCTTCATAGGTGTTCCCAGGAAGTTAGACGTACTTTTAGCGGGAAAATACTTTATTGTTGGGTAGAACCGAATGTCAAAGTCCCGACAGAGTGGTGTATTGAAACTATTGGAACAGTCCACCGCTCCGACACCAATAAGATCTTGCCAATCTACAACAAAAGCCATCATACATTAAGTTGAGTTCAAACAAAATGAATTAGTTATTCTTAACAAACTGATTTATTATAAATATCTGGCATAACAAAAAAATCATGAAATACAAAAAATTAACTACTATAATTATTGAATACAAACAGAGCAACAAGTAAACATATTAGAAATATGAATTCCTTTTATAAAGTGAGCTGCTAAATAAATTATTAATAAGAACCTAAAAGAGAACTGAAAATGTAGGAGGAAATTATTAGTCTTGTCAACTCATTTCACTAGACACTTCCTAATGCGATATCTAGGTGTGCAGAGTCCTTTTGAGTTCGTAACACCGCCTTACATTGGAGTCCAAATATAATGCAATAGCGAAATATGGTTGATCGAATCACAAAAAATATATTTTTATTAAAAAAATTATGTTCAGTGATTTTTGTTTTCTTTTATATATATATATATTATATATATATATATATATATATATAGATGTCTACTGTAATAATGTTTCGATAGACGTATACTAATTAGCAATGGTTCATTTGGTTTACTGCGTTATCGACAGGTATGAAGTCTGTAGGCGAGACATCTTAACTCACAAAGCCAGAGTAATATAAAAAAGTAAATGCACTCCTATATTACTACATTTACTTAAGGATCACTCGGTCAAGACATCGTTATTATGATAATTTAGAAAGACTTTCTTGCTAGTTATGACACGCCGTACGGTTACGCCCTCAACATTAGCGATCGAGCTTCAAACGACTTGTAATATTATTCATATATACTTTTTCCCCATTGAAATTGTCCTCTTCATTGGAAATGAAATAATAATAATAATAATATTAAATCTTTGAAGAAGCTTAAAGAAAAGTGAGTTTTCATTCTCCATAAAAAAATAAGATTTAATTAAATGATCAAGAATAATAAATAATATAATAATTAAATAATTAGTTAAAACTGAATATTAAAGCTTTAGGCAACATTTGTTTAAACAGTTTTTCAATTTTGTTTTTTTTTTTTAATACCGATTGACATCGTATCAAAAAACAAAAAATCAATTTTTCACAAATAAACATTTGGAAACTACATAAATTTCTGTTTTAAAAAAAGTGGAGGGACAATTCTAGAAAAGTTTATTTTAGAATAACAAAAGTTCATTTGCATCACTAATTTATATTTTCAGGGTTCATTAAAAAAAAACTGACTAACTGAAATCTCTAAATTGGACACTTATAAAAATCAGATTATAACTTATTTGCAGATATGTCAGAGTAACGACGTAAGTGTCCCAGGCAAACAAAGGTTCCTTCAAGGCCGTAGACAAGTGCACATAATTATCCATGTTGCTTTGAATTGATTCTTTTTATGGCTTACATCAATACTAATTAATGTTTATTTCATTCTTGACGTCTCTTTACACCCGACTTGATGTGAAATTGTTATTCGTATGACTCAGGCGTAGACATGGCATTTCTTGAAAGCTAATGTAGACAATGTGTGGAGGAATATCTGTCGAAAGTGGTTTGCAAATATTTTTTTACGACAATAAACCTCTATTAATTTGGGAGTTGAAGGTTTTTTTATACTTTTCTATTCAACCAGTGAAATTTAACTGTTATCCAACAATCCAACAGGAGTCTGTAATCTCCTTCAGCTAAGACATAAATATAATACGAATTCATGCATTTTTTCATTACCACAGAGGTTAGTATCATTAATATTAAAATTATAGTAATCCGTCTTACCTCGTACCCTGCTGCTGAAGTTCTTAGAACTGATCAGTTCTTGTTGAAGATGGGTGACGCCCGAAACCGGTCTAAGAACTTCAGCAGCAGGGTACGAGGTAAGACGGATTACTATAATTTTAATATTAATGATACTAACCTCTGTGGTAATGAAAAAATGCATGAATTTAACACATCAGTTCTTGTTGAAGATGGGTGACGCCCGAAACCGGTCCAAGAACTTCAGCAGCAGGGTACGAGGTAAGACGGATTACTATAATTTTAATATTAATGATAATACGAATTACTTTATTCGTACTGTACTTCTTCAGTATTTAACTGAATTTAATATTGTACTTTTAAATCAATTGTTCAATAACAAGGAACTATTATATCATGAGGGAGATCTAGAGGTTTTTAGACATTTGGACACTTACAGGGGAACAATGGACACTGTTATGCACCGCAAAGTGGGGACAGCAAAGAGACCCCACTTACAATGCAATCACTCTACTAAAACATCACCGTCAATCAATTATACTGGAACCAACACACACTGACACTGTCACTCAAGGGACTTCAGGCCAACTATAAAGTTAGGAGGAAGCAAACGATAGACCTAATAAAGGACTGATTTTGTTAACACTATAACCGTGCATCGTATTAACATTCTATCTTCCCTAAGAAATTTCAGCTTTACCTGAAATTTATTTTATTTAAATGAAACGTAACTATATATTACATACGGAATATTCAAAGTTCACATTTGCAATCAGTTCTACAATCTACAATACTGCTACTATCACGGCTACGTATTGCAAACAATACCCATGCATATATAAAAACCATTAATGAGAGCCGAAGTTTGGACTCTTGAATCAGATGTACATATTCTAGGAACTGTTTTAATAGCGAAAGCTACCGACTTGTTTCTTTGGTTTCGATCAACTCCATCGAATAATTTGTTAATATGCATTGTAATTTCAAATGATTTATTTACTAGTTCATTATTATATTTAAGAAAAATGCTTAGTACAAATCAACAACCAAACAGTAATACAATTTTTTTTTTAACAAATCCTTTATAAATCCTGATGAGTTTCAAAATTGGTTTGATGCTCACTGTTTAATTGTATATATATATATATATATATATCATTGAACAACTGACCATATTTCACTGATGTCATTTTCTTCACCAGGTTTTCAAGGTTTCTGAATACCTTCTTCTTTCCTTCATCCAAACGATGGAGAATGTTAATTAAGTGGGTACCAACATGTTTCGACTGGCTTCCAATCATCTTCAGGGTAATTAAAAAGAGAAAATGAGTCTTTAGAGATGGTATTAAGACACAGCTACCATCTCTAAAGACTCATTTTCTCTTTTTAATTACCCTGAAGATGACTGGAAACCAGTCGAAACATGTCGGTACCCACTTAAACATTCTCCATCGTTTGGATGAAGGAAAGAAGGTATTCAGAAACCTTGAAAAACTGCTGAAGAAAATGATATCAGTGAAATACGGTCAGTTGTTCAATGAAATATGCTTAAATGAAGGACTGCTCCCAAATTTTACAAATATATATATATATATATATTATGATCAAACCACAATAAGAAATGGGAAAACAAGACTAAGATCTTTCAACCGTAACAAGCGGTCTTCGTTAGAGTCAAAAACCCAACTGTATTGTGGTTTGATCATTGATTGTTGTTTCACGTGTTTATGTGAAATCTTCTTATATATATATATATATATATAGATATATAATATATTACTGGTGTGAATACATAATTTCAAAGAAAGCTCAAAATAGATTTCCTCTCCCACTATAATGTCTAAAAGTTTCTCGTTCCACCTTGGGAGCCAGTAATATTCCAGCCCCAGATTCCTAAGATTTCATTTCTCAGCAACCAATAAGGTAACTTATTTTGGTAAATAAATTATCTTGCTTTTTCTGAAGGAAATTGACTAACTCCTTGCTGCTATATTTAAAAACACTATCTTTTTAGAATAGATATAGAGCATCCCAAAGTATAAAAATTGTTAATAAAATAAATAATAGTCAATAAAATTGTTTGTTCACAGTAACTTCTGGAACATCCTGTAAGTTTAAAATTTCAATGATTAAACTAGGATAAGCGTACAAATGCACATTAGTGATCAATAATTATTTTTGATACATGTACTCAAACAACAATCTCTGATGAAAGGAGTTCGTAACGAAGCAAGTCCAATTGAAACAACGTAATGCATCAACAAAAGATTCTTGCAGACCTAGTTCTCATTGTTAAATACCCTTCATTTTTTAAAAAAGCATTTAGTGCTTATTACCAAGGACAGGCAATGGAAGCCTTGAATTGTCTGTTATCCAAGATAATTTTCCACCAAGCATAGATAAATATTACCAGGTAAATTCTACTGTGGGAGTCTTAATTTTGTTTTGTTTAAATTTATTAGAGTAGGGAATTCTAACGATAACAACAACTGTCCCAAGAGTACCATTGGCAATCTTGAGTTGCTATTAATAATTGAACGTCAGTCTTTTATAGAGTACTGGCATTATTATTGTAAGTTAGGGCATACCGTCAAACTGAACGACGACAATATTTAACATGGGTAATTAATTAGTATGTACAACATCATGATAAGTAATTCCAATAAAGTAGAGCAGTACGTTACAAGGAAAATAAGATGAAATACAAAGGAGGAAACTTAATTTATTAAGTTAAGAGAGCCGTATCTAAATCAAATAACTATTCAGCCAATTATATTTAATTGTAAGAGAGGTAGTAACACTTTTATAGTGCAGATTAATAAAAAAGTACTTTTAAGTGAACAGTGCTAAATGCTAGTCCAATGAGTGAGTGAGCATTGTATTATGTTAAATTTCTTTGTATTCATTTATGGCGGCATTGTGCTGGCTACAGATAAAGATTAATTTAGATAATAAAAGAATAGTAAAACACGACAAAAGAAAAAAAATCACGATTTTAAAGACTAGTTGCAATTACTAACTTAACGAATTTTATTTATTTCTTTAGAAGACAAAAAAAAACTAATAAATATAAAATAATAAAAGTAACTTTAATGAGATTGCTTTGTCTGCATATTTTGACATAAAAGTTCGAATTTTGGTTTATTTTATTAATGGCAGGTCACAATTTCAATAGCTTTAATTTTTGATCGATCTTTTGATTTTATAAAATTGAATGTCGAAAAAACTTTTTCTCATAAATAAGTGGAGACAAAGGGAAGAAGAGTAACCATGGCTAGTTCTGATATATTGGGTACTAATACCCAATCAAGTCAATTCTGACTTGACACTAATCTAGAAAGAGTTTAAGTTTCATTTGAGTATTCAATTTTTAAAGTAGAATAACATGAAAAAAGTTCGGCAACCTTTTCTTGTCCTTTCAATAAAAGAAGGCTTACATCTTCTATTTCAACTTGAAATGGATTTTGGATCCAGTCAAATTGGCTGGTATCCAATTCTGGAATAAAGTATTTTTCAAAATTATCTTTGAAACTTACCAAGTGGTCAATTATAAGTTTGATTTTATCAAATTCAAAACTCAGTTGATTGTTATTAGTGCAGTTATCCATACATACAAATATTTCACATGAGCTATTTGTAACCTTCTGTAACCATATATGTATTTGGGGTAGTAATGGAGTGATTATGCGCCTCTAATAGCCTCTGGCACTCAACTCCGACTGTCAGCCTTCGCGAGGCTACCCTGTTAACCTGCTATACACAAGGACAAACGAAAGAGGAGAAGGTGGCCAGGGGCTGGGCCTGACTACCTTCGTTTCACATCCTTTCAACTTCCCAAATCCTCTACTCTTATCCTAGCCCCAATCCGGATGGATGATACAGAGGTTACTGTATTACGGAGCGTCAAAGGTATCAGGCGACCCCCTTGAGTAAATAGCCTTACTCCAGTATGCGGTGCTTTGCAGGAGCGGACAAAATACCACCGATAGAGCTTCAGGGGTTTTCTCCTGGATGATACTAAGGAGAAGGAAGTCCGGAGACCATCCTCCGGAAGCGCAGTGGATCCAAGAGCACTAACTAGTGCGATCCAACCTCCCACAAGTGCATTTAAGGACCAGAAGAAGACTGTTTCAAAGAAGGAGAAACGAAGTTACTTTCTCCCGAAACATAGGGAGCCTAAATGGGCATTATCAATGATGGTTTGTGCAGATTCTGCACGGAAGAGGAAGAGACACCGTTGCACCTGCTGGCTGACTGTCAGGCATCTTTGTTGCACAGAGATAGGTGCTTCGGGACACTCAAAACCTTAGAAAAACTGACCCAGCAAAAGTGCTGAGCTTCTTGTAGGCGTTGACGCTAACTGCTGGGGTACATTAGTACAGAAGGGGGGAAGTACAATAGTTTTTTTTTAAGACGCAGTGCTGTAGTCACCCCCAGATAATAATAAAAAAAACCATATATTTATTTTTTTTCATGAAGGCTTCAATTTTAAACATGAATATAAAAATATTGGAGTTTTCCCTCGCAAAGATCCCGAAACTATTATACCAAATCTGAGTTGTTTCATATTTTACCAAAATCAACTTGATCGCATAATCTTGAAAAGAGACGGTTACTGGGAATACGGGGTTTTTAATATAATTATTAATTTTCACTGCATTTTGTATTACTGCATATACAATTTTGCAGAAATTTTCTTTCCTGTAAGTGCCTCTTGATGACTCATGCAATGAAAGATAGAAATAGGACCACTGTTTAAAACTTCACCTTAGCTGAAAGGCTAGCATTTACTATCAGTACAAACCCCAATGGAATATTTCTATTTTAACTAACTTCTTCAAAATTTTTCAAACTTTAAGAAAAATAGTTTCACTTGTCTTTTTTCGCTTCTAGTGCCCTACAAAAGAATAGAGTTTCGTGAACATTATTATTGAAGCAATATATGACATACACCAACAATTATGGTACACTTGCAATAACGGTAGTTTCATCTATCTGGATTCCAAATTTTGACTTTTCCACCATAGACATTTCCGTCATTCTGATAACTATTGGTAGAGCAAGTTCTTCTCCTATTCTAAATGGTCTTTTTTGTTTTTTAGAATTAGATAAGGGGCCTCAAAATATCAACTATGAAAATGACTGAGACAATGATTGTGACTAGGGCCAATGGATAAATTAGATAAATTGCTTTATCTAATTTTATAAATGAAGGTAGTATCACTTGTAATCAAACTCCCACGTAAAGACAAACATAAGTTTCATAGGAAAATGAAAACTTTTTTTACAACAGGTCTGATAGAATGAATCATTTACAAGAACTGCTACAAGAACTTCAGTTACTACGTTTCCAATCAGTGAAATCAAAATAAATGACATTCTCAGTAAGTTAAATTGTTCTCTAACTGAAAATCAATAAATCAATCCTCAGTTAAAAAATCCACATAATATAAACATTCAAGAAGTTAAACAGAATTTTTTCATTAATCATCATGAATTCGGAAAGTGGAGAGTACTCTTCACATTTATCAACAGTGTTAGTAATCAATTTTGCACTCTATCACTAGTCTGAGACCGATAATACACATTTATCAATTTAACAAAGGTCAAGGAATTATCTTTAGTTTTGTTTTACAGCTATGCAAACTACAAATGAAATCCATTGATAAAACTATTAAGGCCTTCGTTCACCACTGATTACTGTACAATATACACACAATCATGATTGCATCCCTAAGCCGACTCAAATTGAAACAAAATATCGGTGATTATAAACTTGCAATAGCAAGCAATTATTCTAAAGAACCAGAGTTATTCCGAAGTTTGATTACCTTTGATTCAAAACGTAAGAAACTTTTCGCCTTAAACAATACATATGAAACATTTTAAGACAACGGGTATACAATTATAATTATTACAATAAAATATGGACTCTTAATAATATAAATAATAATTACAATGTTTTATATTTAAGTACTTCAACTCATCAAAACTTCAGAGCCAAATTACTTTAAAAAAAAAATTATTTTAAGCAGCAATAGAGATGGAAGTATGTCTCATTTAAGCGCACACTTAAAGTTGATCATGTGACTTACTGAAGTTTTACTCCTTGTAGAGTTAAAACGCAACTTCTACATTTGAAAAACAACTTATAAGACTAAATTGAGGAAATGTCTACTAGGGTCAAACTAGCAAGGTCAAATTAATTTAAGCCTTCCTAAATTGACCTCAAACTGTTATATAACAAGCTTAAACTGGATCCAATAAATCTTGTTATACACTGGGAAATTACTTACCAGTTAAATTATTTTTGGCAGTGGCACTATCCTCGCTTAATTTTTAACGAATATTAATTGCACTTCTAAACAATATGTTATTAAGCAGTAGAAAGCTACAAAACTTCTAGGAGCTGAAGGAAATTGAATGAATATATTGAATGATGTACTGTATGAATGAAGTATTATTGTATTATTGAATGTATGAAGAATGAAGTACTATTGCAATTGAATGAAGTATTATTGCAACAGTATACACATTCAAATATATATGAAGTATAACACCACAAGGTAAAAGGAAAACAATATGAATAAATGCCCTGGCCTTTCTCTAAAGTCATCAGAGAGCAAATAAAAAACTTTTTTTACTTCCTGTTTTTCTCCTTGTAGCACTTTTATACTTCATTGATTGCATCATGTGTTTATTGTGATTCTTTTTCATTCATATATATCATCACACATTATCATCAAGAAAACTATCCGCCAAGGACAACAAACGTCTCAGAGTAAACAATAGGTACACAGTAAATAAAAAAACACACAACATCTACTTTTCGGTTAAATATCGTCAGGAGAGAAGAGATACGGACGGCAAGCGTACTTGGCAGAAGTATATGCCAGATGTGCGCTAGACATCCCTATCTCTTCTCTCCTGATGACGGTTAACCCAAAAATTAAAGATGTGTGTTTTTCTATTACCTAGAGCTTACTCTGAAAAATTTATATATACAATATTTCTCTTTCTTTATTGAAGTTTGGCCTATCGTCAAACATATATGTATAAACATAGAAATAAAAAATAGCAAACATATTTTACAGATTATAAATATTAGCTTACACACTGAAGCAATATCAGAAAGATAAAGTATTAGGAGGAAGTTATAACGAGATCAAATTTATACCCAAATGCTTAAGTAAAAATGACAAATATAATGACATGTAATAATACTCACTCAATATGTCTGAAGCCAGGGACTTCCAAATAGGGGCGAATCTATGGCAATGTCCACACCAACTATTGTAGAATTCAATTACCCATGCTTTTGGATGAGCTTGGTTAAAAACTGTATCGTTAAAGTAAGTAACGTTTAGGACAGTTACTTTGTCAAACGGAGTGTAAAGACCCCGTCCAGAACCAATATCATGATAAAGTTTTCTTATATCTGGTGAGAGAAAGTTAGCTGGGCTCGTCGAGATAAAAGATACCCATAAGCTAATACAAAAAATTTTGAAGAATGGGAATTTCATTTTGGAACAATCTGGTATATTTACATTAGGGATTAAGCATCACATACATACCCACGGATAAAGGAATTACAACCACAATATACTGATGGTTCTGACATTGTTTAAGGTGAAAGTACAAGCAAGGTTACCCTCTTACACAGTGCAGTAGTGCAATGTTTACCTAGTAAAAGTTAACTGCCCGGCTTCTTTCTAGCGACTGAATGTGATAGTGATACACTGATTAGAACGATATAACCTCGATACTACTATCGATATTTTGACGTTTACTGTCGATTAACTATCAAGTTTGTTTATCGGCGTCAGCATTGCTTTATGTTACAACTGATATAATTTCTTGGAATTTCATCTAATGTTCTGAATGTATCGTTTATGAAACCGCTTAATACTTGTTTAAGATGACTTGGGGATTTGTAACTTGTGGGCCGAATGAAGCTCTGGTAGTTTCAGGTAATTTTTTGTTTATAACTTCCTCTTTGTGTCATAAATATCTAGTTAGTATTCTGTTTATAATTATTATAAAGTACTGTGAACAGAAGTATATAGCCTTTTAAAAAAAAATATTCTAATTGAAAGTGTTTTATTGAAGTTAGTTTCCTTTAAATATGGGCAAGAATTATTTGGAAGAAAGTGTCTTTATTTTTCATCTTTGCGTATTAAAAACGATACCGTTTTTCGATTTGATAGCTAATTTGCCTGATTCTCTAATAGAATTGTGCCTTATTTTGGTATTTGTTCTTTTTTGGAGCGTTAGGAATGTAGATCATGTGTTATTTGAATATTTGTTCTTTTTTGAATTCATAAACATGTAGATAAGTGTTTGAAAATATTACACTATTAACTGTGAATTTGAATAATCTAAGTAAAGATACTGATTATTTAATTTAATCTAAGTAAAACCAACTAAAGGTTTGAAAATTTGCGAAGATTTTTTATTACCCAAAACAAAGAGAACAAGTAATTTCATTTAAACTAATGTAAACATTTTTTGCCACGAGTTATATTTTAGTTAGATGATGAATTAAAAAACTAATTTAATTAGCCGATATTGATTATGATGTTCATATTTTTGCATTATTCTATTTTAGGATGTTGTCATTCAAAACCGTTACTAGTTCCTGGAGGACGAGCCTTTGTTTGGCCTTCAATACAATGTGTTCAGAGGTAAGTATATATGTGTCTTTTGATATGCTCATTCGTTTAAATTTTAATACTTTAATATAATTTCAGAATATCTTTAAATACAATGACACTTCAAGTTGATAGTCCTACAGTTTATACAAGTCAAGGAGTTCCTATATCAGTCACAGGGATTGCACAGGTATTAATTCTTTGAAGCGTATTGATGCTGTCCATTCTAGTCATTTCAACTATATTTACCATTGAAGGTTAAAATACAAGGTCAAAATGAGGAGATGCTTCTGGCAGCATGCGAACAGTTTCTGGGTAAATCCGAGCAGGAGATTCAACATATTGCACTTCTTACATTGGAGGGTCACCAGCGTGCTATTATGGGGTCGATGACTGTTGAGGTATATCTTATTCGTTTATAAATTTTAGTAGGATATCTATGTTTGATCAAACTAATCAATATCATTTGAAATTGTTAATAGTCCTTATCATATATCAATATGAAATGAAATAAATTAATCAATTAGGTTTTATTGATTTTAACCTGGAATACCAACCAAAACCCTTTTAATACTAATGCTATATCTATATTGGTTAAATTGTGAAAGTTTTTAATTAAAAAGGTTTTAATCAAAGTGCAGTTTCTGAAGATATTGTTTATGTAAACTTTGTTGAAATGTTATCATGCATGCCACTTACAATCAGCTGCAGATTGAATAAATATGTTCGTCACCATCAATTGTACTAATCGAATTCATTTGTTTCTGAAATAGTGTTCCACAAAGTACTAAAATCTAGTGTTTAGTAGCATGCTTCTAGTTAGTTTACATAATTTTGATATGTAAACTATTTTTCCACGTTTAAAACGTAAGAATTGTCAATGCTTGTTAAATGTAAGAATAATTTGTTGTAATAGATTACAGTAGAAACATCTTTGATGTAATTTTGAAAAATTGATTATTTTAGGAAATATACAAAGACAGGAAGAAGTTCAGTAAACAAGTGTTTGAAGTTGCTTCCTCAGATCTGGTCAACATGGGCATCACAGTAGTGTCTTATACGCTTAAAGACATCAGGGATGAAGAGGTAAAGTAAACTGTTATTTTTCTTAGTCTATAGTGGATATTAAAATAGCCTACAAATATAGTTATCTATCTTTATTTGTTTTGCTTTTCAAGGGCGGTAAGGTGAGGACCACAACTGACTCTCTTGGCATGTGTGAAGTTTCACTCAATCCGTTTTCTTATTTTTGGCACCATTTAAATTATCTTTTCATGGCTACGAGTAAACTAATTTTTAACATGTTTAATTTTTCATGCATTTCATAACTGCGTATTGTTCCTGGCGTGTAGGATTTACATTAGTATAATTTTTTTTTCATGCATAAAAAGGTGAGTTTTGAGTATCTCAGTTAGGTAAAGATTGGGTGAGGTTGATGGGGGGATTTATAGCCTGGTACTTAGTACGACTGACAGTAGGGACAGTTATTTATATTTTGGTGTATAAGAGATGACCTAAATGATTTATGTAGGAGATACAATTGTCACATCCAATCTTCGGAGAAGACTTGAGGGGGTCTGTGTACAATGATAGACCTTAAAAAAGTACAACACAAAATTAATTACATTTTACTAACAAAATATTAGCTTTGAAATGTGTAATATCGGTTTCACCTCACATAAGTATAACGAAATAGGTATGAAACGGAAATGGGGCGTATTTATTTCTTCAAGTTAAAGTCACAATAGGACACAAGTTACGAGGATAGCAGTTGAAGCATCCTTGGTTGTTGATGAACTATTAATGTGATCTTGCTGTCTGTATTGTGTAGTTTCACAACACCACCTTGCAAGTATAAAATAAGGCTACTGAAATTAGTAGATGATATGTATAATTCAACATTTACTTTGCAATCACTGTGTTAAAGATCTAGTTTTAACATCAGACAACTTTTAGAAATATGCAAAGTTTTTAGTAGCTTGTCTGTAGAGTCAAAAGAACGCAATCTGTGTTCTACAGAATGATTCATGAAAACACCACCTTACAGCACAATACCGATTATTCCTAATGATTACATAAATGTAGTACGTTTCGGAATATTGCTTAAATATTCCGAATAACTAATTATAATCGAACGTAAATTACATATTTTAAATGCAAGAGTAATTTTTGAATAATTTAAAAACCATGAGTGTTAATTTCAGTTTAAAAGTTTAGATAATTTAAATTTTCGGATTAAATTAAAATACATTGACTGATATCTGATTTTTTTGAACCAATACATCGTGAATGGAATATGAGAGATTTATGCTTTGTAGGATTATTGTCCTAGAATATTTCTCTTATAAATTTACTTTATCAGGTGTATTGGTTAAATAAATTGCCATATGTGAATCTTGTAACAAGTTTTTTTGGTATGCATCTTCACTAACAGTTTTTATTTTCACTATTACGTTTATTGTATCAACTAGATGTTGTTATAGTGTTTAAATTGTTAGGATTTTGCGATATTTGAAGATTAAGTTAATATTGTTTTTATGTTCTTTAACTCCGCCCTCTCTAGGAGGGATATCGTAATATATATACCTCACAGATGTGTACATACTACGAACTAAAAAGATTAATGAACACGTACTAGATATTGTACTAATACTAATAGTAATACTAGATAAGTACTAATTACTGCAATTTTACAGTAAGGGTCATAAAATATAGTATACTATATACTATGTATATAGTATATACATACTATACTATAGTATACTATATATACATAGTAGTCATAGTAATATATATCGTATACAATGATACAAATTGTTTCAAGTAAGTTATTTAAATTGATAGTTTCATTCTCAGACTTAGTGTATTCTTTAGGTGTGACGAATATCGGGTAGACTTGTTACGTAACCCTACTACTGTGTTATATAATCCAATAAGTCTGCATAAATACATCTCTTAATTTCCAAAGAAAGTAAAGTGGTTTTACATTTAGTCACTTTTTGCATTTAGGATTACAAAAATACCAAGATTTATTTTAAAATTATTTCTATGAAGTTCTAACAATTAGTTTTTTTTAAAAAGCTTTGTTTTTCAGTTAATAAAGTATTATTGTATTTATTTACCAGCTAATGTACCCATTGATGTTAGGGAAGAGTTTCCGTAAAAAAATTAATGTTAAAATTACTTAGACAATTCACATTAGTTTTCAAAATGACATCTGAATCTGAAAATATTCATAAATAAGTAAAGATACGTTTAAATATCTCAAGCTTGTTAAAATTTTGAATGAATTAAGTGCGTTAGTGATAAATAAGTTTCATTAATATAAGTTTGTTAATTTCACTGAGGTTATTACATATATATTAGTAAGATATAAATTATATTAATAGGTTTTCTGTTTTAATATTGATTGGTAGAATTCAAAACTTAGTTGTTATGAATATGTCATCTTTTCTAATTTTAACAATTTAATAAAGCACAATTATTGGATCAAACATTATCTTAACTGTTGTGTACTTACAGATTCAAATTAATCAAACAAAAGAAATTTAGATAAATTAATCAATCTTTAAGTTAAACTAGGCAAAATTGCCTGAGCTAAATAACCACGCATGTGGTTATTATATACCTTATTACCTTAAACAAGCATGAACAACCTGTGACCTTCATTTAATTATAGATTACTGAAACCACTCCATCATCACTCCAGTAGTAGTCAGTGCTTTTACAATCTTTCATGGCTCATTTGCATCTTTGACCACTTCAGCATAAGAGTGCAAGGGTTTCTCCTTTGTTTCCAATAGAGTACACAGTTGATAACCCAGTAACATGATCAATTCACAGCTTAAATACCTAAACAACACACTGTAAAGTTTGTTCATTCATCGATTTAAGTTTTAAGTGTTAAAAAAATTAGCAATTCAACTTTTTTTTAATACTAGTGTTTACTTTTTGCATCACGGCTGCCACTTGAATTTGCCTATAAAAAATAAGTTATAATCTCAAAATAAATGGGTAGCAATGCCTACAGGTGTAGCATCAAACAACATTATGACTTTCTAGTCACACATCTCTTGGTCTCATAGTGTGCTGGTGAAGTATTGTAAATAGCCTGCAATATGAGTTTCGTGCCTGCAAGAATTTATTATCAAGTTCCATTATCGATATTAACCATTCCATCCTGTTCCTTTCAGCTTTTGATGAGTAGTGTTCTTTTTCACTCATACCTTTAAAAATGCTAGTTTCTTAATATCTAAACCCTAGGTATACTAAAGAAAAGAGAGTTGCTAGATGAAATTTGTGTCTTTTGAAATTAATAGATATTAGATTATTTATTTCCTAATATGGAATGAGAAACCAGTGTATCCCAATTATTAATAAATTATATTCTGAAAGAAAATAATTTAAAAAACAGTACTAGACAAAACACTTTTATTATATCCAATTTGTCAGCTTATAGAAATGTCCAAAAAAAAAAACTTTGAAAATAGCTGTGGTAGAGTAATAAAAGTTTCCACATACAACTCTGAGTTAGTTTTCGTCTTCTCGCCGCTCCACTTCCTTTCTTGAAACAGGGTCGAAATATTGAATGTGAGCCTAGTACCTATCTGGTTTTTGTTCGTGTTTCTTTAGGTTTTCAAAGTATATATAAAGTCAAATGAAACGGCCTAAAGGGTGCAGATAATAATTGTAACGAAAGCAGCACTAAGATGGACTTTGATATAACTCATTTATATATTTCGACAATCGTCATCATCAAGAGGAGAAGCGTCATTCAGATACTAAAACTTTGGTGATTTAAGAATTTGTAACTAGTATATTTGAAAGTAATGGAATTGGTTCCAAAAGAATATAATGAGTTAAATAGTTTTTTGGTAAACAAAAAATGAGCATTCTGAGGTAAAATGGATACACCAACAAAAGTCTCCACACAAATGAAGTTTTATTCAACGCGTTTCGAACACTTTGTGTTCGATTTAAATGATTTAAAAATGAGCATATATGGGACAGGAGTGTGATACGAGATATGAAGTTACTGACCTAATAAAATGTTAGCTTTTCAAATTGCATTAATAATGAATATTAAATAAGTAAAAGTTACTCAAAAAATTGGTACACTTTTGTAGATGGGAATTAATTTGCAGTAAGCCTCCAATGGATTTAGATTGCAGAATTAAAACTACTCAAAATATCTGGTTTTGTATGCCAAATTATAATAAATACTTTGATATAAGGTTGATCTATCGCAGATTCACTGAAACTATTCTAAATTGGTTTTGTATACTGTAGTATTACTACAGTAATAGTTGAATTTATTCTATTGTTTCAAGTTCTTAAAAAATACATTTACTTCTTCGTATCGACCATATTTTATAAAATAGGATACTATCCTGTGCCATCTGAGAAATTCAGTAGGTCTATGCTATTTTTGTTTATAAATAGGTTTTGGTTATAACTTTACAGGCGAATGTTTTTTTCCTAATTGATGATTTTCTTATTGAAACTTCGCCAATTTTGAAATGAAATTCAGAATTGAGCACAGCAAATTCAAATCCCCTGTGAACATTTGAATAAAAGAATACCAATGAGATTTTTTTGCATATTTCATTTTGAGTAAGTATTTTTATCATCATGCTGCCGCTTATGAATGACCTCAAATGTTGAGCTATTTATTACTATAACTTATCTATTTTAAACTTGATTAATATTTTAACTATTTCAATTTGAAATCTGTAGCAGCCTGCATGAAAGCTTCATTGCCGTATACTGAATATTAGTACTATTCTTCTAAAGCTTTGGGATGGATTTTCTATTTTTTTTTAACATTTTATTATACTTATCAAATATTCATAAAATTTGAACTAGTCATTCAGTATGATTTATTTATTAAACATTAATCAATAACTTTTAAGCAGTGGTAAGATTTTTTTGTCAAAAGTTATTATATTATAATTTCATTATAATATATGAGTGGTAAACTAAGAAATGCAATTGATCTTGTGAATGTGAATTCCTAGTTGTTATGGAATCTAGGAAACAAAACGTCCTACCTAATTTTGTTTGAGAAGAAAATTGGTTCTTTCAAAATATTGTGCAGATTATTATCGTATTTTGAAATGGTCTTGTATGAGATCATTTCATATCGAAAGTCTGTGGTTCCACTATTATTTAAAGCATTGTTTCAGGTAGGTCTAAAACATACCAACAACTGTTATAGGTTGTATGAATCTATAAATTATGCGACACTGGTTTCCAATTTTTCATTTTTTGTTGTTCTACTATATTATTAGTTAATTATTTTCATTATTAATAAGAAAAGTATAGTCTCAGTAATGATTCAGTTTGTTAAAAGAAGCTTGAAATGTTTTTATGATTTGTTAGAAATCATGATTTGTTTCTCTTGGCTCTTAATAGTCTTCATGAGTAGATCATATTTTAGATAAAAGCACTAATGTCCTTGATAAGTTTACCATGGATGTCGTTCAGCGAAGTGATTTCTTTCTATTGGTTTCCAGTTTAGTTCTAAACTTCATGTGTGGATGATTATTCCTGTTTGGAATTGGTCTTGTTCTGAAATAATTTAAGTGAAGGAGTTTGATTTCAGAATTGTTTTAAACATTGTGTCAATTAAAATCTAATACAGCAAAGAAATATATCCTTTATTTTCTGTTCAAGAATGCCTGCATGAAGTAAGTTCCATTGTTGCGTCTCCTTCATTCTTACTGTTCTGTCGCTCTTTGCATCTTCTTTTATGTTTTTGATTTAGAATCTCCAGTTCTCCGATTAATTAAGAATATCTATATTCCGACATGCGAGTCCTTCCCAGATAGCTATTGTTTTATTCATCCTTGAGTAGAACATTTTAAATTAATTTTAATTATCTCCTACAAATTAGTCTGTATTAATGACAAAGTAATTGTTTATAAGGCTTGTAGATTTATTTAATCATCGTGTCAACTTAAGTGGATTTTAGCGTTTATTATAGCCTACAGTTTGTTAAATTGCCCATTTTAGAAATTAAAAGATAATCCTTTGTTTCTGTTTAAGATAACCTGGTAGTTTTCCTCTATAGTGACTTGTTCCTCATTATAGAGAATATACCACTCTTTCTTAGGATGGTTGTTATCATGAGCACATATTTAGGCATTCGTAAACTCTTAGGTATAATAGACTATTCTTATGACAAAAAAACATTACATTAATTAGAATAAAATTTGAGTGTATATTCATCATTCTAGAAAATATACTATTTCTGTAAAAGCAGTTATATCCTTTCTCTTCATCACCAGTCGCCTTCTGGATGACATTATCGAAATGTACTAAAGTGAGTTTATTGGCTATTATAATTTCTGTGTTTGTACTTTGTTATCTCATGTCACCATTTTCTATCTCTGTTTTTCTATTAGTTGTTTTTTTACATAACTCAGTGAATGTTGTTGAATTATATGCACTCACTAACCCACTTGGACTCTATAAGTCATCTTATAGTTTGTTACGATTGAAAAAGAACTAGTGTGTACATATTCATAGAACATATAGATCACAGTGTATAATTCTGAAATGGAACTAAGATCTTTCACCGTCAGAGTTACAAAATTAATGAGGTAAAAAATATGTCACATAATAATAACGGAGGACAGTTACTGATATAAAAATCTTCCTTAAATTCCATTTTAGAATTTAATATTGTGGTTTATTACACTTTTTGATAAAAATTCTATATTAAATTTTGAAGTTGAACATCTACATGTATCTTGTGTTACCTGGCTGGTGGTAGGCTGATTTGGATCATCTTCTGCACTGTTTTTATTTCATGAACATTTCTTAACAATTCATTTCAAACACTCCTACTCAACAACTTACTGTGAAAGGCTTATATATCATGAAAACACAACTTTTTCTGTTTTTATTATATGTTCTATGTTATAATAACATATTCTATGTAAATATAAAAATAATCTGTTTAATATATTCATTTCCAATCGGTAATACAATTTTTAGTGAATAACTAAAACTTGTTCTGTTGCATAAATTTTATTAAATGCTTTTTTTTAAAGAAGTTTTGTGCTTTAAAAAAATGGTTTTTTATAAAAAACCACATTTGTTTTATACTGATATACCCTATATTAGTGTGCATTAAGGATTTAATATTTTTGATACTTATTTTAAAAACACGAAAAATAAAATCAGAGAATTAAATATTAGTAAGTAAACTAAAAGCAAAAAGATTTTCAGATTGATATTTGATAAATTATTTTTAATAGTACATTATTTGACAAAACTAAAAGCTTTGTCTTGACAAATAAATATTTTAAGCTGTCAAATACTTCTAACTCTTGTTAATTTTTACTGTCTTCTTGAAATCATTTTTGAGGTATTTGTTATTTCGTTCGGTTTGAAGTTAATGTTGTACACTAATTTTCACTCGTTTTATGTTGCTATATTCTGAAAGTATAATTTTTGAACGAAATTATATTCTGTTCCATATTTTTTCTTTTTTGTTTTAATGATTGAGCTAAAAACAAAAGAGTATTGTTATTTTGTAGCTCTGATTACTTATTAAAATTTATTCATAAGAAGTGACAATGATTTATTAATTTTTTTTTTTATTAATTTCAAAGGGCTATCTAAGAAGTCTTGGAATGGCTAGAACTGCAGAAGTGAAACGAGATGCTCGCATAGGGGAGGCGGAGGCCAGACGAGACGCACAGATTAAAGAAGCTATTGCTGAAGAGGAGAGAATGGCATCAAGGTTTGCATTTCAGTCAATTTTCCTCTTTAGAATTGTATGAATTGACTGGTTAAACTTAATTTGTTTCTAGGTTTCTTAATGATACTGAAATTGCCAAAGCTCAAAGAGATTTTGAACTGAAAAAGGCTATTTACGACGTTGAAGTACAAACCAAAGTAAGAACCAGCATTCTTCCAGTGATATCTTATTACTGTAGTAGTAGAGCTTTTCTTGTCATGTGGAGTTTCAAAGATCACCACTAATGCCAATGATTATAGGTCCATGCCTCGGAGCTGATTTGTTACATTTTATGAATTGAGTTTGCTACGTACCGTGTGTCATTCATATTAATCTAAATACTAGATATACTTGGAGAACACGAAAAACTCTTTAAGGTTAATCTAATGCTACGTGTTATTACACAATTTAGTGATTTTATCTCTTGCTTCGTGAATTGAAGTTTACTGTTCATTACTTTATAAACATATTTTTCTTTTATCTTAGTAATACTTGTTCAAGACAAAATCTTGCATAAAACAAACTAACATGTAAGTATTAATACCTACATTTTAATTGGTTCCTAGCGAGCTGAAGCGGAGATGGCCTATGACTTGCAAGCTGCTAAAACCCGTCAAAGGATTAAGGAAGAAAAGATGGAAATAATGGTAGTGGAGCGTAAGCAGGAGATCTTAGTCCAGGAACAGGAAATGCAGAGGAAGGAAAAAGAGTTAATAGCCCAGATACGGAGACCAGCTGAAGCTGAAAAATACAGGTGAAGATCAGATGAAAGTCTAATGCCTTATCTTCATTCTATACAATATATCAAAACCAGCACACATCTTTATAATAAGGTCTCACGATTTTGTGGCTTATAGTAATTTTATAATTTGTATCTCACATCATTTAATGTTAAGGTCATGTTTCGAGTACATTTTTGTAATGTATTGCAATTATTGTTAGATGAATTTTATTTTCAAGTATGATTCACAATTACTGATTTATTGAGGTTTTTATTAGTTCCCCTCAATTGGTAATATTTTTCATCTTGCTTCTTATTTTAATTCTTCCACCAATTTAGTTTATACTCAATTCGGGCTTTTCTCATTTAGGTGTTACATTAATAAAAGGCTTTAGTACTGATACATTATGTGGTGTTAAAAAATTAGGTTATGTGGATTTCTTACTTAAACAAAATACAAGGTAATGTGTTGTTTGAGAATATTGCGTTGGTGTATTTGGGTGCCAGTAAGGCCGCTTAGGGTTTCCGTTGTAAATGTTCTTTTAATCTTTGTTTTCATGATGCCAGTTTGTATAAATTTCTATATTTCAGGTTAGAGAAGATAGCTGAGGCGAACAAGAATAGATTGATAATGGAGGCAGAAGCGGAAGCCGAGACGATTAGGTTAAGAGGGGAGGCAGAAGCCTTTGCAATTCATGCTAAAGCCAAAGCGGAAGCGGAGCAGATGTGGAAGAAGGCTCAGGCCTTTAGTCAATACAGACAAGCAGCTATTGTCGACATGCTTCTCGAGACTATTCCTAAGGTTTACTATGCTATTTATTTTTTTAAAAAAATGAAAAATTGTGTTTGTTTGGACATGGGTTTCACGCAATATGTATTTATCTTTGAGCACCTTTGTAACACTATAAACAATAAGTAGTGCTATTCAATTAAATCGTCGACAGCTTAAAGAAGTTTTTGTTGTTAGTTTTCATCCTTTTCTTCTGTAAAGTTACTAATATCTTCAGCTTCTTAGAAGGTATTTTACAGTCATAATACTGAATTATGATTCCATCACCCGTATAGAATATGGAAAGAGATCAGTACTTTTGAAGAAATCATTAATGTTTCTGCATTTCATGGGCCTTCCCTTGAACGTTTTTAAAATAAAGTAAAAATGTATCATTCATCTGAAGAAAAATTTATAAATAAAGAAGGCTTCAGATGTCCACTTCACCACAAAATACACTTGTCACAGGTAATACGATTCGTCAGATGTTGTATGGGTGCAAATAAGTGAGAATGTAATTAGTTGACTTAACTTTAGCGGTTTTCCCACATATCCAATCAAATTACGGATTTATCATGTAGCTCAGTGTTTCCCAAACTTTTTCGAGTGACCGCCCCCTTGGGTCCATAAACCTATATCTCAACACCCTTGAATAATAATCAGATTCCTAGACTAAATAACCAAATGATTAACATTTCAATAATTCAAGTAAAATAATTACTAATGGAATATTTATTTAGAATCCAATATATGTATTGTTTCGTAGCATATTTATGCAAAAGAATTAATATACAATAAAAGAAACTTAGGCGAGAAGATACTTTTAACATAAAAATGAATTATCAAAACAAATAATTTTAAGAAAACGTTTCCTAGAAGTTTACATATCGTGTTTGCACTTAAATTTAGAAATTATATTGCATGAACATTTTCAATTTATGGAAACAGAATCCCCGCTCCTTTTTGCATTACCGCCCCCCGATTTCAATGCACCGCCCACTTTGGGAAACACTGATGTAGCTGATGGTTGTCGTGGTGATCGACATAAATTTAACACTTTCAGTTTTACAAGTATCTTTCATATTATTAAGAAGGGTTCCTTCTTTGAGGAGATTTTCAAAATATAAAATTTTACAGTTATATATGTCTGATTTAAGAATTAAAATTTTGGTGTCATAATTGAGAGGTTTAACTCACTTTTATGATATCACTCAAGGACTGCTTCCGTTCTTCACTCCCTGTCCATCATAAGTCATTTAGAAGGGTGGGAGATCTAATCTTATTAAATCTCTGATAAAAATCCTTTAGTGCCTCTTTCTCTATTCTTTATCTAACCAGATCATTGGCAGGGATAATGGAAAACAGTTTTCTTTTCCTCCTTATAATTCTTACAATTGAGATTCGTGTTTATCTTGCTTTTTCAGGATAGCTCATGAATAGATCTAATACGCCATCTTTCCTTAAAATATTCAAGCCCCCCCTTTAATACATTTATAGATTAAGTGAGGGATAATCGAAAATGGATCAACAAACTAAATAAAATAAATTTACAGGGACAAGCTAAGAAAAAAATACAAGTGAATTTCTCAGATGTAGTGAATTATTGTGCTTATTTATATGTTTTTTCTCTCCTTCAATTTTTTTTTATACAAGAAGTTATATTTGTGTAAAAGTGACAGCTATTCTAGTTTTTATCCTGAAACTGTCTTAAATTATGTGACCCAAATTTTCCGTTAAACTATTAGTTATAAAATAAAAGAGAATCTACTGTTTTTATTATATTTTGCCTAAATACAATCCACATCCAAATTAGTTTCATAATAACACCTCTTTTAAATCACAGATGGCAGCTGAAGTAGCGGCACCGCTTTCCCAAGCAAAGAAAATCACTATGGTGTCTAGTGGAGCTGGTCCTATTGGAGCTGCCAAGTTAACCTGTGAAGTTCTCGATATTGTGACTAAAGTCCCTGATATCGTCAAAGGTATCACTGGCGTCGATATTATGAAGATAAACCCGCAGCATTTCCCAGATAACCATTAAGCTCTTCTACATTAATTGCTTTATATATAAATAGTATATTTTTAATATCCTACTAAAATACCATTAACCTTATTTTCTGTTCATTCTAGTTCGAGTATTTTATTATAATTTATAGTAGTAATATTATTCGATAATCAATAACTGTAAGGGAAAAACAAATAAAAACCTTACTGGTTTTGACCAACTTTTTCTAGTTAAATGAAATTTTGTTTTTTTTAAAAAAAAAATTAACATTTATAGGCAGAATTAACAACATGTTAACCTTGTTTGATTCGTATTCTAGAAGTCATATATATCAATTATGCAATTATTATTTTATATCCTATGAAATATAAGTGAATCTATATTAGCAAAGAAATGTTTTGTTAAATAAAATATGTTTATGTTCAGTTTAAAAAAGCAGAATAGCATAAAGGAATTTGAATGCATCTAATGAAAATCATCTGTTCAAACAAGTATAAAATGTGGGTTGAATTTGCATGATGAAGTCAGTTTTGTTGAAACATTAATCTTCCATGGATAATGATTGAAGTCCTGGTGATTAGTTCATCTAATATTTTGAGTGATTCAACCTGAGGTAAATATTTAACCTCTCTCACCCTTTCTTAATTACTTATTGTATATTCGGTGGTGGTTTAAGTTAATGATGTGCCATTTTGCCATTTATTCTGTATTCCAGTTTTGACATAACAATGCTTAAATTGTATTTTACAACTGTGAGCTTACAATGAGTAATAATGTTTCATTGTTACTTAGTGGATGTATGTAATTTTTTGCGAACAACTTGAATTAGTTATTTAAAGTGTGTATAGTATATTTCAATTAACACTTTATTTTCCCGACGATTTGATGCCACTGTGCACATGTAAAACACTTTTCTGTTTGATATTAACTCTTTCAATTGCATCTGGTCACAATGTTCAAGTTATTCGTATTCAAATTCTTCTACAATTTAGCAAAATTTGTTAGTTTTGTAAAAGTAATTAAATTAAAAAAAAAAAGTAAGAATCATCGTCAAACCACCAGTCTGTTTCTGAATGCAGGCTGTCTCTTATGTCATAATGTTTTTCAACATTACATGTTTCCAGATTATAAATCTGAATTTTCAACAGCGTGTTCCTGCGCATGTGGTTCATTATTATTCTTATTATTACAAGCATGTGTAAAGAAAGTACACATATTCATGTTAAACAAATAAACTTAAGAAATTTATTGCTTTTCTTGAAAGTGGATATAAATAAAATGAAAGAATTATTAAAAAGTACTAATGTTTCCAATAGTTTTTAAAATAATTTTGAAGTTTAATCAAACATTCTTTTATATTGATCAAATTAATAAATTTTATTTTAATCAGAAATTACAACTTCTTTTTAGATATCTGAAATATTAGACTGAAGGGTGGCTTTGGTTCTGTCTATTTGTGTACTTAGAGAGAACCAAAAGCACAGCTGAAGAATAGAATTGTAGTTAATTTTTCTATAAATAATTCCGTCCATTCATAATCTGATTTAAATTTAAATGGAATGAAACAAGTTGAACTATTTGATTGATAGGTACAATATTAGAATTGATAGAACTGACTTATAAATAATTTTCTTTTTTTAAGAATTTTTTTTATAGAATCCTAAATTGAGAAAATATTTATTTATAGAAGTTTTTTACATTTCTCTCAAATTTGTCATTTGAAAATATTTTTACCACTTTGTATATAGAGTGTCATACTTCAATCAAATTTTTATATTTAATGGAAAACAAAAAAGAAATTAATCATAAATCCAAAACCTTATGGATAATTATTAAATTATATACTGAGTAAGTAATTAGTGATCAGATTTTATAAACTTTATCATTAATAGAATCTTTTATCAATTTTAAAAAGTGATAATTATTAATAAAATTTTGCCTTTCAAGTGGAAACATCCTCGATCTTCATTCCTAATATCAAGCTATTATTACGAAATACTTCAATGATATTTAGTTTTCTATTTGCCAATTGTTGAAGCTGTACGGATTTCCTTAATTAATTCTGTTAAAGTTATTTTGTAAGTGGCTCAAAAATCCGATGCACCCTATCTTTGCTAGCTTCTTCCCTGTTAGTTTATCCTAAATACTGTTTTTTTTTATATATATATATCTCTGTATTGTCACTACCACGATTGAAAACAGTTGAAGTATATAGCTAATTCTCGCAGTGAATTAGGAGCGATGTATAAGGTTAAATAACATCGAATTCAGATTACAAATATAATAAGTATTATATTTATTTTGATGACGGCAGAAAAAAAAATAGAATTAGGAATCTGGGTGGCTTGAATAGGCCGACGAGCGAAGGGTTGGAATTCCTGTAATTACCTGTAAATAACCTGTGCCTAGTTTTGGATTGCTAGCTGGAATGTCTTTACTATCCCTTAAATACAGTTACAGTTACATGAATTAAGTTTTAAAATTCCCTGTAATTAAAATCAAATAATATGAGCCATAGATTTATGTACTTTTGCAGATGAACTGACACAAAATTACAGTTTTGTGAAAATGAAATTATCATTAAAACAGATGTTACTATATTTTCTTCAGAAATTCTTTCAGAAAGTTTAATCTCTGTCCTTTTGCAAAATTCCAAATGTGATTATTATATTGTATAAGCTTTTTATGATATCTATGAGTTCCAAACCTTAAAGCGATTTTATGATATTGCTAACAATAAATAGAAGTATGCTCTTTGATTTTATCCTGTATTTTTATTACCTTTTGTAAATTAAACAAAAACTCACTTTAAATAAATTACTCGTAGTTTTAATTTCTATCTGAATCAGATTTTAGGCTACTTTTTCTGCAACTTAATTAAACATTACATGAAATAGTAGTGTGTTTTGGAACAGTATTTGTAATTTTAAATTATATTGTTTTCTTAAATTTACTTCCTTTAATGATACATTTTCTTAAAGCATTTTTAAATAGTTGAATTTTGTTTTTATGATTTTTAAATAATCCCTTGTTGATAAAGAAGTAAAGTTATAATCATATACATAAGAACTAAGCCAGAAATTTATAGAATGATTATATTAGATATGAAATTCTAAATTCAATAATAAACATTTGTTTGCTGAATTGGTTTGCATTACTGTCAAACTGCTCTTTTGAAAATATGTTTAACAAATTTGTTTATGTAAGAGGAGAGTATACTTTTATAATATTTTTTAGCAATATTGATTTTGATTTTGACTTAAGTATAGTATCTTGGGACACATATAAACGTAGGAATCAAAAATTATGTTATAAAGAAATCTGCTTGAAATGTATTTCACCAATCTAAAAAGTGGGCTGCTAGCCCACTAGCATTTATAGTGACTTCATTTCTTTAATGAATTGCACATTTCATTAACTCATATTTAATACTCTCATCTCTGATGATCTGAATTATTGTCGTTTATTTTTTGTTCTTATATGTTGCTATAGATAGCTCGGAATCTCAATGTATTTTCAATCTCCACTAGAAATACAAATGAAGATCGAGGATTTTGTTCCTAATTTTCTTTAATAGTTAAACACTTTCCAGTTATTCAAAATACTAAACCATAACTTAGGATAATTAGCTTATTCATTATGATGAGTGGTCATAAATTTAAAATTCGTTAACTTTCACATAAAGTATTTGTATGTACAGATCTTGCTTACATATCCAAGCACCCAAAAAATGAACTGTGCCAATATATAGTTCCGTACATTTAAGTAAATTACTCTATAGAATTTTTTTCTAAAACCTAAAACAATCTTTCTTTGGATTCTTATTGTTTTTATTTTTTTCTTTTTTAAATACGACTTGGTAGATAGCTGAAGGATCGGGGTTGTTAACTGATATTCTGTTACCTCTTACAAGACTAACAAGTGGATGATATTGTGCTATTCCAAATTAACTTTATTCTAGCTTCTTCTTTGCAAATTTCCACTTGCATTTTTTTGTAATAAAGTAAGAAATGTATTTAAAAAAAAAAAGCAATTTTAATGTTATATGTATTGTTTATTTCCATTTGAATATTTACAATTGCTTATTTAATATCCTAGATTTTTAGGTAAATTTAAAAAAAAATATATTATATTTTCAAATTCACAACATGGAAGATCATATTCTATAAAATAGTTGTTTTTTTTGTACTTTTAGTTGACACTAAAATTGTTTATTTAATTAAGATATAAACTCAACAAATGATTATTGAAAATATCCCTAATTTCAGTTGTTTTCTTTTATGGTTCAGCTACTTTTTCCATTTTAGATCTGCGTTTGAGAACTGCAAAAAAATCATATTAAATTTATTAAATATGGTACATCACTGTCCCTGATTAAAGCCTGAAGCTATTCTCATTTTGAAATTACGTGAATTTCATCGTCTGATTTTTTGAATATGGCGAAATTAGTTTTATAAAACATTGTATTTTACCCATTTTTAATAAAAAAAAAATCATTTCAATTAATAGAATTAAATGACGTTCCTACGTTACAAACTCTAAAAAAGTTTTATTAATTCATTTGTCATACTCGTAATACTTTCTCGTATTTTTTGTTAATTTTGAGTGGGTTAAACTTCGCCCATAATTTTGTTCTGTCATCTTTGAATATCAGTGGTTGACAGATTTATTTTGATAATTTATACTTAATTATGTATATTTTTTGTCAATATCCAACTTTTTTAGGCCACTATAATACTTTTTTTTATACACCAAGTAATATTGTAGCTATCCGAGAGGTGTTTTCTTTTCTTCAAATCTGGAAGCAATGTCTTAATAAATTTTTCATAAGTTATGCGAGAAGTATGTTTGTCTACTTTATAGAAGTCTTGCAGTTGAGTATACTAATTTAACTGAAGATCTTATTTTGTATATGTGTTTATATGAAGGAATATGTCCAAAGTATTTCATTGATATATAATCAGAAAAAAACACTTAAAAGTGAGATTTGTAGAAGTTAGATGAAGATAGATATATTTCTTTCAAAATAATAATAATTTTTTCAATTTTTCATTTCGATGTGTATAGAATTTTTACATATATTCACATTTCTGTTAATCCTTATCTAGACAAGTCATGTTTAGCCTTCTTAAGTTAATAAAATGAATAATGTGTGTATGCGTGATTTGTATCATCTGATTAGTTGATTTTAGTTTCAGAATCATGGTACAATGCCAAATTTGCTGTAAATCATTCCTAACCTCTGAACCATGAGTTTGAAATTGAAATAGATTAAACGTTTATGTTTGACAGTGAATGGTTATATTATTTAATAATGGAGTTATAATTACTCTGGCCACTATATAAAGTCCGGCATTTTTCCTTTTGTAGAATTTATTTTTGATTTCAATGTGAAATATATCCTGAACTGAATTTAAGTCCCTTTCAAATTGAATATATTGATAGTACCGATTACTAATATATTTAGTAAAAACTAAATCATTGTCTGTTTTCAACGGCTCACTTTTGGCCGAGAGATACTTCAAATTTGTATTTGATACCGATTACAAAAAAAACATACTCATTCCTTTTATGGTTTCTCATAGTATTCAAACATAAGTTAACTATCTTGTGTGGAAAGTATAACCATGCATTTAGTATACTCAAAATAATTAAAATCCAGAAATTAAAATTTTCCATTAACATGTTATTGCCTAGATTAACATAATTACAATTGACCCATGAATCCTACAATCTTTGCTTATTATTCAAGGTCTCTTTTTATTTAATTATTAAAGCAAAGTTACAAATATTAAACTGTATCTATATTTTACTTCCATTTACCTATAAAATGTCCTGAACAAAATATCTTTAAAGTTGAATAATTTAAATTGTACTGATACGGCTGGTCTTCAGTTACCAAATATACTTTAACCAATTACAATCACAACGGCTGCCAATTGAACTAATGGCGTATAATGAAAATTACTTCGTTAGATAAATAATGTGTAATTTCCTTAGTTGTAATTTCTTTTATTTTTCATTTTAGTATTCAACAATTGTTGAGTCAGTAGAATACTATAAAAATAACTTGTAAATAATTAGCTTTTCTTTTAAATTATGCGATACTTGAAATGGTTTAGTATTTGTTTTATTGTTACTAAATCATTTTTACTAAAAATTCGATTCCTTTATGTTTGGAATTTCATTCACTTTGAAAAACTTTTACTCAAAGTCAGTTGTAGCGAGAATGAAATATATTTCTGACTTTATTTACTAAACTCAAATTCTCCTTTATATGGTACCTGATGGTGGTCAAACCAAACATATTGTTTTCTGATCAGAGATGTGTGTTTTGAATTATGGTTATTAGGTTTAACGTAAATTTAAACAAACGTTTTAATTTTTTATCTTTAATGTAATATTTATAAAAAAACTTTTTTTAAAAAAAAGTTTCTATTTGCTCTTTAGTTAGAGTAAAACTAGAGTCTAAACGGTGTGTTTATATTGTTGAAGCGAAAATTATAAAAATATCTAAAAAGTTTCGTGGTTTAAGATTTCCCATATTAACAAAACAAAATTTTTATTGCTTTAATAAGGGACTTGGTTAGTAATTCTTTTTAAACTAATAAATTTCTTGTTGTGTGGAAAGCATAACCATGCATTAAGTATACTTAGTGCATGGTTATACTTTCGTGTGTAAAAAAAAAATTATAATTGATCTATGTTCTTTCTTCAAAAAACATAGATAAATTTTAATACTTAAGAAGGAAGTTGACTAAATCTCAGTTATGATTCGCTAGCAGTATTTTAGAGTCTGTTTATAAAGGTTCCATTTGAGCAGAATCCATGGTGTTTAATACTTAAGAGTGTTACTATAATTTCACACATAAATGTCTTTCCTGAGTGAGTACCTGTCCAGTGTCATATTTATCTGCTTGAAATGAAAAAAAAAATTTAATTATAATGATTCAATTTCCAGATGTTTCAACAGAATATGATTTTCAATATAATTTTTTCAGCTTTCATTGTGTTTATCATTCCAACTGCAAGTGCTGTTACTGTTGTATTTCTAAATTTGAATAACTATATTTAAACTTAGCCAAACAAAACAAAAAAAATTAAAAACTAAAAATGGTTTTAAGTATCTTTTTAAACTAAAATAAGTATCAGACTCTAACTTATGTTACCGGACAATAACTGAGACACAAGCCTCACTAATATTGATGTCCCAACTTAAAATCATTGTTAGTAGTATTTGTTTTGTGAAAGCAGTAATCATTAAGTCATGAACTAGTTATTGGTTTATATTAGAATAATCCTTTTCCCGGTGTTGTTTCTCATTTTTTCCACTTCCGGTTCTCTTTAGTCGTTAAATAATATTAATAGTTGTGAACTACTGTCTGAAAAAAAAAACTGTTTTCTATAAATTAATTTTATACGTTCGTATGCAAAATAGATTAGTGGTGTTTTTTAAAAATTTCTAGCTTTTTTTTGTAATCTTAGAAAAAGAATGCACTGCCATTACTTTGTCATATTTAGTTGGCGTTCTAGTGTGTAGCTGTCGTTAATGTCTTTAGATTAGATGTTGCTATCTCAAACATTTGTTTTAATTTAGAAATGGCTTGTGAATTTTGTCTTCACTTTTAAAACCCTTTAAACAATTGTACCAATGTAAAGTACAAACTTTTTGCTACCCCGTTATTACCATTTTATTATCAACACAAGAAAAAAAGGGTATTGATAATTTTGTTCTTATTGTTGTTATATTCTTCAATATTTATTTAACTATTTAAAATAAAATAAACGTGTGTGTTTATTTCTTTTAGGTTTTATTCTATTATTCTCTTTCCCCTAATATGAATTAATGACATCAATAGTTCTGATCTTACAAAGCATAATAAATTTACTTGAATGATTGTATTGGAAATAACTCTTCAAGATTAATTGATTTTTGGATATCACTTCACTTCAAGGTAAGGAGAAAGTGAAAAAATCCTCTATACTGGCATAGAAAATCATAAGGAGTTATTTTATGTGTACTTTAATTCAGTCAATAGTGGAAAACGTCTCTCCAATGTATTTCTCAATTAGTAATTTAGAGTTACGGTCAAACAAACAACCTCTAAAAAGGGAAAGATTTAAGCTTTACAAAATCTAATACGATGAAAGTGTAAATTGAATGAATAATCACCTTCGTATTATTGACCTTGTCTTTTATTGACTGAGTAAGAAGTGGAACACATTTTTTTGTATTTTATTTAGTTTTTATTTAAATATTACTATGTATTTGTTCAAAACGACACTGTGGATTGAAGTTATGAATCAAATACATAACATTTTAAAATTAGCTATGCGCTTATATAACCAAGCGCTTGTGGCTGGCAGCCAAAAATAAAAGAAATCTATTCAGAATGAGGATAGAGTTACACTAAAATTGACCTGGACGATTTTCGACTGAAAATGACAGGAAACAAAAAAGAAACTGACATTTAAAAAAAGGAAAAGTTTTTTCAACAGTCCTTTTGATCGAACGAAAAAAAAATTTATCATTCGAAACAATGAAACCATCAAACCTGCTGGTTCAATGAAAAATGTGGGATATGGTCAGGAGAAATAATTAGCACGATGTTCAAAGTCGAAGAATAAGGAGTTGAAATAAAGATTGCGTTCATGGGCTCCCGTTATATTTCTTTCGCATAGAACTCCTCAGGATTGAATGGATTAACAAAACCAGCAACTGTGTTCATTTATTTATTAACCTTTAAATAAATACCTACAGATAAATTAGGAATACAAAAATTAAAAAGCGTTCGAAACGGGATAAAGTGAGAAACTATTATTTTTTTCAATTAACTTTATACAACTGTACATAAAATTTCTAATAAGGTAACTACAATCTGAGCCAGTACATTGATGATCGAATGCGGTTGTAATCAGGAAGACCTTCAACTGGTCCAATAGAGGCAACTGCTGGGCACCTGTCGTAGACGTATTTCATCATTACGTCCTGTACATTGTCTGCTGTAATGGCCTGAAACAGAGCTCAAAATTAATAATCAGTAATTATGCGCTACAAAGGACTTCTCTCTATTATAAGGTCCTCTAATTCTCATGTATCTATTGAAGGTAACTCGCGAAAGCCTGGCGACTTAGCGGAATTTTAAATAATTGCTGACAAGAGTTTATTAGGTCGAAATGTTCACATCAGTTTGTGGTGAATGTGGAACATAACCCAGGTCAAGTAGACTCATCTATTCGCTCATATAATAATCACTATGGAGCGAAGTAGTACTCTTAAGAGTAGTAGGTGCTAACTTATTCTAGTCGTTAGTGAATTTGTTGATTAATATTGTACCTAAATACTCAGAATACGATATCTTCTAATATTGTTGGATTGGTTGTGTGGTTCAAAATCTTGGCAACTGGTACTCTTTTTTTAATGTCCCTTTCAATGGTTGGGGGCATAAGAATGGTTAAGGTAAAATCTGTCATTTGTATAATCTTAGTATTAAGGAAATACTCATTATTCAACTTGCACTAAGTTAGAATTTAAAAAAACCCTTCAGATTCATGGAAAAAAATGTAACAGTTGCTGCATTCACTTAGTTCAAAAGAATAATGATATTTATAAAAACAAATATATTCTCAGTTAGTATACCTTTTACCTTCTAATTCAATATTCATTCTGATATCATCGAAAGCTAATTAAATTATAGAAATATCAGTTAGCTTACAAGGGATTAGTGAAATACAACTTTCTTAGATATATTTTTCATGAGTCTCTGTTTTTAATATTAAAAATATTCTGACCATCTCTCAATGAACATAACGGTAGGTGAGTTCCATTATGTTTCAGTCCCCATCGTTCGTAAAAATGAATGATCATTCATACTGAATTCATGACCTGGAACCGACAGGGAAACAGATTCCCGTCAGTTACCGACATAGAAATTTTATTCCTGTTCGAAAAACACTATCAGAGACAACACTAATATCATCGGATACATATCTTCACAATTCAAGGAAGCTGCGAAAGGACTCCAAAATAAAAAGTTATTGCATTGGCTATCAAAATATTCTTAATGTAGCTTGCTGAACAAATATTCTAAAAATATGCTTACATCAATCCTGCACTCCAGTTCGTGCAGAGGTATCCTCCGACCGTAACACAACATCTGTCTCCCTATATCTTCACAAATAGGAGTGGTTCCATCCAACTGCAGCATCATGTTTGTCTTCAGTAAGTTTTTGGCCCTATCAACCTCTCCTTTCGTCACTGATGTGCACAACCTCATCCATTCTTCTTGCAAATGAAATACCATATCCTGCAAAAAAAAAGACCAATACTTCTTAAGTGACTAAATATATGCGACAGTATTACGTGTGTATTCAAACTAGACGGTTGTTGAAATTCTTTGTTTTCTTTTAAAAAATCTCTAATGTAATACTTAAGTTTTTCAAAATTGTATACTTTTGTCTATTAAAAAGGTTTTAAATAAAAACTGAAACGCCGGCATTGAAAGTTTAATTTGAACTTGAAGAACTAACCGAGTCCTGATAAATTTTATTTTGTTTCTGCTTCACGATCATATCGTGACGTATATATGTGACGATCATATGTACATATATATGTAACGAATATTATGATATATTTGAAAAAAAAGTTTGAAGCATCTACTATGAAGACAGAAAGACCGCAACGTTGCGGTAATAAATATATGCTGATATTTTAAAGAGAACATATAAAAATGAAGATTTGGAGCTCTGGAAAGATCAAACACTCGACTCAGCACACACTAAGACTACATGCTGACCCGAAACTTTCTTCTAAAATAATGAACTTATACGATCATTAGATGAGGACAATAGTGATATTTCAACAGGTGACTTAAAAACATCTACTGAGAATTGGTACCATTTCGGAAGATCATATCTGCAAATAAGTGCCATAGGGTGGTAGAAATTTCTCATCGCATTATTTTTGGAATATGAAGACCTACTTATCAGTACACTCATTAATTTGGGTCGTAAACCTAAAATTGAAGCAATTTACAGATTACATTCAGGTTTAAGCGTTTCATCATTTCTCCTGATATCGTGAGATAAAAGTATGAAGTGTCCCTTATTTAGCAGTGTAGTCAACCACCTGTGTCCCCAAGTACAAATCTATAATGATAGTTCAAATGATTAGTCAATTTGAAGTTTCATCAAAATTTGGAATCTGTATTAAAATTAGCCTATAACTGGGAAATATGAATTATTAGGTGCTGTTTGAAAGAAAATACCCAGAGCAGATCTTCATTTTTATGTTTTTCTAGTTGAGAATAACAGCGTTCAGTAATTACCGTTACTGAATTTTTGTTGTTGTTCATTTTGTTAACGTTCCCAAACAGTATATATTAAGACGTCCTTAAAGAAATTGTCGAAATTAATATATTTGCTCTTTAATATTATAAATTACCAGGAGTTTATTTCTTTCAATCAATCTGTGTCGACAGCTAATTAAGGGAGTGCAAGACAACGAAAAAGCAGACAGTCCAATAAGCGAAGGTGTCACTCATGGCCATCACTCACTCATCAGGATCTTAACTGAAAGCAAGTCAACCAGTTGACTATTAATTCGTTATGCAGTAACAGGAAAGGATTAGGGAAATTCTCAAAAGAGGACCTCTAAATGACCACCACTAAGAACTGTGGCTCTCGGTCGCAGGTCACGACAACCTTCCTTCACCTATTAGTATTCGAGTATGTCAAAATACAAAGCAAATACAAAAACACATAGGAAGAAAGAACTAACATCACTCACCTCTAAATGTCGACACCCGTATTCATCTAAAAGATAGTTTTAACTAACATCTAGAAAAAAGTTTTTCCTGTTAGTCACTCGAACATGATATGCTTACTTATAAACATATCACCTCACAATGTAGTGATAAACCATAATATTGGCCACAGCCAAACCATGGAATCAAGGAAACCGACTCCATACATGAAAATTTACCAATGTTCTGAATCCTAAAAAAAAAGATATACAAAAATAGGAGCCTTTTACTAACCTCGATGGAGAGTGGCTGAGCGACGAAGTAAATACCCCAGAGACCGGTGTCCTTGTAGCAAGTGTTAAAAGACTGGAAGGAGTGAGCTAGGTTTTCTTTGCTGCAGATCTGAGCCAAGTTACTTGAGTTAGTGGCACCTCCACCGACACTACGATCCCAAGCTCCAATCAGCGTGTTGGCCACCATGAGAGGCAAGTTGTCTGCATTCTCCCATCCACAACCTTCTATCGCCAACGCAATGTGTGCGACTGGCATTGCATCGTCCCTCACTCGAATCTCACTACCTAAAACAAATTTACAGTTTAATGTGTTTTGTTTGTCATTTAACAGCACAATCAAATACTAATATAAACAAGCATAGAATACAAATGTTTCTATAAGAATTTAGAAGAGTAATAGTTACTCAACAAGTGGCATGTAAGTAAAGTTGCATAAACCAATTGCTAATAACCTTCCACAATTTAATTAAAAAACATTTTATCAATAGGTTTTTTCGTATCTTATTTTCTTAGACCCTATTTTATTATCATCTTACTAAATCTGGAATAGTCAGAATTGTTGAAACAGTATGACTGCTTTTGAACATACAGTTTTACTGATAAAATAAATTGCAGAAAAAAGCAAGTAAATAAATATAAACCTGTGTATCTGCAATGAGATAATTCTGTAGGCATTGAATCACTGATGTTCTTCATTGAACCAAATAATTTTTCAGCCGTCTTGACCAGTTCATCATGATTGACACCTCCAGCACCTGCTAGAACCATTCGGGATGGCTTATAGTACGACTCTACATAATCTACCAAGTCTTTTCTTGTTATAGACCTGTTCAAAAATAACATTTTAAACAAGAACTACCGATAAAACAATAAGCAATGCGAAAAAATCTTACTTGATATTTTTAGTTGGCCCAAGAATAGTTCTTCCAAGAGGAGTACCCTGAAAAGCAGTTGCATGAAGATGATCAAAAACAACTTCCTGCAAATTAGTTTCTACTTCTTGCATTTCTCGAAGAATTACACCTCTTTCACGTTCAATTTCGGATTCGCCTGAAAATAGTTTGCTTCTATTATGTAACATATAAATATTATTCAATAATAGAGACCAATTTAAAATTCTTACTTTACTTCAACACAATAGTAAATTTTTTAATAATTTACCTAATTTTGAATTTTGCAAAATGTCTCCCAGAATTTCAAGAGCTTGGGGTATGTCCTTGCTCAAACATTTGGCATAGAAGACTGTTTGTTCTCTGGAGGTGTAGGCATTCAAATGAGCTCCCATATTCTCTACTTCTAATTCCAAGTCTGTTTGAGACCTCTTAGCCGTTCCCTGTAAATATCCAATTGTGCTAAATCAATGAAATTTTAAATGTAACCTACAATTTGAAGTATATAAGTGGGTGATACCTTAAAAGCCATATGTTCAAGAAAGTGAGCTACACCATTGTTGGACTCCGTTTCACACCTGGAACCGGCATCAATCCACAGTCCAACAGTAGCTGTAGGGGCTCCAGTATCTTCAGTAGCAACTCTGAGACCATTGTTCAGTGTTGTGGTTAAAGTAGGAGGTGAATTTACTAAAATCTCTTTCAAACCAGCTGCAGTAGAGCCCCATTTTTTTGGTAACTACAAGAATTAATTTTAGATTTAATATCACATAAGGAGGCCATTAATACAGATAATACTAAAGTTAAAACATACAAGAAACTCTTGATAGCGAAGAAGTTGGGTCAACCAAAAGTTTGCAAAACTTTAATTTGATTCCAATTTGTAAAACTACTACAAGAAACTCAGCTGAGTTTCAGTATAGTGGTTAGTTTTTCAACCCTAAGAAATTTCCAAAACTCATTTACTCTATATTATATAATTGCTAATTAAATATATAAGGTTAAATTTTATTAAGTAACCTGAAAACTAGGGGCACAAATTTTGATTACAACTCGTGATAAGTATGAAAAACTTGAAAAATTTAATTAAATAATATCCATTACCTTTGTAGTTCCTCTAGATCCTGGTAAATACCTCAGGCTCGAACCTAGCAATATTCTTGAGGCCATTTTAGTACGAATATAAAACTGGCAACCCAGCACAGACCAGAAAAATCTCTCCCTGAAGTAGGATTAACACAATATGGCTGCGTAATCGTGCAGGCACTGGCCTGTACTTTAAAAAAAAATATTTTCAAACAGTCCTTAATCATTATAAAAATCACAATTAATATTATAAAATATAAAGACTAATTAAAATATTAAAATTACAATGTAGCATAATAAAAATCAAAAATATTTTTTTTTAATTATAATGGCTAGATGTACTAAAAAAAATTAAATTTTAGGGTCTGATTACTTTTTGTTTAATAGTAAGTTCTTTCATAATTTTGAAAATAATACTAATTGTCAAATAAGTATGGCGATATGTAAATAAAAAGAAAAATCAATTAACTTTTATTAATATTGTTAATGGTGCAACTTCAAATTTAATCATTTAGCAAATGTAAATTTATCAACGAGATAAGTGAAATTAGACAAATGTTTTAAATAATATATTTCAATCCGTTGAGAATTTCTAAATTCACTACATTTCTTATATTGTAATATGTCTTTTCTTGTGAATGTTTTTAATTATTAAAATAGAATGTAGTTTACCTATAGTCAAAACCAGTAAAATACCTTAAATTTATTACTAAAATATAGTATAGAGAAGTTTTATTCTTAGATTATTTACGGATCTAGGGTAAGCACAAAAAAGTTAGGGATATTGGAACCCTGATTCACCTGTGAGCGTATAAAGTACTTGGGTTAACTTTGAAGTCCTGTTTGTATATTTAGTGATTGTGATTGTGCGAGTAAAGCATTCAAAGACATTATTTTCTACCTACTTGTTTGGTTGTAACCATTAGAATTATTTTAAGTTCTCTTTTTGATATGATCTTCAGTTTCACATGTTTTGTTTTTGAGAATGTAATTTGTTTGTTTGGTGCTGTTTGAACTTAATGTAAAGTTCAAATAAGATTTGATAGTATTAAGTATGCTAAATATGGGAAGGAAAAAACGGAGAATGGGACGTCTATATATTCCTGAACCGCTTTTATTAAGTCGTTTAAATAAGGTGAGTTCAGTATTTTAAAGTATTTATTTTGATTCTTTTGAGGTCGATTTTTGTAATTACCAAAGATCTCTATTATTATGTTGGGTGAGACTGGGGCTTTAAATTAGCACTTTATATTACATTAAATTTGCAGTTATTACTGTTAGTCGTGTGCTTTGTATATCTGGTTAAATTAGACCCCCGGGTATGCTTTTGGACCCCCAGAGTTAAATGGAGGAATAAATGGACAGACCTTTAACCAGAGGTTGTTTGGATCTTTGATTCTTAACTCTAGAAACATGTAAAGAATTTCCATGAAATGTGGGATTTAATGTTCATCCTGATATACCATATAAATGAACACCACTCCTAGTAAATTAAAGAATTTATTAGGATATTATAAAGCATGTAAATAAACTACCAGTTAAGAAAATACAATTTTCTGCTGGAAAGTAACTAGTTTAATGGAGTCTTATTGAAGTGAATGCTCGAAGTGGTTTATTCCTGATTGGTATTTGAACACTAGAAATGACTGAAATGAACTGTCCATTTTTTTTTGTAAAGTTATACAGCACAGTGACTTCGTCTTAAAAACTTTACAGATATAACTTTTTAATATAATTCAAAAGTTATTTTGGAATTCAAACCTCTCATGGAAGTCGAATAATTCTACTACAACAATCACAATATCTAGTCCATCAAAGCGCTGAGGTTTTCTCCAGAAGTTCTAATTTCGGCTTTCCCTAATTTCATTCATAAATTATTTCAGCTGGTTCACAATGACAATAACAATAAGTTATTTGTACATTTTTGCAAACCATTTTTCCAAACGAACTATTCCAATATCTGACTTTTTAGGCTGGCTTTCATTTTTCGTATGTTGTTGTCCACATTTGATACAAATCAATTTTTATTCCACCTTTGTGAAGGGATAGTGTCAAAGAAATAGTGAATAATGTCACGCGTAAGATGTCACGTTAATAATGATTAAGGTACATATTTCTTAACACTGTCGGATATAAAGGAAACCAAGTGACAATCTATTTACATTTCCTTGATACCTCTTCTTTCTTTGGAAATGGTTTCCCAAACACATTTGATGGTTTTGACTACTATTTCATATTTGTTTCCATAGAAACTAATGGTTCTATTTAGAAAAAATGATTGCTTCTTATGCGTGTAATTATTCGTCTTTGAATTCGACACTATCCAAGTAAACAGGATAAACTGGTATGTTAAACCACTGGTATATTACACTCTAATTTAAGTGCAATATGAAGGTACATTTTTTATCCTGGAGACATTTTGATTATTCGTAGGGAGAATGTATAATTCTAATTTCAGTTAAACAAAGCTCTTAAGACAATCGGGAGTAATGTTAGAATCGGCTTTTTGTTTAAGGATTAGCACTGTGAAGCAGTCATTAAAAAGAACTTTCATGATAAATATGTTTTCAATTATCCTCATAAAGAAGTTTTGTCCGGAATACGGTGGTCGAACAAGCATCAATGCTTTCCTCATTTGTGCTATTGTGATTGCTGATTCTTAGGCGTTTTAGTTTTAGGGGCTTGCTTTGGGAGCCAATTAGTGGTTTTTGATGGGCTTATGAGTGTTGGGGGATTATTTCCCTGGGATTTTTGTGTGACTCTTTGTTCCTGTGTCATACTTAACTATTAGGTAAATGACACATTCTCGTAAGTCCCTTCTATATTTCTTATCAAAAAATATTTTTAATATAAATATAAGTTTATCAAAACTAATTCAATTAAAATAATAATAGACAATGGAGGAGAAGAGATGTGTAAAGCAATAGAACAGTTAAAGAACGTCACCAGAGATGGCCTCATCATTCATCACTTAAGGAATGATATAGTAGGGTCAATAACAATAATCAATAAGGTGTTCACGGAACTGAAAACAGAAGTATCTTAAGAAAGAGATTAAAAGGACACGCAGTCTAAAATTAAAAATCAGAGGTTATATTCTAACAGTCTAACGTCACAAAACCAACTCAGTCCATATCATTTTCAAAATAACACACACTTAACAAGCATAAAGCAGCGTAAGCATATAGTTAAATCAACAAATAAAGAACTTAATAGTGAGGAAACAAAAAGTCTACTCTAACCCATGCAAACTAAAGGTAGGCATAACGACCATGAAAAACATCGCTCAGAAGAGTACGGCTAGAATTCCCAACCAAAGACCATACCGTCAAAGTATGTTAAAAAATAAATAATAGGAAGAAATTATCCTAGTATTATTGTGTTTTATTATCATTATCATGTAGTTACTACTATTTCAGTATTACTGCCATTATATTGTTTGTTATTAATATTATTGTTACTATTATCATTTTATTATTTTCATTATATTTCTTCTTATTATTGATATGTCTAGAATTAATGAAGATTATTGTGTAAAGATTTTCATACATGCAGATGCATTTATATGCCTTCTGGTTATCATGTAAATCAATAAGAAAAAGAAAATATATTATTATATTTTGCAGATTGAAATTTAGTAAATTATTTCAATAATTTAGAGATCTTTTTGGATTTTCAGTATTTGGAAAGTAAATCAAATGAAGAAACAATAGATCAACATTTAATGGTTGAAGACCTTAGAACTCAGTATAAAGAGTATGAGAAAAGGGATAAAGTTGGGTTCCGGGCATCTGTTTTCAGAGGTTAGTATAAATATTCGTAATATTCTAATGTAGTGCAATCAGTTATTATGTGGTATTTACTCATTATAGGGTAAAAGTCTAATAAAATGGTCTCCACATATAAAAATGTAATGATATAAACAACGCGTTTCGAACACGTAGTGTTCTTCCTCAGGCATTAACTAAGGATGAGGAAGAACACTACGTGTTCGAAACGCGTTGTTTATATCATTAAATTTTTATATGTGGAGACCATTTCATTAGATTTTTACCCTACAATATTCATAATATGTGTTTTATTGATGGGCACAACTCAGATTGTGTTTAAATATGTATATATAACTTGTATGTATGTATAAATATTACACTACATAGAGTGGAACAACTTTAATTGCTATCATTATTTCGAGTAGTAGTTCCTAGTGTGAAAACTATCTATGCACGTTTTCTTCTCTTCTAGTTTCTTTATTGTGTTTTATAAATTAATAGTGTAGTTTCTTCTATCTTATTTAAAATTTAATATAAAACCTCTAAATAATAATTGAAAATGTAAAACCTATATCATATAAATAGAGTAAATTAAACTACGGGTATCAAATATGTTCATGGCAAAGATTGATTATTACTGCGTGAGTAAAGGTAATATAAAAGAGTAAAAGAATATGCAGAAGTAAGGGAATTTGGATAAGAAAAAACCTGTAAACTGGCACATGTAGGATTAATAATGTTTATAGACAAAACATTCAGCTGACATCGGCAGATATAAAGCACTAGCAGACGTACCCGTCTTTGACGGATATTTTACGAAAATTTAGAGATGATACGTGGTATTCAAAATATTATTAGAAATTTAACAATACTAGAAAATATCGTTATTAGTAGTCCATAACTGTCATGAGATCTGGAGTTTCTTTTACATTTTGCAGCTTTAAATATTCAGCTCAAATTTGATTTTATTCTAGGCATACTTCTCATTTAGTACGCAGGTAGCTGGGACTCACTTTTTGAATCGAACTAATTATGATAAGCGCAAACGAAATTAAAATAAACTAATAATACCTACTTTCTATAGTATGAGGCACATAAAAATACCATATACATACAGGTTTTGTCTGTCATTGCTTAGAACTGACTCATTTCAAGTTATCTGTACGTTTTATATATTTAAAGTAACTGAATCCACCCTTCGAAAAATGTCTTTCTGTGTTTTTATTTTAAAAGTATACAGGTATTTTTAGGTGCCTGATACTCTAGCAAGTAGGTATTGTTGGTTAATATACCTGTGTAACAAGTCAAACACAGCTTAAAAGTCCTCTTCCATATTGAATTTCCAATCTATTCAAATTTTAGCTTTTAAGTTAGACGTACACGAATCTACTGTCAAAGTTTCAAACTACTGTCAAAAAATCAAACAGAAGTTTTTTTAATAGTTTAATAGTTAATAGTTTTTTTAATTTTTAAACGTAAAGATCACTTGAAATGAGTCAATTCTAAGTAATGTATAGACAAAACCTTTCTTTTATTTATATAAATAACACCAGCAGAATAAGGATAACTTTTATTAAATATCATAGTTTTTGGAAATGATATAATAACACATTTTTAATAAATCCTTTCTTAAAAACTCAACCTCCACACGGGGAATGTATTCTTCAAATTAGATGTGTCACTTTATTATTAAAAGAAATTTGATCCTTTATATAATATTTGGAGGTTCTTTTCCTGCGTTCATTTTGATCTTGGACTATGTATGGTTATAGTTATACTATCTATGTAGTTATATTCGCAAAATCAAAAGTATGTCGTTCATTTAGTGCGTGAATGTAAGGGTGTTAAATTACTTTTAATTTTTCGTATTGAAGAAGAAAATTGATGAAGCCATCCTCGTAAAAATGTCTATAAAAAGAGTACCGCTTGTTATAATCTTATATTTTATAGCATAAATATGACTGTATAATACCTATTCGTGTTTCCGCTTTTAAATTAAAAAGCAATTGTTTAACTATTATTATAAAATACTAGAGGAACTTCAGGTATATTTATCATATCACTTTCTAATTAACTGTGATAACTTCTTAACATGGAGAGAATTAAATATTTGTATTATAAACTTTCAGATTAATATGATTGTCGTTGCAGGTTTATTGAATGAAATTATGTATAAATAATTAATATTAATCTCTTCCAAAGAGAGATTGAATCTGTTTAACGTCATATATTGTCCTATTCATTTCTAATGTAAATGGTCCATTATTTTATGTTTTGCAAAATATATATATATATATATATATTTATACAAATTGAAAGTAACCTTTAAAATGCTTTTTAATTTTCAGCGTATAATTATTTGTTAGAACCATTAATTAACCCAAATTCAATGGCTCAAACTGGACATACCCCTGCTTCCTATAGCAGTCCTGAAGAAGAAGAGAGTGATCATGACGAAATTCAAGAGATTTCAGTATCTAGTCCTGTCGAGAAAGAAGTCACAGTTAGTTTTAGTTGTTTTCTTTTCTTAATATAATAAAATGTTAGATTCCTCCAATATTATATTTCTTATTTGTAGTTAAATTATTGACTTTATTTTTAATTGATATGACGTGTCATAATCTTACATGATAATTTTTGGTATCTCGATGATGGCAGTGATCAGTTTTTCGCGTTGCAACACCTATTCGTTTTGACTACTGTAGATGTTGTTTAGAGTACAAAATAAAATATCAGAATAAAATAATTTCAGTGTTATCATCGAAATGTTTCATATCAATTTCTCTAAAATTAGACTAATCGAAATATTGAAAGTGAGTCATAGTTTGTTGTTTTAATTTGTGTTTCTTTCTGTTTTAATGTATAGTACAATTGAGCAGTCACAAAGACTATTTCATATCAAATTCAAATCTTCTATTTGATATCGTCGTCGTCGTCAGGAAAGGATTTTAATTGCTTGACAAGCAAACCAAGACACTCGCGTTCTCTGAGCTACATTTTGACCACTAAGTAGAAGAAACTAGACAGAAAATGTAAAAAAGGAATGAATTGATATTTGTAAAGGAATGAAGGAAAAATAAAAAGGAAATAAATGGAAAACAAAACAAAAAAGTATATAAGGTCTAAACCACAGTGATAAATTCAAATTTGGAACTAAGATCTTTCATCCAAAACAGCTGGTCTTCGTCAGAGTCACTCTTGAACTGATCAGGTGTGATTGTGACAAAAGCAAGTTGTTATAGTTAAAAGACCTTAGTCGCGTTGGCTAGCGGATACTACCGGTGATTGATCACCAAGTAGGTGCAGTTTATAGATGTCCCATTAGTTGTTCATTTATTGTCAAACTGTTGTTCTATCAAAAGTTTTTTATTAAACATTGGTGTGAGAGTTTAATAAACTCTCTATTAACATCTGTTGTACAGTAGTACCTAGCATAACGAACGCCTCGCAAAGCGAACGCTGCAGTCAACAAACTTTCTGTTCATTCATTGCGCTATTCACACAACGAACCTTGCTACACACAACGAAGTCGCCCGAACTTCCACGATCGCTGCATGATATGTACTTAATTGCATCATCGCGCGGCAGTCGTTCTTTACTGCGCTTAACTCACGCACGTACGTGTCACGGCAGTCCTTCTCTACGTTTAACCCAATAATTTTTTTATTATATTATGGGTTCTAAAAAAAGCAGGAAGGTGATTTCTGTTGAAATGAAATAATAAATAATTAGGACTGCATGTGGGGTGAAACAGTGTGACCTGGTCAATGAGTTTGGCCTCAGCAAGACCACTATTTTGATCAAGAAGGATGCCATTAAATCAGCCAATGTGGTCAAGGGAGTGTCAAAACTCTTCTATGAAAAGCATAGGTCTATAATCCACGAGGAAATGGAAAGGCTGTTGATGATTTGGACTAAGGGTAGATAGGTGAAAGGTTATAACACTACCCAGGATATCTGTTATAAAACTAAAGTCATCTATGACGATTTAAAGAGAAATGCCCCTAGAAATAGCAGCAGTAAAGATGATGAGAAAGAATTCAAAGCCAGCAGGGGGTGGTTTTTTTGATTTAAAAAAAGTTGTGGAATCCACAATATTAGTTGCATGGTGAAACTGGCTGTGCTGACATAAAATAAGCAGAGAAGTTCTGTGTTGACTTTCAAAAATATATAAAGGATGAAGGTTACTACCCACAACAAGTATTCAGTGCCGATTAAACGGGTCTTTTCTGGAAGAGAATGCAGAGCAGAGCCTTTATTGTAAAAGAGGAAAAGAAATTGCCAGGACACAAAGCCATGAAGGACAGACTGACACTTATGTCTTCATTCATCCAATGCTAGCGGAGACCTGAAGATCAAACATCTGTTGGTTTATCATTCTGAAAATTCAAGGGTTTTCAAGGAAAACAACGTTGTAAAGTCTAAACTGCCCGTTTGGCGCTAGACTACACAAGAACACAATTAAGAGAATTTCCATGGCACACCTGACAATATCTCGAGGCACAGTGATTGAAAAACACTGCTTTAGACTACTCCCTGATAAATCTCTAAGTTGGCATACATGTAATCTTTCAATCATAAAGCACCTTAGACACTCCGACATGCTAATGGGTCTGCAGTCAGTCCCAATTTTCGTGATATTCACATGATACTCCAAACTCAGGCCCCAATCACTACTGATTGTATCTAACAACTACAAGCTGTATCCACCCATCCTGGAAGTCGTTGAGTGAAAAGCACTCAATACCTGAAGTATTTCTTCAGGTGGTTGCCTACAGAGTAATAAGAAAGTGTTAGACCCTCGGCTCCTACAAGTGAGTGTGGTGTCTACCTGATGGTGGGTGGACTTGATTCCTGATTCCATAAGTGAATCCTGGGTCTCCGGGGGGGGGATTTCTACCAACCCAATTCTCAAGGGCCTAAAAATCTCTTCAAACACAAAGGAAAAATGTGAAATGTAATCACCCCAACTTCGGAACACAGTAAAACATCCACTACAATCATGCATATACTACAATGGATCCAGAAATAAACAGTTCAGAGACCCCCTAGTACGGTTGTACCAAAGTTTAACATCATACACGAGTAATGTAGGTGTGTGGCTCATTGTGAATGTCAAATACATACCATGGCAATGACCACTTTATCAATATACCTCATTATTCACCTTCTACCTGGAGTCTGAAACAAATACACCGTGAATATATATACAACAGATAACTCTCCCACCAATGTTTAATAAAAAACATTTGAAAGTTTATGAAATATTTTTTTTATTGATTCCTATCAAGAAGTTATAGTACAATTTCATTCTTCTATGTTAAAAAACCTTATATTATCAATATAACACTTGTATTGGTTATATAAGCTTTTTTTTACATTTTCAGCTAGTGGTATGCTGAAAGATATTTTCAATGAAAGAAATGTGCCTTGGCTCAGAAAAGGTTGATAAACACTGGTCTAAAGAAGCAAATCCAGGTTTAGAAATGTGAGAGTGGGGAAATTGCGGTTTCATGGAACCCTCCTGACTCCATTAGGAAATTCTCAGATGATAATCGCCCTTTGGTTAGTTTTCTGAGTCAGTGTCAATATTCATTGGTATGAGGAAGGTTGGATTGGTGATTGAAGCAGATTCTATGCTGCAAAGTTGGTTCTGATAAGTCAGATAAGTTCTAATTGACCGTGGACAGCCGTATATAGCTTCTTACTACCTCCTTAATTTTGTTGTGGATATCCTTTCTTGCATCACTAAGCGTACAGCTGGTATGCTGCATTGATTTTGCTGGATGAGGTCCTCGTAGAACTGTAGTGGTACCACAGTCTATAGTTTACGTGTAAAATCCTGGTCACTATGATTTCTGTTGAAAGTGACATGCGTGAGCTTTAGAAATTAGGATAAACTTACACAACCTGTGGAACTGCTTATCTATCGATATTGGTAACCTGTTGAACCAGAGAACTGCTGCGAGATTGATAATTCTTCTACTATATATTTTGGCGCTCAGCAGTTATGCATATCACGGGGACTGTTTTAAATATGTCCTTAGAGGTGAGCAGTTTGTTGAGGATTAGGTCTGCCTATTTGAAGCTCCTGGAAGTTTGATTATCTAATCCCTTACTTTAACTCTTAAGTGTTATAATAGTTTACCATTGAGCATGATTGCTTTAACCTTTTCCACTGATTCCTTTGGTCTTGCTTTTTCTAGGTATCTGAATACTCTGCTGATAGTACCCTACTATGTCTTCAACTTTCCTTCTTTGGTCACCCTCTATCAGAATAAAAAAAATACTCTGCTGATAGTACCCTGCTATGTCTTCAACTTTCCTTCTTTGGTCACCTTCTATCAGAATAAAAAAAATACTCTGCTGATAGTACCCTGCTATGTCTTCAACTTTCCTTCTTTGGTCACCTTCTGTCAGAATAAAAAAAATACTCTGCTGATAGTACCCTGCTATGTCTTCAACTTTCCTTCTTTGGTCATCTTCTATCAGAATAACAAAATCGCCTTCAAAAGTCATGAAGTTGACATCGTCAAATTCCAGAAAGAAGTTGTAGGATGTTGTTGGTTTAAATATTTCTTAGTATCGATGAAGTGTGGACTCTAGTGGGGACCCTTTGGTAATAGAGTGGGTGATAACTTGCTGATAGCCAAAATAGTGATCAGCATAACGTAGCACGACATCTTCGATGAGAGGACCGATTGATTCCTAGGCGGCCACCCGAGAACACCTACCCCATGAACTGCATTGATAAATACATTGAGTACTTCATGTTCTGTTTTATTTGTATAAATTTATAGCCTTCACCTGCATCACCATTATCTCATTATCCGTTTACTCATTGATCATGGATGGGTCAGTTTTAGTTAGCCTCTGAGTAAAGTTACTTTTTCGACTTGCCGAGTTATATATCTACTCAGTTTAACAAAACAATTTATATGAGCGAAATAAAGTCAGGAAACATAGCTATTATTTTAATAACATTGTAATTTAACTTTAAAAAATAAGTCATTTTTGAAAGATGCATTTTCATTTTTTTTTTTGGTGTTATAGTTTTTTCGTCTTGCATATTAATATAATATAAAGTAAGTAATAGAGTTTATTTTGTTTTTTGTAGATCACTGATAATGAAAAAACTTGTCAGGTAAACGACAAGGAGAAAAATAACGGAAATGTTCCTTATATGCAAGGACTTCAGAAAATGGTGAACTCAGTAAAGGGGTAAGAAATGGGAACGGTGTTGATATAGTTTTAGTATTCTGTTATTTGTCTTGGTGTAGTTTAGAAGTTGCTTAAAGAAATCTTATTAGTAAAGTTAATTCGTTTGAATGATACGAAAAGTTGTCAGTAGAAAGTAAGAATTCTTTACTTGTAAACATGTTGAATAATTATTAATAATAATTCTCTCATGTGTTTTTAATAATATTACTCTTGTGTCTATGTTTAAAATCAGGTAGATAAGCATTGTGGCATAATTTTCTGATTTCTGTTACTACAAAAGATTTGATCGTAATTTTTTTCTATCATTATATCTAAATAGAACTATAACATCATTTGTAGATAAGTAATTCTTTAATGTTCATATTGATGTATTTATTATTTATTTTTGATTTTTCTCTTCTTTCATTTGCTCAGTTTCGCTACGTTTCTAACGGTTTTAGGTTGTCCGTTTATCCTTAAACCCAAATTCTGACTATATTTTAATCAATCCTGTTAAATCTTCAATTATACTATTTACAATCCTTTCCATTTGGAGTTTTCCATGTGCGTAATCTGTAGAATTGCTTCCACTATTTTCTTTAAAGTAATATAAAAGATACTTACTTTATTTATTTATTTTTTACTTGTATAATAATTAGTTGCTTTTACGGTTGTATTAAGTTGGATGTATGTGTGATATGACTCTCAGTGCTTCGTAGTAACTGACGAAGTCATATTTATTCATAACTGACTGACAGTAGGAAGTATTTGTATATGTGTGTTTTGTATTTTAAATGTGGTACGTTTTGCTTAAAGATTTTGAGATAAATATATTTTTAAAAATTACCTTTAGTAAATATAAAGTTTATTTCAAAAGTGTGCTTATTTAAAATGTTGAACTTGTAATAATTGAAAAAAAAAACGAATGCCATTTGGTTATAAAGATTAATATAAAGTAATTGAACGAAATAGGAGTTATTACAATTACAGTTAATTTTGTTTTATATGATGTCATTTTCATTTTACTTGATAACCATTGAGCCAATAAATATGACGCCTTCGGTCGCTATTCTGACTGCTGTTGATTTGTTTCTAGATGCCATGCCCCTAGTGACCCTGCTGTGGTTTGTGCCATAGACATCAGTAGTGATGAGGACGATCAACCCCCTGCCTCCAAGCAAAACGTAGCTGAGGTATTTTTCTACAACACTGGTGTTTTTAGCATTATAATATGGTCGTAAACTAATCAATTGCATTGACTCACTTTATTTAAGAACCTTGGTGATTTTCGTGACAAAACTATGCAAGTCTACTTGAATATAGAAAAGAACACCTTTTTCATTTAATGGAAGTATTGTACACTTCGTTAATACCATTATTTATAACAAAATTTCATAATAAACACGTGAAATAAAAATCAACTTTTAAACTACAGTAAGAAATCAGAAAAATGGCTTAGATCTTTCAACCGAAACAACTGGTCTTCGTCATTTTTTTTATTTCTTACATGATTTAGACTTTAGACGTTGATTATTATATATCTTAAAACCACCATTAAAATTCTCTGAGCTGTTGAGCCGTTTCAGTGAATTGATCTCTGTTTTAACATTGTTTTATGTTGCACACGTAAAGTTTTATAGTTGACATTATAATCATTGTAGTTATTACAGTTGTTGGATTACCATTTTCCGTATCACTTTGTTACAGAATGTTTTTTCAACGATTCGACCAATGCTGTCAATAATCTTATTTCATTTTCTATTTTTTATACTTATAATTTAATTATTATAGTTTTGAAATAACTTATTTCAAATATTTAACTCTTTAAAACCCCAGTTCGTAGACAGAATACAGTTTTGACATAATCAGAATTTTTAAAAGAGATACTTTTCTTATAGTTTCCTTGACATTTTGTCACCCATATAATGGGTTCACTTTCCTTCTCTGTACGTGACTATATAGAAAATTACCAATTTTAAAAAATATTGAAATATTACGAAGGGTATGATTTCAGTTGATGGTAATAAATAGCAAGCCTATTCCACAACTTCCCTCTGGCGTGTCTGTGAGCAGAATATCTAAAAATACCCCTGTGTCGAATATGAAGAGACGACCTGGGGTTCATCTTATGCCAGAACCCAAAAGAAGACGGGAGTTCCCTCCTAGACTTATCCCACTTTTCAACTTCAGTTTTTTCGGTGGTAGCCCAAAAGTTATAAAGGTAAATAATATAAAATTAAAATTATTAATTGTTTTCAAATAATAATAATCATTTATGGATAGACATTGAAGGAGTCATTAGCCTATATGAAGCACCCTGAAGTTTATAAGAAGTTAGGGTTATCCACGTCTAGAGGATTTCTGCTTCATGGCCCTCCAGGGACAGGAAAAACTCTGCTTGCATCCTGTATTGCTGGGGTACGTTAACGTTTTTTATCTGCTTAGCATGTATTTGATCAATGAAACTGCATATGGATATTGGTTTCCATGACAGTATTTCTTTTACTATAAATATGTTCATAATACTGTGACATCAATTTCATTTGTACGAATTATTGGTTGAGAACGTAATAAGAATAAAAATATTTTCTGGTTTTAGGAATTAGGACTTCGTCTATTTAAAGTTTCTGGACCTGAGTTAATCAGTGGAATCTCGGGTGAAAGTGAGCAGCGAATTCGATTTATGTTCGAAGAAGCCATGGACATGGCTCCGAGTGTTCTTTTCATTGATGAGATTGACGCCATTTCATCACCAAGAGATTCAGCTTCTAAAGAAATGGAGAGGAGAGTTGTGGCTCAATTACTTACATCTATGGATCGTTAGTAAATTTTTACTTAACTATAAGTGAAAATAATATTAGGTACATAGTCCTGGTTAAAACGGAATCTATATAGTTTTTGGGCAATATGGAAGCATGGGAAAGGTACCTGATGAATTCTTTATATGCTATACAGAAAATATACTTTTCCCATTATTAAATAATGGACCGTCATTTAAATACGAAGTATGATGGTTAATTATTATAATAATCTATCAAATAACTTCAAAATTATTAGAATGTGAAGGTAGAAACGTTATAGTATTTAGTGGTACTAACGACCGAACAATACCTTTTACATTCAGAAGGGTTGATATTTCGATTTTGAGATCCTCATAAGAATAGTACAGCTTAAAGCAAAGGAGAACTTGCTGCATTGTTTGCAGTTATTTTATCAAAGAAAAAATCTAGAGTGGCCTTCACTCAACTTAACTATAAATAAACATATCAAACTAATTGACAGTTGTTTGAGTTTTGGTTTTACTTTAATGAATGTATCATGTGGACATAATATCAAACTCTCTGGTAAAATGTTTCAAACTTATTTCCTTATTTAATGATTTTATAGATACTTAATGGTTATTTTTATTGATTCATAGATCCTTATTTAATGATTTCATTGATGCTTAATGGTTATTTTTATTGATTCATAGATCCTTATTTAATGATTTTATAAATACTTAATGGTTATTTTTATTGATTCATAGATCCTTATTTAATGAATTTTTTCGTTTTATTATGGGTATATCCTCCCTCATTTTCCTCCAATCTCGTGAATCCAGGTACCCACATGTAACAGAACATGTTTACGAGTTCTGTTAATTTCTGAATAGTCAGTATACTGGATAAGTTCGCCCCCTGTAAATAACACTCATTACTCAATGAGTAACTCAATGAGTAACTCAATCATACTCAATGAGTAACACTCATTGTATGTTATCTAACAGCTTATTGGCAAAATTATTGGTAATAGTTCCTGTTATCACTAGACATGCTTGTCAGTGTAGTTTATTATGACTAATTTGGGAGCTTTTTTCATTTTACAACTAGTATATATGATAGCATTCGTTTTATAACAGCAATAATAATAAATAATTTGGTAGAGCCAAAAAAAAAGCATGTTTGCTCCAATAAGACTCCATTTTGTTCTACCAAATAATATCTTAGAGCTGAACATAGCTTGTGGTGGCCCTATTCAATTTATGTTTTACACAGGTTTTCCAGTTTAGCCATTCGAGTTTAAATTTTAGAGCTCAAAATTAATCATAACTCAAAAAGTTTACTTTTTATTGGAAACATATCTTCTCGTTGTTTTAAAAAACAGGAATTTTTGGCAGTTATTCCTTTTGTTAATATTACACTTATTCCAAAATTTCTCTAGAGGTAGTAGTTTAGGAGAAAAATAATGTCTAAAGTCACCTTATGACAAAAAAAAAAGAAGGTAACTTTTCCATAACTCAATATACCCATAATTATAACGGCACATGAATACTGCAAGACTCAATTTTGGGTAAAATATGAATTTGATCCATGAAACGGTATGGATTGTAGTTTGCCCACAAATTTTTGGAACACACGCCCACCCAACCACTGACATCATCGAAAAAACATCAAAAAAAGAACTTTATGGACTTTAAAACGCGTAAATCTGTCAAAATTTCCAGATCTAATATTTTCATAATTTCTGTAGTTCACTTATAGAAATGAACTAAAAAAAAAAATAGTTTTTTAAACAGTATTGAACCTTGTCTGGCTTTAGAGAAGATAATAATTAAAGTATAGTAATGTATTTAAAGAAGTATGCTGACAAAATTTCCTGAATCATGTACAAGTTTCCATGTCATCTTTGTACATGGAACGATTTGCTGGTTTTTTCTCTTCCCAATGCTAGTACATGTATATTACCTCCGAAGAATTCAACATTTGGACAAGTATGGTGCATCAGACTGTAATCAATTAAGTAATTTAATTAATTATTCTGTGATCTTTAATAAATTTATTTACGGTAAACTTGTATGAAGGTACTCTTGATTTTTGTTACAATTAGTCATTATTTTTTTAGTTACTTTATTTCATTCGTTACTAAACATGTTGGTATTAAACTGCAACATCAATAATAGGTATTCTTTTTTTGTGGACATAAAGTACAACTAAGATGTGTGAAGACTTATAAGACTTAATTGAACTTAACTTTAATTGCTCCTATTGTTTTCTTAATTCTTTTAGTAGTATCTTTTTAAAATAGGTGTATTAACATTTCTAAGAATATCTCATTTGATTGCTTACTATTTTAAATGATTTCAGTGCTGAATGAGACGCCGTGTGATGTGATAGTCGTGGGAGCCACTAGTCGGCCAGACGCACTGGACCCTGGTCTGCGGAGAGCGGGCAGGTTTGACAGAGAACTCTGTCTAGGAATGCCAGATTATGAGGGGAGATTGGCTATCTTGAAGATAGTAACCAGCAAACTCAAACTAGCTGATAGCGTTTCACTGGATCAGTTTGCTTCTGTCACTCCAGGATATGTAGGTGCCGATCTCGCAGCGCTAGCCAACTGTGCTGCTAATTTTGCTGTTAGTAGGTAAATGATAATAGTTATAATATTTTCTGTTAACCGTTTTAAGAAAGGTTTTATTAAATAATAATGTGTTATTATAAAATTTTTGAAATCTATGACAGTAAAATGTGCTCTTTATTTTCATGATGTTATCTATATAAATAAAAGAAAGGTTTTTGTCTGTACATTGCTTAGCACTGACTCATTTCAAGTGATCTTTACTTATTATGCATTAAAGGAACCGAATCCACTATTAGACAAATTTCTGTCTGTTTGTCTGCCAAAAAGTTTATCACAAGTAAGCTCATCTCCATAAATCATAGCGAGCTGAAACTTTGCCAGCAGATTTGTGTATGTGTAACTTAAAATGTAAGATTTGAATTGAATGGAAATTCGACTAGAAACGATGCTAGGGACTTTTAAGCTGTATTCGCTAGCTACACTGACATTCTTATTCTGAAAATTGAAAATATATTGGTAGGTGTTTTTAGGTTCCTAATACAAGTTCCTGTAGCAAGTAGTTATTGTTAGTTGATTTTAATTTCGTTTCGTTTAAGCTCCCAGCAAGAGCTTATTGATAACGTATTTCCCGAAGTTCAAGATCTGCTAGCTATTCAGAATAACTGACTTTCTGAACGAACAATTCTCATTCCTTCAAATGAACAAGTAGGAAAAATAACTTCTTAGGCTATTTCAAACCAAAGAAAGAACTTACAGAGTGATGAGGAAGCAGTTCATTATCCAACTGAATTTCTTGTCTCCGTAACTTCTCCTGGACATCCTGCACAAGAGTTAAAGCTTAAAGTAAGGGGTTATATATTGTTTTTACGAAACTTGAAACCCCAAAAATGTGCTACGGTATACGACTCCAAATTGGTGCTCTGCACAGATACGTCATAGAGGTGAACATTATGACTGGGTGTGGTAATGGGGAGTTCGTGTTTATACCGCGCTTACCATTGATTCCGAGCAACTATCAAAGCAAACTGTTGCAATTTCCCGTCTGCTTCTGTTTCGCAATGACGGTAAATAAGTCGCTTTGGGCAAACTCTATTGACGGCAAGAATAGGAGGGAGTGAGACCACATGTTTCTCACATGGTCAACCGTAGTTTGCTTGCTTCGAGTCGAAGGTTCCAACTCTGTATTCTTCCATCCAGCTGACGGGCACACAGTAAATGCTGTAAATGCAAAGGCACTAACTTAACATCGTACTAATAATGATATTTTCTGCTATTCTATAATTTCCAATAATATTTTGGAATATCACATACCATCTTTGCATTTTTGTAAAATACGGCTTCCAGCATTGTGTAATAAATGGCTCAAAAAATTCTTTTTTTTTTTAATTTCATACTAACTTTTGATTATGCCAAGTGTGAATTTACAGTTCTAATGTAAAAAATGAATTAATTTAATTTTGAACATTATAGTTTTACTATAGAAGGTAGAGAGTAGTTTCACTATAATGTTCACTATAGTTTTGATTGTAATTTTATTTGTATATTTGACTGGTATAAATCAACAGAAAGCTCTAAAAAGTCGGTTGTATTATATTATTATCAATTGGGTTTGTTTTGTTTATTTGATTCAAATCAATGGAATTGATGAAGTTCAATTTGATTGAGAGTTGTGAAAAAAGTTGCTTAAAGGTGGCTATTGATAGTATCGTGGACCACTATTGATTGATGAAAAGAAAAAAAAAGCGGTAATTATGTATGATAAAGTCCTGGATGATAATTTTAATGGAAAAATAAAATTATGCGAGATTTAATCTGTCTGTATTATCTTTCCTCAATAAGTATTGACATTTTATCATTATAAGGAATATATCATCGCTGAGGACTTATTGGATGCGCTGTTGTTTAAGAAGTCAACACCTTAAAAGATATCCTTGTCCTGATTGTAAAATGGTTTTCGATAATGGCAATTCACTATGTTCCAGGTATTTAAGTTCTCTAAATGAGACAGAAAATTTAGAAGAAAAAAATAAAACTATCGAACCAACGGGTGATTCTGAGGCAACAGCAATTCAAGTTAATAGTGAAAAAAGTGAAACTACATTGGAAGATGATAAGGAAGAAAGTTTGCCTACGAAGGTAGAGAGTAGTCAGGACTTGGACTCTTTATGTATCGAATTTAGTGACTTTGAAAAGGCATTGGCTTCAATTCAGCCATCCGCTAAGAGAGAAGGATTTGCCACTGTACCTGATGTAACTTGGTCAGATGTTGGATCTTTAGTTGACGTCAGGCAACAACTGGAGATGTCTATCTTGGTAACCTCTGCTTAATTATTCTACATGTTTCAATAATAATTGATACACCTAATTAAATTGAATAACATAAATTGTAATATACATTAACAAAAGGATAAACCTCCTTACCTAGTATACCGGTATACTAGTATACCTAGTATACTGGTGTTGCAGTTGCCTGATCGGGTTTGGACGTTACCATCTTCAAAAAGCGCTGTTATAAACAGTTGAATTGTAGTTTTATTTACTTGTACCTAGTTATTATTTAAAATTATTATTTTTGTTTGTATAAATACAATTATTGTAGTTTTTCTATTAATAAAGTAATAAATAACTGTAATTATCATTCGCATTTTCGTATTGGTTTGTGTTTCCTGTTATTGATCTCTTCATTTTCACTCTACTTGAATTCTTGAACATATGTTATGCTGTTTTTATTCTTATAAAAATTTTAATACTTTGTATTAGTGAATATAAAGTAACTAACTTTCATTTCGCGTATTGTAAGAAGGGTATAATTGAATTTGAAATTTTCTTTTTTTTTTTGTGATAGTTTGTAAAGTTCTAGTTTCGTGTAATTGAAGAGGTTTTTTTACGAATTGTCTGCAGATGCCAGTGAAGTACCCAGAAGACTTTTCGCTTATGGGAATAACGTCTTGTGCAGGAGTGTTGTTGTGTGGCCCTCCAGGGTGTGGCAAAACCTTGCTAGCTAAGGCTGTCGCCAACGAGGCCAACATCAACTTCATCTCTGTGAAAGGACCTGAGCTCCTCAACATGGTAAGTCAATTTAGTTGCAGTTAGACGTAATCCAGAATGTCTAAACCTAATTCATTATATCACCTGTATATATTCTTCATATATGGCTGAAACATCAGGATCTGATCAGAGAGTACATAAAAAAAAAGTTAATAGCTATTCGGCATAGATCCTTTTCGATATTGTTCGTTAAATAACATCTTTCGATCGAAGAAACAAATGGAGAATTTGTTGTTATACCAAAAAAAACAAACAAAAAAGGGCTTACTATTTCTGCTCTATGATAGCAATATGTTTAACTATGCAAGAGGATGAATGTTTCAAAATTCAGTTAATTCAGATTTTATATTAAGAGTATTGACAAAAATTACTATTTCAAGCTTTTTGAAGTGGCTCTATTTTAAAAAAATATGTCTGCTTGCCATACTTATATTCTGTGGAGTATGATGACTTTACTGGCTCGCAGTACTATGACGGTGTTGCTTATGCCAAGAACCCTCCGAGATTCTTTGTTACGCAGCATTTTGCGGGGCTGAATCTGATCTAAATGGTGGCAGCCCGCGTGAGTCTCGAAAGTTGCCATCTTTGTTTTAGGGTTAGAGTTTTTGAAAAATGTATGATGGTCCCAAATTGATAAGGAGTCATCTCGGTGGTTGTTATATGTTTGTACATATCTAAATTACTGTAAGAAATTCATAAATGAGATTATGACCTCCAGCAAATAACTTTCTCGTCACAGTTTCTTGATTAATTTATAATTATTTTTGTCAGTGATTTTAATTAGCAGTTCTCAAGAAGTCTGGTTGCAAGGAGATTAATCTCAATATCGGTTAAACCTGCTTAAAACATTTTGTTTTGATTTAAATTACTTGATTTGATAAGTTGGAATTATGTCAACTAGTGCACTCATTTTAACACCGACATCCATAATAAGTCCTTGGAAGTTATTGCTTTTTTAATTTCACAAAGTTAACACCTATTGGTTAATTAATATTATGCCTAAAATAATCATCTCCCAAGGATATTTGATTTACGCATGTTGTTACTCTTATAAAAGATAGCTCAGAAAAATTTAAAACATCCTCCTAATACTATGTTACAATCATACTAAAAACAATATCCTATGGCTTGATTAAAATAGTTATAATATATTGTGCGTGATAAATTAATTCAAAGTGAGTGGTTTAAAGTGAAGTTTTTATAAAAATAGTTGTTTGAAAAACATTAATGATCCCTGGTGTTCTTATTTAATTTCCAAGTATATATTTATTTTAGCAAAAGAAATTGCATTACATTGAGATTTTGCTTTGTGCAATGTCCTTTGGTCAACACATATTTATGACTAGCAAAACAGTGTTGACCAATTGTATTTTTCTGCCTATCCTTCATATCTGTTTCACTAGCATCCTTTTTAAACAATACTAATAAAGCCTTTTCAATATTATAAATGTATGTATTACTTTCTATCGGGCAAGGAAACTGGGTACAACCTACCACAGGCGGTGTTCACCCACATCAGTGCATGTCATTCAAGATATTCTTATCAAAATTATTACAATTTTTGTTAAACAAAACTTTTTTAAATAAAAAATGTTTAAAAAGATAACAAACAAATATTAAGCAATTATTTACTTAAAAGTATCTTCAGTAATAATATATCTAATATTTGTTTTCAACTTTACCTAAATTATGTGAATATTTCCATTTAATGGAAGAAGGAAAAATGTTATATAATTATGTAAAAGAGGTTTCACATTTTCTTTTGTATTTTGTTTGTTTTGTGCTGCATAGTTACTTTCAGTACTCATGTTTTCGTCAAAGAAATCATAACAGTGATAAATGGATTAGGAAAAAGATCATTCAAGTAACTGTAGTGTATTGAAAGCAAGCAGTCTTTTTTACTTCTCTTCTAATATTGTAATTTTGTTTTCACTTTACATAAGCAGAGTACAGTACAACAATCATTAAAAGTTCTGAGGTAAAATGGATACACCAACAAAAGTCTCCACACAAATGAAGTTTTATTCAACGCGTTTCGAACACTTTGTGTTCATCATCAGGAAGACACTATAATACAAATTATATCTAATTAGTTACAAAAATTAGAGTGAAATAATAAAATTCAATTAAGAGAATTCAAGACATACCCAAGGATGTGGTACTGACGGGTTGGTCCAGTGAACACAACTAGTAGGAAACAGATCCGTTGCGAAAGAGTGGGGATAGGCAATTTAGGAGATAAGGGACAAAGGCTTCGGGTATGCTTGAAAAACCTTTAACTGAAATACAGAGGGCCAGAACCACTAATGTCTTCCTGATGATGAACACAAAGTGTTCGAAACGCGTTGAATAAAACTTCATTTGTTTGGAGACTTTTGTTGGTTTATCCATTTTACCTCAGAATGAGTAAATACCACACAATTACGGATTGCACAACCAATGATTTGATGAATCATTAAAAGACTTGATTTTGAGATTTAGATGAATTAACAGGTTTGTGGTCCTTTGAATCTAGTTTTAAAGTTTCTTCGATGATAAATGTGTGAATAGGTATCTGTCCATGTTTGTGAAGTATACGTGAAGGTATGGTATAATACTTAACTGTTACAGTGTTAGCTTATAATAATCTAAATCATGCATATTGTTACACTTCACCAGTGATAGACGTGGTATGAGGGTTAATATTAATATCTTATAATACTTTAGCTCTTACAGTGTGGTTCGTCTTATGGTTTTTTGACAATATCGCCGAATGAAAAATCAATTTTATTGCCCATTATTATATGAGATTTTAGACATAATTTTTTTTCTTTTAAACTACTAACACTGGAGAGTTTAAATTTTATAGCTACTACGGAACTAATATTAGCATTGATTGAAATAAGTTTTAAAAAAGTAGAGGTCAGTTTTCCGTACATATAAAAAATTGTAAACATTTTATTGAATCTGAGGGTTACGACATGATACTGGTTACTCAGTTAGATCGGTGACAGTGAACTTGAAGACAAAAATAACCGAAGTTGATAAACTGAATAATTAAACAATAATAATGAAAATATTGTAAACAATCTATAGACTGGCCGACCCCTACAATGTCTACAGGTTAAGGACTACCACAGGATCCTTAAGGATTCGATCGTCCTCCTCCGAGGAGGGAAGTTTCCCGTTACCCCGGGATCAGGGGTTGCAATGATAGTTGTTTGGCCCATCTGGGCTCACTGTGGGCGTCTTGATATCATGGGAAATGTTAAAGGGATTGAAATCCCTGGTTGGCTAAACGCCACTAAACAATCTATTTTTTTTTAAACTATCTATTAAAAATAAATGGTTGTTTAATTTTTTTTATTTATTTCAGTATGTTGGTGAGAGTGAGAGGGCTGTAAGACAGGTTTTTCAAAGAGCCAGGAATTCGCAGCCCTGTGTTATATTTTTTGATGAAATTGATGCTCTTTGTCCGAAGCGATCCGACTTCAATGAGGTATGTTACTGCTGGTTTTTATTTATTTTATAATTCAGTTCTTAGGAAGGAATTATAATAATTATTATTATTATTGTTGTTTAAACCGATCCCCTAGCGGGTGATAATGTCAGCCGTTTTCCGGCTTTTTGTTTGTCGGTGATTCTACAGATTCTACATTGGTAGTCCTAAATTTTGCCTAACTCAAGTGCATTTCGAGTAGGGATCTTTAACATCGTACAGGCTCGAGACCGACGGCTTAACGTCCTCTCCGAGGTGCGACATACTCAGATTTATTCACCTTCCACGTGAATAAATCAAGGGCCATATGGGGATCGATCCCCGGACCACCAGCCCAGAGGCGAGTACGTTAGCCACTGAGCTACCTGGTCCTCTAAGGTAGTATTAACTGCTGGATGTTTTTTGGATAGATATGAGTGGTTTTAAAGGCAGTTTTGTCGTTCATCCTCCAACATTAGCTAATGGTACGTTTTCTTTACCTCCTTCAAAAAAAAAAAAAAAAAAATATGTCAGACAGTTAATCACATACACTTCAGAACCAGAGAATAATAATAGAATGGTAGAATAAATTACCCTTTTATTTCATAATAGAAATAACAAAATTCTTAAAATGTATACTGAAATTCACACATTATTTATATGTATACCCGGAGTATATATATATTTATTTTTTAGGTAAAGTGTTATATGTTAGTTAACCATCTGGAAATAGGTTTTTACATGTCTTTTATCATGAATTTAACATAAACATCAGAAATTTTATAGTTTTCTGTCAATAATTCATTGATTTCTGAGATTTGTACCTGTAGGCTACCCCAAATTTATAAATAACAGTTTAAAAAAGGATTTCCAACTACTTTTGGTTTAAAATAAATCTATAATTGATTAAAAAAGACTATTTTTTTCAAATACTAAAAAAAATGTAAATTCTATTTTTTAAAAAATACTATTCTTTATTCCATTAATGAAATAAATATTTATATTTTTCTTCTATTTTGAATTTTTTTTTATAAGTTTATGCACTACCAAATTATATCTGTGAAGATTCATGATTTTTTCATCTTATGTTATTTAATTATGGTAATATTTTGTCTTCTTCACTTTGTTTAAAAGTACATTTTTTTAACTTTTATCTTTGAAGTGCAATTTAAAATAAGTACATTCTCAGTTAATTCATATTAACCGGGGTCTTATCATTTGTTTTGAGGCATTTTGTATAACTGGGTTCTATATTTAATCTCTGGATATTTTCTTCTATTCTACGCAATCACTGTAAAGGCACTGTTCTACACCATTTATACTTCTACGAGTATGTGAAGAAATATAAATATCCATTATTTTGTTTATTTCATTCCTTCAAAATTTGCATGCTATACATACTTTTGAAAATGTAATAATTAAAAATAAATTGATGTACTCCCCTTTGACTCATAAAATTGGTAAAACGTATGGTTTCTGTTAAGAGAATTACTCTAAAATAATATATAACCCAATGAAATAATTGTATATACTGTTTGCAGTTAATTTATTATTCTTTCAAATTTCAAACCAATTTACATTAAAATAAATTATCTAGTTAACACTATTGATCCTATTTCATTACCCACAGATAACAAGGCTAATTGGCAATTTAAATGACTAAAGCACAGGATCTAAATCCTTACTGCTACCTGTTAATCTTAGTCTGCAACACCAACATAGCTTTCAATCATTCAACAGTACTTCTAAAGAAACGCGCCAATTACATTTCTATCATGAATAGAGATCATGTTTACCACATCAAAAGAAATCCATTTGTTAAATTCATTATCTCTGTTTCAAATAATGGGTTTTTACTTATGGGTAAAGTTGAGTGTAGCCCACACCCAATTTTTGTTTTTGACATCGCGATTTTTCTGGACGTATATCCAAATTTAATCGCCCTAGATGCTGCACCATGATGGATCTTAGACAATTAAACAGTTATATACATAGTCCCTGATTAAGATCTTTCAACCGTAACAGTTGGGTTTTTGACTCTGACGAAGACCGCTTGTTACGGTTGAAAGATCTTAGTCTTGTTTTCCCATTTCTTATTGTGGTTTGATCATTGATTGTTATTTCACGTGTTTATGTGAAATCTTTTTATAGTCCCTGGTGTATGTAAAGGACCCTATTGATTTTGGGTAATATTATACTTAAACTGGGAAAGATACTCTATCGTGTTTCGTATCGAATCCCGATACTAATTTATTTCTGCTCTTCTGATTATTCAGAAATGTGAAATAATACATTCGATCATTTCTGGATGTGTTATTCTTAGAACAAAATTTATAATTTTCTATTGATATAGCTTTTCGACCACTGATTTTTCAAGTTCACAGAATGGGTTCTTGAGGATTTTGGTCATACAAATTCAATTCCTGATTATGTGCCGACGTTTCAATCAAAAAGTCAAAGGCAAAAGTTGTTTGGCATTTTGAAGGCTTGTTTTTAAGAAACACAATTTAGCCATCCATGCTTTTATCTAGCAGCATCAGAACAAGCCTTGAAAATGCCAAACAACTTTGGTGAAACGTCGGCATATAATCAGGAGTTGAATTTTTATGACCAAAATCCTCAAAAACCCCTTCTATGAACTTGATAATTTTCGCTTTATATACGAGGTGGGTAAATAAAGTAGTGAGACTGGCAACGTCGCTTTCGATCTGGCAACGCTGGAGACGCGTGGCCTTGAGTAGCGTCAGGTGCACGTGTGATGCGCCTCCAGTATGAATCTGAACTCGCCACAGTCATTTGTTTGTCCGTAGCGTTGGTTTTCGTGAAATGGTTTTTTCTTGAGCGTTTTAAAAATGAGTGACCTCAAAGTTGAGCAGCGGTGTGCAATCAAATTTTGCTTCAGACTTGGACATAATGCAACCGAAACTTTTGAAAAACTTCAGGAGGCCTATGGAGAACGTGTTTTATCAAGGGCACAGGTTTTTCGGTGGTTTAAGGAATTTTCAGAAGGAAGAGAGTCGATTGAAGATGAACCACGAAGCGGAAGGCCTTCAAGTGCAAACACCGATGAAAATGTCAACAGAGTACGGAACCTTGTGCGTTCAGATCGACGCTTGACAGTCAGAAACGCTTGACGGCCAAACGGTTAATCAGCACTTCTACCGTGAGGTCCTTGAAAGACTTCGAAAAAGAGTCCTTCGTGTGCGGCCAAACATCAAAGACAAGTGGGTGTTGCATCACGACAACGCGCCCTGTCACACTGCCATCTCAATAAACGAGTTTTTGGCCAGTAAAAACATTCCTGTTGCTCCTCAGCCTCCTTATTCACCAGACTTGAGTCCTTGTGACTTTTTCCTCTTCCCGAGATTGAAAAATCACCTCAAGGGAACTCATTTCGGGACACTACAAAACATACAAACTGCTGTAACCGACCAGCTGAAGGCCATTCCAGAATCCGAGTTCCAGCAATGCTACAATGATTGGAAGGACCGTCTCCAGCGCTGTGTGGCTTCCGAAGGGAACTATTTTGAAGGGGACAATATCACATTGTAATTATATTTGAATAGAAAATTTAAAAAAAAAACAGTCTCACTACTTTATTTACACACCTCGTAAATATTTACACTATACTATTAAGTCTAATTTTTCCCATTTCAGTTTATTCTAACCAAATAAAATGAAAACTATTCATATTTGGTCGTGTTATTAATACACGACGTTTTTTATCGTTGTTGTGTACAATAATTTATCGTTTTTTAAAAAATAACAATAACTGGTATTACTTTGTTTTTTAAGTGTTTTTTTCTCTCAAATAATAATGTAAATAATGTTCTAATATAATAAACTATCTTAACTCTGTCCCGTCTAATAGCATTAATGATTTAATGATTGAATTAATAATATATTGATTGTAATTAGTACTGGTAATCTTAATTTTTATTTAACGTTGCATGGCTGATGGTTGTGATTTGTTTTATAATGGATTTACTTATAATAATGTTCATTGTAGATTACCCCAATTTTTTTAGGTTCTTTACAATTAATATAAGCTTTTTTTACAATTAACTCTTTAACTGATTGTGAAGGAGTTGAAATAACTATTATAAAGTATGAATTGTTGATGGAGTATGGTTGCAGGGAAGCGCTGGAGGCCGGGTTGTAAACCAACTGCTGACTGAGATGGACGGAGTGGAGGGTGGTCGCAAAGGCGTGTCGCTAATGGCAGCTACCAACCGACCAGATATGGTCGATCCTGCTGTGCTCAGGCCTGGTCGCTTCGACAAAGTCATCTATATTGGACTCCCCAAAGCCCACGACCGAACTCTTATTCTTCACGCCATTACTAAGGTAAACAAATTGTTAGCCCACGAACATGTTGAGAGTGTATGTAGTTAAAACAAAGCGTCATAACAGATCATCATACTCGCTCATTTCTATTGTTGATAAAAAAGTATTAAATGAAAAACAATATATTTATATTTAAATTGGAACCTTTTTTTACTTCATCAGTTCTTTTATTATTTTATGTACACAACTTCCGAGCTTTTTACAAAAAACTGCACTTCTTCAGGGATATAAGTAATGACTTGTAAGCATTTTTTAGTAACTATATTGCACTATTTTGAACTGATTGTGTCACCAAGGTGGGGATTAGAGAGAGTTATGTCTGATACCTCTTGCCTCATTTTGGTTACAAAGGTAGGTTTGTTACTCTTATTTAATTGATCTAAATAATTACTTTTAATTAAGTTATAAACATCTGTAATAACTGAGAATTCATTTGTGTGTGTTGATGTTGGTGCTTCCCTACAGTAGATGAGGGGCATTAATCTCGCAACCAATGATGAATTGGAGACTGTAGCTGTACAACAGTCTACTAGGAGCTTTAATTTCCCAGTAAATGCATCCTCTTGTTTACCTGGAGACATCTCAGTAGTGGTAAAATCGGGCCTAAAAAAATACATCCCAACCCAACCCAGGTTCGTGGGTATTAATGCCCGACCCAATCTGAGCCTGACATATATATATGATCAAACCACAATAAGAAATGGGAAAAATGACCGCTTCTTACGGTTGAAGGATCTTAGTCTTTCTTCCCATTTCTTATTATGGTCTGGATCATTGGTTGTTATTGGTCTCTTCTAAGAGGGTTGACAGCTAGCGGATAGTTTTTTTCCTTTTTCTTACTGTACTCCTTTGTTTCCCCAAACATCCCTTTCTGGACATTAGTCCTTTCCTGCACTTTCACCCTTTAAAATACCACTCTTCCCTCCCACTCTTCTCACTCCTCACCAGATGTTTTCTGCATCTAATGTTTCAGTTGGGTTTTTGACTCTGACGAAGGTCGCTTGTTATAGTTGAAAGGGCTTAGTCTTGTTTTCCCATTTCATATTATGATTTGATCATAATCGGAGTTTATTCTCCACCAGCCAAGCAAATCTCGGTCATCTGTTTTATGTAAATTATTTATGTTATAAGAAATATTAGTTTAATGCCCATCCATCGCTTAGTATCCGTTATATAAATATATATTTATTTAAAAAAAGTTAGAGAGAGAGAAGAGAGAGATAGAAGCCCGGGCCCGACCCAAACGTAATAGACTTTTTGGGCTTAGGATCTTACCTCTTATCCAGAGACACACATCATCTTAGAATATCATTCCCCTTTCATCGGTATTTTGAGAGATATTGCAGGTAAGTCTCTGGAATAAATCTATTAAAAAGTAAGAAAGTTAGAGCTGATTTTATTAGGAGGGCTGCTCTTAGTAAATCGTGAGCCCTATCATAAATCAAATCAACCAAGTTTTTCGAGATCTCCAATACCTCTTGATATAAAACTTTGTATTATGTTTTTGCAAATATTTTTTACAAGAGTAATTGATGTCAAAAGAAACCATACTTATTTTAACCTCCCAACTATCAGTTCATAATTGCGTAATGTAGTTCCTACACATTTTTAACAACTCTTTTTGTATGTCTAAAGAAGACTCATTTACTGGTCGAAAGCTCACAAGTTGTATTTATAAAATAATAAGTATATTTATTTATGCCATCTAGGTATAATATTTTACAATTAGAATTAATAATTGTATTCCCTGTTTCTAATTAGTAATTATATTTCCTATTTCTATATTTAAAATATTATTATTCTTGCATACATGAACTTTAAAAGAACTGAAAATAGTTGGCCATATATATAAATTCAAAAATACTTCAAATTATTAAAACATGGTCCATTATAAGGTATAACCATTTTTTTTTTCTTTTTAATAAATATTTATTACTTCCATAATATCTGAAATATATTTTTAATGATTTTTACATTTTTAATATTTTAACCCGATGTTCGGTATTCTTTGATGATGTGATATATACAATATTTTAAAAATAACCGAAATTTAACTTAGTTGTACGCATTTCTTATTTTCAAGATAGTTTTTCGAGAGTGATGAAAAAAAGATTCATTTATGTGGTCTTTGGTATTCACTGATAGCTACTGTAGTTGGCAACTACATTATACAGTGATCATGTTTTGACGAGTCGAAAAGAAGAGTAATTTCTATTATTATAGAAATTAATAATTCTATTAATATTAATTCTATTAATAGTAAGAGTTAATAGTAATATATTCTATTAACCAGTCTATTAACCTGACTGCTTCTGGTTGAAATATATTTTATCAGCATAACCCAATCGTTTCATTTACTTAGGCATGATTAACTAAAAATATCTTTATTTGACACAATACTTGTTTGAAGCACTATGTCCAAAAAGACAATATTAACTTTCTTTTCACCTTTGCTCTATGGGTAATAGTTAATGAGATGTGAAGTCTATACATTATTAGCGTAAGCTTTGCTGCTTTCCCAATAACCATCTACAGCTTATGGTTTACGAATTAGTTTAGGAGTAATGATGTCAAAATGGTGCCTGACGAGGAGATCTAATATTTACTGGTCAAAATTCATATTCTTACCTTCCTTTAATATAAATTAATTCATTTTATTGCAGCTATAACCTTAGAGTGCTTTAAAACCTAGAGCATTCATGTTATCGATGCAATGGGACTGCTATTGTCAGAATTTTTCGAGCACCAGTACTCTTGCATATGTGTATCAAATTTATATAAACTGCTATTATACCTATTAGCAAACCATAAGCTGTAGATCATGCCTTGAAAAAACTGGGCATCCTCAGAAATTAAACATTCAGACCTTACATTACTCTTTAAATTATAGAAAATGCAAATATGTATAGATTTTTACGATTCTCAATATAATGGTATTTCTACTAATTTATCATATATATTTATTGATCTCATATTTGCTCAGATGAGTTCTTATTCATTAATTCATTTAACAGTTGTTCCTTTTTTTTTTTTTAAATATTTCCTTATTTTGGAATTACTTAACCCTGAATTCTGTTAAAGCGGAATTAAAAGCTCTTTTGTTATGTTCCGTTGTTGGTAAATCATAATGGGTATATGTATTTTCTATTTAGTGATTTATTATATAAGTAATATATATTTTTGTTTTATTTTGTGATTAAATACCCTTTAAAAATAATGTCAAAAGTCCATATGGCTGAGTTACTTCTTTAAAAAGGATTAACAAGACAGGCTACAAATCTGCCATATATTTAATTGATTGATTATGTCCAAGTATTAAAGGTCAGTCTACATTGAAAGTTACTTGCACACTAGATTCAACTCATTAAAGTAGTGTTAAAATTTTAATGTTAATAATTTCTTGTTTACCTAGTTTATTATGATAAATAAATATCCTTTATATCAACTGATTCTATTCTACCTGCTTTTTTATTTTTTTTTATTGGAAAATCTTAAGTATACATGTTTTAATAAATGAAAAAATGACAATTATTTTTCCTGAATAAAAATTACTATTTTTTCGTATGAACCGTTATAATTATATTGGTTATGAAACTCTGGTGTGTAGTTTTAGGGAGAATTATATACTTAATATAAAATGAAAATTTGAAAAGGAATATTGAATTTTTTTTGTATAATAAAAAAGTTTATTGAAATTTAGATATGCTAACAATAGTAGAATGAATTTAATATACTTACGATATCTACAAAATGCTGCTACACATGAAGCTAATAGTACTAGAATCTAATTTTCTAAGTTGGGTGTTGTAGGGAGGGACGAAACCTCCTTTGAGCTCGGATGTAGACTTGGCTGTTCTGGCGGAGAGTGAGGCTTGTGAAGGATACACTGGAGCGGACTTAGCAGCTCTCATCAAAGAGGCTGCCCTGCTGGCATTGACGGAGTACATCAATAATGGGAGGCAAGGGACTCTGGAGGTGAACAGACTGCATTTGGAACAAGCTGTGAGAAAAATTAGGCCTTCCGTTTCAGAAAAGGTAAGTTGTAATTTCATTGGCTGTGTTGTGAGAGATATTGAAGAAGATCGTGGACAGAATGTGAAACCCTTTTTCTGTAGGGTTCGTTTACAGTCATTGCTTGCAGGACGATTTGAGTTCTGTCCTCAGTCAGCAAAGTATTTCTGTCATAACCTTTAACGACATCTTTCGGTAACAGCATGAAGTGGAGCAATACCGGTGCAATTGCTAACATTATCGGTTGGAATGTTTCTACTGTTGTTTTGAAATCTTTCCAACTTAGTACTTGTTCCACTCCTGCTAATGAAAGTTCTTTACAAAACCTGTTGTAATAGTGAATTAACAGAGCTTCTAATTGAGACTCCCTCACAGAATTCGAAGTAGTTAAATATATGGCTTGAAGTACATCGAAAGCAGGGCTAGTGTATTTACTCAGTTGGAAGTCAAAAAACATTGCAGATTCAACTCTATCATGAGAATCGTATTTGAACATAATATTGTTATTCCACAAATCTCCGTGTGTGAAAACTTTGACTTTAGTATTGTTATTTGCAATTTTAAGAAGTTCTGGAATGCTCATGATAATTTTTTTCGCTCGATCACTAAGTTGGCGTGGCATATGTGAGTAGTAAACTTCTTCAACACTTTCAATAGCGTTTATACTTGCACACAAAAAATCAAAAATAGGGCTGTTTGGATCTTGCACGAACATTACTTCGTGAGTTAGATCTGGTACAATTTCATCTATTGACTTACCTTGTTTCTTTTCGTATATGATGGAGGCCGCGTGTAGCCGAGCGACAGCTTCAAGCAAGACCTCAATGTGATCGCTGTCGTAGGGCACACTGTCGCTTCGTGACCTGTATCCCTGCAGCGTGATGTCTTCCAGCACTAAAATCACATTTGGTTTGGCTAAGTAGCATTCCGGAAATACCTTTCCGTTGATATGTTCTTGTAAATCTATCAGTAAACGACTGTAGAACTGTGCTTCTTTAGTAAAAAGTGTCTCTCTTTGATTTGAACCTTTCGTTGAATCTGGTAGTTCTTTAATAAAAAATTTCAACAATGTCCAACCATTTTTATTGTTCTCCTTCACTTTTACTTGCAGTTTTCTTGTTTTTCCATCAAATTCTTCTACATCACGTGGTGAATCTTCAAGTTCATAACCAATAAGATCAAAGTCTGAAGTGCCTAACTTCTTTTTAACCACTTCTAAACAGTCTTCATTGGTAAAATAGCGAGTCATATTGACGTTCGACAAAAGGCGGGGTTTTTCTGGAATCAAATGTTGTCCAAATAGGAATGACATTGTGGGAGATAAGTACTTGTTATCTACATCAAACAAAGCGGGAGACAAAGGTAGATAGACTGGTCTGGCTGTTTAGTGAGAGGCACTAATGAGGGAGAGTTCGCTTCTCTGAATAATGATTGAGTACATTACATAACTCGCCGCCTGTTCATCTCTCTTCCTCAGCAAACACTTTTTGAGACTTGCTAATTCCACTGATTGCACGGACTCTTGTCTGAGCAAAAGCTTAAAACTCGACACTTGATCCCACTGATATCAAATATAAAGTATTTTTGTCATTAAATTTATTAAAAGCAATTAAAAGTAGACTTTATTTTAATAATAAAAAATTCATAAATAGTCATAATAAAAATAAATCTGGTTGATTTCGTCCTTTACAAATTAAATTTGTTTATATTAATTTAGGTTTATTTACCGACAAACAAAATGAATCATTCATTTGATTGATTTCTTGCAAAGTTCAATCTGAAAACGTATTAATAATTGAACTAATAATTGGTATATAAGTTATATTAATGAAGTACGCAATTTGTTATACTAATGTTGTACTAGTAACAAATACATTTCTGTGCTTACAGTTGTTGCATGATCAAAAAGGTCAAAGTATAAGTTACTACTAAATTCCGATTATTGCATTTGTATAACACATCTCTGTATATATTATTTCATTCCACATTTATTAGGATAAGTTATGACCAATGGAATTTGGAAAATGAATTCTTTCTAAGACTGTAGGGATACATAAGTCTTTGTATAAACCACTAGGTGAAGTTCGTTTTCTGGAATTGTGTTTCCATTGCTATTTAGGAAAAGTCAGACTGATATTAGTAATTGTCATTATGAAATTAATCTGCGTATCTTTTGTGGTATGAACTGTATGCTAATTATTCATAACTGAGAATAATTCTCAGTATTAGAATGTTAGAAATTATTGATATTTTCTTATTTCTATTAAGTCGTATTTCTGTCTCGATCCGCTTTCACAAGTATGGTAATAATTTCGTGTTACGTATGTAATCATTGTGAATAATTCCTGAACTTCATTATTATATGAACTGCAATTTATTAGTTTGCAGTTCATCTGTCAGTAGTTGTTCCAAAGCAGTTGCTACTGAACTGGATGTTCAGTGTTCTCTTTGGAGTGCTTTAATTGTTTTTTACATATTTAAGTGTCTAACGTGATTGTATTTTAATTTTAGAGTGTATTTATCTAATGGATTCTATAAATTGTTATAAGTCACATGCATTTATTTTAGGTTCACTCAAATTCCTGTTCATTTGGGGACTTAAGTGATTCATTCGAATTAAGTGATTCGGGGTCTTCAACATTGAGATATGCCGTGTCCAAAACTACGACTTTCTAAGTACTATCAAACTAACGTTCTGATCAGTCCTGCCATAATTGATACATTCGTATCAAAATTGATACGTTTTGCTTTGGAAAGATGGCTTTGCTACGTTTGATACTGCTTCAACTTAAACAAGAATTATTTGGTACCATTTAAAAAATAGTTTAGTTCATATCTAATGAATTCTAATAGTTGTTCATAAGTTTCACTAAAGGAAATATTATATAGGGGCATATAATAAGTTTGTGATGGAATCAAACTTGTTGCCTCTCAGAATTAAAATTTTGAATTTTTCGTACAGTTGATGACGCAGATGATTTTCAGGTTTTTGTTTAATAATAATAATACTTTTGAAACATTGGAATTACTTAAATCAATGACCCCTTGAATGTGCAGAAAGGAGTCCACTGTCCATTCTCCCATTAGCTTAAACACATCATATTATAAGAGGAGCATGAATAACTGATCACAGAATTGATTTAGAAATCAGTGATAGTTTTAAAGACGAGGAATCAGAGAACTTTTGGTATACTATTTCACAAGAGAAACGTGATGATGAAAGAAAATATCTTTTATAATCAAAACTAATTTTACTTTATAAATGCTGTTTTCTTGCATTACTCCATTCTTCAGCTTCTGTTGAAAGGATTTTTCGTTGTTGACTAATATAAAAACAAAAAATTGAGTTTTTTTTTTGAAAACTGACACAGTCAATGCACTGTTATATTCAATGTCTTTTTGAAAAAATACTGATTGCACAATATGGGATCCTGATCAAGAATAACTATGATGAAGCAGGTAAATTTATGTAGTGCATCAGATGCATTTTAGAATGGTTTATTGTATTTCTATTGTATTTATTTATTTTTAATGTAATTAATCAATGTGTTTCTGATTTGATACCTTTTTAGAAGATTTGATAATTTTCAGCTATTAAATATGGTATTTTTTACAAAAATCTCCTCGCAGCCCTGGCCCGGATATGATAATGTTGACTTCACATAGAAAGAAACGGCTGCAACTGTCCCAACTGAAGAAAATAGTGATGGTTATAATTTGTGAATCAATAGCAACTTTACACCATCATTGGATAAATCCCTACAGCCTAAGTTGTTGATGGATTTAACCTAATGTCTCTGCTAATCACTGGAGTAATAGTGTACTGTGACTTTTTGAACACTCTTTATAAATAGGTTTCTTATGATCATTAAACTTTCACATTCGTCTCGGGTATTCAAAGTACGAAACCAAACTTCCATGTATTATATTGTAATTTATATTTTACTTTAAATCACTTTACTTCTATTAATATTTTCTACTTTGTGTTTCAGGAACAAAGAAGGTATGAAGAGTACAGACTTTTGTTTGGACCGCGAACGTTCGAGGAGAAAATGGAAGAGAGTGAATAACTTTACCTGCTTTTTTGTCATACATTTTTTTTAAAAAATACATCTTTAAACAACTCTAAATAATTGAATCCATGATTGACCAATTTCATCAATTAATGATAAATTTAAAAATAACCAGAGATCATTAAATATCTAAAGAGCATAGAGATGTGCTATTTTATCGTTTTCATATTCTATAGAACAGTCATATAAGTTATATGCCGAGTTGAAGTACCTTATGTTTTATTCCTCGTTTTCATAAAATATTAAGAATAATTCAATTATTATTAGGTATTTGTCTGAAGTAAAAGAAGTATAATCTATAGCAGTAAGTTACTCTGAAATTAGAAAACAAAAGTGTTTGTATTATCACAATACTCGTATCTTTAAATGAGCTTTACAAGTGAATTTCATGTAGTATCGTGAGTGTTTCAACTGCAGTTATTATTTGATTATATTATTGAACTATCCCAAGAGTCAAGACTGGAATCATGCTATGATGATTAATGTATTGTAGAGTTGAAAATTATTTTTAATATTTTTGTTTTCAGTGAATATGATTGTAATTAAAATAAATAAATTATGGTGGTCATCATACCTTTAATACCTAACATGCTATTGGTTTTTCAAGGAGAGATTTTGCTAGATTATTCCTATTAAGGAATTTATTAATGAATAGAATCCTTGAAAAGTGATAGTTCATTCATTCATTTAAATATTTTTAGTTCAGTGCTGTTCATTCATTGTATTACATGAAAGAAGGTTTTTCAAAAAATCAGAACAATTGCCCATCTTCTGGACAGCCACGTGTAATTCTTTATAGTTGATTACTCTCAATCGTAACAAAATATTAGTTTCTGATAACATGAGATGTTTCGTCCAACAGAAAGAAATTTATTTCTCATCGTAAAAGTCATTGGTAAATTTTTCTATTATATTCTCTTTTTTTTTTTATGATTTTTAACCCTTTTGACAATTTACTTTGTTGCTCTAAACTTCAATTTTCTTTTTCAGGTTTTCAAATCTTTATGGTTTAAAATTGTTACTAATTCTTTTTATGTCGTTGATTTCATTTTCATTCTAAACTCTAAACCAAGAGAGTCTAAACCTGTGTTATTATACTATGATGGAACAATTTTAAAAAACACGTTTGTTCAATAATGGATTAATTGGTTTACAAATTAATAAACAGTTAATTCATTTAGTCGCAGAGATATTCTAATGAAAAGTTTTACAGCTTCTAAAACGCAACATCTAACGATTGACAGTGGATGTTTTATGCAGTAGAGTTAAGGTAATTTGGGGCCTTCTTTCCTTTTGGGAAAGAAAAATTGGAAATTTTTTTCAAAAAGTTGTCCATTTCTTGCCTTCCTAAAAAGAAATTGACCTATTAGATCTTTATTGTTTTGTGTATGTGAACATTTTCTTAATGTTTAATAAATGTATAGTTTATATCTGGGAGTTATTTTTAAATTTTGTTCTAATGTTAAATATTTTTTAGTAATTCCAATTTTTTTTTTATTTGAGAAAGGGATATACGAGGTGTGTAAATAAAGTAGTGAGACCGATTTTTTTTAAATTTTCTATTCAAATATAATTACAATGTGATATTGTCACCTTCAAAATAGTTCCCTTCGGAAGCCACACAGCGCTGGAGACGGTCCTTCCAATCATTGTAGCATTGCTGGAACTCGGATTCTGGAATGGCCTTCAGCTGGTCGGTTACAGCAGTTTGTATGTTTTGTAGTGTCCCGAAATGAGTTCCCTTGAGGTGATTTTTCAATCTCGGGAAGAGGAAAAAGTCACAAGGACTCAAGTCTGGTGAATAAGGAGGCTGAGGAGCAACAGGAATGTTTTTACTGGCCAATAACTCGTTTATTGAGATGGCAGTGTGACAGGGCGCGTTGTCGTGATGCAACACCCACTTGTCAAAATGTGATGAACGGAGGTGTGATTCAAATTCAACTGTTCCCCGATCATTCTGACTGTCAAGCGTCGATCTGAACGCACAAGGTTCCGTACTCTGTTGACATTTTCATCGGTGTTTGCACTTGAAGGCCTTCCGCTTCGTGGTTCATCTTCAATCGACTCTCTTCCTTCTGAAAATTCCTTAAACCACCGAAAAACCTGTGCCCTTGATAAAACACGTTCTCCATAGACCTCCTGAAGTTTTTCAAAAGTTTCGGTTGCATTATGTCCAAGTCTGAAGCAAAATTTGATTGCACACCGCTGTTCAACTTTGAGGTCACTCATTTTTAAAACGCTCAAGAAAAAACCATTTCACGAAAACCAACGCTACGGACAAACAAATGACTGTGGCGAGTTCAGATTCATACTGGAGGCGCATCACACGTGCACCTGACGCTACTCAAGGCCACGAGTCTCCAGCGTTGCCAGATCGAAAGCGACGTTGCCAGTCTCACTACTTTATTTACACACCTCGTATGTTGAAATTGACTAACATAAAAGTAGATTACGTTTATCCCAATGCTGATATTTTAAATCAATGTGAAATATGTTCATTTTCTAACATGTGAAACAAGACAAAAAATCCAAAGTCAGGTGAGTTGGAGTCGTGGAAGCACAATAATCAAGTGTTTGGCCAATAACTTATGAGTTCTGGGGTCGGGGGTGTTGCCGTGATGTATGACCAGTCACCACTCGTCTACATTTCTAACCATTTGCGACCGATAACGTTTTGTAGTACGTCTGATTTACTGCGTTTACCACCCTTACCGTCAATTAAAATGTCTGCATCATGATTTGGACCTAGGGGATGTTTAATCAACCACTACGGCCGGACTTTCGTATCATTGACATAATCATAAATCCATAGTTTCTTAGGATCCTTGATAAGATCCATTTTTATTTACTTTTAAATGACCAAACCGTTTCTGAGAAATTTCTATGTGATTGACTTTGTGTTCATCTACCGTTCAGCCAAGTAGCCGTCAGCATTAAGTTCATGGAAAAAGTTTATAAAACTTATAAAAAAGAGTGGTCCAGGCGTATTACGACTGCCAGTCGTCCAATACATAAAACCCCACTATTGCGTTTCTATAATGAAGATGTAAACGACCCCTTTTCTCCGGAGAATTCTTTAATACTTAACCACTATAAAGCACCTTTCCCATGGTGAAATACTGTCAAAAAAACAGTAGGCTACATTCCACACCAAGAACTATTTATCTCACAAATTTCATTTGGAAGTGGCAAACTGTGCGGCTTGCAGAGTGATTTGCAAATTTTCAGCGCATACCCCACATATCCTAGAATATAAAATATAGATTCAAGAGATCTCAACACGATCTCGTCACTATACTTTACTCGCATGAAAGCAAAAAGAAATATACCCTTTCCATCTGAAGCATATAAATAAAAATCTGAAAAATCTTGATCTCGGAGGTGCCCTCTACTTCGACAATTTTGGAGAACATGCTGCTTATTAAACGCAGATGTCATTTTACACTGCCATGTATAAATTCATCGTATGGGGTTGTAGCGTATGGGGTTGTTAATTATTTTGCCTTTGTCTTTATCACAGCCACGTTCTGTACTGAAAATCACAGGAAGTTCATGATTACTCTCTTTTACCCCACTTGAACGATTCATTTACTAAACAATACAATTGACTAATATAGTTCGTCAATCCATTATCAAAAAATAGGAAAAATCTACGATGTCAAAACCAAACGATACAATGAACAACTTAAAAAAAAATTAGTGACGTTGAAACTCACTAATCATAGTAGGTTCTTCGTTTTTGTGAATCTTGTGAAAGTAGGTACTTATTTTATTGACGAGTTGAATTTGAGTGGGCATTATGTAGAGTAAATGTGGATTTGATTAAACAATACCTCTGTATTTCAGAAGAGAGGAGTAGCATTACTATTGTGATCTTTCTTCGTCATAGTAGCAAAGAACTAAAATAAAATGTAAGTCGAGTCATTAAAATTTAGAATTTATTTTAGATATATCTGTGCCAAAAGATATTGCTATCATCGGATCACGTCTTCTCTCATAATGTTGCCTGTATTTATCATTGTTATATTATCATTAATAGTGTATTTCAATTATATTGTTGTGATTAACTAAAAAAATATTTGGAATGGCCTTCACTCAACATTACCATAAGTAACAAAATATAAGTAGTTTACAACATAATGATATTTGTCTTCTCAAAGCTTTAGCGTTCACATTCAATCATAAGTCAAAATATTTACATATTGAAAAAATACCTTTTTTGTTGTTTTAAAAAATTCTTCCATTTATTTCTTCTCTGATTAAATCGTGAATGTGTACTTCATGTCTCTTGTATGCGTCTTATCTATTTATCATCTATTATAGTGGTGCCCGAAATCAAAAGCATCTTATTCTCCTATCCCATTTTAATTATTATTATCCCTATTTAACAATTCAATGAGGAAGAATTTCATTAATTAAGTAAAGAAATGAATTGAAAAACCAAATATCTTAATATAATTCTTTTTACAATGTGCAAGTTAAATGTGATAACAAATCTATAAAAATAATTATTTATATAAATTTTAATTAATGTAATACATGTGTAAACTAATGAGAATAAAATAACGCGTTGAAAACCATATAGGCCATGCATATAAAGAATGAAAATAAATAAATTTAATGTTAAATTGACACGAACTAAACTTTTTTTTAGATATTAGTGTCTTAAAATGTTATCAACAATTTACAATCTCTGGCTTATATGTATTATAATATTTTTTTTTATTTTTTTCGAATTATGTTTTGCAATTTTTTTATAAATTCTTATACTCGGAATTTTATTAAATTCTAGTGTTTTTTTTTCAAAATCCCTTTTCTTTCTTTTTTTTCAAAAATAATAAAAACCTAATTTACTCTGAGTGAATGTTAGCTTTTTCCTGCGCGTTTACTCTATTGTAAGGTTGCTGTAAATAAAAATGGAGGAAAAAATATATCTGAATAAATGCAGTAGTTTTGCATAATCAAATCAAATTCAAAACCAGCTTTTCAGTATTATTTAAAACTTCTATTGCTGGAGGCTTGAAATTTTTTGAAAAAAAAACTGGTAAAAAAAAAGCATCCATCGTACCATGGAAAGCATCAGAAATTATGTTTGATTGGCAATAATTTTATTACACGTAAAAATTCTATTCTTCTTAAATCGGATATTAAGTCATTATCATTTCAATTTTTTTCATTCAACCTCTAAACATAAATTTTATTTCAGTTGTTTGACTTCAAACATTTCTAAGTCAATGTAAAAAAAATCGAAAAGTATAGCAGATGATTCATTAGTCCAGGAGGATGAATATTCAGTTATTATTCTTTTATTGCTCTTTGCGGTAATTGAAATTTCACAAATCTTTTTTATAAATTGCTAATTTTCTGTTCAATTTTTTGGCAAAATTTCATTGTTCTTTGATAAGCCGTTAAGTGTCTGAAAACATAGAATTGACCCTATAACTCTCTTTGGGTTAATGGAATTTTGAAAAAAAAATACTTCAACTCATCCCTAACATAATACACACACCGACATCATCGAAATAGTCGTAAAACGACTTTGAAAGCATCAAAACATGTAAATCTCTCAAAATCTCGAGATCAAATTTTTTCACGATCACTATACTCTATTTATAGTAAAGAAAAAAAGTTAGTTTATTTCTAGTTATTATTAATTCTTATTTTTGTCTGGGCTAAATGTTAACTATTATCAATGTCCACAGTATTACTTTAATAATAATGTTTTATTACTGTTACATTATTACTTTATAAACTATACTTGTACTTTATAAGTAAAGTATAGTGTTCTTGAGAAAAATGAATCTGGAGATTTTGACGGATTTACTTCAAAGTCGTTTTATGAAGTTTTTCGATGATATCTATGGATCTGTATCCAAAAGTTTGTGTAGATGCTACACAGTCCACAATCTTTGATGGATCAGATTAATATTTCACACTGAAGTGTACACTATGTTCACACATAGTGTAGTTGAAGCCTATTGTTTGGATCAATTATGCATAATAGGAAAGTCACCTTTTTTTTTCAAAATGTGTTTTTAGACATTTTTTTCCCTAAAGTACTAACTCTAGAGTCTTGAAATTCTGGCATTATCATTGGCATTATTGAGAATGCTACAAAGTTTCAATATTCATCGATCACCTGCTATATTCGTCGGATTTATTTACATGGTTTAAATTGACTTAGACATTTTTTAAATGAATCTACCGAAAAATTTTTAATGAAAAAAAATTGAAATGAGAATGTCTTAATAACAGATTTAAGAAGATAAAATTTATAAGTGTAATAAAGTCAACGTTCTCTCGTAAAAATTATTACCTTAACACAAAATCTTTTACTTTGTCTTTACAAAAGTGTTATTACTATTGTGGTAATGATTTTATATGGATCAGTCGTGTGATATAAAAAAAATAAGCGTCTATATTGATATTTGGATTAATCACTATCTGTACGGTCTTCAGCAATGTAAGACTAATAATCATCTCCCATATAGATATTTATATTATGTCTATTTTATTATTTATTTTATATTATTTGAGGGTGACTATAGCACTGCATCTTAAAAAAACTATTGTACTTCCCCTCTTCTGTACTAAAGTTCTCCAGCAGTTAGCTTCAACGCCTCCAGGAAGCTCAGCACTTTTGCTGGTTCGAGCGGTAAAAGTTTTTCTATGGTTGCCTCTCTGCAGCAAAGTTGCCTTACAAGTTATCAGCAGGTGCAACGGTGTTTCTTCCTCTTTGCAGAATCTGCACAAACCATCATTGATAATGTCCATTCAGGCTACCTTTGTTTCGGGAGAAAGTACTTCCTTTCTTCTTCTTCGGGATGGTCTTCTTCGGGTCCTCAGGTGCACTTGTTGGAGGTTCCCACTAGTTAGCGCTTTTGGACTCTCTGTGCTTCCGGAGGATGGTCTCCAGACTTCCTTCTCCTTACAGGAGAAAATCCCTGAAGCTCTATCGGTGTTTTGTCCGCTCCGGCAGAACACCTCATACTGGAGTAAGGCTATTTACTCAAGGGCGTCGCCTGGTGCCCTTGAGTATCCGTTCGTAATACAGAAATCCCTGTATCATCCATCCTTCGGCACGGATCGCTTAACACATTAGATTGGGGCTGGGATGAAAGGAGTGGATTTGAGGATTAGTAAGGATGGGAAACGAAGGTGGTCAGGCCCAGCCCCTGATCACCTTCTCCTCCTCTTTCGTTTGTCCCTGCATATAGCAGGTTAACAGGGTAGCCTCGTGAAGGCCGAAAGTTGGAGTTGAGTGTTAGAGGCGCTTAATCACTCCATTACTACACCATATTATGTCTAAAAGGGACATTATATATTAAAAACCCAAGAAGTATGAAGTTATGTTTACTTATAGTAAAGTTTAGTGTAGGCTAATCCAGATTTTATTAATAGTAATACTGTCATTAAACCATACAGTCGGTTTTTCTTTTTGTTTTTAAGAAAGTAATTTATCTTCAGTTTAAGTTTTGTTAGCTATTACTTCAATATTAGACGTCCATCCGAGAGGACTGCATTGGGTGGGTGTTGCAATATCCATTCTATTGTTAACCATAACCTGTGTATTGTTTATGAAATCACGAGAGTTGTAGTCAAGAAAGAGATGCTGATGTAATGTTTACAAACGCTCCGGGTATTCTGAAATACTGTGAAGTGGAGAACTGACTAATATCGAAGTAGGGCAGACAACCATCGAAGCATGCATGCTTTGGTTCATCCCTCTAATCTTCTAATTCGATTAGGTGAAATGATTTCTTAAATGGCCAAAAGATTAATGCTAAAGGATTAAATTGTGAACTGGATTTAGCATTAGATCGATTTATATGAGGGTATTTCATTGCTGTGAAATTATTATCTTATTAAAAAGAAATAATAAGGCTATTATCACCTTAAAAATAACATCTGTTCGGAATAGGTATTATTTTTCAAAGTATAGGCCAATAAGGTCTAAAATCTAAACTTCGAACAGTCCAGAATTAACCCTGAGAGCCTTTAACCTCCTTGGAGTTAGTTAATATTTCCTTAAAGGATTCAGTTTGGAGCTCTGGTGATAACCCCTTTCTCCCAAATTAAAAAAAAGTGCTACCAGTAGTTCAGATAATGGTAGATGGAGACGTTTTTTATTTTACTGTATTTGGTAGAAGTAGTTATTACTGCAACACACTGGCCCTGTGTTACCATGATGTTGACTTTTTGTTCAAGAGGTCAAGGAGTCGGAAGAACAGTGAAAGCTCTAACACTCCATCAACTGTCATACACAGCCGGGGTCAGTGATTTATACGAAAAGTCAACAAAACGTAATATTACCTGACTGACAGCGCCGAGCTATTACAGGCTGGAGCAATCAAATGCAAATGAACCTTTCCACTTTAAAGCTACCGTATAGGTCTCCCTTGATAGACGGTTAACATTGAGCTTTCTGAAGTGGGTCATAAAGTAAATTACTACCTTAACAAAGTAAAATTTTTCAAGAATACATTGTCGCTACCTATAAACTAAAAGAATTATTTGTTAAATTGTTTACTTTAATAATTATTTAGGAAACGAATAAGTAATTCTATGAGCTATTAGTCATTCTATAAGAAAGTGCACCAAGGGTTTCAGAAATAAAACTAAGATCTTTTGACCAAGTAAACGGTTCTGGTCTGAGCTCTTGTTGATTTTATCTTTGTCTCATTTCTAAAACTCTTACTGTCGTTCAGCGTTGATTTTATTTTACATGTTTTTTTTTGTTGAATCCTCTTTTAAATATCTATATACTCAAAAAAATGTTCTTGACATCTTCTATTCTATTGTATTAGGTAGGTTTTGTTTTTGAGAGCTAGGTCATATAAAAGAAGGCTAAGCCTAGGAAGGAGTTTATTTTCTTCTACATGACCTGGCCCTCAAAAACAAAACCTACCTAATACAATATATATATATATATATATATATATATATACACTTTCTCGTTGGAAATACGATCCAAAACAGACAAATATAGTTCAATATAGACAAAGAAACATAGAGAAATCAAAAGAACACACTTACAGTCTCTAATTTTCGGTTTGAACCGTCTTCAGGAGAGATAAGAGAAGGAAACCAAGCGCACTGGTTCAGAGACGGTTGGTCTCCAACCGTGTGTTTCCTTCATTTTGAATTTATTTTATTTAAAAAAGTCCGCTAGACCGTTTCTTTTGATTGTATATATATATATATATATATATATATACGAGTATGATCAAACCACAATAAGAAATGGGAAAACAAGACTAAGATCTTTCAACCGTAACAAGCGGTCTTCGTCAGAGTCAAAAACCCTTCGGTCTTCGGGTTTTTGACTCTGACGAATACCGCTTGTTACGGTTGAAAGATCTTAGTCTTGTTTTCCCATTTCTTATTGTGGTTTGATCATTGATTGTTTTTTCACGTGTTTATGTGAAATCTTTTTATATATATATATATATATATATTTCACTGATAAAACGAAATACGATCCAAACTGGACACAATACGAGTTCGAGATTAACAAAGAGCAACACACAAAGTAGGGAAACACACTTACAGACTCAAATTTTCGGGTAATCCGTCTTCAGGAGAAAAGAGAATGGGAGACCAAGCACGTTGTAGGCACAACGGCCGTTGCGCCTACAACGTGCTTGGTCTCCCATTCTCTTTTCTCCTGAAGACGGATTACCCGAAAATTTGAGTCTGTAAGTGTGTTTCCCTACTTTGTGTGTTGCTCTTTGTTAATCTCGAACTCGTGTATATATATATATATAAGTATATTAACAATTGTTTTGATTTCATAGAATAATTTTTTTAAATATGCATCAGTGTGTGTAACCAAAACAATAAATAATTATGTATACTTTTTTTGAAAATATTTGGCTAAACTTAACAAGTATGTTAAATTAAACTTTTTGACAATTATGTACTTGTCCATGTCATTAACCTTATTTTCATAGCGCTGATTGCTCTTTTATGATAATGTTTGCTTGAAATCATTTATAATGTAATATGTAACCGTCAGTTAAATGCCAATCAAATGTCACCTTGCCTACCTTTGTAAAATTAATTATATAACAAACCAGTCGTAAAAGTTAATACATACATTCTCTTTAGTATCATTATTTAGTGAGTCATTAAGTTTTCGGTAATTTATCTTCTAAATAAACTTTTGCTGATTTTTGCACTAATTTAAAAAATTGTGAACAAATGACCAATTATTGGTTAAGGCTATATGTCGTAGTATTTATGTTTTATATATAGTTTATAGGTCTGTACTCCACTTCTGGGTTTAAAAGTTTACTTAGTTGATATAGTTCTCTCCTATTTAGTGTAATGGCAGTATATTACAAATATGTAGAATATTCTGTTTTGTTTTGTGACTAATAGTCCTTACTGCTCCAGTGCCCCCGGGGCATTGAAAACAAGGCCTTGGCCGAACAAATAATTTAAAATGTAAATATCACACTTAATTTTATATTCCACAATCCTATACTTTTTAAATATGACTAATAAACGAACTTGAAACTCTACTCAAAGGTAACTTTCAAGCTTAGAGAATTCATTTAAATTCGAATCTTTTACAATTCCTTTGCTCATTTATTCAGCCATTCAAAGAAGTTATTAAGAAGTTTCTTTTCAGTTCTAAAACCCCTAATTTAGAAATGCATTTATAATATGAATATTAAAGAATTTAACTGGAAGAATTACCATGGGCTCCTCATATTCATATAGTGGAGGTGAAAATGTTTGTATTTCAGTATCTACTATATGGTATCTGAAATGCAAATCAAACTAGAGATAATGAATGAATGACAATTACTAATAATCCTTTATAAAAGACATTTAGTCAATTCAAACAATACAAGTCATTAGATCAGCTCTAATATTAAGTTACTAGTGGATCAGAGCAAAATAAAAACAATGCACAGACATGTATATGTTGACTATATAAGTACGTATTTTTAAGACTTTGTAAGTGTATGTCGTACCGAATTAACAGTTATGCACCAGTTGACTAGAACTGACCCACAAACCAATCCATGCCCACTGGTACAGAAGTAGTGCTACATTTCGCCATATTGCCCTCTAGGGTGGAGGGGGGTGTCGATGTTTCTCATGCAGCGCCCTAGGCAGCCCTAGGACTGAGCAATCATAGGCAACCTCGACATATGACTCTGCTCACGCACTATTGGGTGAGAGCATTTCCGACCCCGTGGAATTGAGATTTGGGCGATACACGATATACTAGTAGACCTATGTATATTTTATGAAGGCATTAACTGGAATTCTATAAATACCACCACACTCCAATTTATTTAGAGAGTTTTTAATTAACAAATGCAAATTACTTAGGTTTTGCTATTAGAAAAAAACTGTACTAAAGCCTAAGAAGTGGGTCCAACGACTCCCCCCCGATGTGCCTTCACCTTGTCGTGGTGGGGGGGCTTAACATGTCTGAGTGGTTGTTCACTCATGACATCAACTAAGAAAGGCACGACTGGGCGAATGGTTAGCCTGGGTCGGCGTCTGAGGGTGGAATGTCCGCTTGATCGCGCGCTGGCTTAGGTGGCAATCCGCCTTTACTAGTCTAACTAAAAAAGACAGTTTTTCATGGCACCTGGAATCATTTTCAAGATGACAAAAATAGTCAGTCGTGTTTAACAAATATATATATATATATATATATATATATATTATATATATATATATATATATATATATGATCAAACCACAATAAGAAATGGGAAACAAGACTAAGATCTTTCAACCGTAACAAGCGGTCTTCGTCAGAGTCAAAACCCAACTGACGAAGACCGCTTGTTACGGTTGAAAGATCTTAGTCTTGTTTTCCCATTTCTTATTGTGGTTTGATCATTGATTGTTGTTTCACGTGTTTATGTGAAATCTTTTATATATATATATATATATATATATATATATATATATAACAGATTCAATAATATATCGACCGTTTGATAGAATAGGTGTATTATCTAATCGGGATTCGGTCTAATTTTTTAGGTTCAAAAATCAAACTCTCATTGCCGACGTATCGGTTTTATTTTAAAACCTTTTTTATAGGCAGAAGTGAGAATTTTCTTAGTCAACAAATTCTTACTTCTGCCTATAAAAAGGTTTTAAAATAAAACCGATACGTCGGCAATTAACCTATGCTTACCTCCTGCTTTGTACCGATTAAGAACACAATCGGTTGATTGTTTTTAGGTAATAAAATATGTAAAAAATGGATGGTTGGCTGTACTCTATTAGAAATAAACATGAAAAAAATTATATAAGCTGAAAATTTGAAAGTTTCCTTATGTGTTTAATACTGCGTTTAGGGTAAACGTTTTTGAATATTTGAGGATTATGTATATATTTAGTTCTTAATATATTCTTAGTTGCTCTTTTTCAACTTAACAGTTTTAACGCTAAAATCCATTTTAAGGTAATATAATTTTCAAATTAAGTATGGTATGAAGGGTTTAATTCTATTATGCGGGTTGACAACATCGAAGAAAGTGGACATTCTTTATATAGTGTGTGAAAAAATAGGGTTTAAATTCAATCCAACTTATAGTAATTGAATTTCTATTCTTTTTTTTGGATTTAATAAAAAATGAATTAATTTTAAACCCTTTTGTCCTGAACTTATTTTTTAAATTTGTTTAAAGATCAGATTATTGCTTCAAAGTTTAGACACAGTGTAGACAGCATGAGTTATTAAGGAGAAGATATTTAGATAATTCATAGGGTCAAAAGCAAAAAGGAAAACGATAAACATATTATTGCACCATTACGTCATTGAATCAAATAGGTCGAATCGGCTGTATAATAGAAAACATTGTTTTGTAGAAAGAGTATATGTAGAATTGCTATGTTTTAAACATAAAGACGCAGATGAGGCCAAACACAGCTGCGGCAATGACGGTCCAGGTCGCCCTGGAGTTTATCAGATCAAGACAGGCTTTCCGAGGACACTGGGCTCGACCGTCAAGCCAACCCTCAGGATACAGTCTACTTAACTTGAATAGCATTGTGATTTATATCTTAATGTGCAATTAGATTAGTAAGCTCAATCTTTCAATTATATATTCTTTTATTATCTATGGTTTTTTTTTTAAATAGACTTAATTCATAGCTATAAATAATGAAGATAAGATAAAATATGAAAAATAGATTTATAAAGGAATATAAGACTTATATTGTATATATATGTCTTCTGAAAATATCTAAAGTTACAACTCAGTGATTAGTAAAATGTAATAAGAGAATGATATTTAACGATATGGCTATGCTTTAATCTCGTAATTGTATCCCAAGGATAAATTAGATCACCGAAGAATACCTGTGAACTGAACATCTTGAATTCACACAGTCTTATTTTATGAATCCAGAAGATTCAATTTTTTGAAAAGAGATATCGTCAACTGTATGGTCCATGAAAAACTGAGCTTGAATGTAATATAAATTGACTAAAGTAATTTTACTTCAGTGTGAATAATAATTCTATAAACGTTTCCATCAATAGAACGAAAGGTCGGAAATTACAGACCGAATAAACTCGAAATGATATTAGTTTACCAATCCTGTTCTACATTCACTCCTGGAATAAAACATATTAGAAACAGTATATTTGTTTTACATAATTCTAAATTAAAATCTATTATAGGATGTTTGAAAATGAGTTATTCCTATTTTTTTATTAATAAAGGGTCAACATCAGGTGGAATTTTACTGAGAAAATGTAAGTTTCTTCAAAATAGTGATTCTCAGTTTTAGTGGTTGTTCAAGCAATAGTCTTTCATTATAAATTCGAATAAACTTTGAACGGGTCAGAGTGCGGGTCACAGTAGGCAGGCAGTATGGCTCCACCCACTAAACTGTGTGCGTGATACTTCTACCGCTAGATTTGTTTCCTTCAAATAACCCCTGTGTATTTTTCCTTACTTATTACCTGACTCCTATTATTCTCGTACCTTTGCTTTTCCAAAACTTCCTATGTTTTCGGTAATTCTGGAAGTTGAGAAGACAGTGCTCAGTATGTCCCTTCTAGTTATATTGCTATTACTTTGTGTCACTCAGAAATTATAACAATAGGTATTGAAATTAATTCACTGAGCATGATTGACACGAATAATTTTAACTGCTTTTTCTTGTTTTTTAAGGCACGGAAACAGATTCTTATATGGTCCAAGCATTTGATATAGTATTCTTAACATGATTCAAGATATATACACAGTAAGTATATTTAGCAAAATAAAAATCATTTAAAAGTAAAAATATTAATTTGTCACCTCTAATGTAGTAGTTTATTATATATTTGTTACGTTTATTTATAATACATTTGCACCACTGTTACCAGCAAGCGCACAAGCCTCTGGGCTACTCTGGCTCCATGCCTTTATTTTATTACCAGTATTAATATTTAAATTTTTTTTTATTATTAATATTTTTTTTTATTTTTTTTATTAATATTTTTTTTCGGTTACGTATATAATACATATTCATTACTGTCATCGGCGAGCACGCAAGCCTGTGGGCTCCCCTGGTTCCATGAGTTTACTGTATTACCATTGTTTATATTATTGAAATTTTAAATTCAAAAATTTTTTTTGTTACATTTATTTTTAATATATTTGTGCTACTGTCATCGGCGAGCACGCAAGCCAGTGGGCTACCCTGGCTCCAATTTTGAGAATATAGTGATATTTTTTTTATTTAACATTATTGAGGTAATAAATAATGTATATTTAATTTCAGGTCTCTGTCTCCACGGAAAATGGGTGAACAAACAAACAAACTCACGAACTTTATTTATCGAGATTCAAGAGACAAACTTGTGAAGACCAGATTAATGCTTCTGGTGCATTTGCTTCACCTTGGTAAACAGATATTCTTTTGGATCCTTCATAACTAGTACCTCTGTTTTCATTTTTTTGATTTTATTCCAGCTATGTATAAGATTGTAAATAGTTTCTATTAGTATTCCAACCTTTGCATACCTTTGTTCATTCTTCAATTTCTGCCTATATTTTATTGTATTATTATCATAAGTGATGTAATCATGAAAAATCTCGATGCATGATTTTAATGGATTCGTACGCATTGAGGACCTCTGTTCTGTTATTGATTTTTTTTTTCTCATGTTTTGTATGTGTTGAGTGGGTGTGAATGTGAGAGTGCGTGAGTTTGTATGTGCGGGTGGGTTTGTTGGTGAGTGGGTGGTGGGTCGTATCCAAAAGTTTTTGAATACGCTGAAGGTCACACCGTTTGATTGAATATGTTGGAATTTTACCAAAAAAATGTCTAATGGGAAGTTTACTTTATTACCCAGTATGTGTTTTACATTTACATGTTAAAACAGACTGTCGAAAAAACATTTTGATTTAAACCAGAATAGTCCAACTTTCAAAACCTTAAAGACGAAAATTCATAATTTCGACGGACTTTTGGGCCATATAATAAATATATACTTTAAATTTAAAGTATCAATGAGGTAAGTAGGCAAGGTAAAGTTATTAATAAAACCAAAAGTAGTAATATTTCTTTACTACTACAATTGTTTGTTTTACCATAAATTTATAAGAATGATATAAGACAAAACATGTTTATCACTTTTCAAACGATAGAGTATTGCAATGACAATCAATATATATATTTAGTGTAAACATTGAGGGCGATCAGCTGCGTGCACCAAAAAACGAATATCCACCTCTACTTCTGTTGTAGCCAATCTCAAGAGATGAAGTAAAAACACACCAGGAAGGTTGTTTCTATTTGTAAGAAACTCTTGATTAATAAGTATTCTAACCAACCTGAAAGCTTAGACAGTTTCTGTGATAGATCACCTCCAGAGCATAGAACCGTAGATTAGTAGCAAATTAATGGTGATTTTTGAAACAAGTCAGTTCTTTTTACAACGACTGACTAACACATAACAAAAGACTTGTAACAATTCCCCCATGCACAATTGTGCACTGCTGCATTACTTACTAGATTAATAAATTTTTATAGTCACTCTGCTTAACCTGAGAAACTATATTTTAAGAATAAAGATTAACAAATATTTTGGCTTCTCAGAAATCTTTATCACAAGCTAATATATATAAGCTATTCATGTGGTCATGAATCACCCAGACTATGGTCATACCCAGACTATGGTCATATAATACTTATTACATAACCTAATTTAATAACTTTAAAAATAGATGAACTACCTTTATCTTGCTGTATGTTACTAATAGCCTCATGAGAATTTTATTAAGTTGTGTTTTGGGAGGTTATTTAGTTTATGTTATAGGATAGGATAAAGCCTGAGAGAGGCAGCAAGGATGGCTCAGATATATAGCTTGTGATTAAATTTTTTCAAAAACTAAAATGTTTGTTTTATCTTCTCAAAATGTTAGAGAAGTGATTTCTTTTTGTTTTGTCAGTTTTTGTGTTTATTGATCGCATAACTATGCGATTACAGAATTCTCAATATTTTCTAAATACATACAGTGGGGAGATCATTGTGACTTGTTCATTTCATAAGTAGCTCGCATGTAGAAAATGTGTCACCTCTGATTAGATTAACCAGACTAACATAAGGTTAACTCATCCTACTCAATTAGTAGAGCCTTTAGTTTTTAATTATCAAATTATGAAGCAAGATATCTAAGTGTCATGCTTAGTGACGACAGTCTTTGCCAAAGCTGAAATCATCTCTTAAAGCACCCTACGATAAGGTGGTAACTTAAGATAAAATTAGTATTTAGTAAAACCACAAAAATATATATGACTGAAAAATGTAATTGAAAAGTAATATAACGTTTACCGTGAAGCTTAATGGCATTTAACACTAAGTGGAATGAGTCATAATAAACACCAAGCTTACACCGTAACGTATTTCAAAGTGTCTGACCCGGGATATTTGCAGTTCTCTAAAGGCCACTAAGAGTGAGTTGGGTTCACATTAACCTTTGACTCCTCTTAATCGACTATTTATTCATTTGATACAAAATATATGACCCTTTAATCGATTTTACACGGACAACAAACATAATTATGACATCTAACTTGCATAATTACTAATATATAATTTATTGTAAGTTTTATTATTATTATTCAATGAACACAATGTGGCTGTCTATGAATACTAATCATTTATTTACTAAATAGTTTGAGTTATAATTAGAAATGCAATGAAGTAAATACTGGTCACTTAATCATTATTTCTGTGGCATTAGGCGTCTTAGACATTTAGCCATCTAAGACATGGGGGTTTAAACAGATAATCAGTTGCCACCCTAGATCAGTAATTACTTAGAGAGGGCTTGTATCAAAGCACCCTTATTAGTATTGAAGCACATCTTCGAATCAATACAGCGAGATACCTATATCACTGCTCTATGAAAACAACTACTTAACAGAGGAATTATTGTTAACAAATTACTTATGCTAAACTAGCCTTTTTTGACTAAAAAGATAAATAATTCTTAATTATTAAAGATAAAACTTAACTTTAATATCCAGTAAACACTCTTTTAAATCTTATTTCTTTTTCATTTATTTATGATTTCCCGAAATAATTAATTAAGTTTATTGGATTTGTTTAAAAAAAATGACAGTATTTATACATAGAATTAAATATTTGGCTGATAGAAGTTGTGTTTTTATGGTTATGAACATCCACACATTTTGTTAGCAGTATGATGTTGAACTATAACATTAAAGGTATTGCTGGGGCTAGGTTAGATCAGTGGTTAACATACTCTCCTCTGAACTGATAGGACTGGGGTTCGATTCCCACCTGGCCCTCAATTGATTCATGCGGGAGGTGAATAAATCTGAGCACGTCGTCCCTTGGAGAAGGAAGTTAAACAGTCGGTCCCAAACATGTACGATATCAGGTACTCGTCAAAGATCCCTACTCCAAATGCACTAGAGCGAGGCAAAATTTAGGACTCCCAATGTAAAATTTGTAGAATTCACCGATCAAACAAAAATCCGGTAAAGGGCTGACGTTATCACCCGTTAGGGGATTCGTTTAAACAATAAAAAAAGACAAAAAGAGTATTGCTTAAACGCTGACTTAAACCTTGCTTAATTCTCGTGTCACATCTGAGAGGCAAATCAAATGGAAATCACAATGTAGTCAGCATCACTTGGAGCCTGTACTACCATTGATATCACATCAAAGCTCTGCATTGAACAAGCCAGGCAAGTGTTGATCACGTTTCAGTTTTACTGTTCGCTATATATGCGATATAGTGACTAGTTTTATGTTCTAGTAATGATGAGAACCGGAAAATAATTGCTGTTATTATTTAGTAATAATCTGCTAGGGGAAAGGGACATTAAGTTTGCCCTATGTTAAACGTACCAGTAGACAACATGGCTCACCTACAGTTTTTGTATACAACCTTACCTGGTAATGGCTTCTGAAAATTAAGTTGTCCAAGCCTTTCTTTAGCGCTTGGACAAATGATTATGCAGTAGAAAGAAATGCTTATACAGGATGTGGTTGTAAGAAGTCGGTGAGTCTTGACTTGACGTGCCGCCTAGCTGTGGGTCCGTAGGGCCTGGCCGAGCAAGACTGAACACAGTCACCCTTATCTCGCAGTTCCCGGCGGGAGGGGGGCTCAGTGCCAACAGGTGGTCCACCAAGGTCCTAGCTGGAGGGCCCAAGCGCCCAGCTCGCTCAGTTTTGTCCCGGACATCCCTGGAATATGACTGACGTCATTGATTGCGCAGGTAATCACTTACCTAATGCTTCTCTTTAAATCGTTCTTTCTCTATTTAATTGAATAGTTTAAAATGTAAAACTTAGTTGACTATATAACGGGTCTAATTGAACGCAGTAGACATTTTTAAACCTCCCTTATGTACGGACTCTGGTAATTACGAGTTTTAATGTAATATTCGTATTAAGTGAGCTAATTATCTCCTTTCATTATAAAATGTTACCGTATTTTTTCAATACTACAAGATTATATATTTTACTTCTTAACTCAAACAATACAAGCATTAATAATTGAAAAAAAAAACGAAGAAGTAAATATTCTAATGCTGATTTTAGTGACGCGATAAAATAAACTAACTTGAGTCTAACCACATTAATCTTTAGCGAGCAAAGTACTTCCAAGGATTAATTACTTTGGATAATAAAGAAAAAATGTGATTGGTTGAGTGTATTAACTCGCCAATCAAATATTTAAAACTCTATTTGAGAACATGTTTATTATCTAAATGTTTATACTTAAAGTGAGGATCATCTTTTATTAATTGAACAAAATATGAATTCGTTGATATACGTTTTGGTCATTTCTTCTTATATCGTAATTTTTTATAAGAAATCTGCAAACACATTCTGTATCATAATATTAATTAAAGGTACTAATTACTAAACCATAAACCAAAACATATTGAAAAATTAATTAATTTTTTTTTAAATGAAGCTAACGATCTCTTTGTATATTTTAATTTTTGTACTTCTATATAGTGTAGCTGTAAGCACATGGACAGATAACTGCAGATGGGCCAAATGACTACATAATCACTACGTATTATATTTATGATTCATAAACATATATTAAAGAGTCGTACGTAAGTACGGCATTCTTTAAGTTATGGTTGAGGAAAGGTGAGATTGGATTGTCCAACTTTCCATTGTCTCACAGTCCTACTGACTTTCTGTTGCCAATGAAAGGATGTGTTAATTACTGTAAATTGTTTTGTTTTGTCATCGTCTGTATGAAGTGGTGAGAAATTATTATTTCCACTTTATCTTTGACAATACAACTTCAATTAGTTGTTAATAATATAGAGTCATTTACGAAAAGTGAAACACAATATATTCACAAACATACCTACTTTAGAAGACAGAATAATTAATCACAGTTCGTAATAAATTATTTAAAATAATGACAAAGTTTAATCATGTGGCTCAACTGAGCCGAAATGAAGCAACAAATCATCAGACTTCCATCAAGCTTTCTACCTTTCTGGGAATTGCAGTTTCAACCACTGGAGAGGAAGAGAAAAAGCAAATATTAATTTAAGTTCCAAATAAAAAAAAGGCATATAAGACAAAATTTCAATTATATGAAACATATTTATTACTCAGAGATATTGTTGAATAGAAATTAATGGGAAATTTGGGTAAGTTATGTAATTCTTATTCCATTTACGTTAGTGTGTCGCAACTGAGCTACTCAGTGAAATATATTTGTGTTCGAACCAGAAAAATATTTGAAAAAGCCTAAGAAATACTCCTTCAAGAGATTGTACTTAGTGATGACTACTTAAAAAAATAAAATTTTCATAAATAAATAAACAATAAGGATAGGGTATTATAAATCAAACACAATTTTAAATAGTTGAAGTATTTGGTATTTTAACTTCATGCTGTAATGTTTTTGTTTTTATTTTTTAGTTACATACTCTTTTTTGTAAGTAGTAGTAATATGCAATAAAAATGAAACAAAAATAATCATTTAAAGTATTTATATATTCTTCAGTTTTTATTCAATTATTCCATTTTTCACTTCGGTTGCTATTATTATTTTCTATATTCATGGTAAGTCAGAGACTCCTATAATTTACAACACATTGAATAATCTAGTAAAGGAAGCCATGGAGTGGAACACTCCTAAATCGAAGGCACAAACACCTACTACCTACGTTATAGCTTTGTGTCAACAACAGCGTATAATTTCCAGTTTATAATTATAACGAAAATTATAAATCGAACAGAGAAGGTCTTTCCAGATATATATTGCTATGTATGACAAAGGTGTACAAAGGATTGACTAAACCCCAAAAACCAATTTAATTGAAACATAAACTACACTGAAGACGGTAAACCATGTGGTGATTATAGCATAGTTTGAAGAGAGTCTCCACGCAAGGAGGTAAATTTACCTGGCGGTCTGTTATCATCTGGGGAACAATGTCCAATTACTTTAGCTTGCTTGAAGCTGCGTATCTCTAAGCAGAGTCTCACTGTTCATTTGGCCAATCAAGCTTGATATTTCTTTAGTTGTATGCTGGACTGTTTTTGGAATTAAAAAAGATTGAATAGGAGAAGTCTCATGGTCCTATCCAAATCCACCACCTTCATTGATCAATCTTCCTTTTTTTTTTCACAACTTACTAATCATATAATATATATTTCACAGGTATGCACATCTAAAAATCAAGAAAAAATGTAAACCTTGGGACGAGGAACAATTCAATGTCAGAATTCAAATAGAATAAAAGAAGAAAACTTTGATCATTTTTACAAACTGGTTAGACAAAGTACGAAGAGTTAAGAGTTATCTTTTGAAAAGGCTGGGAAATAATACATGAAAGGTGAAAAACTTTTAATGATAGGGGGAATAAACTTATGCTGCTTAGCACATTAACCGTAATGACAGTACATGATTCATGATTACTGCATCCCTATATTCGATGAAGACATCCATTCACTATCTTGAAAGGTTCAACAAGCTTGTAGTTGTTTTAGAAAATTAATGATTAGTTGACCGATTCTCATATAGTTGACATTAGTTACCTTTGTAAATTAATTTAAACAACTAAATATAATCTAAAAATTCTGCCGTTAACTTTCTGAATGATGAAACAATTTTTTTCAATGAAAAGTAGTTCCTCGTATGAAATCTATACAGAAACTAATGTCTCAATAACTCTTTCAACTTTCTTCATAATGAGCTTCTCTCATGTTTTAAGAAGTTATTTGAAACAGTAATTAAAACCTGCGAATATTCCTTTCTTAAACTCTGCCTTTTCAAAGTAATAATCTGCCTCAGAGTTCCTTTTCAGATGTTGTTTGTGGAATGTTTTTCTCATAATTTCTTTACTATTTTATTATTTAAAAATATTTAACTTTAATCTTGTGCAGAGAAAGTCATTTCTGAAAGTGATATGATAATTGACCCATGATTATATGAAGGACATGACCTTATAAAGTGACCTAGCCAAGCAAAACTTGCTCTTAAACTGGAAAATTAATACATCAAATGTCTTCTAGGAATGAAGACAATCATTATTTTAGTCAAATTCACTTCATTTTGGAGTCATTATTTAGGATTAAATAGAAATCTTCAAAGTTTCTATCTATAGCGGTCATATATTATTATTTATGATCATTTAACTTGTTGAAAATGCCTGATAATATTAAATAACTTTCCTACAAAAACATATTTCTATTATGTAAGTGCAACTGTAAAATAAAATATTAGTATTATTTGCTTTATGGGAAGATTAAAATATTATTTCTTACGGGACACTATTCATAACTGAATATTTCATATTTTTTAAATATTTGAAATAAAAGATTGGCACTGTTCATTTTTCAACAATATTGTAACTTTTCAATCATGATCTTGAATGAACAAATAATTAAGGATTCCTTTATATATTTTTTACATACTTTATACCTTTATTACATTTATCTTGTGTTATTTTGAGAGATATTTAAAGTATTTGGACTTATATATATATATATAATTATAATATATATATATAAAATTATAAATTCATATATAGAAATTAAACAGAAAAATTGTTTGGTTTTCTTACAAAACAGTTTTATTATGATTCCTAAAAAAAATAGTAGCAACTCTATTGTAAAAAAAATCATGAATATACAACCTAGAAGTCATATTGTACATATTATTCAATTTGAATTCAGTAAATAAACCTAAGGTGATCTGACTCAACTCCATTGTAATTAAATGTATTCTCAAACTGAATGGCATCCAGTTTAATGATTCTATTTATATTAATGTAGCTAATTCATTTTGGCAATTAAAACAAAAATGTAAATATTGTTATACCATAAAATCACAAGTAGCTGTGATGGAACTTAATAGTTATATAATATTTCCGCTTTCAATATTCTAAATGTATATTTCCATCATCGTCATTGAGGCAATACTTAATACGAAATGCTTGTAGAACGTAATAATAATACTACGTATAATACTAATATTAATAGAAGAGAGGGTTAATTAGTTTTGACATAGTGAACGATGGAGCATGGTATGTTTCAATAACACTCAAAAACAATAAGTTTGTTTACCAAACCATGTATTATATATACAGATATGTCTGTCAGGCGGTGCGACTAAAAGTATACTAACAAAATTTTCAATAGCCAGCCAGGCAGCTATGTCAGCCACACAATCAACAAGAATTCAGAGACCCCTAAAACGCGTCAATATTTAATATTTATTGTCCATTATCACCATACTTCTTAGTAAGCAACTAAAAAAAAAAGAATATATATATATATATCAAAACTCAAAAAATAATGCCTTATATGTATTGGTTTAAAAAAGATAGCATATACTCATACAGTGATTATACATCATTATATTTATAACAAACATATATTCAAACTTGTAACAATGGACCTCATACATATTGGAAATTACGCACGATTATTCAGCCGAACTGGTATAATGTAGTGCGAACGCTATAATGAGGCTGCCAAAGGCCAAAACTATCGGCGTAGTACTCTGAACTTTATACGTTAGCAAAGATTAGCTTTAATAGTTTTAAATATTTTATAAATTTTAGATATCAAATTAACTCATTGAAATCATTTAACAATATATGTAAAAAACCATTCAGAACTTAATATCTGTTTGGCTTATTCTGTTAAAACAATTTCTAAGTTAACATAGAGTTACCCAACAAGTAGGATAGGTAGGTATTACTGTAATTTCAGTTTCCCTTTTTTAAGCTGCATTGCCTCTACCAGAGTTTCAAAGTTTGTGAAATTTTAATACAAAATACTAACTTAAAGTAGATTATGTACAAAATATACTTATATTCTATCGGTAGTTTTTAAAAACAAAATATATTCAAAATCATAAACGTTTTAAAGTTTATAAGAGCTCCTTTTTTATTAAACAGTCCATTCCTGACATTTAAGTATTACCCAAAGATACTATTATTCATAAACACAAAAAGATTGATATCTGATATTAAGTTTCAACATACAGATTTATATTAAGGTGCAACATATAGATTGATTAAAGCATTTTGTGAAACAAATCCATGATACCATGGAGGGTATCAGAAATTATATGTTTGATTATGTTTAATAATGATTCATTAAAATTCTAAACAACAATTTTATTCCAGTGGATTTACTCAAAAAATTTCTTAGTCAATGTAAATAAATGTAAAGAAACACGAGAAGTATTATTAGTCCACAATAAATATTCAGTTTCTATAGCTTTATTTTTGAAAACTCAACATACAACACATAAAGAGCAATAAAGTAGCTTTTCCATTACGAAATATTTCCCAACAATTGTAGAGCTAACCAATTGGTGCTATTTTTGGGTAAAATATGAATATCATCCATCAAACAGTATGACCTGCAGTGAGTTTTTGTGATCACATGAATCAGTTTTCTTACTGCTTTATTTAATTGCTTATATATATATATATATATATATATATATAACTATGTATGGGTTTTGCATTTACTAACCATTTACAGTTTAGTGAGAATTATATTTATATATATATGTTCATTTACCATATATTGTACAGTTTATAATATATATATAATAACTACGTTGTTTGACTCTGACGTAGACCACTTGTTACGGTGGAGAGATCTTTGTCTTTTTTCTATTTCTTATTGTGGTTTGAACATATATATATATATACATAATTTGTGGCTTTGTGTCGGTCTGTGGATGCTTTAACATTTTGTGTTTCCTCTTCTTTTTCTCCTCTGCTAACAATGGCAAGAAAGCCGAAATGATAGAGAATCGTACAAGTTTATTTAACAAATCCCCATTTAGATAGATCCTATTGTTTAAAATTTGCATATGGAAAGTCACTTTTTGCCAAAAAAGTTTTTTAAAATTTATTTTCAAACTGATTAATAAGTTTTAAAATTTTACTTATTTTGAGGTTAAAATGGCAAAAAAATATATTCAAAATTTTATATCAACAGGAAATATTTTTTTTCAATAAAATGTACAAATTTTGACTTATAAATCAATCTCAAACCTTGTGAGAGCGATACAAGCCATACTGTTTGACGGACAAGAATGAAACTATGCCTATAAATAGAACATTATATGGAGAATGAGTTGAGATATTTTTTTCTAAAATTACATTCGCTAAACGGTCGTTAGAGTACGATTTGTGTTTTCAGAAAATGTTTTTTTGACGCTAAACGGCTGATTAAAAAATAATGAAAATTTGACCAAAAATGGAACAAAAAATTAGCAATTCATAAAAAAAAATCATGAAGTTTCAATTACGGAAAAGAGCAATAACGATATAAAAACTCTTTGTTTATCCTAGACTAAGAGATCACCTGCTATACTTGTCGAATTTTTTGTATTTTTTTACATTGTTTACATTGACTTAGAAATTTTTTGAGCGAATCCACTGAGATAAAATTGATGTTTCTAATGGAAAAATGAAAATATATTATTGACTTATAAGAGATGTAAGAGGAATAATATTGTGCAGGTAAATAATAACACTCATTAAAAAAAATCGTATATATGTTATTTGACAAAGGGGAAGGAAAATGATCTTATTAAATACTAAGAAGCCATAAAATTCCCAGTATAATAATTCTGTTAAAAACCAAAAATGTAAAAGATAATTCAAAATATAAATCTTTCGTTTAGAGATTAATAACTGTAATTATCGTACATCTTTAATTAACAAATCACCTTAAAACATTTTCTTCGCTGTTTAAGATGTTTTTCAGAGAAAAAAGAGTATTTTACTGTTTTAAATTTGAAAATTTTACATTAATATTCAATGTAGAAGGATGTTAAGTAAACGATGTAAGAAATCTACTGGCTATTTGAACAATAGCCATGTTCTCTTGTAGGATAATATTTCGTTTCAAGAAATGTTCACATTGGTTTTTCAAAAATGATATTACTGCTGTAGTTATACTAATGAAATTATTTGCAAATAATACATTATTTGTGGTGTACAAAAATAAGCTTATAAATTGATATGTCCTTCAATCACTATCTGTACTACCTCACGAATGCAATGCTAATAATTATATCCCATTTAGATATTTATGTTATGCTTAAATGATACGTTATGTTTTATATACTCAAGAAATTTGACATTGAGTTACTTATAGTAAAGTAGAGTGTAGGCCACTCCAGATTTTTTTTGTGTTTTCTGGTTGTAAATTTAATTATATTTTATATATATATATATATAAAATTTCCATTACAGAGACATTTCTAAATAAGAACCCAACGTCTAATGAAACTATTGCCTTTTAAGGTAGAAATTTTTTTATGATGTTAAGAAATTCATCCGTTGATTTAAGCATATATTGGGCTGGCATATGAGAGTAAGTCAAAAAGTTCCAGGAAAAATTAAATATACTCTTTATCTAAAGAAATTCCAGCATCATTTTTCCACAGATCCACCATCTAACTCTATACTCTTTTTTGTGTATAGAGACAAAATCTAACTCTGGCAACAGTTTTTGGGACTCCTTTGGAGTTGTCACCTTCTGAGCAGATCTCGCGACTTTGAACTTCACTGGCGCAGCTGAACCTCTTGGTAACCCTTGCTTTGATTGGATTTTACTTTCTGGGTCATACTGATGGATTCAAGTTTCATCTTTCATCACTCTGATTCATTTGATTCAATCTTTGTTATAACTGCCAAAGAGAGTTCAGCTCTTTGATGCAGTTGGTCTTCGCGCAACGCTTTTGGGACCTAACGGGCTGAAAGTTTACTCAACCCAAGGTTTTAATTTAGAATTGAAAATGCTGAACCATGGGAGATCCCAGTCTCATTAGCTATCAATTCAATAGTAATCCGAGGATATTCATCCAGTAGATTTTGCACTAAAGCTACAGTTCTTTCATTTGTTACGGTCGACGGTCATAAATTTCTTGTGTTGTCTTTGAGGTCTTCCCAACCATCCTTAAATAGTTTTAATCAATCATAAACAACTGATTTAGATGGAAAAACATCTCCATAAGCTTGTTGCAAAGCTTCAATAATTTTTCCTGGTTTCTAATCCAGCTTGGTGAGGAATTTGATGTTAGCTCTGATCTCAAAGTTTTGATATTCGATGGGCTCAATAAGTTACTTTTCTGAAGCAATTATTAACACCACGGTAGCAAAAGGATGACTGGGGTAATTAGTCTATATGGATCACTTCATCAAAGAGAATTATTTACCACGTAATAGGGTTGTTTCATTCCTGTGTAAGTACATCATTCAACAATTTTTGACTTATTAAGGTATTTTGACTTATAAGGTATTATAGGTTGAGTAGAGAATGTTATGTATGGTACTTTTTTAATGTCTGCGTCTTTTTCAGATATCATATTAACAATATATCTGCGCAACAATATACACCGCTAGTTTTTGTCCGTGAAAATGACTAGGTATTTGGTTACATTTCAATGAGTATATTTTTCATGTGTATAGGATTATATTAAATTTTAGTATAGTTTCAATATACGAGTATATTATATTATTAGTTTATATTATTTCAAAATATTATAAATTAATACAATAATGTGTTTTTTGAAAGAATAGTTTATATCACATTTAGGTGTCATCTCAGTGACACTATTGAAATAATATTAGTCCACATTTAGTTATAAATAACAATTAATTCATATATATAATATGTAGTTCTTATTATATTTCTAATTGAAGATGTAAGTAAGTTGTTTTTTGCCAGTACTGGCATTTCCTAGTTTTTAACAAATTTCTTTTGAGATATGTTAGGATAGGAGAGGGCTTAACGATTTCATGACTGTTACGTTGTGCTGCATGAAGTCATATGATTGCAATAGTTACGTGTTAAATGGTGGAACGTACCACGCTCGTTGTAAACGAGTGACTATTAGCATTCTTAGGACTACAGAGGTTGATAGCATAATTTAAATTGGTTTATAGTGTTACAGTCCAAATTGAAACCTTTTGGAATTTAGTTGTGTGAGATTTGTAAATTGTGTAAGAGCTGATGCAGATGATATCAAACAATCAAGGATTGAGGGAATCGAACACAGACTTGTGGGTCAAGGGCCCCGAGAGCTGGCCTCTACGCCACCTTCGTAGTCCTACTTTCATAATATTTATTGAAACAGAAATTAACGTCAAATTTATGCAAAGACTTAATTGGGTATAATCAGTGTTATTATTATAATTAACAAGCAGAGTACAGTGGAATGTAGATTTATGTTAATGATTTATGTCACTAACAGAATATCGTATGAATAACATCGCGACAGTATTATTATGACACTGGAGACTTCAAGACCTTGGATGAAGTCACCTAAAGCCTCTCCAGAGACGTTCTTTCTTCTTTTCGTAATACAATGAATCACTCAGTCAAATTCATCTTGGTTGAGAAAATAATTTCTTTTGTTCTAGTATTATTAACATATTTTTTCATTTAATTATAGTATAATTGATTAAAACAAATACATCATAATCTTCACTCATTGAATTACCAAAGTTATGCAACATTGTGTGTGATTGGATGACACGGACACTTGGATGAACGGACCTCGTGTTGTTGGCGCCCTTGGTAATAAGGCTTATGGTGCCCAATCCAAAATCGCCACATCTTTCCCTCATGAATAACACGTTAGCACATAAGGTTTAAAGCCTAAAAGTGTATAGATAAAATCAAAAACAGTATATAAAGGAAAAATACAGAAAGAGAATGTTACAGTCTCACTAGGATATTTCAACAACTGTCGTTTTCAGATAGATGAACTGCTCAGTTTGAGTGTCGCTGGCGGACGTAACATAACGTTACATCCGGAAACGTATCCTAAGGAACGCTAGTGCGCAGTATTGCCACACTTTGCTAAGAGAAAGAAAAAGAAACTAAATAAGAATAAATTTAAATAAAAATAACCAAACGAAAATTACCTTAAATAAAATAATAAGTAAAACTCAAAGTAAACAAAAGAAAAATTAAAACTATGTAGAGGAAGTAAAATAACAAAAAAAAAACATAACCGAAGAGTAATAATTATATGTAAAAAGTAGAATATAACATTCCATTTTTTTTAATGTATTAATCACTACAATCTACAAGAAACCTGCAAACTCTGGTCAGTTTCTAAATGGAAGTCGCGAATACCGAAATACATATGATACGATCTTGCATCAATAGAGAGCTCACAGATTGTAGTACCCAGAACTCAGTCTACGTATAATTAAAAAAGCCCATACAATTGATTGTCAGCAATGGGTTTTCCAATAAAGAAAACTTGTGTTTGGATTTCCATCAGTTTCTTAAGGAATTTTTTTTATTTTAGGAGTTCAAGTTCTGAATGGCTAAACGTTAGTAGAATTTAACAATGTTTGAAAAAGAATCAGTTGTCAATTTACATAAATAAAAATGTATATAGTTATATTCGTGTGAGAAAAATTTAATTCGAAGAGGTTTGTAAGGCATATCTGATTTATCGTTTTAATTTTAAGATTTAAAATAATAAGATTCGACCATACAGCTGCTTCCGTAAAAGATGTGAAGAAGATATTAAGGGATAATGTTTCTGAATGAAAATTGTGTATATTTACATGCGTTTAATATAATTTAGCTAAAAAGAATTTTCTTGAAGATACGGTTACTTTTTCAGTTTGTTACATCAGGTTTTCTTTCTATGATGGCTAGTCAATGCGTTTGATTTCCTGATTAGCTAATGTTTTGAAAACCATAAGAGGAAGTGGAAATCGTGTCAGGGGATTTGAATAAATCAAGGATGTTGTAATTAATGAACTCCTTTGATTTGTGGGACTGGATTGATTGGATTGGTTTCTTAAACTCCATGAATGCCATAAATTAATCCTTGTTTGAACCTTGTGAAAAAAAAAATCAAATTAATTTCCTTTATCACTCTTGGATCAAAATAAAATCTTTATTTTAATGTTTCTTTTAATATTAATAGTGGAATTAACACTTAGGCTGTGGAGTAGGGTATAGCATTGGACTCCCTAGTCCAGCTAGCTGCATAGCTAATGAGCTTTGTCAGTATTCGGCCAGCAGTGACCCCTGTCCTATACTTCCTGCTGGAAGCCTTCCTTAACTATCTCCTTCGCCCAAAACCTGCTTCCAAAATCTTTCCACACAAACCTTGTAAACTATAAACTCCATGTTTTATTTTCCAACATTAAAGAGTCACTTTTTTCTCTTGAAGTTCTTAATGGATCCAAACTGCTTAACTATTATTTTCTACCATTCCAGTTTCCAACTCAGAATGGTGCCTAGTTAACTCCTGAGAAGAATGGTTTTTCAAGGAGATATAATCCTTTTTATATGGTATAATGAATTCGATTTCATCTAAAGGCTGTTATTTAATGCCTTTCTGCTGTCCTAGAAATTACTACAGTTTTGTGTTACTAAATCCTGTTTCTTTATCATCCAACGCTTATCCTTTATAAGACTTTACGCTTAGGACGCCTTTGGGGCATAAAATGTGACTTAATTATTGTTTGGCACCCATCAGATTGATTGAAACGGAGAGATCAGATGTCCGTCTCCGAGAAACAGCGAACATAATAATTTCCACATTCAACATGAAAGAGTCTTACTAAAGACAATATTATTAAATCTTACAATTTACTATTATTAATATAAAAAGATAAAATAAATGACTTTTTTTAGAAATATTCTAGATTTATGATGTCGTTTAAAAGTATATAGCTTTGAATTTATTCAAAATGTTGATTTCAATATAATTATGCCAAAGTTGATAAAGTTTTAATTACATATTATAATTAATGTAATTAGTGAAAATTGAACTAGTATTTCTTAAGATTACAACTCGAAAGTTTATAATAGATGTCATTGTTGATATAAAATAATGAAACATAAGAAAATACCATCAATAATTGGAAAATAAATACGATAACGAGTATTTTCAATGACTTTTCAGCTTGTCCTATTATAACCGTATTGCTACATAATACCAATATTAGCTTCAGAAGAATACTAGGTTATATCGAGTTGAACTAAGGCCCTATAAGAAAATAAAAGTAAAACATTAGTTTTGTACATTTAAATGTACAAATTTCTACTGTTTCTTTATTTCTATTTCTACCGTTTAGATACCTTTTTAGAAACTTATCAAAGTAATTGTATGTAATTTAAGTGAAATACTATATGTTATTTCAAGTTTCATTATTCAATATAAGGTGGTTATCTACAAATAATGAAATAAATCAATTTATGGTGCTGTAAAGATCATAATCAGGGGCTTCTGATCAGAAATAGGAACCGCGAGGTTAGGATACAATAAGAGAATAACTATCAAAGCAGTGGATAGATGGGTTCAACAGATTGTCCTGAAAGTATAGGCACTCAGTCATTTGAAGTATCAGGTTCTGGTAGCATTGATGAGGTATCTCTAACAAACCAAGGAAGATATCTTACAAACAATTTATAACTTAAACACTAACAAAACCCTTTGAGTGCATATTTTAACAGAATTCTTTAAAAATTTAGTAAAGTCTACTCAAGGCACTATGTTGTTTGACATTTTGACACGAGAGAAAATGCCTAAATATTCACCTTAATATGTATGTAGGTCATATTAAGCTGATTTCATTCATTGATACAAATAACCTTAAAAACAGCTGCTCTGGGGTGTTAGAGGGAAAGATCTAATCTCTAGATTCTGTAAGTTCGCAGTCACGTCAGGTTGTGGCAGAAGGCACTATCCGTGGCACTACTTGCAAAGAGTAATATGAAGGCATCAAAGGAAAATATTCTATCGTTCAGTATTTGGATATGCTGATGATATCTGCCCTGTGGCCAGAAGTAATTCAATCTTGAAAGACAAGTTTGGTTTTTGTTAGTGTTTAATTTATCAATTATTTGTAAAACATCTTGCTTGTTTTGGTAGAGATCCTCATTACTGCTGCTATAACCTGATACCCAAATGACTGACCGACCATATTCTCAACAGAGAAAGTATTTTTCCTTTCAGAACGAAGAAATCAGAGCTATATTTTATGGGCTGTTGAGACGCAAAACGCCAGTGTGGGTGACGTGAATAATTACGTCCGAAATCCGGTTATTTATTTGAAACACTTTAAAGTGATGTTTCAAGAAATGGTTAACCACCATATTTAATGCATGCATTAAACTGGTTACTTTTCATTAGTCTAGAAACAAGCAGGGGTAGTCCATATCAAAACTTGGAAAGGATCCAACAATACCAAACAACTACAGCAAGCTTTGAAAAGGTTTTATTCAAACATGATCAGAGTTCTTCCGATTTCCAGATATTCAGTTTTTTTTTTAAAAAAAGGACAGGAATGAGTTCAGTTACTGTAGTACATCCAATACTTTCTTCTCTTTTCTAAGCAAAGAAAGTTTAGAACATACACCCTAACCATCTACCTTAACAAGGTCATTGATTGCGTATGGCACGTAGGCAATGTTAAAAATCCATTAGATAGTGGACTACCCAATAGTTCGAAAGGATAATTCAATTTTACCGTACTAAACGGTCCATTGGAGTTAATACCTGGGACACTCTATCCTACGAATCAGGATTGTACAGGATACAGGATATCTCTATCCTGATTGAAAAGAGTGAACCTCAAGGTTCTTAGCTTTAACCTTTAAGGTTTACTTCTAACATTGGGAATAATTCTACGTAGTTGAAAGGTTGTTGTGTGTCACTTACTTTCCAGCTCATCTGTATACTATTTATCACTTTCAAATATCTTCTGGTCTCACGGCACTGGGTTTATCAGCGGTAAGTTGCATGGTAATGTTGTCCTCTCTGTCAACAACCTCATTCCTTGGACACCAATGTGACTTGGAATCCAAGGCAATATAATTTTCTTGTCCTTGATTGATTACTAGTGATTATTATTATGTTGAGTCGTTGGTATTACTATTATTATCTTTATACTACTAAATATTATTTTCTTTATTATAATTATATAATTTACTATTAGTTTTCAAATATTATACAAAGTGGGGAAGAGTTTGGTGGAGAAAACCTAGTCACCACTGTGCATGTATGTAAACTATGGGCACAGCCCTTAATAAATAATTTATTCATTCAGTCAGAAGAAGTATGAAAATAACCCTAAATATAAACGAAAAATAAAACAAAATATATGCATAAAACATCTATTAGTATGTGAGTCACCCTAACTTCATAGTTAACATTTGAGATGTTGATATTACGATTGCTGTGTTAAATGTTATTAGTCATTTTAAAGAAAATGTTAAGAAAAAGATATGATCTAGTATGATGAAGATATTGAGAAATCAAAAATAAAAACCAACTGGGATTACGGGATCTATAGGCCAGTGCTGACCTTCATTTAGTGTATGTCTTGCATACAGAGAGGATAGGCACGTTTAGAAAATGCAAAGGTAATGGTACAAAGAAAGGTCCACGAGACATGATTGAAAAGAAAGCCTCAAAATCGTTGATAGCTTCATGCACAAGATGACGTAAACGAAATATTGGTTATAAATAGAAGGACATAGCATTAGTCAAGGAAATAAGGAGAGTCGTTGTGGAAGCCAAGACACACAGGGAGGTAGAGCTCAAAAGTATGAAAAATATTGGGCGTAATGGTGAACATAAATTTCATACCTGCTATTTATTAGATTCGTTTTAAATTTAAAAAACAAATTAGAGAGAAGAAGTTTTATCATTCTATACTTTTTTGTATTTTTTAATTATTTACCTGTCGTTTATCATTAGTAATACGTTTACTAATTTGAAATACATTCCCATAAAAGGTTAATACAATTTTCCAGTTCGCACAAATCATTCCCAATTGATGTAAAATTCTTCGTGAAATCACATTAGTTACTTTTTACAACCTGCCTTTTAATGAACACGGTTTGATTATATGCACTATAGTTGTATCATATACAGATTAAAACAATTTGGACTTGGTTTTTATACAAGTAATATACTTTTGAAGTTTAAAAAATTGTTCAACTTTATGTATATAGGGTGTCCAAAAAAATATATATACATTTTAACACCTGATAACTCAGTTGTTTGTTGATAGATTTCATAAATGGAAAAATTACATTCAAGAGTAACTTATGTTAATAACATAAGGTCCACGAGACATGATTGAAAAGAAAGCCTCAAAATCGTTGATAGCTTCATTCGCAAGATGTCGTAAACAAAATATTGGTCATGAATAGAAGGACATAGCATTAGACAAGGAAATACTCGTAGGGAGAGTTACAGAGTTACAAACCGAAGAGCACAGTTGCAAGTGGTTCTTGGAATGAGTGGAAAAAAGCACACTTTCAACTAAGATTGTATTGACTATGATGCCAAAATTAAAAGATTCAAATAACTGTAACATTGTATCTACTTAGCACCTGATAATTCACGTTCTGATCGACCGCAATATTAATTCATCATGACATTGACTGACTCGTCTTATTTACTTGAACTTGCTGCCGTTCGTTGTTGTATATAATTTTAAAAAAACTGCTCTTTGGTTGTTAAGGTTAGGTTTTCTCTCCATTACGTAGAGGGCTCCTATTGTTAGTTATCGGCTATCGTCTTTTTCTTGGTACAAGATTTCATTGCTTTTACTGTCTTCTCGAACAGAAGATGAGCTGCTATTCAACTTGATAAGGTAGATGTTGAAAAACTACGTAGATGGAGTTGAGGAACTCGCATTTTTTTATTTTACATTAATATCTGTTCATCGCATTATTCTTTGGAGTTGAGTTGGGTTTTAACTTGTACATTATTGTTCATTAATATTCTAGCTGTATTAGGGCTTATATAATGTATATATATATATATATATATATATATATATATATATATATATATCCACTTTAAGCTTGGAACAATCAAAATTTCATTTACTTGTAAATTAATCGAAAAATCTTACCTTTTATGTTAGAACCTCTGAAATTTGTAATATTCTTATGTTTCTCCTCACTAAATAACACTAGTGACTTGTCCAGATGTTTTTCTAGACAAACTTGTTAGGATTGGATGTTTGCCTTGAGAATTTAAAGTATTATTATTATTATTCCTGGAAAACAGGCCACCCAGTGACACTGAGTAACCTGTCTAGACTTCAAGAAAACCTTCCTGATTTTTCAATTAAGACCAGGTCTTTCTACTTCATATCTTTGGGCTTGACTATCTTTTTGGTTTCCCTCTTCTTCCACCTAATATTTATTATATTATTCGGCTGTATGATGAGCAGTAAGGCAGAGCAATAAGTTCCATTACCTCTCCCACACTTTTGACACTCTGCACTACTTGCAAAGTCCATTACGCTTAAAAGACTCCTTAGTCTACAGTGGCCTGCAATCACATCTAGAAAACGTCTCATTTTTAGACTACAGGAAAACCTTTTTCCTTTTATTGGGTCTTATACTAAATATTTTAGCTTGTCTATCTCCCATGTTACCACAAGTTTCCCTCACAACCAGAGAGTTAATGACGTGCGCCTGGCTGTTGTAGTCAAAATTAGTAGTGCCGGTTAAAACTAGTTACTAATTACAACATCCCACATTAAATAAATAAATATCTCACTTGAATAATTATGTACTCTCTAATTATTGATAAAGTTATTTAACTTTATAATTATAAAAAAAATATATTCATAAAACAAGCTATATAAAAGTTGTGGGTTATGACTTTTTCTCAATCTTCTAAAGAACTTGATATTTTCCTGAATGATTATAAAAATTATTTAAAGAATTGTTTCTATTTATCATTTGTATAACTATGCCATCAAGGCTGAGTGTCAAACTGGTTTTCATGTCTGGCATTACTTTCTAGTTGACGTTGGATGGGAAAAATTTAGGACACTTGACCCAGCTACGTGATCTGGATATTAATAATTGGTGCACGTAATGTGCTTTGCATGGCCTTAGCAAACCATCCGAAAGCACAATGCGAGGCATGCTTTGTTTTGATAACTGTTGAGATGAATCAGTCGCACTTCATCAGGGATTAGAAGACCAACAACTTTTCAAAACTACAATATTATTAACTTTCTGAATATTACAAAAATAAAAGCTGTCATTCAATTAACACTTTATTAAAATTTTAAAACCAACCTCTCAAATCTCCCTGAGGGCAGCCTGTAGTGTAGCGCATTTCAGAGTGTTGCTACATACTTGCGTGAACTAGTTGTGATCCATTCTATAAATCTTAGATTATAACATCTATTTATTAATTTTGATACTGAATATAAAAGTTTGCTGTGAAAAGCTTCCTTAATATGATAGAAGCAGCCCGGAGTGGAATCCTCTAAGACTTACGATGTTTTCTATTCTGTTAGACAAAAGTGTTTTGGTTTCGTTTGGTTTGAGGTTGACCCTTCCAAAGTCTAATCTTTATTCATTTCTAATATATCTTCTGTGCAGTTCCTTGAGACCCGCCTTCAACTTCCATTCCTCTTGGGTACCTTTTATACAACTCAAAACGAATATTATTAAAATATTAACACTTATTTTGAAATTAAGTTTTGAAAATACATTTGATGTCTGCTAAATACGACATAGCTGTTATTTATAAATGAAAATCTCCTTTTTAAGGTAACTTTCTTAACAAGTTTAAATGTATTAAAAATAATAAAAAAGATACTAATAATATTATAACGATTCGGTCATCCAAGGATACTTGTTTGAAAATTTGAATTTTTAAAGCTATAATGGAACGGAATATCATGATTATTATCATTGTTGGTAGCAGACCAAACTGAGGGTTACTGTGCAGACAAACCGAGGTTCTGTGGTCATTTGTACAAATACTAAGGATGTTTAAAGATGATCAGAAGTCATCACATCACTAGTACAGAAAAATTTTTAATTTGGTTGCTTAGAAGAGAAGAATTTATTTAGGATTAATAATACAGTAATGTAATAAAATAAAATCAGTATAGAAATGTTATTTAAAAATATTAATTAATAAAAGTGAATTTTTTTTCTTCTTAGGCACTTTCTTTGTTTTTTAATTTAAATTTTTATGATTAATGCATAATACAGGGCTGCAAAACTAAATTTTTAAATGTGACCCTGGTGGTTTGTGTACACTAGTCCCAAATGACAATGTTCCAAGTTTTTAGAATTATAACTTTAGAGAATGTTACAATTCTAAGGTTATAATAAAGAGTATAATGAGATAACTATATCTGCATCAAATGTAGAGGGAATGTGATAATTCACATTAGATAACTAATGACATTACATTCAGTGTGTTGAGAATGTGACAGACTGAAGCGTCTGAATAGAACATAACCTAGCGTGACTGATGAGCCGTGGTGTAGCCCACACTGATTACTTGCGGGAATGTGTTGCAGATCGCCTGGGTCGAGAAGTGTTTTCGCTTCCCTACCTGGCTCCGGATATCGTAGTCCCGACGCACATCCTGTCCAGAAGGCACGCCCTGGCCATTCTTCAAATCACTTCAGAAGTGCTCGCCAGGCTGGTAAGTACTCTTTCACTTTATTTCAAATTTATTTTTTTCCTAAAGAAATGAAAATACTTATCGATTTTGGTGCTGAATGTAAGAACAAACGGAACACGAAAAACATCGCCTAATTCTTTTGACTTCGGTTGAAAACTTTAAAGAATCATAATTAATTATTATTTATATGTCTGAAATAACAATGGGTTATTGCATACATTGTGTTAACAACATTAGTATTATATACTTTGATTTAATGCATGGAATTAATTATTGTAATACATATATATTAATCATTGAGGCAAGCGTTAAATATGTTTCAAGGCTGTTTAAACTGCTTTACATACTAGCGTAGCGTCGCGTGGCATTACTACAGCAACGAGCGAGCTCTTCAAATACACTGAGACCAAGCAAAACTAGGCAAGGCTACACTGAGTGGATTCAATATGTACTACTTTATTACTAAGTTAGTCTGTTTTAGTGATCTTATTGAAACAAGTGTTTCAATTCCGCTATATGCTCTGCACCGACGCTTTTGCAATATGGATTGTCTTTACAATGTTTGTTTTTCAGACCACCAGTAATTAATGTACTTAAGAAATGAAGTGAGAAACTTATCATGTAGCCCAACGATATCATTAAGACACTTTAACGATTTAACTTGAACCAGTGGTATTTTTTAGACATTTACGTTGTTTAGTGCAGTAATATGCTTCAAATAATTACCATCCCTAGGGTTAGTGTTATTTCATCATGCTCCATGGAATGATCAATAAATATATACGATTTCATAAATTTTTGATAAAAAAATTATTCAGTTGTAAAGGTTTATCTTGAACGTCTGTTAAGGCACTTTGAACTTTATCTTGTTAAAATGATGGTAGGACTTCTTCGACCATGGCTGACACCACTTTGTTGTTTAGGAAACAACCTTTCTTGTAAGCTTTACAACTGAACTTTGTCAAAAATGAGAGACTTTAGTAAAGAAACTTGTTCCTCAATATCAATAATAGAGATTATTCAAGATAATCTGCTTAGTTAAATCTAAAAAGGATTTTAATTAAAAGTCAACTCAGTATAAGAGAAATAGATTGCTTATGCAAATTAAATAAGAAATGAGGTTTCTTTTAAGCCTGCAGTTCTTAAAGATAAGTAATAATGGAAAAGAGAAGCTTTTACTGAAAGGATAAACTGGAAGTAATGATTAACACCTCGGCTTCAGTATCATACCATTTATGAAAAATAAACATGCACACACTATGCTTTTAATATAAGTAGAAAATATCTCTTGTAAATATTCGAAATTAGTATATTTTAAAAGTATTACTGTGTCGTTCATTAAGTTAGAATAATCGATAATCCTTATTTATGGAAACATTGACTGATCTATCATGCAATGTTAACTTATTTCTGAAAAATTTTGGCTGTACCAAAGATTTTTTTTTAAATCTGTTATATGCTCAAAACCACTATCCTAAATAAATTAATGATTAAATGAAATCATTTATGGAGTTATTTTGCCCATAGAATAAATTTTCGGGTATGGAGACAATACAATGGAGACTATGCTTTCTCCACAAGTTCTTCCTTTGTATATCATATTTAAAATCTTAAATCCGAATGCAAACTGATACCTACGAGCCTGATACTCGTAAGCCATGTCCTTCCGCAAAAAAACTCCAGGGTCAGGGTTCAGAGAGGTCCTTGTCAACATTGCCTTATCTATAGATATGGGAAGGAACAATAGACGGGGATTCCCTGTTTCACCTACATTCAAACAGGACTTGAAATAATCCTTTTTTTGAAAAAACTTTTTCTCCTCCGAAAATCATAAACAACAAGAGAAATCAAATTATTCATAAGAAAGGCACCAAGAAGGCAGCAACTTTCCTCCTTGGGAGTTTACTGCCTCTTGGTACTTTTATTGAACCTGCAAAAATATGGCTACCTAAAGGTAAATACCATTTACTTTTCATAAGGGGGAACTAAATTCCAGAGAAGAACAGCTTTGGACAGTTCTCAATCAATTAATGATGAAAGAAAAAATATATCACCTCTTTGAGGAGTAACAAGAGCTAGAAGATAAATATTAATAATCAGGACAGGAAAACTAATACGTGGGGCACGTAATGATGAGTAGAGGTCAGGTAGAGACCGTGGAGGATGAGAAAGAGCAGCAAGAAATCATACTCAATTACCACCATAGGAAGACCAATACAAAGGATGTATTACTGGCTGCAGAAGGAAAAGAATATAGCGAATTCTAAAAAAATGTGAAAGATACAAAAGAAAGAAATATGAGAGACTTCCACTAATGTCACTACTAATTCAAAATAAAACCCAGAGAGAAGCTTAAAAAGAGCAGGAAATCGAACTATTTACTTACAAAGGGTATCAATAACCAACAATGTCGACAGACTATGAAACAACTTTCTTCTGCATGACTTTTAGATTAATAGTCAGATGTAGCACGAGTGAAACACTGCTCTCTTATCTGGCTGTTTTTGACTGTTCAACCTACTAATAATTGAACCAACCTGTTCGAATTTAATAATGTTGATGTAGGAAAAATTTTAAAATGAAATATGAGAGTCATTTTATGACTCGACATGAAAATTCTCGACTAATGAAAAATAAAACTGTACATCTAAATTAAAAGAAACCTCACTTTAAGAGTAATAAACTTATGTAATCATCTATCATTACCTGAATACTTGCGGAGTAATTCTTTATTACGCTATCTTCATAGCAGAATTAGTTTATTTTTTCAATCCTTGCGTAATTGTTCTAATGAATAAAGGTTATGTTTAAAGTTAGTCTCTTCAAGCAAATAGCTGTTACTGTTAACCAATACCATAATCTACCTTTCTTATTGGCATTCACACTTCCTGATATTGTAATGTAAGTAAATGTTATACGTTTCAAACATCATTTATCATTGTTGGCAAGGCCCTTAGTTTTGGCTAGGTGGAGCTATAACCTTACCGAAACTCCAATCCTTGACAATACGTATTTGAAATCATTGGTGAACTGGGTGAAAGCACTTTAGCCTTGTCAGAGAGATTGATCATGCAGAGACCCCCATTACTGAACTATTAATGCTTGTTGTTACTAATAAAGCAGCGCTGGAGAGGCTGTCATGGTGACTGCAAGGCCATGTTCAGTGGTCAGGTTTCGGTCCATTAACTCTAATATGGACCCTCTGATTGGCTGCAATACACCACCATAACAACCTGAATCAATTGATACCGATGCTTGATACTCAATTGTTTCCTTGTGCTTTGTTCCTTGAAATTTGATCTTTACCCTTGATCATCTGATAGGTAAATTTCCTCGCCATGGACTGTGTGAATTACAAATGATACTACCACGATAGCTATCTATAACTGAAACATATTAGGCGTGCTATAGTACGCATGCAGCAGTGAACACTTGTTACACCCACAAGTTCTTTAATTTTTCTATCTTCCTTATTAAATTTAATGTAACCCTTTAAAATTATTTGAAATCGATATTAAAGAAAAAACAAATAGTGATAAGGAGTTACAAACACATCGACAAATTGATTGAATGTTCACTTGACTGATGAGTCGACTCCTTTCACCATTCGACAGCCATTTCCTTAAACTTCCTCAAGCTCCAAGTGATAAAGGGATTCCACATCACAAAAACAGCGACTTCTCTGGCAAATGGCTTAGCTGAGTGCAAGCTCTGACACTTCACAGAAACAGCCACTCCCTTTGCTAACAGCTCAGTCCAATGCAGCCTGCAGCACAGTAACAGCCCCAGGACGATTTTGTTGATGGTAACAATCACACCATCAAAACTGCTTTCCTCTTCTACTGACTTTGACAACTGTATCTCTGGAGACCACTAAATACCTATTTCAATTAACGGTTATACTATATACTATAATAGTATAGTACTATTATACTATACAAATTACTCAGAAATTTGTATCAATATTCTGGTTATAACATTTTAACCTTCTTCTGATTCTAACCAGAACGCGGTCATTATAAAACTACTTTTAATGTTATTCTCGGTGCAGTCTTTTGTTATTCGGCAGTCAAGTAGTTAAATCGACCAATATTGTTGGGTTGATTCTACATCATGATTCCTAACATTGCTTTAATTAAGTATATTAGAGGAGATATTTTAACGAACATTTGTGAACATTTTTATAAAAAATTTATGTATGGGATATCATACCAACACAAAGGATGTGTAGTGGCAAACATAATATCATACTTCTTGGGTATATAATATATAATTTTTCTTCCAAATTACATTCAACAAAGGGCTGTTAGAGTACATTTATTATTTTCAGAAAAATTTTTTTTGACATTAAACGGTTCATTAACATAACATGAAAATTTGAACAAAAATTAACACTTCATAAAAAAAAACGTAATTTCCATTTCAACAAAGAGCAATAACGCTATAAAAACTGATAGTTTATCCTAGACTATTCGATCACCTGCTATACTTGTAGATTTTATTGAGATTTATATACATTGTTTACATTGACTTAGAAATCTTTTGACTGAATCCACTGAAATAAAATCGATGTTTAGAAGTATAATGGCAAAATTTATGTAATTTATGGACTTATTGAGATATAAGAGGAGTAATATTTTTACATGTAAAAAATCACTGACAATAAACAAATTTCTGTTGCTTTTAAATGTGGCCTTTTTTTAAATGGACTCTTTTCTCAAAAAAAGGGAGTTATGTTTGTTGAGAAATACCCACTTTTTTTACTATTCTAGTCTAATAGTTCATATCTCTTACTTTTAAGAACTTCAAGCTTCCAGCTATAAACGTTTGAAATTATACTGAATAGTCGGCTTTGACTTTGATTTCAGTATGTAAAACTGGCTAATTACTGATATATTTTTTTTTCAATATACATTCACAGCAACTTTATAACAGAGTACAGCATGGAGGAAAAATATAAGAATTGGATTACAGAGTTTGCAGGAAAATGAAGAGTGAATTGGTATATAAGATTTTTGACAAATGGAAAGGAAAGTTATTTTTATTAAATACAAGGAAGCCATAATAATTTTATAAAAATCCTAAAATATAATACATAATTCAAAATTTCAAACATTCTTTGAAGAATAATATATGTAATTACCCTACATCTTAATCTAGACATTATCTTAATACGAAATTTTTTCTTAGATCTTTCTGACATTTTTTTAGATAAAATAGAAATATTCTCAAGTTTTAAACGGGAAAATTTGTCTTCAATCTTCAATGTAGAAGGAGGTCAGGTAAACTATGTAAGTGATCTACTGGCTATTGTAACAATAGCCCTGTACTCCTGTAAGAGATTATTTCGTAACACGAAATCTAGTTTTTCGCTTTTAAAAAATGTTATTACTACTGCAGTTATATTAATGATATTACATGTATCAGTAGTGTGATATACAAAAATAAGCATATATATTGATAAGTGGATTAATCACTATCTATACTACCTTAAAAAGATTTCACATAAACACGTGAAACAACAATCAATGATCAAACCACAATAAGAAATGGGAAAACAAGACTAAGATCTTTCAAACGTAACAAGCGGTCTTCGTCAGAGTCAAAAACCCAACTGATCAAAAACAGTTGGGTTTTTGACTCTGACGAAGACCGCTTGTTACGGTTGAAAGATCTTAGTCTTGTTTTCCCATTTCTTATTGTGGTTTGATCACTACCTTAGGAATGAAAGACTAATAAACATCTCCCTTTTAGACATTTATATTATATCTAATTAGAACATTGTATATTATATACTCAAGAAGTATGATATTATGTTAACTTATAGTAAAGTTGAGTGTAGGGGTCTCTAGATTTTTAAAAATATTTGACTCTATAAGTAGTAGTAAACTTCATAATTATATTATTTCTCAGCGAGATGGTTTTATTTCAGTTTTTCAACCTCTACAGATCTACTTTCTTTCCAATATTATATCTTGAATTCTATGAATTCTGGTTCAGAGGATGCGGTTTGAACTGACTTTGCTAAAGCATTTGTTGAAGTTATGCAGAGTTGATTAAGGCAGATATGCTGTCTAAATTGCCTGCTGTTGGTGTCATGCCCAATTATTTTTAAGCATTACAGTCACGGGACACTTACGTCAGAATTTATTGGATACATATTGCGTTCATTGACCTTTGAGTCCTATCGATCTAGCCGCAGCTAATCATTTAGCAAGCTATTTTAGTGCACTTTTGCTTGAAATTTTCTTCCAGTATGTTTGAAATATTAACATATTTCAAATTTTGAAACTTATTCTAAAGATTAGGGATGTCATAAAAAGAAAATCTCTCTCTCTCTCTCTCTCTCTCTCTGTATACTATATTATTATATATATATATATATATATATATATATATATATACTTAAAGTAAACAGTGACACATAGACTGAAACATAACAAAAGACTCACTTTTCAATATTTTAATATTGAAATTTTCGACCGTAATGGTGGTCGAAATGTTGAAAAGTGGGTCTTTTGTTATGTTTCAGTCTATGTGTCACTGTTTATTTTAAGTGTTATCTGTCCTGCCGGACCGTTTTTGTTTATCATGGTATATATATATATATATATATATATATATATATATAATATATATATATATATTTAAATATATAAAAAATATATATATATATATATATATATATTGGAAAATAATATTGAGACAGGTAGTTGGGATATATAAGTCATATATAACTCAGCTGACTTCATAACATAAAAAACAAAAAATACTTAATACATAATAATTTTTAAGGTTTTGTATTTTAGAGGAGAATATGTTATTTTTATTGATAAATTTTATCATGTATGTTTTGCTTATATAATAAACCATATAATGCATGTAAAAATGTAAGAAGTGAACAAAAATATTTTCAATTAGAATAGTTTAGTTCATGGATAACATTAGGGAATCATTTTTTTTTGTGTGTGTTTTACTCAGATGTGAATCTATGTTAGAAAAATCTAGAGTGGACATCACTTAATGTTACTATTGTAAAAGTATTATCAAACTCGTTAAAATAATTAAGTTTTGTATTTATTTTAATGTGGCTATAATCCAGACGTATTATAAAGTTATAAACAATCCATTTAAGCACTTCATTTATTTTAAAATATCAAGGCCCATTAAATCTGCTCTAATAAAAATTGAATCTTTTATCTAAAATAATCTCCCAAGTACCTGCAGATAAAGCATACTACTTGTCATTGTGGGTGTATTATTTCCTTTTCTAATATTCTTGATTAATGAGATTTATATCGTGATTTATTCATATTAAGGGAATCCTTAATACAAAACTTAAAGATTATATATTCACCAGAAGAGGGTTTATAATTGGTACTCCTTTTGGCAGAGTGAATGAAAATACTTATCCCATATTTGAAAATTACCTGAATACTGTTGCATGCACACCTTAAAACATATAAATCAGGAAACATTTAGAAATTAAATTTTTTGATTGCTATTCTTTATTTAACCTATACTGAAGTGAAATATGTTTTCTAAAGTCACATAATTAGCAATAAAAATATGAAATAAAAAATTAAAATTTATATTTTATTTTATATTTTTAATATATTATATGAAATAAAAAAATAGATTTCTATTAAGAAATATTTGCTAAGAACTATTTATCTAATCTAACTATAAGAGCTATTTTTTTGTTCGAGTTATCAAAATGATCCATTAAGCGGTCTGACCTGTATCCAGTCTATAAATTCTTGTTTACACACCTGACCACCCATTTTTCTAGTCAGTTTTTATCTGCATTCCTTTTAATGCATTTTCTAATTATATCCTTGCACAACCGAGGTGTGTTGTGCAAAAAGGCTCTAGGTGAGAAATGTTTGATTCCAGCCTTTTCTTACTCGCCCACTGCCTCATTCTCCAGTATTAACGTGACTTATATCCAAGTATCCACCTGAGAGAGAACTAATTTGTATTGGTTTTATTATAAGTTTTGGCCTCTAAGTATACCAAACAAGGGCCTCTTGCTTGATATAAAAAAACTAACAATCGAGGTGTGTAATTGTAAGTTATCACTCTTTTGTCATTACCTTGACAGTCTTGTAGAATTTCTATTAGGGGTATTGTACCTGGCAGCCTACGCCAAACTATTATATTACGATCTATTAAATTTTTGCAATTTCATCTCTCATGGACAAATTTCTATTTCGTAAAGTGACTCATTTTTAGCTTCTTCTTTGGTGATTCAATGAACTCGACTTCTTTTATTAGGTACTGTCTTACTACGAATATTTCTGAGCTTAAATGTCGGAAGAGTAATATTACTCTAAAATCGACAATTTGAAGGCTACCTTTTTCATTGATGAAAAATATTTGAAAGGGAGATGTTTAACAAGTATTCAATTCTGAAGGCAGTTTGGTAAATATTTCTCCTGTCATCCATATGAGTTTATCAAGGCTAATATGGATTCCTTTTCCATTTATCTTAGGATGCGCACAACAGATGAATATCATACCATTGGCTATATCACAGCAGTATTAGCAGTTTTGAAAGAGCCAAAGTGTAGTTTTGTGACTAGCCATGTCATATCAGGGAATTCTTTACAGTAGAATTCTACTTTATGGACGGCATTACTCAATGTAACGGTTATGAGCAATTTTAGTTCAGCAATTCAACTAAAAAGACTTCAAGTGAGTTTTCATATCTTTGATACTTCTAGTTTAGCATTATATCAAATATTAAGTTTTGTAAACATTTAGTTTAACTGAACCCTTTATTAAACAACAATCCATCATACCCTTGAAAGGAACATAAAATATATGCTGATTTACGTTTGTTTTTATAGTTCTAAGAATTAAATCTTTCTACATGTCATATTAACCGATTAGAAAATCTTCAAATTCATTTTAAGACAGTTAAACAACCATTCTGTGCGACTGGATTTCAGGCAAAAAATCAATGTAAACAAATTCAACAAGTACAGCAAGTTATCCATTTTCAGTTTTTATTCCTATATCGCTAAAATATATTATTACTAGCAAACGTACCCGTCTTTGACGGAATCAAAAATTCTATTATACTTGGTATTCCAAAATATAGAAAATACCATTATTAGTACAGTGCTAAACAAATGCGTCTGTATACAAAGATTAGATTTTAAGTTAGACATACACAAATCTACAATCCATGTTTCAGCTTTATATATCTTATGGTGGCAATATTTTTTGGACAAACCGACAGACAGAAATTATTCTAAGGGTACATGTGGCTACTCTGAAGTATGAAACGTAAAGAAAACTTGAAATGAGTTAGTTCTAATTAACGTGCTCCCAGTCAAAAGCTAGCACGCAAGCCACTGGGCTACTCTGGCTCCATACCTTACTTTATTACCAGTGTTTATATTACGCAAATATTAAATTAAAAAAAATGTTTTTGTTGTATTTATTTATAATACATTTGCACTACTGTCATCGGCGAGCAAGCAAGCTACTGGCTACCCTGGCTAGATCCCTTTACTTTATTACCATTTTTTATATTATCCACATTTTAAATTCAAAAAAATATTTGTTTGTTACATTTATTTATACTACATTTGCACTACTGTCATCGGCGATCACGCAAGCCACTGGGCTACTCTGGTCCCATACCTTACATTATTACCAGTGTATTTATTAAGCAAATGTTAAATTAAAACAAAGTTTACAGTTATATATAATACATAGCAAACGTACCCGTCTTTGAGGGAATCAGAAGCTCCGTCATTTTTGGTATTCCAAAATGTCATTAGAAATTATAGAACAGTAGAAAATACCATTATTACTACAGTGTTAAACAAATGCCTCTAAATACACTACATTAGCTGTCTGTCCTTCAGATTCATGGTAGAAGAAAGAGTTGAAACCTCTGACCCTTGAGCAAGTAAACTACATTTGACCATGTGAGAAAAACTTGGTTTCGCTACCTTGTATTCCTGTGTTAGATGAAGTCTCCATTTGCGACTTAGTTAACGTCATTGCGAAATAGACTCTGACAGGACTTTGCAATCATTTCAACGGAAACAGACAGTGGCTCGGAATAAATGCTATGTATGGTATACACACAGACTCCCCAATACCACATCCAGTCATTATGTCCGCCTCTATGGCATATCTGTGTAGAGCACGAACTCAGAGTCGTGTCCCGTTGCACAGTTTTTGGAGCACTCATGTTTCGTAACATGAAATTTGTTACTGCTATAAATTGCAGCATCATTGGTGCTCCTACTTTAAGTTTTTACTCATGAGCAGGCAGTCCAGGAGAAATAATTTCAGAGTCAAGAAATTCAATTAGATAATGAACTGCTTCTTCATCACTATCCAATCTCTTTACTGACTTGTAAGTTCTTTCCTCGGTTTCATATAGCGTAAGAACTTGTTTGTTGATTTCTCCTGCCTGTTCATATTAAGGGCTCAGAATTGCTCGTTTACAAAACATTTATTCTCAATAGATAGTACATCCTCAACTCTGTGAAACACCATTTCAATGATGTCAAATACGCAATATATTCATATGCTCAATTGAAATTAAAATCAACTAACAATACCTACTTGCCACACCTGTGTATTTTCAAAACAAACTTGTCTGGGAAGTTAGGAAAATACAGCTAAAAGCCCCATAACTTCGCTTCTGTACTGAATTAATAATCTATTTAGAGCCCATATTTTAAGTTAGGCACACACAAATCCAGTGTCAATGTTTCAGCTCGCTATGTCTTATGGTGGCTGAGTTTACTTGTGACAAACATTTTTGCGTTAAACAACCATAACTTCACTTCTACGTTGAATTTCCAATCAATTCAGAGCCTATATTTTAAGTTAGACCTACACAAATCTACTGTAAAAGTTTCAGCTTTATATGTCTTATGGTAGCTGAGTTTACCTGTGACAAAGTTTTGCGGACAAACAGACAAACCGACAAACCGACAAACCGACAGAAATTTTTCTAAGGGTGGATTCGGTTTCTCCAATATATGAAACGTAAAGAAAACTTGAAATGAGTCAGTTCTAAGCAATGTACAGACAAAATCATTATTTTATTTATAAAGATTTTTCACTACCTTCGGCTTATGTGTTAGATTTTTGCCTTCTCACTTAGGGCTTAAAAGATTTTATTTGTCGTTTGGAGGACAATAGAATTAGCTGGTTTATGTAAGCGATAGATTACTGATAGTATTACTGAAATCACTGGGTATAGGCATAAAGGCAACCAGACTGGCAGAGCCCATCTAAAATATCTGGAAAATTGTTTAAAAGGAGTTAGAGGAAACAGTTTTACATATTTTAAATTTATAATAATCTTTTCGACTTGACAGAAAGGAGAAAATCACACTAGGAGAACTCTTGTTTAACTATTTAGGGGTATTAGTATTGTCTAATCTCAAATATATAATTTAATTTGAAAAGTTGGGAAGTGTAGTTCCTTCGAACTGCACTGTATCTATCAACTATGATAGATACAGAAACATTCTCAGTAACTTAAGGTATCTCATCTGTTGTAAGTGCGTTAAGATATGCTACTTTCACAGAGAGTCAAATCAATGCTTTCCTTTTCAATAACAAAAGAGTCTAATTTTGATTGAAATAAGTCGGTGAAAGTACTAATTAATTACATTTTTGTTTTGGACTTATTTTACACTTAAACTTGTAAACTTCAGTTGAAATGATTTGCTTATGGATAAAACATAAAATGATTTCTGAAATTTATTTAAAAATGATTGAATTATGACTTGCAATATAAAAGAAAAAACAGAGTTAAGGTCTTTCTTTGTGTAATATGATGAACAGTTTAATCAAAGTGATTTAATGGGTCCTTTAATGTCCCTGAACAAAATGTCTGCTTGAAAGACCTTAGTTGTGTCTTTATTTTTGAAATACATGGCCTAACTTTTTTTGGGAGATCAATATTAATATATAACACTCATAGGTTTTGGGCATAAATCAAAAGCTCATTTAATGAAGTTGGCAAGCTTTTTCATATGTTCTTATTGTGATAGTATGTGTCTCACTTAGTTTAAATTTAGAGCTGTCAAGAGAATGATTTAACGAGGTTGTCTCGTAAGGCTTTCAATTCTCATTTATTTGGCCTATTATAATACAAAACACATACTATACAAATTCTCTTTAAAATTTTATTCTATACTTGGATGGAGGTGTAAAACAAGAGAGTATGAACACATGGTATCTCATATTCTCTGGAGAATTATTATATTAGTGTACCATGGAATTAGTAAAATTCAACTAAACACTTGTTGCTCTCTCTCTCTCTCTCTCTCTCTCTCTCTCTTATATATAATATATATATATATATATATAGTATAATATAAACAAAGAAACATAGAGAAATCAAAAGAACATACTTACAGTCTCTAATTTTCGGTTTGAACCGTCTTCAGGAGAGATAAGAGAGGGAAACCAAGCGCACTGGATCAGAGACGGTTGGAGACCAACAGTGTTGCCGCATGCGCGCCCGTTCACAGAAAATAAGGTAGACAGGAATCAATTTATAATTACATTAAATTAATGGAATATGAAAACAATAAATATATAAAAGAAAAAATTGAAAAAAAATAAGGGAAATTGATACAGAGAAATTGATACATAAACAAAAGTACTGACTAAGCTATGATAAAATAAAATAAAACTAAGAATACAAATAATAATAACAAATGAAATAATTTATTAAAAAATTGGTGATAAAATATGAAAAGGCAAGTAACTCTTAAACATTATCCCTTTAGATTGAGGCCAGGTGCACTGCGCGCACTTAATAGCCAAATATGGGCTTCTTCGGAGGCTCGTAGTGTGAGATCTTTGCAGTCAGGGGGTATTTGTCGCAGAATCTGTAACCTGTAGCACTCATTAAAAGGGAGACCGTGGCTATTGGCATGTACTCGTATGACAATGGGAAGATGGACCTGGCCTCAATCTAAAGCGATAATGTTTAAAAGTTCCTTGCCTTTTCATATTTTATCACCAATTTTTTAATAAATTATTTCATTTGTTATTATTATTTGTATTCTTAGTTTTATTTTATTTTATCATAGCTTAGTCAGTACTTTTGTTTATGTATCAATTTCTCTGTATCAATTTCCCTTATTTTTTTTCAATTTTTTCTTTTATATACTTATTGTTTTCATATTCCATTAATTTAATGTAATTATAAATTGATTCCTGTCTACCTTATTTTCTGTGAACGGGCGCGCATGCGGCAACACTGTTGGTCTCCAACCGTCTCTGATCCAGTGCGCTTGGTTTCCCTCTCTTATCTCTCCTGAAGACGGTTCAAACCGAAAATTAGAGACTGTAAGTGTGTTCTTTTGATTTCTCTATGTTTCTTTGTTTATATTGAACTATATTTGTCCGTTTTGGATCGTATTTCCAACGAAAAAAAGTGTATATATATATATATATATATATAATACATATATGTTCAAACCACAAGAAGAAATGGGAAAAAAAGGCTAAGATCTGTCAACCATAACAAGCGGTCGTTGTCAGAGTCAAAAACCCAACTGAAACACAAGATACAGAGACATTATGATAAGGGGTTGAGAGGAGTGGGAGAGAAGAGAGATATTTTTAAAAGAATGTAAAGTGCAGAAAAGGGTAGTAGTCCAGAGTAAGCTAGCAGATAGTATTTTTACTTTTTCTTACTGTACTCCTTTGTTTACCCAAACATCCCTCCCTGGACTACTGTCCTTTCCTGCACTTTACAACCTTTTGGAAAGTGTACGGCAGCTTCCTCACTCACAACTTTTATGCTTGTATTTTCAAGTTACTGGCTGTTTTCAATTGGGTTGAGGGCTGAACTTCACGCCAAGCGAAAATTGTAAGGAGACTTGAAAACCACTATGAGACTTGAGCAGTAAGTAAATGTGAAAGCCGTATACTGAAATATGTATTAGTGTAGATAGGCTATATATCTTCCTAAACACTGTTTAATTAAAAGAAACCGCGGTTCTCGCTCAGTCGATATTATAACTGAAAAATTCGATGTTACGAACTAATTTACTGCTATCAGGAGTTAACAAAATAGGAGTTGACCAAGTGATATGTTTCTTAGGTGACAGCTATCTTAAACATACATATATATTATAATGTATATATATGTATATATATAATACATATATTATCTTTATTCATACAGCTACAGATAGCTTAAAACTTTTTAAAGTAGTTATTATAAAGCTATTTGATGTTAACTATTTTAATTGACTTTGTACTTGTTTAATCACAATTCTGTATGAAGAACCTATAAAATAATTGATTACATAATTATATGTTATCGTAACTTCTCAGAATTGATAAAATAATATTGGACGCTTAATGTAAAAAGATGGAGCATTAATACATTATTGCATTAATTTAAAAATATTATAATTTAAACATAAACTTTATGTAAAGGTTGAGTTTGATTAAAATGAGTTATTTATATTCTAAGTAAGAAAATTATTTTTCAAAATAAAATAATGATATAATAGTAAACATTTCTTGAAGGACTCAATTGAAATTACTCTGTCAGGGTAGACTTGATTCGGCTGACGTGGGCTGCGGCTAATCGCAACTTAAAACCACCAAGAACAACAATTAGCGATCAACACGCATCTCCAGCTTAACTAGTCCAATCACATCCAGTTTCCCCTTGGACCAAGAAGGACATCCGGCTCATCTAACACCTGCTGTCCTTCCCACGTCGTGACTTCTGCTCAAGTCCCTTTCATGTCAAGTCATTTCATAACAGAAAGCTCTTTAGTGGATTAACTGAGGACTTAATTTCATATAAAAAAATGGATCCACTTATATAAACTTAATTGATAGTAGAAAAAAAAATAAAGAAACCTCCAAGGATCTTCCGGTTACTAAATTTCTTTACAAAAAAACTCTCCTAGTTTTACAAATTGGCAAAATTTTGACGATTTTAATAAAATATTCATATATAATTGCTGCCTTTTTTAAAAAATTCCGAAGAGTTTAAAGAGGAAAAGATTAACTTAAGTGCTAATTGACATTGAAAGTGCAGGAATATAACTCTTCTACTATATTATCAGCCTGATAGAGTAAAATAAATGGTGGTGTTAAAGACTGCTACCTAAATGGACAAGGGAAGCCTGAGTAAGTGTTTGTTGGCTTGTCATTTGAGAGGTGCAGTAAATCATGACGACTGAAGTGTTAATGGGACGAATCAGTAGCCAAGGCTTGAATGGCCCACAGCGATTTAACCCAAGGAGCGCTAATCAAACCAGCTTTGCTCTCTTCTTTATAGCTCTTTATTCCAACCCAGTGCACTTATCCTGCCAACCAATTTCCATTATTAATACCTTGAAAAGAACAACCTCATATTAAAGTGATAAATCAAATCTTCTACAAGCGTAGTAACTTGAACTGATTTTAGTTTTTAAAAATGGAGTAATTTGAGTTATGGATATTCCATTTGATTGATTAAAGATTCCTTCAAAGAAGGCATTCCTGAAAATTTAACACTTCTCCAATAAAGAATAAATATACTTAAAATGACTTATTGAAGTCTTCTCATATTTCTGAAACCACCATAAAAAATATTGCTATAAGTCAGCGCCTGTCTGCACGGATGATAGATAATGTTACTAATTCTCAAAGGAAATAGCTGTGACAATTTAATGTTTGGTTATTATTAATGCTCGTTATAAATGTTTTATTTTGATACTTCCATGACCATTATTTATTTTTTTCAGTAAGGTTAACTAATAAATAATATTTTAATGAAACATGATTAAATTATGATGTCCTTGTATAAGAATATATAAGAACATGTAATATATTCGATTTGGTTAGAGTTCTACTATGCTTCAAACAGTTTTAAATGTTCACTTTAATATTCACTTATTCAGGTAGACATCTGAGTTTACGTATTTATATTAACGTTCATTAAATAGTCTCTAATTAAAGAAGTATGAATCACGATATCCGAAGAATACAATATATAGTCAAAGCTTTCGCATTTAACTTGACATGTTTGGTAGAATAAGCAGGTAATGGACTTCGGATGTTTTTTATACATAATTTAAATGGACTCCATTTTTAACTTTACAATTTTGACTACCTCAGTAATTCTTGTAGCCGGCAAACTAGGAATAAAATTAATGAAGATATGCACAAATATACCGTATAAAAAATCGTTTTTGACTATGAAGTCAAAAAATCGTTTATATTTTCATTTATCTGACCTAGTCTGATTATTTAGATAGGAAATGAATGATAATGTATTGGTATTCCTTATATAGATGTAATGGGAGTTCATGAAAGTGATGGAACTATTATAGTAAAATAGACAAAAGTGCACAATATTTTATCTTTTTAAATAATTTATTCCATGCTTAGAACTACTTTAGGTGAGATGAGAAAAATGTTTCACTTTCAATACTGTAAAACAAGTATTGAAAGTGAAAAGTAGGTAACAAGTAATATTGAGTAGGTAACAAGTAATGAAGATAGCTTAAGAAGAAGGGCATTCTGGTGACGAAGGAAGTTTCCATAATTTGTATGTATATTTCTTTAAACACTAAATAATTACGTGTATGCTTCAAAACTGCTGATGTCTGTTTGACAGATTACAAAATAAGTAAAAAGTGGGTTTAGACCTAGTCTGGAAGCAAGAAGTTTAAACATCATCAGAGATAATAACGGTATGCAGCAAGATGACATCCATGACTACTATAAGAATGGGTTTAACAGAGGATTCAGGGTGAGGAAGGTTTGAAAAAGTGGAAGTAGTCTTTGGAATCAGAGGACTGGAGTTGCAACAAATGGTGCAGAACTACAACCATTTTACAAGAAAAACATTTTTAGAAATTCTTTCAACCAATACAATGAGACAAGCAATATAGTAAACGATGTCTCTTCCTAGAGGTAGATTGTCGAGAATAGGAAAAGAGTTGTGAATTTCACATGTGTTTTGTGAAAAAGTTGGAAGTGGTAGGAATAAAGTATTTCTTTAGTAAGACCAAAGTAACTAGTTATACAAAGACAAAAACTCCAAAAAATGTACATGAAACAAAAAGTAATTAATTTGAATAATTAATTAATGAAAAATATATTAATTTAAAATTAATAATATACTCAGTGGTTTGCTAGTTGTAGTGTTAATAAAATATTTTATATACGAGGTAATGTAATTATTTTACTGGTGAGAGAATATTAGTAATTTTAATATTTTGTTATTATTCCTCCCTGTACGGTAATAAAATGTAAAAGTTATTCTGTTACTTACTTTTTAACTTTTTAAGTTAATCAATTCGCATGATGTCCTTATCAAGTTGTTCCTATGCGCTTATTTGTTCTTTTCTTTTAAAAAGGTGAGTACATTTTCATGTATGAAAGAATGAAATTTTAAAATAGAAAACAAATAATGATTTGGTGATTAATATCAAATAAACATGTAATACTAAATATTTTAAAGATAAACATGTAATTCTATACAAATGCATTTCACAAAACACATTTGGAGAAAAGTTTCTTGCATAATCTGTTTAGTCCTCTTGTCTATCTGTCAGAAAAAATATAAAACTCAATATTTTTGATTAATATAAAAATAATTGGGTAGGCTAGTGTAAATGAATATAAATGCATTGAATAATATATTATTAACCAAATATAGATTTATTTACTAGGAGGTATTTCTAAAAATTTGAATCATAATTGGACTTCGATTTGCAAAGAAGTGAAACCGGTTTGAACAAAGCCTCAAAATTGTTTGTTTTTATGATATCATACTTTACATAAAATAAAATAAAGACGAATGCAGGGTGGTGGATACGAGTTAATTCTACAAGGAACTGATAGCTCAATGCGAGTAGATATCGTGACTGGGTCTGATACATGAAAAGAGAAGCCCACACTCTACTATAAGTAAACTATTTCCATTATGTTATGGTAAATAATTCCAAGAACATAATAGCTCCCATAGCTTTCAAATACATATAGCATGAATTTACACTTTGAAGTCCATTTTTGTGTAAAATATTCATTTGATGCATATTGTGTTTACCATATTGTGTCACAAATTTGGTTCATTCTATTATATATTGCGTTCATAATTTAAAATTATTAATGGATATTGCTCTCAGTTCTCATTTTAACTAAATTGCATTTCTTTCTCTCTAATGCATTCTCTCTCTTTTCTGTTCAGAGTGGGACAACCGCTCTGCTTCCCAGTAGCTTTCATTTAGTTCAATATTCTCCATGTGTTTTTTGTTGTCAGCATTTTGTTCTCCTTTATATGCCATGGTTATTCTTTGAATGCGCTTGTTATTTGAATATCTTTTCCTTTCACTGAATTTAGCATTCTTTCTTATCCTGTACATGTCAATCTTTCTACAAACATTTTTATTTCTATTATATTCTGAATCAAGCATATATAGCAGGTTGTGAAGTAGTCCAGGTTGATAGTCAGTTTTTATAGGTACAAGTCACAAAAGGGCTTTGAGGACCTCACAGCATCTAAAACCGTCAAAATCTCATTATCAAGTTTTTCAAATTAATTCAGTAATATAATATTACCAAAAAAGTAATCTGATAATTTCAATAATTAATCTATTCATAAGAAAATTGCATACCTTTTTTTTAGAATATCTTATTGTATGCTATTTGAAGGAATTATAATAATATTTCAAAATGTATAATATCCAATGATATAAGCAATTATTTAAAATAAAAAAAAATACTTCAAATAAAAAAACTAAAAAATGATTTTCAAGTCAAAAGTATGTACTTTGAAAGCCAATATTATATCTCCTTTTGACTTTTATAGATAAGAAAAAGTTTCTTCTGGTTTGAGTGTTTTTTGTGGCCAAAAGCTTTACTCGAGTTGAATGGGAAAATGATTTTAATTTAGGTTCAGAAATGCCATGTGTCCAACCAAATTCAACAGCACTAGGCATTTCGTTCTAATGACATAAATTTACATTGAATGGGAATCTATTATTTTCAATCCTTCTCTTATTTATGCGTCTACTTTTCTGCTAACTAGCCCGTGATTACTGTCGTCTCCATTGTAACCCCAGTCATTACCATAGACTCTGATTTCATTAACTCTAAGTTGTGTAAATGATGAATGTTCTGATTTGGTCGAGTGTTATAAGTAAATTTTCTTCAATGATTTACATATTGAACTTAAATAGAATGATAAAAACAGTGAGTTATTGAAGGATGGCTGCTTGAGGAAACTGTTGGAGTGAAGGACAGTCGTGTCAAGAATAGGGCTTGCTCATCGAGAAGGTCAGGTGTGAAGAGGCAGAGGGAGCCTGTCGCGCTCGGCTCTCCTCTGGCCTTAATCTGCTGGCCCAGGTGCCCAGGCGACTGACCCACATAGCTCGCCTTCCCCGCCATTCTTAGACATCTCTCGACTTATCTCACCCATGTTTCCTCCTCTCTTAGCTTGAACCCTCGTCCGCCCCCTCGCTCACCCCCACCTCATTCTACTTCCTATTACCATCCCCAACAATACTTCAATACGCCTACACCAAGAATAACTTCCAAGGTTGTTTACATAACCAGTTCTATTGTGATTCATAAATGTCCACTTGTTTACTATGACTTATTTCAATGGTGCAGGGAGAACAAAACAATACTAGTAGAAATAATTCGTGTTGCATAACTTTCGGAGCTATACAAAAACTATAGTGCAAATAGTTTCTTTCCTTTGGAGAAACTATACTTTTTATCTTTTGGAATATTGGTAAAACACATTCCAGCGAGGAAACCATTGCGATAAGAAATCAACAATCTTAATTTTAACTTACTGAAAAGTTATTAGAACCTTAAAGACTTTGTCAATGAATATATATTCATTGGTACTGAATGAATTCATAACTATGATTCATAACTTATAAATAAATTAGTGCAGTGTAAAAGCTCATAACCTGTTGATGGTAACTCGGATGATTCTATATCAATTGAAGTTTTTATGCATATTACTTTATTATTTGACCATTAATAAAAATGTTTTACAAAACACTTTCGGAGATAGAGTTCCTGAATAATTTGTTTAGTCCTTATGTCTATCTGTCAGAAAGAATATAAAACTCAATACTTGTGATAATTATAAAAATAATTGGGTAGGCTAGTTAAATTGAATAAATAACAATGACAATAACAATAACAATAAATGAATAACAATACTGTTGAGTTATCAAATCAACAGAAATAATTAAACAATATCAGAAACCCATTTACTGAAGATAAATAAATAAATAAGTAAAGATGATAATAAATAATTTATGAAGAAAATAAATAAAGTAAATAAACTGAAGATAGAGCAGCACTCAATGTAATATGGCTATGTAAAGTAACATAGGGTTACAAAACGCAGTCCTCCAAAAAACATTTTTTTACACTTACAAAGAGTTGAATGTACAAAAAATACAATCTTACATTAAACTACTATTTTGTAGTTTAATACAAAATTTACATTACAAAAGTGTTTAATTTTTGTTTAAATTCCTGCCGTTCTATGTTTTACAAAAAAAGTATCCTCATATTTTATTTCACTCTTGTTTTAATCTTACCTATCATTGAAAAAAACGAATTTTTTTAATAAAACAAATTCGGGTAAATATAAGTTGATATGTAAATATTTATCCAAGCTTTCATTTCAGATCATATTTAGGATTTTGTAAAAGCTGTGTTTTTCTTCAACTTCGATTACAGAATAATCTTTTAGTTTCCTTTCGATGAAAATACTTCTAGGAAACCAAGAGAATTATTCCAAGTAACGACAAGTTAGATTTGTTATGGAGTTCAGTTGGAAAATATGCCATTATAACGTGATTCAAGAGGTTTAAGAACGGTCAAACATTATAATCAATGAAGGCTGAACAAAGTGTTATGGACGTTATCAGAGCCCTGTAGATGTCAGAATGATGGAGCAGGCTCATTAGAGGCACTTTTGATCTCTCCAATGTGGCTTGCCTACTGAAGGGTCAACAAACAGATAACCGCAGCTAATCTAAGTCTGCACCTTCATCACATGGGGTGCAAACTTCATGCTACATCAGATAAAGCCAACCTTCCAGTTATTAAGTTGAAAGTAATCACTACAAGATTGCTGTCTTATTATCATTTTTATATATATTTGTAAACTTTTGTAGCAGTCCTTATTTAAGACATAGTACATTATGGAAAAAACACAAACTTAGCTGATACCTGCTTCTTAACGAGTTTCTCAATTTTTGTAAATAACACTCTCGTTACTTCGTCTATACAGTAACGTATATTTCCTATAGTCGACTATAGTACTGACAAAGTAACGAGAGTGTTATTTACAAAAATTGAGAAGCTTGTTAAAAAAGCTAAGATTATTGTTATTTTTTAATTATATATACCATATATGTAATCGTCTAAACCACAGTAGGCAAATCAGAAAGGTGAGTTTTCTGATTGGCCATATTTTTTATTTTCTTATTGTAGTTTTTATGTATGTGTTAACATACATAACTAGTTAAATCTAGTTAACTATATGTATAGCGTTCCTTCCTTTGACATGGGGAAGGAACTCTCTCTCACTTCATCCTTTGGCTACTTACGATCGATGCAATAGAACGGAGACACCACGCTGCTGATCGTAGTTTTATTGTTTTGTATATGTGTGATGCTATTTTATTCTGATTTCTCTAATAAAACTGGACAATTGTGTTGAAGTCACTAAACTTTTTCAACATTTTTATTTACTTAACTGCGCTATTTTAGTAATAAGTTATTCATCCAGTAGAAAAACTGTCAGCATCCTCAAACAACGCTTTCTTTTCTGTTTTATCATTTTATTCTTTCATTTTGATGGTGGTGCTTCCAGTTTGACACTCTCTTAAGACTGCATTAAAAATTGGTTTTGGGTATAACTTCAACATTAAAACAAACAGCGTAATTAAATAAAAAGGAAATGTTTGGAAATGTCTTTGTCTGAGGTTTAAGACCGAATAAGGAAGTTTGATTAACATTTAAGGATTAAATATCAACGTGTTAATTAAATGATTGCTATTTAATACTAGAATTATTTGAAGTAAAATAGTTCTTTCCCCTCAGGAAAACATTATAAATAGTTTTAGTTTAGACAAGTGGAACATGTTCTATTTTTGGTTTGTCAGATTAAATATTAACGGAACCAACTAGGAATTATTGAAGAAAACGTCATCGATAAACTGTGCCCTTGGAACAGTAGTAGCTTGATGCTTCTAATGATACTTAGTGCTCCTCAGACTCACAGTCGTAATTCGAAGTATAGTAACTAAACATGGTCCTGTAACTCAAAGGGTATGTACTTCCTTTTGTTAGTTTAAAGTGCTCTTTTGGTAATTTTATTTGCGCTTATGAAGTGCTTTATTATGTCATTAATGAGAATTTATGAATGAGTTATTGAAGCATTAGGGAATGAAATCTCTTTAATAATAATAATAATAGTGTATACTATTATACCTTCGGTATCAGTAAAGCTCATAAACTTATAACAATGTTTCATCTTATGTTAATCTTAGGTCATCAGGTAGGGTACATCAGTATAATAAGAAATAATAAGTGATCGTTAAGTAGATACTCTTAGCTACTTATGTTTTATAAACTTTTATCATGATATTGGTTTCTTTCACATCTGTAAATTTACTCATTTTGTATTGATTACATTCTGTAGTTGGCTGCTTATGATATGTTCTAACGACCGACGAAATGTCTTTTCTGTATTCAGCAGTTCAAGACCTGACGTTCACTACTGCACTACTGAGTCATGATGTATGGTAAGTGGAAAGTTAAGTAGGTAGTTTAAACAGTTAATTACTTTATATAAAGAGTTTATTTCGCAGCTATTCATTCTCATAACTCAATAGTTATCAAACAGTTTATACTGCTTCTAGTCAGACTTCTCGGAGGTAGTAAGTAGGACAGACAAGATTCTATATAGGTTGAAGAGAGTTGGGGAAGATTAAAGTTCGGATTAAGGACTTGTACAAGGAGAATTCCTTGGGTGGGTAGGTTTCCGTCTTCATTTGTTATAAGTCAAGTGATGTAAGGGATTAATATATTGGACACCCATATTTTTGGTCTATACAGGATCTCTAGATGTGATTTTTTTTTTATTGTTTAAATCGATTCCCTAGTGGGTGATAACGTCAGCAGTTTACCGGCTTTTTGTTTCATCGGTGATTCTACATATTATACATTGGGAGTCCTAATTTTTTTGCCTAACTGAAGTGCATTTCGAGTAGGGATCTTTAACGAGTACCTGACATCGTACAGGCTCGGGACTCACGGCTTAACGCCTCTCCGAGGGACGACGTACTCAGATTTATTCACCTTCCACGTGAATAAATCGAGGGCCAAGTGGGGATCGTACCCTGGACTACCAGCCCAGGTACATATCAGGGTGATTTTAATTTTAAAAATAGATTATAAAATTCTTGGATACTTTCTTTTAGATTATAATATTGTATCTTATTTTTCGTCAGCCTTATTTCTTGATTGAAAACTTAGACAATAAGATATATATAAATAGCAACAACACAATGATAAATATAAATAAAAGCCATTTTGTTCAAGTGACATACGGCGTTTATCTAAAATTGTACCATGTTCACTTAATGTAAAACAACTATACCATTAAAAGCTGCTTGTAGTCAATGACTAATTAACTTAAAGATACAAATAAATTAGTTTGACAACTTTGTTCTGTAGAATATTCACGAATCTCTGTTATTTTACATTCTACGTCTGAGTGTAGATTGCATTTATATTCTATCCTCGAAAAGTAAAATTTCTTTCAACTAATTTCCCTCTAATGTTAGTGACCTTTCAGTCTTTCTGCTTTTAGTGACATTTGATAGTGGCCTTTTGAAATTATCTTTTTAATTTGGTTAAATTGGTTCATTCATAAATGTAAAATAAGAACTTTATATTCCCTGATAATGGTTACTGAGATTATCTAAAATGAATAAGAAGTGATATTTTAGGTGTGAAATACATATTTGATGTTACACTATATTAAATAAGATACAGTCAAGGCTAAATATAAAACTGACTGCTACATTTATGTTATAAAAAAGAAATGTGCGGGGTTAGTGTCTGGAGAGGAGCGCACTTGCCGAAGATGACGTTTTTACGAGACTGCCAGTCGGCCTTGGTCCACTGGCTTCAAGTCAGATCGGATTAATTAATAATTAAGCCAGTTCTTCAGCAGTCCGTGTTGCGGCCAACGGCTTTTTATTCCATCACCTCTTACCTCCCTCTTTGGATATGCAGGCGAAGGAAATCAATGCGGCCCTTGTTTTTATTTTTTTCTCGCCTTTTAATCTTTTTATTAACATAATATTAAGGACATGATCAATTTTAATTAATATATTTAAATTAATCTAGAAAGAGAGGGGTAATTATACTAAATTGATTTCTTATAACAGCTCCAATGTTTATAGACAAGTTACTTTTTACTTTTATAGTAAAATAAAAATAATGTGTTAATATTCTCTCAGATTTGTAAATATAATGATATCAAGAATGATGAAATCTTTTATAACGTATAAATCACAACAAAACAAGCCCTTTGTATTTATTGCGTGCACAATGTATTATTGGGTATATAATATATAATGTTCCATTTAGGTGCAATATACATGTTTAACTGGGAGAGGTTTATTAGTCTTAAATTCCTGAAGGTAGCACAGATAGTGGTATACTTATCAATATGTATATAAGCTTATTTTTATCTATCACATCACTGATGCATATAATAGCATTGGTATAACTACAGCAGTAATAATATGTTAGAAAAAAAAGTGTATATTTCGTGTTACGAAATAATCTCTTACAGGAGAATATGGCTTTTGTTCCAATAGCCAGTGCATCACTTACATAGTTTATCTGACCTCCGTCTACATTGAAGATTTAAGACAATGTGTCCCATTCAAAACATGAAGCTTTCAGCTATAAGAGTTTTAAATTATACTAAATAGCTGACTTTGAATTTGATTTCACTATATAAAACTGGCTAATTACTAATATATTTTTTCTCAATATACATTCACCTCAACCTTATAACAGAGTACGGCACGCAGGAAAAAGATAACACTAGCTCAAAGTAAATTGGTTTTTTATGACTTTTGGCAAACAGAAAGAAAAGCGATTTTTTAAAAAGCACTAGCATATCATAAAATTCTCACTATAATAATTAAATATAATATAATAATTAATATTATAATATAATAATTAAATAAAAGACCAAAAAAGTAAAACATAATTCAAAATTAAAAAATTCCTTGAAGAATAGTAAATGTAATCCTACATCTAAAATTAAAAAGTATCTTAAAACATTTTTTCAATCATGTTTCTGACAGTTTTCAGATAAAATAGGAATATTTTCAAGTTATGAATGAGAAACATTGTAAATTAAATCTTCAATGCAGTAGGAGGTCAGATAAACTATATAAGCGATCACTGGTTATTGGAACAAAAGTCATGTTCTCCTGTAAGAGATTATTTCGTAGCACGAAGTGTACAGTTTCCTTTTCTAAAATGATATGCTGCTGCAGTTATACTAATGATATTATATGCATAAGTAGTATGATATACAAAAATAAGCATATATATTGATAACTAGATCAATCACTAAGTGTACTACCTCTATGAATGAAATACTAATAAACTTCTCCCAATTAGACTTTTATATAATGCCTAAACACCTAGATATGACATTATAAATTATATACCCAAGAAGTTTGATATTAAGTTTACTTCTAGTAAAGTTGAGTGGAGGACCACTCCAGTTTTTTTAAATTATTGTGTTTTAATTTCAGTAAAAAAATATTATCACAAAAATATATTTTTTCTGATTGATAAGTAATGAATTAATTTATTAAATAATTAGATAATTGATTGTTGGCGAAGTTATACAAATTTTTGTTAGGTTTTTATTATTCTCAATTTTATCTGAATAAATTTGTATCTTTCATGTTTCAGTTTTTCATTCGTATTATTTATGATAATTCTGATTTGCTCAAAAGAGTTATAACTGTTAAGAAACCTTGGGCTTATAGTTATGCCGGCTTGGGCGTCATAACAAGCCTCATCATCCAAATAGAAAAGCCCAGGAGAGCAAAGATCGAAAAAGGCCCGCCAAATTTGTTTGAATGTGAAGGTTTTGCTCACAGCTTTCTTCGATTACGATGGCGTTGATCATGAAGAATTCCTACGGTAAACAAAGTTGTACAGTAAGCAAGGAGTATTACCTTGAGGTCATGCGGACTTTGCATGTATCTATAAGAAGAAAACGGCCAGAAGTGTGGAAGAAAATTCATGGATCTTGCACCATGATAATGCACCTGGGCATACTTCCGTACTAGTGAGTAGTTTTTTGGCCTAAGACAATACTACAATATGTCTCAGCCACCATATCTGACCCCCCTGCTTTATTTTCCTCTTCCTAAAATTGAAAAGGCCGATAAAATACAAAGGTTTGAGATAATTGAGGAGATTAAGGCAGCATCGCTGGAGGAGCTCAAGGCAGTAACCAAAGTGTATTTCAGAATTGTTTTGACGACTGGAAAAAGCTCTGGTACAAGCGTATTCTAATGAGGGAAATTATTTTGAATGGGATAACATAATTTTAGATAAATTATCAGTCCCTCGGTCGGGACTGACCGAGTCCCGATAAATATATATATATATATATATATATATATTTATATATATATATATATATATATATATACGTTAACACATTGAAAGAACAGTGAAAGTCGCTACAGAACTCACTTCAATATTTCGACATCCGTCGTCATCAGGAAGAATTACGAAGTACTCACTTTGAGAAGCAAACTGCTACTGGCCTCCAGAGTAACATGTGGAACCACCGCAATGCTGCCCCTAGCGAAGAAGAGGAAAAATAGAAATCCCTTCAATATTTATTTATAAAACAAGATAAAAAAATATAATATGAAATAATAATGAAGGCAACAATAAGTATGCAAATAAAATTAAAAAAGAAAAAGTATAAACAATGAGGACCAATAAAATAATAATAATATATATTTATATATATATTATAATTAATTAATATATATAAAATAATTAATTAATGGAACAGGTTAAGACCAGGAGGAGAGCGAGCCCCAGGGAGGCATATAAATGGCTCTTCAGAAGCTCTAAGAGTGACATGGGAATTAGACTCGGGGATTTGTATCCTCAAGCAATCATTGAAACGGAGATCATGGGAATTAGCAGGATGTCTATGGGTAAGTCCTGCTCTGACCAACGGAATCCCTATGATTGTTCATGCGTAGGCTCAGCTTGGTTGAAGACAAGCCAACGTAAAAACCATCGCTTCGAGTGTATATATATATATATATATATATATATATATATATATAACAAAATACAGTTGTTATGGTTGAAAGATATTAGACTTTTTTCTTATTCTTATTTATATTTTTTGTTATTTCATATGTTTATTGTGAGTCTTGTTATATATAAATATATAACTATATTCACAAAAAGAACTCACAGAAATGAAACAGACACTCACTGCTATATTTCGATGGCCTTGTCATCAGGAAGATAGATATGAGTCACTCCTTAGGCAGACAACGACTGGCTGCTTTTTTTAAGGTTTCCCATATGCAATGTTATCAGCAACATTGTGGAATCAATAGATATGGATCTTTATGTTGAATTAATAAATAAATTCATCAATCAAGAATATACTTTAATTTACAAACACTTATGTGTCGATAAAGTAATTGTCATATCCATTCACTTAAAGACAATTAGTAATGCTCCCAGGAGTAAACCGCGAGTCCAGTTCATGTTCAGTCAATACCATACATCGTAGAAACTAAAAAAAAAGATGTGATATATTTTGAAAAATACATAATATGTTTATATAACATATTTAAAAATATAATCGTTCTTATATTTTCTAAAAAAAATAAGTATTTGATACAGGATTAAGATAAAAAATGCATAATGAGAAATGTAAATAAAATAAGGAGAAATGTAATAAAAATTAATTAAATTCTTATCTTTTAGTGTAGTATTCCTCTAGTAGCATGAACATTTTATTTTATTTTGAGTGGATCACAAACAGATTTCTAGAATTATCTTTTCCAAATTGATTATAATTCTTTCAAATTTGGTTAATTGAAAAGTCTAAATTCCTTAACAGATTTATAATAGTACTTGTACCTTTCCATATGAGTAAATTCAGAAGGCATAATATTAAGAAACTCATATTATTATGCATTCTGTAGTAGTTTTTCGTTCCTCAAGGTTCAAATAGTGCATTATAATATATCATGAATGTTTCTGCCTGTGTATTAACAATAATAACTTATATTATTATTAACTTCAATAATACTCGAAGTTGAAAAGATAAGATCAGATACTATATAATGAAGAAATTGAATAAAATACAACAGGTTCAATTAATTTTAAACAAGTTAATTCTCAAAATCATATATTTCTTATATACAAGTATTAATTTCAGTTATAAATGACCAAGCCGTGAGGAAGTTGTTAATTCAAGTAAACTGATCGAGCAAACGTTCTTTAACATGGCTCAATATTAATTATTCTCAAAGTTTTTTTTTTGTCATATCCATTTTTTAATAAAAGTAGACTTGAATTAATACTTACAAGCAAAATGAGAAATGAATTAGTTTGTTCAAGCAGAAAACCCAATTTTAAGAAAGCCATAAAAAATAACTACAGCACCAGTGTTGCGTTAGCAAATGACTCTTAACATAATATGAAGCAACTATAAATCTTCGCTGCGGTGTTTTCCCCATGATGGAATCCAGCACTACACAAAAGTGCTATATAATTTTATAATATGATTTGCTGAACATTAGTCTATCAGTGACAGACTAATTATTTAACACTTCGACTTCATTTTAAAATATAGCTGCCATTCTCCTTGACATTTTAAATACATTAAGACTTTTCTTCTTTTTTTTGCGCATTTCTTATCTAAGCATGAAACTTCTTAAATCTGGTTTGAACTTTTAATATCATAATTAAGGAAATTTAATCAAAGCCGAATTTATAAGCCTGGTTTTAATCTGGATTGATTCGAATATTTATTAGCTATAAATGACTTTTCCTTTATATACAGATTTAATTTAGTTAATACATTATTAAAGGAAGGAACTTTTAATAATTTTGGTTGTTTAGAACTTGGCGATTAAATTATGTAGGATGTCCTAAAGGCCAAATATAGTTTTACATAAAAAAATTTGACCCACTGTCATTTTTAAGAGAGAGTTTTCTGCTTAAACTTGTCATGTATGTACATGAGACAGGTACAAACATGATGTGAGTTTGTATCTTATATACAAGATACGCAAATATCTTATTTTGAATTTTGAAATTTCAAGACTAATACATAATTAAATCTCTATTTTGGACAAGTTCATAGTTCTTAAACCCGAGCTGTACGAGCTTTGCGAGAACTCTTCTCTAGCAAATAGATAACATGATTTTTTTCATGCTCGGGTGTTCCCTAAGTTGTGTAGTATTCTTTATATTAAACATATGGTATACCGTCTTACCTCGTACACTGCTGCTGTAGCTCTCGGACCGGTTTTGGGTGTCACCCATCTTTAACAAGAACTGGGTTGTTCAACTTCAGTTCTTCATCTTCAACTTCAGTTCTTGTTGAAGATGGGTGACACCCGAAACTGGCTCGAGAGCTACAGCAGCAGTGTACGAGGTAAGGCGGTATATTATTTGTTTAATATTAATACTAACCTTTGTGGTAATGACGAAATGCATGATGCAGTATTCACCCCCGTGAGGAGACATGGGGTAGGTTCAGGGGTTACAAATGTTGGGGTGATTTTATATCATGCAGCATATCAAACTTTTGCCTGATACAATTTCTTGGAACTTGAGTTGAACAATAATAAACAAAAAAATTTGGTGTGGTGTACTCTTAACTTAATATATCTGAATACCTTATAAACCTCATGAATAATCAATCCAATTGATTTATTCGAAGTTTAAAGCGTTTCTGTAAGTATAGCAAAAATAAATCAAAATTTATAGATTTTTAAAAAAATTCTGTAATATTTAATTGAAAATTTCTACCACCACACTACAGAAATCTTACAAACTGCTAAAGAAGTCGATATGTTGGGAATATCTCTTCTAGAAACAATAAAACTTGGTTTCAGTCTTATTAAAAATCTGAAGATTATTCAAAATATAAAGAAATGGGATGTATACGGAGGGCTGCTAGAACAAGGTAGTGAACAGCAAGTGAGTGCGTCTCGCTCAGATTATGATACCCTCTCCTGACTTGAAAAGACCTGACAAGTGAAGACACACAACTATTATCACTTCAAGCACTATTGCTGACTAACATCACCTTTCACAAAAATTAGCACACACGTTATTTTCCTATTGACTTTGTAATTTATGTCAAAAATAATACATTTGTCCAAGGTAATTTGAAGAAATTGTCTTTGGGATGTAAGTCTGACTCAAGTACCAATATGCAGTCACATATACCTTTCTTTACATCAGCATTATTAAATAAGTTTGCAGTTTTCTGACTGAAGACACCCAAAAACTTCATCTACATATCGAAGTCAACCCATAACATTTTTACAGAATAAGTATTTGGTGGTGTACAATATTCAAATAAATATTGAGTCATACCAACTTCAGACCAATTTAATACTGCATATTAATATAAATATATATTAAATGATAAATTATAAAAGGTTAATTTAAATCACATATAGTTGAAAAAAATTAACATTTTGAATGATTATATTAGCATAATTATATTATAATTAAAATTCATGATTTGACTGAATAGTGAAGGGGATTTTTCTGTTTTTGGCGAAAACGTAATCAGATTGAACGTTACATAAAAAAAAAGATGCATCAAAAAAACATATTTTTTGGTAGAGTTTTCGGTAAACTCATTTCTTGACACTAATTGAACAATCCAGTTTGAATATAAAATGCATGGTAGCCCATGTTTGTGTTATGAATGGCGAGCAGAGCTAGAGTTGTTTATGATTTAATTCAAATGTTTATCTAGCCTTCAGGAGTAACTCATAAATATATGGTTCGGAGCGAGGTTGATATTAGGTATTCAAGGTGTTTCTTTTTTTGCATGACAGGGCAATATGTGTGTCGACCCACGTGTCGCAAACATGATCACGGTTTCTTCTCATTTTAATTAGGACATCTTGATATGGTGTACGTTTAGTTTAGGTCTTAGATAAAGTTTTCTCTATCAAGATGGATCAGTTGCTTTCAAATGTCTTTAAATGAGTCCTAAAATAAATTAACGCCATGAGAGACTCGGACACTCTGGAAGCCACACACTTGTGTTGTTGAAGGCATGCTCCATAAACACCAGTGTTGCCACTCCATGGTATCATAATTCCCTTTATTGTGGTCCAAAAATCAACATGCTTAATAGCTTATTCACGCCTCTACTGACTTCTATTTAACTGATCACCTGAAATAACTTAGATTCTTTACTTTTCATTTTATTACTTACACACATTTATAATATCCCAAATATGAGTACAATATTAAAAAAATATATATACTTTCTATTTGTATAAGTTTATCTCACATTTTATTGATTCATTGTCTTGTAATTGGTGCAATAACTTAAAATTACATCTAAAAATATTAGACATAGTTGCTTAAAAATGCATTGCTTTCTCTAAATACCAAATATTGATCATAGCACATATTACAGCTCTCACCATTGTTAAAACTATCCCCACAATTACTAAACATAACAAAAAAGTTATAAAGGAAAGCTTAGTGGACTTTGTACATGGGTTTACTGCTTAATTGATATGCACATATTTGAAAATCCTTTGTGTTGTATGTTATCAGCATACTAGAAGAGATTCACTAGACATTTAATGAAAGAACATTCACCTTTAGTAATAGACCCAGTTACAATAGCGACACTCAATTATTTATAATTGCAGTTCTAAGAATTATAAATAAATTAACAGTGTACTAACTAATTAGGCTTATGTCTTGATATACAATAATTAGTAAAACAAAAAAGACATGAAATACAACTAAGATAAATAAAGAGAAATATCTTTATAAACATTTTAAAGACTTTATATCATATTAATATTACTTGTATATAAATCAGTATTTGCCTTAAATTATGATCTGGCCATAAGTTGCTGTTTGCGCGCGCAGTGTGTGTGTGTGTGTGTGTGTGTGTGTGTGTGTGTGTGTGTGTGTGTGTGTGTGTGTGTGTGAATGAGACAGAAACTGAGAGTATGAGCTGGTTTTGCAAGAATAAAAAGAGTTATAATCACCCACTTTCATATTTTAGTAACACTTGGTCTGGAGAGAAGAAAAGTCTATGTTGAATTTTTAGGAGGTACTCTATCTGAATTAATTTAGTGTTTTAAGATTTCAGATAACGCATAAACCATTGTCATAATTTATAGTATATGTTTAATATGTATAGGGTGCAATTCGTGTCAAAATATTATTTCAGGATTAAATTTTCAATTTGAGGAAAGTACAGAGATTTAAAACAAGAATCATTAAAGCATGCTATAAATAATAACTTTTTTATGCTTGATAATAGAACATTTATACATTCACATTATTATCAACTCAATTAAGACAATTCATTGTAAATTTAGTTCACTAGTACTTACCAAATGCACTTAACATATATGAAAGTGACTGAGATGTAAATATCAATCAAAAATTACACAAATATATAGCAAATATTTTTATAACACCTCTTTAATTGTTTTATAATTACAGTTTTTTTGAAATGCACATTATAATTATGTAAATAAAAGTTGTGTAATGTCTTACACCAGATTTTTAATAATTCAATTGAAAAGAAGGAGACACATCTGCTTTCTAGCGAAGAATACAAAAACTAATTTAGTTATACCGATTGACGTTAGATGGCAGAACCTTCATATTTATGTCAAGGAAAGTACTGGAATAAAAACAAACATCTTAAGCTATAGATTACAACGGATATATAGATGTACTGAAGAACATTTATTGCCTATTAAAAAGACATACATTTCTGTTAGAATGTTAAGAAGAAATAAGTAAGTACTCCTTATATATTCTTTGTTAGAAGGCATGATTTAGCTACTATTTCTTTTGATGAAAATAAATATAATTAAGGATAAATATAAAGAATAATCATAAATATAAAGAAGTATCTACTTTCTTCAGGTACTTAATACGTCTATAATACTCAGTTTTAAACGCTCTTTTATAGAAGTTCTCCTTCAAATATCTTCCCTATGCCTGTTTTAGATTTGAATGGAAATTTTCATTTCTAAATTGACCTCATTTCTTCGTACTTTGAGGATGTTCAAATAATTATGTCCACTTTTGAAGAATCATTAGGTACTCTTGATGTATGAAAGTACTTCTATCATATTCTTTAAAAAAATGTTTGGAGAGTAAGTGTAACGTTAATATTAACAAAATATAGAATTGTTTTATGCAATTTTTAGAATCATACTCTATCATATATGTAAGGAACCCTGATACATTCAGAATTTAAAGGAATATTAGGTGTTCTTCTGATGGTAGTCGTTATAATGAACAATTCCATATTTTTTTGTTATTACCAATATATTATAGAAAGTCTGTGGACCAGAAATTTATTTTACGGAAACTTTTATTGTTCTTAGCTTCCAATACTAACATGTATCTTGTATCAAAGCTCATATATTATAATAATATTACTTGCTATATGATAGTGTTCAGACTATTATGATTTCTTTACAGCTAATATTTCAAATGTCTGTAATTGTCCGTCAATTTAGTGTTAAATTGTTTTTGATGGAAAACAATTTTAATTGATAAAATATTGTTCCATGACCTTTTTGGTGGCTCCATAGATCCTTGATCAATGAAGTAAAAAATATTTATGCTGTTTCTTCCTTTCTACACATTCACTGTCACATCATGTATTTTTCTCCTTCACAATGATGCAGGTCATTCCATTATTATTACTATTATTATTATTTGAGGGTGATTGTAGCACTACGTCCTAAGAACTTGTACTTCCTTCCTTCTATACTAAAGTATTGCAGTTTGTTTCAGCGCCTTCAAGAAGTTTAGCACGTTTGCTGGGTCCAACGGTAAAAATTCTTCTATAGTTTTGTTAAGTGTCACGAAGCACCTGCCTATGTGCAGTAAAGTGGCTTGACAGTCAGCCAGCAGGTGCAACGGTGTCTCTTCCTCTTCCTTCCAGAATTTGCACAAACCATCATTGATAATGCCCATTCTTCGCAGATGGTTATTAAGTTTGCAGTGAACCATTAGAAATCCGGTTAAAATCCTTAGATTATTCCTGCTCGTTTCCATACAATACAAGATTTGCCTATTCTCTAACTTATTGAGAAGTATCTTTGATTGTCTATATCCTTGAAGAGAATCCCAGTATTACTTCTTGTTTTCCCTATTCTCTTTCCTAAGAAGTTCTTGTATAGTGTGTACAGAACCGCACAATATGGTTCTGGACCAATATATGCGGTTTCCGAGAACATTCTCTCGCAAGTTCCTTTGCTCGCTCATTTCCTTTTTCTTCTACATATCCTGGCATCCAGACGAGAGAGATTCTGTTCCTCATACCTAGGAGATTCAGTTTATTTTTGCAGTTCAGGATCATCTTTGAGATGATAATATTTGAGCTCAAAGTTTTGATTGCTGCTAACGGACCCATTCCATAGCCTTCCTTTCTTTAAAGCAGTTTGTTCGACTCCAAAAGACTAAATGAGTCTCATTTAATTTATAATTAAATTTGAGTTCAATAAGCTTTATTCATTGAAATATATCTTATTCTACCACATGGTAACTGGTTTTACCGTTTAACCAAAGATAGGTCTGTAGAGGTTATATTATTCCAAGTATTTTCTTTAAAATGATCTCAAGCTACAATGAAATTGTGATCTCAAGGAATTTAAGATTATGATTCGCACTAAGAATGAACGGAAATCCTTTTTAATACTTTATTCATTGGTTGGTTTATAATTAAGTTTTATTTTCATTTATAATTAAGTATAAGAAATTAATTTTGACAGACAGTTGAAACTTCGACAATGATTTAGTGACAGAAGTGTTATTCGACACCGTTTCAAGGTTTATACCCTGCATAAACCAAGCAGTTACAGCTTGGTAACTTTTAATTATTACTGTTTTAACCTTTACTGTAACAGGTTATAAACCCTGTTACAGTCCAAGCAGAAACGTGAGCATCTGTTAACTGTTACATGAATTTGAGTAAATTAAATGAAAACTTAGATGTACAACATTAAACTTGCAACAATAGAAGTATCACTATACCCTCCTTGATTTGTTTCTATGAACTCTTTGTTTACTTGCTTAATTATGAAGTAGAAGCAAAACTAGAGAAGTTATGGGTTACTTTCTCCATGAATTTCATAGTATTTTTAAACAGAAGTCATTTGTGTTCACTGCATTGCTATTCGTTAAATATTGTCAATTAAGAAAGTCCTTATCACATCTATCAGTACTCCATGCTGCGGATTTCTTAAATTTTACATCCATCCATATATATATATAATTGAAAACCAAATCGGCTTCCGTGTTGACGATCTTAAGAACGTGTTCATTTCTTCTAAACACTTTACGGTGAAGAAAAGGCAACTGAAAAAGGAACTCTTCCGAGGACATGTTAAAAAATACTTTGAACACAAAAGAACTTTAGTTGTTTAATCCGAGCTTTCAACCTCATTGGCCATCATCAGGTTTTACAAAAATGAATATTACAAGAATATTCATTGAATATGAACCAATATTAAAATTGGTTCAAATGTCTAAATGGGAGATGTTTATTAGTTATTCATTCCTGTAGGTTGTACAGATAGTGATTCATCCACTTATCAATATATGTGCATATTTTTGAATACCACACCACTGATGCGTATAATATCATTAGTATAACTACAGTAGTAATAACATTTTTGAATAGCGAAAAGGTATTTTTCGTGGTAAGAAATTACTTACAGGGGAACAAGTTTCTTGTTCCAATGGCCAGTCGATCTCTTACATAGGTTATTTGACATCCTTCTAAACTGAAGATTCAAGATAAATTTTCCCATTTAAAACTTTAAAATATTCATAATGTGTCTGAAAAATGTCAGAAACATGTAAAATAATGTCGTATTACAATAATTTTGAGTTTAATATGGAGGATAATGTCATAATATTTTTTCAAGAATGTTTTCAATTTTGCATTTTTTTTACACTTTCGTTTTTTTTATAACATTATTTATTATACTGGGAATTTTATGTCATGCTAGTGTTTTTTTTAAAAAATTCACTTTCCTTTCCCTTTATCAAAAATCATAAAAATCCTATTTACTCTGAGCGAGTGCTACCTTTTTCCTGTGTGACGTGCTGTGTTATAACGTTGCTATAAATGTACATTGTGAAAAAGATATTGTAGTAATTAGCCAGTTTTCCATACTCAAATCAAATTCGGAGCCGGCTTTTCAGTATAATTTAGAACTTTTATAGCTTTTAAAAATAATAGATTTGACCTGTTAGACTAGAATAGTGAAAAAACTGGGTATTTATCAACCAACCAACAAAGTTTTATTGGTTGAGGAAAGATTCCATTCCTTACAATTCAATATTACACAAAGTTTTATAATATTGAAAGATTTCTTCAAGGGTGCAATATATAGATTGATTAGAGCATATCGTGAGACAAATCCATGATACCATGGAAAGCATCAGAAATTGTATGTTTTTATTACAGTTGATTTTTTACAGGCAAGAATTTTATTCTGTTACATCTCATATTAAGTTTTTAAATTATTTAAAAAAATTTCATTAAATCTGTAACTTTCAATTTTATTTCAGTGTATTCACTCAGAAAATTTCTGAGTCAATGTAAACAGTGTAAATAAATTTAAACAAATACGACAAGTATAGCAAGGAAACCAGTCTTGGATCAATATTCAGTTTTATACCTTTATTGCTCTTTGCTGAATTGAAATATCATGAATTTTTTTGTAAATTGCTATTTTTTTGGCAAATTTAATTGTACTTTATTGAGGCGTTCAGCGTCAAAGAAACATTTTCTGAAAACAGAACAGGTACTCCAACGGCTCCTTGGTTAATCTAATTTTTGAAAAAAATTATCTCGACTCATGCTTTACCAAACTTATAGCTCTATTTTTAGGTATAGTTTCATTTTGATGAAAAATATGGCTTGTATCATTCTAACAAGCTTTCAGGTTGAATTATAAGTCAAATTTATAAAATGAATTTTTACATTTTATTGAAAAAATAATTTTTTGTTGTTTTAAGATTTTGGGTATATTGTAATTTTATTAATTTTATATCCTTAAAGATAATGCCAAAATTTCAAGACTCTAGAATTAGTAGTTTATGAGAAAAAAATGTCGAAAAACAGGTTTTTGGTAAAAAATGTGACTTTCCCGTCATCCATAATTGGTCACAAACAATAGGGCTCATCTACACAATGAGGCCCATTTTTGTGTAAAATACCAATTTTATAAATAAAAGATTCTGGACTATAGCGTGACCACAAACTTTAGATGAACACTCACATGGCAATGTGGCTAAGAGCAGCACATTGACTAGTACGAGATGCAGTGTTACGAGGAAAGCGCAGAGTGAGTCTGGTGACAATAAATACTTGGCGATATGGACTATCGTCACCTGCTGGTGAATGTGTTTCGTTTCAATCAAACTACTGAGAAGGGCATACTCGCTAACTTGAAGAAACTATAAATCTAGCCTGAACGATGTAATACATAGGATACAGTTCAATTGATTTGTTGAAAAGATTTACTAGAAAAGTCTAGATTTTACATTTTAAGAGAGGAATAAAAGAGGATTATTTTATTCATATTTGAAGATCCTTTAAAAGGCTATTTCAAAAAGGTAGTGATAACATTCTCAACCCTATTATAATAAAATGTCCTTCTAGATCCCAGAGCGATAGTAGAGTGATCATTGCATTTAATGTGTATTTAAATACTACCGCACTCTCGTTAGCACAAGATATTGCAAGTATTTAATTGCAGTAGTTTTAACTCACTCTAGTTTCACTGGCCTTTAGCAGAACCTGTTTGATATTTTAATTTGCTTGTTTGTAAATAGCAGTCAATTCATTTTACTTAACTCTTGTCTGAATTATATCAAACTGCCTTTTAATATTCATATTTCTTTATAATTGCAAGACTACAGTTATTATTGATCATTGGTCTTTGGTTGAAGATGTGACTAATTTAATCAGTTCTGATTGGTGAATAGCGTTTGTTTCAGGGACGAGGTATTATTTGATGATCCAAAAATAGCTTTTGCTTGTATCATAGTGGTTGAAGGCTACCGAAGCCACTTCTGTAAACTGGTAGAATTATATATTCAAGAATCACTTTTAATTTTTATAATAGTTCTAAAATATGTAAATGTGCTATAAGAACGTAACGTAAAATAAATTGTTTTTTCATTGAAATATACTTCCTTACAACCGAAATTTGCAATGAATGAATTATGTCAATTTTTAATAATTCAAGTAATGTTAAATGATAACTTATCTTACTATTTGTTGATGAAAGTCCATACGTTGTTTGATGTGTACATCAAAGATTTCAAAACATGTTCTTTTGAATTTACATTATATTAACTTTGATATTTAAGTAATAAGAAATATTTTACAAAAATGAGTTTTTTACAAAAAAAAAAAAAAATAAACGGTGTGTGAACTGTGCTCAACGGCAGTTTCTCAAGCCATTGTTTTCACTTGGATGTTTTGGTAGACTTCTAGTTCTACGTAAGTTCCATGACATTTTTATCAATAATTTGTCAGTTGTTTGGTATTCTGAGAATGTTTTTCTTAGTCAATCTCTCTCTCTCTCTTTCTTGTTATACAGTCGTCTATTTCCACTGACCAGTGCCTTGTTACACTCCTTAGGTCAACCATAACAATTTTGTAGGTATTAACAAATTAAGTTTTTCGGACAATTTCCTTGATTGAAAATTATTGAGTCTAATATTAAGCTTTTAATGGTATATTTTAATCTACTTTGGAAATACATGTCTTGAAGAATTCTATTATCTGCGAATAATCAAAAATATCTAAAAGTTTATTTCTTTTCCAATTACCACCCTTATAGGCTTTGAGCATTAGTGCTGTTCTAGGTGTGGCCGATTTACTATCGAATACCTATTTTAGTGATATGGTAGCTAATATAACAACACCAGCTTGATTCTACATTGGGAGTCCTAAACTTTGCCTAACTTAAGCGTATTTTCAGTGAGGATGTTTAAGGAGTACCCGACATCCAACAGCCTTGGGACCATTCGGCTGTTAACCTCTCACCTTCCGTGTGAAGAAATCGAGTGCCAAAGTGAGGCTAAACCCTGTATCAGAAGGGCTATCCTGGCTCTCACGTCTAAAATTAATAACACGGAAATTAAGGAATAGAAGTCTGTTTGAATTTCCGGAAAGACGGAAACCAAATGACTTTTGAAAAAAGAAAACATGAAAAAACTTACTGATATAATTTGTCATTCATCGTTATAAAAAAAAGGTGTCCTGACTAGCCTAGTGCTCAAAGAAACATCACATTATCCTCAGTTTCTCTTTGGCTTTGCACTGGAGAATTTTTCGGCCGACAACAAATCTCGCAATACGTAAATGAGTCTCTTTGGAGGGGCGAAAGAGGTAAAGAGAACTTTGGAGGTGGAGAGAAAAATAACTCTTCTTCTGATTTCTCTGATGAAGAACAAGCAGTCCGAAAGCTTGGCGACTCTTTTCGAATGTTTGCTATTAGTAGCTATAGTACAATTTCCTGTTACCTAATATTATATATATTACTAATAAAATATTAATCTTTATAAAAAGCCCTGAGGTTAACTCTCTTTTTAATTCTCTTTAGAATTTTAATGAGCATGTTTACTTTGCAGAAAGGAAGTAGTTTCTCTTTAGACCTACACTTGATATGCTAATGTGCTTAATCCTGTTCTCAGTGTAAGGCGTGCCTTCTGTGCATTGGAGTGTCCAGAGTAGTAGATATCGGAAATTTAATTTAAGTTGCATGTATAAGGAAGTATGTTGCGGCTGAGAGATAGTGTGACGAGGGTTGTGACTAGGAAGGGCCGCAGAGGGTGGTAAGTAGGGTGGAGGGCGTCTCGTGCTTATCTCAAGGGCTCGCTGTCCTGATTAGCCTATCGCCCAAACAAACATCACATTACCCTCAGTTTAAGAGTGTTCTGCAAGGCTCAGCGTGCTCTGTCCACTTCCCTGCTCGCCCTCGTGTTAGAATAAACATTTTAGACTTATCTCTTACCATCTTTCCACAAACCATCAACTTTAGGCAACCATACTCCAGTAGAATCATTAATAAAAGTAGATCAATATTGAGCCTTGAAAACATAAAATATCACAGTAAATACATCATAATTCCTTCAGTATTTACCATTGTTTTGACTGCAAACTTTCATTGAGAAATCATTCAAATTTTGTCCTAATGGTTATTATTAATCAATAGCCGTAGTAATTTTTTGTTCTATATTATAAGAATCAAATATGAACACTGGGAGAAAATAACACATTGAGTTAGAAGAAATTTCACTCTAACTAAAAAATAAATGACAAATATATTGCATTGTCATAGCACTTGGTACTTTGTTATTACTTCCAAAGAAATAATAACTTTACATAATTTATGAGATTATATTTACAAAAGAGTATCTCAGTAACTTGGTGGGTAAGCTTGCTAGATTTAGTCAGAAGACACCCATCAAGGAAGAAGAGTCATGCTTGGCGGATAGGCGTAGACTGATGCTTGTATATATATATATACAAATATATAGGCCAGGAGGAAAGCAGGTTTTGAAAAGACTTTGAGATATATATATATATATATATTCTAGGAGGTGTCAGAGCTTATTTTTCTTCATTCTGATTCTTCCTACGACATTTTGTCTCATATACATATCTTAGGTGTTGCTGGTCTGAATACTGGGCGGTGACTGAGTGTCGGCTTGGCGAGTAGCTGGTGATATATATATATATATATATATCAATGATCAAACCACAATAAGAAATGGGAAAACAAGACTAAGATCTTTCAACCGTAACAAGTGGTCTTCGTCAGAGTCAAAAACCCAACTCAGTTGGGTTTTTGACTCTGACGAAGACCGCTTGTTACGGTTGAAAGATCTTAGTCTTGTTTTCCCATTTCTTATTGTGGTTTGATCATTGATTGTTGTTTCACGTGTTTATGTGAAATCTTTATATATATATGACTACGAAATAATAACAAGTATTACTAACACAATGTCAATTCTACTAAAATATTTAGTACCCTCATCAAAATTTTAACTAATTCCATGATCCGCTTAACCATATCCGTCTTTGACATATCTTCCATTTAGTTTCATTGCTTTGTGTAAACTCGTTGAAGGAAAGATATAATATTAGAGAGAGAAGGTGTAAGACACAATTCTTTTAATTAACCATATTTATTCGGTATAAATTAATGTTTTTTATTTCAATTAGGTTAAAGTAAATTCTATTGAATTATAGGGTTATGAAATACAAACTTGTTACTAAACATCTAATACAGAATTTTGTGCCTACTGCAAAAAAAACTGACTCAGGAAGTCATTTAAAACATTTTTAGTCAAGTTGTTATTTATTTTACTTATGAAATACTATTGTAATTTGATAACAAAAATGAATTTATTTCTTTAACTACTATATTTTATTAACTACTACTATATTAACTACTATATTTTATGTAAAATTAGTAATGAACTGATATTTATTAATATTAATTCTTTATATGAGTAAAAAGTTGAACAAATCAACTCTCAACCGTGTAGTTAAGAATAAACAATTACATGCCAGTCAACGTTGCGTCCAAAGTGACAACATTCGGAATTATCAAGGCTGAATATTTATTTCAATTTAATCTAATAAAAATAAAACAAGAATAGCTCTACAGACAATCAAAAGAAAATAGAGGAAAAAAACATCTTGATTGAATTTATAGGGAGGAGAGGAAAAAAAAAGATATTATAATTGTATTATAATTATTATAATTGTATATAAATGTTATCATTTTAAGGTAACAACTCTTAAATGATATTATTAAAAAGTTTTTGTTTGTTATTTCCTTATCTCATTATCTCAGGAGTTATTCTTGTTTTATTATATTATATTAATCTATATAAATAATAGAAAGGTTTTGTCAAGAAATGAATTGAAGATTCAACGTAGAAGTGAAGTTATGAAATTTTAAGCTTGTTTGACTATCTATACAGACTTGTTTGTTTTGAAAATATACAGGTTTAGTAGCAAGTAGGTATTCTTAGTTGATTTTAATTTCATTTACGTTTAAGCTACCAAAAGAGCTTATTGACAAGGTGTTTCTCAGATGTTCAAGATGTACCATCTATTCAGAATTAATAGCTTTGTGAACGAGCAATTCTCAACCCTTACTATGAACAGGCAGGAAAAATCAAGAAACAAGTTCTTACGCTATATCAATCCAAGGAAAGAACTTAACAAGAGTCTGATTAGTGATGAGGAAGCAGTTCGCTATCTATTTGAATTTCTTGACTCCGTGACTGCTCCTGGACTGCCATCAGTAAAAACTTAAATTAGGAGAACGAATCATGCTAAGATTTAGTAGTAGTAACAAATTTCATGTTACGAAACGTGAGTGCCCAACAAATGTGAAACGGGATACGACTCTGAGTTCTTGTCAATTGCAGAATCTATATCTCAAGTGATTTTTGCGAATCATTTAAATAAATGTTTAGTTAAAGTTCTAGGAATTCCACATATAATGAGTGTACTCTTTACATATATATTTACTATTTTTTACCTCTTTTTATATATTTTTTTTAAATATTGGCAATTTTGGTCATTAGCTCTTTTATCATATTGTTGCCACTATTGTTTAATTTATTTTGTTATAATTTATGGAAGTATTATATCGTAATACTGCAGTTCATGTGGGTATATTATTTCCAAAGTGCACATTGCTATTTATTCTGTTGTCAGATTTGGAGGGGTTTCCTTTGTGTGATGTCTTGATGTGTTTTCCAAGTGTTTTTGTTTGTTGTACTCCGCTGTTCAAGTAGATTATTCTTGAGTCTAACCGAATGGAACGTCACAGTGATTTAAGCCGAACGTGATACTAACAATAGGGGACACTTCTTTTGTAGCTATATATCCTCTGCTTCAATGGTTACATTAATTACCATCGGGACTCCCGTCGTTCCTTGGGTAACCTTTTAATAAAATATGACAACCTCTATATTACATCAACTAATATGGACCTGCTCCACTTCAAAGTTGTTTATTTTTACTCACATCTGGATTAATGCCCATTTTTTTAAGTTAAAAAAAAAACATATTTTTTGTCTGAAGTGACTCTTTTTGTAATGAAGAATGAAAATACTTCTGGAGTAATTTATACAGTAACTCAGAACTTTTTCTTTTGCGTGCTTAAACTTGGCCCAACAATTAAAATATTAAAAACAATATGCTAAATTACCCTGATATTCTTTATTCTGTTAAAATTTGCTGTACCTTCTGAATTGATTTTCATACGATTTGCACTTGCTTGCAGTTTTGTTATTATTTCTCATAGTAAATTTGTAAAAGATAAAAAAGTTGAACAATATTCTGCAGAATTTCTGTATGATATTCTAACAATGAGAGAACTAAATTATTATATGATAACTTTATCAGTCCCCCTCACATACACACAAAATTGCAGAAATGCTTTAAAAAGTAAAACAGACAACAAATTTGGTCAAAGTGCAAGATAAATGTAGATTCTGAGTTGTTTTTGTAAATGCAGCGAGTACATGTGTAAGTTCCATTACTAATTTATTATACAATAACTTTTTTTGGTGGTATACATTTGTTATAAAAAAATTTTCTTATCACCCATAATTATTTTTTCCTGTTACATATCACGTCCTATTAATTCTAATTTCCTTATTTTAAATTCAAACTTTGTAAGCTTTGACTATAAATCATACAGAAAAATTAAATATTCACCAGTAGTACACAAGGCTAATTTTGAAAACCGGAGCTAGACTCTTAAAATTACTATTGTTTTTTTTTTGCTACTATATATGTTTATCAATTTGAGATTATTTTTAACTATTCCAATTTTAGTAGCATCTGCTGAGAGAACCTTCAACAAGCACAAACAAATTGCAATTTACTATACATATGCCTATTTACTATTCTTGTTGACCCAGAACGACTGAGTGCAGTATTGCCAAAAATATTGCTTTTATGTTGTCACAAAGTTTAAACATGTTTATTCAAAGTTAAAGCACATGTTACAAAAACTTTCAATAAAAAAAAGTAGTTTTATTTAAGCAATATGTTCTTCTGTAGGATGTATTTTAAAAAATTTAAATTATTTTTAAAAACCCATTAATAGTATTTAATAGCAATATAACTGTATATATAATGTATTATGTGTTTTTATTTTAAAAAATAATATAAAATATTATTTTATGCAGATTCATTGATTACTAGTATGTTTTATATGACCATAAAATGAAAAGGATGTTTGCAGTTAGATGCATATAGTTTTTTTTAAATGTATTTAACAATTTATTATAACTAAGCATTCAAGTGGAAATAATACCGATCCACAGTATAAACTCCAAAAAAATAAGAGGAGAGAATTTCCCTTCGGTGACACCCTATAATATATAGGGTGCCTATATATAATATATAATATAATTCGGTGCCTATCTATAATTAGTCATCATTTAATGATAATTGACAGAAATGCATTATTAATTAATGTCAGCGTCACCAGTAACTACAGCGTCATCATGTTAAAAAAGATAAATTAAAAATGTAACCATAACATTGTTCTACTACTGAACATCTTTCTATCTTTGAGGATTCGGTGAGATGGTAATTGCTCATCAAAATAGTTTTAGTAAGGATTGGTGGAACTCTTGGTGTAGGTTTTGGGTTACTTGGTAGACGAAAGGAATATTAGGATAATTAAGGATGGTATCATGGTGAACATAGCAGCTAGCACCTTGACTCCATTATTTAACGAAGGATTATTTGTGGGGTGATTTGCAGTTTTCGCATGCTTGAACTCTCTTGGCTGATACCAAATGCACAGTCTGGTTTTCAGTGTACATTAAATAGCCCCAAGCTAATCCTTTTGAAGTAATTTTACAAGCTTCAGGGTGAAATCGTTTTTACACTGTCATAAATATTAAAACATTTGCGTTGTTCCGTTATTTATTTATTTATAGTAATTTCCCTTAATGATGCTTGATTTGGCTTTGCTCTAAGTAATATGAACTTAATGATGATATCAAAATTTTTTATATTAATAACACATGCTAAAGAAATTATTAAAAAATGTTTTACATAATAGCCAAATGTAATTTAATCCTATCAGATATTTGATCTTAATGTATCACTTTGATCTTTTTAGATTAGTATACATTAGACAAGAAAATGTATATGTTCTAAAGGAGATTGGGAGTTGTAATAGTCCTGCTTATTTTGTAAAACATTAGCAATTCAAATTAAGTAATAAACCAATGAGAGCTATCATTGTTTTCCTAAAAGCAATCATTGCTTGCCGTACCAGGTGTTATGGATATCATAATACATGTGCTGAATTGAATATAAAAGTAATACATCAGTGCAGAATTATTATATGCCCGTAGTTCTTAAAATTCACTTGGAAATATACTGACGTACGAGGTGTGTAAATAAAGTAGTGAGACTGATTTTTTTTAAATTTTCTATTCAAATATAATTACAATGTGATATTGTCACCTTCAAAATAGTTCCCTTCGGAAGCCACACAGCACTGGAGACGGTCCTTCCAATCATTGTAGCATTGCTGGAACTCGGATTCTGGAATGGCCTTCAGCTGGTCGGTTACAGCAGTTTGTATGTTTTGTAGTGTCCCGAAATGAGTTCCCTTGAGGTGATTTTTCAATCTCGGGAAGAGGAAAAAGTCACAAGGACTCAAGTCTGGTGAATAAGGAGGCTGAGGAGCAACAGGAATGTTTTTACTGGCCAAAAACTCGTTTATTGAGATGGCAGTGTGACAGGTTTTTCGGAACCATTTTCGCACAAATTTTTCTCATCTCCAATTCATTGGTCAAAATGTGATGAACGGAGGTGTGATTCAAATTCAACTGTTCCCCGATCATTCTGACTGTCAAGCGTCGATCTGAACGCACAAGGTTCCGTACTCTGTTGACATTTTCATCGGTGTTTGCACTTGAAGGCCTTCCGCTTCGTGGTTCATCTTCAATCGACTCTCTTCCTTCTGAAAATTCCTTAAACCACCGAAAAACCTGTGCCCTTGATAAAACACGTTCTCCATAGGCCTCCTGAAGTTTTTCAAAAGTTTCGGTTGCATTATGTCCAAGTCTGAAGCAAAATTTGCTTCACAAAACTTTGAGGTCACTCATTTTTAAAACGCTCAAGAAAAATCCATTTCACGAAAACCAACGCTACGGACAAACAAATGACTGTGGCGAGTTCAGATTCATACTGGAGGCGCATCACACGTGCACCTGACGCTACTCAAGGCCACGCGTCTCCAGCGTTGCTAGATCGAAAGCGACGTTGCCAGTCTCACTACTTTATTTATACACCTCGTATGAACAAAATCTTACAAATGATTTCCCTTTCTATAATGATAATAATCAGGCTGCTATCAAAATTTCATATTACAATGAAGTTTACAGTAAACAATTACAGCTCGAAATAATTAAAAAAAGAAAAAGGGAGAATATAATATACTTCTTGATTAAAAAGAATAAATGACATTAACAAATTAAACGGCGACTATAGAATCTTCATTACATTAGAGGTTTCGTGATCAGACACTAAGTGATGGGTCTTCTTCATCAGCACAAGCAGATTACACACTCTATAGAAGACTGCAGCTTTCTCTTAGGAATAGCGGTGTCGCCCCCAGTAGAATTCGTGGATACTGCCCGCAGTACTCTATCTGTCATCAATTCAGTAAAAGATTTATAATAGCTCAATATAATCTCTGAAGAATATCACAGGAATTAAACAGACAACTATCGCACTCTCGATGTCGAATTATAGAAATATTTCAACTCTTATTTGCCAATACGTAGTAATTAACACAGCATTTGGACACCATTCAGCATAAAAAACTCCCAACTCTTTCTTCACTGAAGTAATAAAAATCGCCATGCTTTCTTCATAAACTCTCTGCACCCAATAATCTGTCACTTTGAAGACAGCTGGTTATATATATATGTTGACTGTCGTCCCTCCGTCAATTCACTTCTTCTCCTGAGAATGACTTTCCCATCATGCATAATTCTTCCCAAACAATAGGGATCTTCTTCCCTATGGGGCCCATTTTTGTGTAAAATATCAACTTGATCCATCAAAGATTCTGGACCGTAGTGTGGTAACAAGCAATGCTAGCACACTCACCCACCCACCCACACACACACAGACATCATCGAAAAAACTTCATAAAACGACTTCTGGGACCTCAAAGCATGTAATTCCGTCAAAATCTCGAGATCGAATTTTTTCACGATCACTATACTTTACTTATAGTAAAGTAATAATAATGATAGTAGTAAATATTTCCCCCAGGGGCAGTTGACGTGTGCAGCTGACGGGGTGTAGCGAATCCCGGGGCCCCGAGCTCACCTACCACACGCATACTCGTACACCCTTCAATAACACTCAAAGGACTTCTCGTTTTACTGGTACCTTCACACTCCTTGGACCCTGTGTGTCTCTGGATAAACCAGTGGTCGGGTGCACCTGGGCCGCCCGACATTGTAGGAGCCTGGACCCTCCACTGGCCAAGAGGCCGCCCTTTCAGTGGGGGCATAATCTGTAGTACCAGGTGCCGCCTGGATGGCGCCTTGCATATCAGTTCGGGAGACACCTCTGAGGCCACCCAGTTACATCAGGGCCGGGAATGTGAGTTCGGAGGTGCTAGAAGAGGAGAGATACGAATATTGCAATAATAAAAAAACATTGCTAATCTTGTCAGACTCAAAGTCAGAAGTATCTATCAAAGGTCTCCCAATTTGACAATATTTTATATTTTCTAAATATTAGTGCCTCATCGCTTCTCTTTTTGTCGGTGGAGACATTCACTCTATGCATTAAGATTATAATATGTGTTTAAAACTTTTCTGGGAAGTGCCATTTCAATTTTATCATTTTTTGTGATTTGAAATCCTGAAACACTTGTAAAGTACCTGTACGAAATAAGTGGTTTAATATCATCTCGCATGTTTGTATCTAACATCATGTTTTCAACATGACATGTAATAATTTGTGAACGTCACTGCAAGAGGCGAACCCATAGCCTTTATATCTATCTATAAATACAATGATCATATCACAATATGAATTGGGAAAAAGACTAAGACTAAGACTAAATCTAAAACTAAATAATCTTAATAATCCAAGTCTTAAATCTAAGACTAAAAAGACTAAGATCTTTCAACCACAACAAGCGGTGTTCGTTAGAGTCAAAAACCCAACTGAAGCGTAAGATGGAGAAACATCATGTTGAGGGTGTAAAACGGGTAAATAGAGTAAAAGCTTTACACCCTTTTAAAATACCACTCTTCCCTCCTACTCCTTTGAACCCCATGATGTTTCTGCATCTTGTGTTTCAGTTGAGTTTTTGGGTCTGACGAAGACCACTTGCTGTGGTTGAAGGATCTTTTTTTTTCCCCATTTCATATTGATGTTTGATCATTGATTGTTATTTCACGTGTTTATGTGAAATCTTGTTATCTATAAATACATAGAACCATTTGCTTTAGTTAAGAGGTTTTAATTGTGCAGGCCTATATGACCTATATGACCAGTTTTTATAATTGGTCTTTTTTTTATAGCGATGGTGTATTAGTGTTTGAAAATAAATAATTACAAGTGATATTTATTGTTTCTTTGACAGGGCCGTTAGAAAAAAATGACTGAACATCTAATGATGCTCATTTTGATTTCATTTCTTTGTTATAGCAAGGAATCTGTTAGCTGCTCGAAGCTGATCAACTATTTTCAATGTAATTGGATAAGATAGTATTATTTTCAAAGTTGTTGTAATTGATATAATACGATCTGTTGATTATCTGTCTTGCAAATTCTTATGCTTCCTCAAAGCTACGATCCATTAATTCACATATTATAAGATGTAAGACTTTTTCAGATTTTCTTTATTGACAGTTACTGCCATAAAAAGTTTTCTGTCTATGATTTTTCAATTGGCTTGTAGAGTTGCAGAAGATTTTATGAATTTCACTATACAAAACAGATGCATTCAAGATACACGAAAGAAATGTTTAAAGGCAACAATAAATTTAAGAAAATCTTTCACAAGTCAACTTAAAAGTTATGTAAACTAAATTCTTCTGCACCACATTCTTGGTGTCTTCCTGATGATGAACACAAAGTGCCCGAAACGCGTTGTTGTTGTTGAATAAAACTTCATTTGTATGGAGACTTTTGTTTGTTTATCCATTTTACCTCAGAAGTCTAGTCTTCTTCAGGTTACTTAATACATTTGATGTTTTGGTAGATATTTACACTGATATTCCCTAAATAATATAAAAACAGGCAAAGTGTTTTTATTTTCAAGAGAAATGCAATGATCACAGTCAAAACATATAAACTTAAGTTGTGGTGATAATTTGCTCAGGTTGAATAGGGAAAGCATATTCCAGAAAACTTTAAAAGTTATTCAAGAAGTCTATTGGTAGGGAAATATGCAAAGTTATATAACAATTTATTTATTCGGGTAAACATGTATTAACATGTTTATAACTTTATTATTTTGCAACTTTAATAATTAATTTTATAATCACAGCTTCATGAAAAAATAAAATTAATAAAATAGAAATAGACGCACTAAGTTCAAAATTAATTGTCGAACTACGTTAATTACAATAAGATGAATATTTCATACTAATAATGGGCACCTTCGATGGATACTGCTTTCATTTATTGAAGGCTAAGTGTTAAATTTAATCATATTTATAAATGTTAACGTTTTCTTATATAAATTTCTTGAAATTACAAAATTATGTTAATATAGAATGTAGCATAACGGTTCTATTTACTTCAAGATTCAAAACAAAAATTAATAAAAAGGCGCTTTAGCTGCTCTGTGGCGGAAAGTTGGCGCCGGCTGAGGGCAGCACTGGATATTAATAAAGCGCTTTCTTTCTATTTAGAATGCAATTTCTGCTCGTCCCATTCATTGCCATTTCATCTCTAAATTAAGACAATTTGTTTTCTGTACGAAATTTCACAGAAGAGACCAATGTCTTATTTACTTCATTACCATTCACTGTTTAACACGGCAGAAGCGAGCTCGGTTCTATGGTCGTGTCTATCCCCGATCAACATTATTCCAAAACTTGTGATCCGTCAGTGTTGTTTTTAAACTCTGTGTGCAAAGCAAGCTTCATCTCTATAAAAATGTGTTTATGATTTTGGACTGCTTTGGGACACTGTCGATAAGAGTTTCTGCACCCTCACTCTCACGCACTAAAATAATTTGAGTTGCTACCTTTTGTTGACTTTCTTTATGATAAAGTCAAAACCCAACTCCTTAAGATAACTGACTCTTTTCCCTGAAAATTGTTTAAATATCGTCTATAAATTTAGGAAAAAAATAATCAATTAAGAATGTGATCTGTATTCTTTCATAACTTCTGCGTGGTTAATTAAATGTTAAACTATGTTTGAATTATATGTCTTAACATATTTAACTTAATTTAGTGAGGAATATATTATGAATATAATGTAACATTGAAATAAGAAGCACAGTGAATTAAACTGAAGATCTGATGATGAAGTTGCTATTGATTAGAATCTCTTGACTGGAGCACGAGTCGATTGTAACTGTGTGTGTTCACTGTCTTCCCTGTTCACTTGACCTAGAATGCCGACCCATGTTTCTGTTTTATACCCAACTGTCTTCGTATTTAAGTCACTTGATGAAATCTACATCAAGTCCTCTCCCATTCATTTCTTTGGTCAAGGAATTCCACCAGGCTGTCACCTTCATAGACCTCTCTTGTCAAGTAAGAAAAGCTAGTCATTTGTCACTAAGCAAGGACGCAAACCCTATAAGGAATGTCTATTTAACTTCACTTGCTTCTTACATCTGGACTAACTTCCAGTTGAGACCAGAATTATTTTTTTTTTTCACACAATTAAGTAATCCAACAATCAAACCGAAAAGAATTGGTTTAATTAAATGATACAGATTTATTTTAATGCATACCTAAATTTTACTAATTCTAATAAAGATGTAATTAGCACGCTTGCATAGATGCATTGGAGAATGCTTAGAAGGTTTATCTTTTTTCAATGACAGAAATTTAGAATTAAAATATTTCAATTAACCACGAGTGAAAAATACTGTCATGGATTCGTATCACACATTGAAATATATTACTAATGAAATTGTTAAATGAAATGCCCGTAACAGACAGTATAATCTGATGCATTATCAATCAAGTGTAGAGTTTGAGTAGTTCATTACATTGTCGACTTGCTTAGGTTACTATTTGAGAGAGTTCATAAAAATATCATGAATAAATTGAAAAATTAATTATGAAATATTTATAAATATTTCGTCACATGGACTGTCACCTCTCAGGTTAGATGAAACGAAATGGGAAATGCCAGACCAATATTTATTTTAATATATATGTGTAAAATATTATTTAAGATTCGTGACAAATTAAGTGAATATATATTGTAAATGATTATTTAATTTAAATATACAATTTTAGAATATAATAATGTATCTGATACATAAATCATCACTCCACCCACCACAACAAAAAACATCTGCGTATAGATATATGATTGATAGATTACTAAACATACCCATGAATGCAATTAACTATAATAAGGAATTAAATACCATAAAAACAATAGCAAAAAATAACGGGTATAAGGAAAAAATTATACAAAGACTAATAAACGAAAGAAGAAATAAACACAATACTAACAGTACAACACCGGGAATAACGAACAGATACGCATTTTTAACTTACATAGGTACCTAGCGAAAAAATTGCGACTCTTCTAAGAAAATATTCATTAAAAATAGGTTATAAAACGAATAACACTATAAACCAAATCACAAACAACACAACAGAGAACAAAGATAACAAATTCGAAAAAAGCGGAATATACAGGATTAAATGCAAAGATTTCGGTAAAAACTTCATCGGGCAAACGGGAAGGACACTAAAAGACAGATTTAAAGAACACATTAAAGACTGCACCAACAACACAAACAGAGCAATCTATGTGCACCACTTAAACAAATTTGGACATAACCCAGACAGTATGGAAAACACAATGGACTTGCTACAGACGGGACAAAAAGGACAACGAATGAACATACAGGAACAAATAGAAATATACAAACATAAAATGACATACAATATAATCAATGAACAAACAAACCACCAAACCGACATTTTAACAAAACAACTAATAATATTTAAAAGACGACACAAGGAACTGAAAATAGATAATGAAATAAGAAATAAAAGGAAAAAACATAGCAATTAAACAAATATGGAAAAAAATTTAACTACACACACAACACTGATTACACAATGTAGATGCTATATATAGGTAGGTTATAGGAAAACAACATTCACAGTCAGTTAGGTGCTCTTGAAGATGGGATCCAGACGGACCCGAAACCGGTCGAGCTTTTCAGAGACTTTACGAGGTAGGATGGAATGTATTATTACTAATTCTAATAAATTAAGTTGGTTGTGGAAGACCGGAGAACATGCATCCTGACGCAATGTGATTGTTATGCGAAAACTTTTCTGTTGATACTCTCTAACCGTGATTCTAAAATGTAATAATTTAATAGTGTTTCTGAATGTGGTATGAGGTTGGTGAGGACACTTAGCCGTCAGCGACAATAGCCAAAACAATGTGAAGACTTGATGGAATACCAAAAGTGTAGATGGAATAAAGGACTGGCTCTAATATGTTTCTTTGAGGTACATCTACTTTAATTGTAGAAGAACTGCTGTCTGAATAACAATATCACCTATACATTTTTCACGTGTTGTATGTTTGTAGTTACTTATTGCTTGTTGTCATTTTTTTTAATGCTAGTGTAGAGTTAGGGTATTCAGGGTCTGATTTGGAAATCAAAAAGGGCTTGGAGACATTAGCAAGAGACCTTGGTCTTTGTCAGCCTCTTTTTGTCCAAGTATTGTCACTTCTAGGGATAGCAGTACTGATTCTATTATGGAGTACTGATTCTATTTCTAGTATTCAGATAGATTGTTTGAAAAAGTGAAAAGTTAGATCGTGAGTGTTGCTTCAGTCTCCTGTTTAGGCTTCAAATTGCAGTCCTCTTGTCTATTACTGCTCTGTAGAAGAACTGTTTCCTGAATAACAATATCACCTATATATTTTTCGCGTGTTTCATGCTTGTTGTTATTTACTGCTTGTTGTCATTTTGTTGTTTATGCCAGTGTAACATCTTCTTTTTTCTTTATCTCCTCAGATTTCTGCTGAGTCAAACTCTTGTTCGAGATATACATCTTATTAAATTATTTGTTCTGTTCTATGTTATTTGTAGCATTATTTAAAATTGTAGAGTTTATTTGTACTGGATTTTTTGAATTTTGAAGTATGCATAAATATATTAACTCAGATAGAACGAACAGAAAAAATCATAAAAATTCACTGCTTTATTTATATCAGTAGTATATCTCAGAACACTGTTGTAACGTATCTGTCGTCATCAGGAGGCTGGAGTAAGCTGTGCAGAAGTCAAATCATTAGTATTTGTTATAGACACACTTGATCTGTGTCACTTCAACAACATTTATCTGAGTCAATAAAATATGAACAATATGTAACATTTGTATTGTATAATGTTGTTATAAATATATATTATATATATAAAATACATACATACATATATATAAAATATATATATAAATATATATATCATTAATTAACTTGCCAATTTTAAGTCTCTATGTTTCTTACATAACTTCTCGAGTTTTCTGATATGTTTAAAAGAAGGTCTGATCCCAAAGTATACCAATATATATATATATATATATATATATATATATATATAGTTTTGGCTGGAAACAGTTTTCTGATATGTTTAAAAAGAAGGTCTGATCCCAAAGTATACCAATATATATATATATAGTTTTGGCTGGAAACAGTGATCGAGGCAGGCTACAAATACTAGAGGCTTTATTAATCAAAGATTTGTGCCCCGCGCTGAACTCTCAAATCAGTGACATGTTCGTCATCCCTAGTTCTAGGACCTTCGAACCTAGAATAAAATTTGTTCGGAACTCTCCCATGTTGTGACCTGTCGAAGGCAAGAAGTGCTGGGGTGATTCAACTGTCTATCGCGTGGGTGCGCGCATGTAGCGCTGCTTTGACAGTTAAACGCTGCCATTATTTGCTAATTTATTTTGTTGTTAATTTTTGGTTTATGTTTTAATTGTTTCGTTTTATTGTTTACTGTTTACCTGGTGATGGCCAATGTGACCGAAAGCTTGTTTCCCCTTTAGTTTTTTAACCCAGTTTGTGTTTATGTAGTGTCAAATATAGTTTGTTTCATTAGTTTTCTTCAAGATTATTTTCCTATTCTTGTTATGGAATTAGGTAGATAATTTTTGAGCTACCAGTGAATTACAAGAAAATAATAAGGCAAATAGAACATCTTTCTAAGAAGATTATTAATGCTGAAGCCGCTGTGCTTTTTAATAACACTTGTTTAAAAGAAGACTTACTGCCAGTATACACCAATATATATATGATTAAAATAAACAGCAGCTTCTGCGTTCACGACTTTTAAGCTGATCTGCTCTAGTTTTCTAACAACTTTCCGGTTGGCTGGTGATAACTCCCAAATCATTTGTCCAAGCGACATATTTATGTCTTGCTGCATAAGCTCACAGAATATAGCAGCCCACCGGAAAGTTGTTAGAAAACTAGAGCAGATCAGCTTAAAAGTCGTGAACGCAGAAGCTGCTGTTTATTTTAATCAAATATGTCAAGGCGAAGATTTGCTGCCCTCATACACTAATATATATATATATATATATATATAAAGATTTCACATAAACACGTGAAACAACAATCAATGATCAAACCACAATAAGAAATGGGAAAACAAGACTAAGATCTTTCAACCGTAACAAGCGGTCTTCGTCAGAGTCAAGAACCCAACTCAGTTGGGTTTTTGACTCTGACGAAGACCGCTTGTTACGGTTGAAAGATCTTAGTCTTGTTTTCCCATTTGTTATTGTGGTTTGATCATTGATATATATATATATATATTATAGTTCACCAAGGAAAGAGAAAAACATAAAAACACACACAAAAAAAGATTCTCAGCGATGACATCGTCATCGGGCAGAAGAAGTCCCTTCGAGTAGCTGAAGCTAACTCATATATATATATATAATCAAACCACAATATGAAATGGGAAGAAAAGACTGAATAATTAAGTAATAGTTTTCGAGGCTCTGACGCATTTTCTGAAGTCTAACTCACACCATTGAAATGTGATTGGGATGAATTCTATCTATGGTTTGGGTAATAAACATTATCTCATGTTGTAATCTGGTCGAAGTGCACGTGATTATGGCGGTGGGTGGGAGTTGCAATCAGAGCCAGGCGTGGGGGCAGATTGATTGGGTCAGGACGATACAATTCCGGTTAGGCACTTTCGCTTTATGCACTAAGCCCAGAGATACAAGGTAAATGTTGCTTCTTGACCGGTTAATCCTCTTATATTAACATCAGAATAGTGACCTGTACAACAATACAGCTTAGCCGTAGGGCTAATCCCTTCCAAATACATTAAAAACTAAATGGAAACTAAAAAAAAACACAATGAAATTTAATTATAAAATGATCAATAATATTCATTCAATATATAAATTTCGATAATACATTTATATTTTTATCCAATTTAAAAAAATACCTGTATAAATAATTCAGATGTTATTTGAATTTCGAAATACATAAGAGTTATTTGTTTTTTCATAATGATATAAACGCATTTAATAACTTCGTCCATAAATTTGTCATAATTTTTTTGTTATGTTATAAAGCCATGTTTAATATTTCGTGAATATTCCTTGACTTACATTAAGACTGAAAAATCTAAAATGTTCACACTCGTAAGGGCTTTTTTAGTTCTGTGCAGGTTAATTCTAAAGTACTTAAAGGTGTTGCAATATAATTAGTCTTCTTCACCTTCTCCATGAGGTTTTGTCAGAGTCATGGCATAACATGTTTCTAACTTCTATCCAGAATGAGCTGGTTAGAAAATAACTCCGGGACTTTATCAGTATACAGAAACATACAAAGAAGCCAGTTCTATTATCGTTATATTTGGTACAAATTAATTCATTATCCTTTTAAAAACTCAACCCTACACTAATTTTCTGTAGTATGCAGTTGACATTTTCTAAGAATTCTATTATTTGAGGTCCTTATTGTATTTATCTTTTTTCTACTTTACTATAAGTAAAGTACGGTCCCGTACTTTTTCATGAAAAAATTTGATCTCGAGATTTTTTCAGAATTACATGTTTTGAGGTCCCCAAAGTGGTTGTATGACCTTTTTTCGATGATGTGTGTGTGTGTGTGTGTGTGTGTGTGTGTCTCCAAAAGACGTTTGTGTAGACCCACAGTCCACAATCTTTGATGGATCAAATTAATATTTTACAGAAAAATGGGTCTCATAATATAGATGTGCTGAATTGTTTGGGAGCAATTATGTATGATGTGAAAGTTACTTTATTTGGCCAAAAAGTGTTTTTACACAACATTTTTTTTCTCCTGAACTACTAATTCTACAGTCTTGAAAATGTAGCATTATCTTTGAGGCTACAAAGCAATAACTGAAAATTTCTTCATATTTTTAAAACAACGGAAATTTGTTTCCAATAAAATGCAAAAAGTTTACTTATCATTCAATCTGAAAGCTTGAGGACGATAGAGGCCATAACGGTCGACGAATCAAAATAAAATTATACCTAAAAATAGAACATTGTATGCGGGATGAGTAGAGGTAAATTTTTTCAAAATTACATGAACCAAAATACCTTTCTGGTCAACTTTATGTTCTCAGAATGTTTTTTTACTCTAAACGGCTTATTAAAGAACAATGCAATTTTTCCAAAAAAAAATGAACATAAAATTTGCAATTCATAAAAAAAATTCCTGAAATTTGGATTACCGGAAACATCATAACTCTATATTAACTGATTATTCATCCTGGACAAATGGATCACCTGCTATAATTTTCGGATTGGTTTATTTACATTGACTAGACTGAATTAAATACTTTTATGCTGAATAAACTGAATTAAAATTAGTTTTTAAAGGTTTAATGCAATCATTTGAAACGATAATGACTTAATATGAGATTTAAGAAATATAATTTTTACTATCTAGATGTTGCAACCTTGAACAAAGTTTAATGTCAAATGTAGATTTTCTTGTGTTTATGAATTATATTATCTTTGGTCAATACTGAAGAATGAAGAATGAATTCCTTCGTTCTTTGTTACATAACGGATACTAATTACAAGCTAATTATTCGGTGATTCCATGACATTGATATATTTCAAACAAAAAAGAAATAATTTGATGTCTTAAAGGGAAAACTTTGGCTTAAATGTTCAATGTAGAAGGAAGTTAGATAAACGACATTAAATGTAACAGAACCACTAGCCGTGTAATGTTACAGATGGTCATGTAAGAGATCCACCGGTTATAGGAACAGAAGCCATGTTCTCCTGTAAGAGGTTATTCGAAACACGATATCTTCACTTTTGCTTTACAAAAGTGTTATTACTTTTGCGTATATCAGTATATACACAAAAGGATAAAAGTATATCAATTGTGTGGTATACGAAAATATGGGTGTACATTGATTATTGGATCAATCACTCTGTACTACCTCCAGGAATGAAAGAATAATTAACATCTCCCATTTTGACATTTATATTATATTTCTATGGGACATTATATACTATATATCTATGAAGTTTTATATTATGTTTACTTCTAGGAAAGTTGAGTGTAGGCCACTCCAGATTTTATAATTAGTGTATGCATTCCATTCCATTTATTATTTTTTTATTTTTTGTGTAGTATTGATTAGAAATCACACATGTTTATTTATTGAATTAAACATTCTTTATTTAAATTAAGAATTGTTAAGTTTAATTACATATGAACTGTTATTTAACAAATTATTAATATAAAATCTATTTTACTTGCATTTAAAGATGGAGGGATTGAACAAACATTAGCTTTATACTGTAAAAGTTAAAGATACATTAAAACTGTTAAGATTTACAGTGTTAAAAGACGTGACTGCGCTTGCTGTACGAGGCAGTGTTTTCATTTGGAGTATCAATGAGTGGATATTGGCTGTAGGCGTAGTAAGATATTGGCTGGAGTGGGGAATGCGATGATAACCCTCTCTGGTAGCGACTTGGGACAACTGCCGGCGGCGCTAGATCAGTCTTGGTGACCCGCTGTGGTGATCTGTGTCGATGTTCCATAACTACTGCTTACTGTCTCCACACGACTTTGCCTACCGTAAACAGTTCCTTCCTCTCTTCGGCATAGCCAACATCTCATTCTGAATCCATTCGTCTTCAATTCAGCTTCTGTCGATTGAATTCTGTCTTACTTTGTCAGTAAATATTTAATTCTTTATTTTTTTCATTTTGCCGCTCAAACGCAATTTTTAATTGTTGTTTTACATTTTTTTAGAATCTACGATTTTCAGCAGAATTTATATCTGCTTGGAGGTAGTAATCTAAATATAAAATAATATCATCCATTTGTAATTATTTAATTACCACTCTTATATTCTGGAAAACCCATTCTCCCATCCTAGACCTGATAGTGTAATGAAATAATGTTCCATGGGAAGTAAAAGATATTTTTTTAAATATATTTAACAATTATAGAATATGCCCCTCAATTCTATATAAAATGTTATATTGATTACAATGTTTCTTGCTCATATATAAACTAATGGTAATTTATGTTATTACTCCAATACATTCTAAAAGATTCTTTTCTTCCTTTATATACTTTTATTTCGTATGCTAGTAATATCCAGATATCCAAGGGGTGATTGGTACCTAAGCTCCTCAAATCACAGGATATGAATATTGTTTACTTATTGCATTGAATATATTTACCCACAGAGTTGACAGAATACCTATATTACCCGAAAAATGTGTATTCGACTTGATGAAATGTGTTGTTTTTTGAAAAACTCATTTCATATGAATTAATCAAAGCTTATTGTTAATGATACACTGTAATAAAAATGGTAGTGAATCTGTTAGATTTGACGAGGTGCGGAAACTAAGTGCAGTTAAAGATGTACTAGCCACAAGAGGAGATATAGAATTCATTAATCAAGCATTAAGTGGTTGATAGAACGGGTAGGTGTGGTGTGTTTACAGTGATCTTGTTGAATGTCATCAACCTTAAGAAGGCAAGCATAATGAAATGTTCACGATTTGTGATGACTCTGCGTATATTTTTGGTCGAGAAGTTCTTAATGAAAGTCATTTGTTTCTTTTATAAATAAAAGTGTCCTAATTGGCAATATATTATGATATCTCTCTTAAAAACCAGTTCAATATTGGTACTGAAGCCTACTTTTATGACTAAAACAGTGAAGATTTACAAGCAAACATTACTACTGAATTGATATTAAATTACAGTAGTAATATTATCAATTTTGACATTATTTGAATAGCCCAAAATTAAATTACACACACTCAGGAAACATTAAAGGTTCAGAATGTGAGTTTAGGTCTGATCGGGACGATAGATAATATTTTTGTTTGGTCTAGATTCAGAATGATTAGCTTTAATTAGGTGTCTGCATTTTGTTCAAAGTGTTTGAAGTTGCAGTCCAAAGTCTAGTGACATTCCTTGCATCCCAACTAATGAAAACAAACACAAACAAGGTTAACGAAAACTAATCTGATAACATTGGGAAAGAAGCGAAAACAAAAGATATGCGATTTGTTAAATACTGAAATATGTACTAATTACGATTGTATTAGCTAGTAATATATAAATAACTGAATCAAAATGTATTTATTGTCTCGGAAAGTATAGTAGATAAATAAAAAAAATAAATATGGTTCATAAAGCATGTAATAATTATGTGGAATATGCATAATAAGTACATAAAAAAAAGTAGATAAACACTGAAAAGGCATATTAATTGAAATAAGGTTTATCCTTGTTAGTTTATAAACTTGCAAGATGTAGTGAAGACTCAGGAGTATTGTTATTAACATAATAGTTTTCTTTTAGTTTAGTAGTCCATCTCCTTTAACTCGGTTATAGGTGGTAACTTCTCGGGTGGGGTAAAAATCATTACAGACCAGAAACCAAAACCATTAATACCTAGTTTCAAAAAATATGCAGAAACAAATTATGTTTATTTGTAATTTACTGCTTCTTATGCAATTGTAGCAAAAATAATAACATGAGTCGGTAAATAAAAGAAATTAAATTGCATAAAGTTTATATGAAACTGGGACTTGAGCTACCTTCTTCAGATATCAGAAAAGAAACTATTGCTTTCTTGCTAATTTGTAAGATGTGTTTTCATTTTTTGAATTTATGTTTGAGTTTTTTTTTTTTTTAATTAAGAAAATAAATTTCGTATCTTTTTTTTTAAACAAATCATTTCACTCCTCTGTTTGTAACTGAGTTAAATTGCATGTACTTAAAATTCGTGAACGAAATATCTAAATTTAAAATGAAACTATTCATTGCATTAGTATACCCACTATACCCAGTATACCCACTATACCCACTATACCCACTATACCCACTATACCCACTATACCCACTATACCCACTATACCCACTATACCCACTATACCCACTATACCCACTATACCCACTATACCCACTATACCCACTATACCCACTATACCCACTATACCCAGTATACCCAGTATACCCACTATACCCAGTATACCCACTATACCCACTATACCCACTATACCCACTATACCCACTATACCCACTATACCCACTATACCCACTATACCCACTATACCCACTATACCCACTATACCCACTATACCCACTATACCCACTATACCCATATACCATATACCCACTATACCCACTATACCCACTATACCCACTATACCCACTATACCCACTATACCCACTATACCCACTATACCCAGTATACCCACATACCCACTATACCCACTATACCCAGTATACCCACGCTGATAGATTTTCAAAAGTAAGAAATACCATAATAACAATGTGTTATTTAACATCTATATTAGTAGTGAATAGCCATTAAAACCATCCTGCACTCTAAATTTTGCTAACTAAATTTTATTAAATAAGAATTTTTAACAACTGTCTGAGATTGTTCAGGCTCTGGGTTTTATTATCATTAATTATTACCGATTTACATCGGTTGTAGTTCATTTCATTATTTTTATATTTTCAAAATAGTGTTTATAGTTTATTAGTGGATAAAATTACAGCAGCTATATAAAAAATAATATAGATTTAATTAGTCAATTAATTAGTAACAGTATTAATTGATAGTCGGTTCTTTTCCGTGTAGTCTTTACTTATTAATTTACCGGTAACTGAGCTTTAAAGTCCCTGGACAAAGGAAATGTTCCATCCTCTACCTCCCATTACTAGAATCAAAATAATTAAATAATTTGTTCTTAATTGTCTTAATGGGTTATTTTTGTTCTGAATGGGTTATTGCTTATCCCTCCTCTTGATTAACTTAGCATTTTTTTTTTAACCTAAAATGTTTAGGTTTGATTCACCATTCAAGATAAATGATTCTCAAAATCATTAGTTGTGCAATCCGTAATTGTGTGGTATTTACTCATTCTGAGGTAAAATGGATAAACAAACAAAAGTCTCCACACAAATGGAAGTTTCACACACTTCATTTATGTGGAGACTTTTGTTTGTTTATCCATTTTACCTCAGAATGATTAAATGATTCTGATATACTGATGATTTATTATAAGCCTTTATCCGAATTTTATGACTAAAGTTTCTTTTCTAGCATTATTAAATTCATTTTTGCCATCATTCCAATTTATAAATTATAAGTAAATCAGGAAAGAAGTTAATTATAAATTGTCCTTATCCAAAGATCTCTAATGACCTCTAAAGAGCTACGTTTTAGGGACTATTGAAACAACAATGCACTCTTCATGTTCACCTTTATTCTGCCACTGTCATCCCGGAAATATTAAAGTATCTGATTTAAGGGCATGTTTTTGAGGACTTGTAGAATTTCCTCCCCTAAATTCTTTAATGATGATATTAACCATATTATTTGTATTTGTCACTCATTAAAATATTCCCTTTTTATATTGGCAAATCTTTAAAAGCTGTTAAAAAACATTCTGAAATATACTGACTTATACCTGTTTAATTTGAAAATAATTTTGCTATATTGTTATTAATTGAACCCATTTTCTTACCTCGCTCACAGTCTTGACGTGAATATAGATTATTCCTATGCTCATTAAAAGCTCTACTATAGAACTCTAGTTTAGTGATATTCATAAAATTCTTTATAAATAATGTCATTAAAAATTTATCACTCTGGTTAGTTATTATTATTTAGTATCAAAGACATATTTTTATCAATCTAATATCTTATTTTTTTCAATTAACTAATTCTTGTCTTCTTTTAATTAATGGCATCATAATATTTTCACAGAATCTAAAATTACCTCGCATAAAAGATTAATAATTCCTCCAAAATACTATAGAATCTCCATTAATTAAATATTAAAGATCAAACATTATGAACATTTGTAATGCTTCTTTCAAGCAAGTCCCTATATCAAAGAGAGCAATATCCTTGTCTAGGGGGATTATATTGACTGGTCGATAATCTTTTTCTTATTTGTTCCTTAGCTGGTTTGCTTATCAAAATAGCCCTTTAAAAGAATTTCTTAATATGGTTTAGACGTTGTTATATCTATATAGAACTAAGTTCAAGGAGTCTTACAGGTTCAAATCGAAACCTCATTACCGACCTCTTGATTTTAATTAAAATCCTTTCCATAGGCCTAAAAAAATAGGAAAATAATTTAGTAAATAGCCAACAATTGGTCGTATAAGAAACATACATAGAATTACATGGTGTTTAAAGAGATAAGCATTAATTAATTATAAAAAAGTGAACGAACTTTCAGAAGTATGAATATTATAATACAATAAAATAATAATAAATGTGAATTTTTAATAACGGTGTTTACACAGTGAAGTCGTACAGTTAAAACAAACCTGTTGATAACAAGTTTTGTTGTAGGTAATAATACATAAGTAATCAAGTACCACCAAACAACATTTTTCATTCAAATTACAAAAATTACCATACTTTAATAGAAACTTCTTGAGAAAACATCGCCGTTGACCTGAATATATACTTTTCAAATTGAGTGTCATTTCTATGATTAATCTAGATTTGATGTAAAGCATTTTAACGTTTTTTTTTCATTCCTTCATTCTTTGTATATTGCATCTCCAATATGAAAAGTGCGTTCGCTTAGTACGTGAAATTGAAGTACAGTTGTATTTTGTTTATTTGACAAAGGTAGGTTGACAGGTAGGTTGACAGGTTGGTAGGTTGACACTCCTGCAGTGCAGGTAATGTTGGGCTTTTGTAGTCTTTACATGAAAAATGGTGAGAATTCTAGAGTGGAATGTAATGTCTACGCTAAAAAGGTTTTGGTGGTGATTGAGAAATGGTAATAAAGAAACAGTAGAGCGGTAGGATTTTAAAGAATTAATATATATTTATGACTCCCTTTTAATTCCTGTTGAGCATTGGTGTTCTCAAGAAAACGAAATGAAAACCATATTCAAGGTGATGCGTTGAGAATGGACAGGCTTAGATCTAACAATAGTGCAGGAGATCCATTGAAAGTCTTATAAACTGAACCGAGAGTAAGTCTGGAACTGAGTGTTTAGTTGCAACAATTGTTGCTACAAGCTCTAACAAATTAAAACACGGAGTTACGGTTTTAATTTTTAATAAATAATGATTTTTATGAGTCACGGGAATAAAAACATAACCTTTTGTAAGCTGGAGTATTGTTAAAAATAAAAAAAATGTAATTATGCCAATCTAAAGCTTGTGAAATCAGTTATATCTGGTATTTACTCCTTTTAGAAGAAATATAAATTAATGTCCCTACAAATAAATGTCTTTTATGAAACAGTGCCTTTCGAACATGCAATGTCCTTCATCAGGTTTATATCTAGAATAACAATAATCAAAAAGCACTTTCAGTTAATAGAATTATAACTTACAGAAGTTATAGGAAAGTTGTTATTGAAGTAGGCAATAAGTTTGGTACAGCATTAGTTGGAGGAGTAGTGGATAAGTGAAGTGAAGGGCATGTCCCGGAGGGGAGACCGAGGAGGGAAACATGTGGAAAGTTTTAAGGAAAAACAGGTAAGGCTTACTACAAGGAAATGCCCTCGCCTTCCCACAAGCCTCTAAAAGAGCAGACAAAAAAAAAATCAAGTAGAGTTTTAAAATGTATGAAGTATTAGGAATTTGTTTGTTAAGACCAAAGAGTAATTTTGTCTGTTTGCTATCAACCAGGAGATGAATATACAAGGTATGGAAGAATACTCTAAACGAGGATAATAGTATATGTAATAATCTCTATGGGATCGGGATAATACAAGATTCTTGATGTTATAAACATCTTGGACTAAAGATGCCGTTACGTGAGATAACATCTACATATCTTTTCAATCGTGTACCGTCCAATTTCAACGATATGAAAAGGCCCAAATCCTATTAAAATATTTAATTAACACGTTCTAAATACTGATAATAAAAAAATGAAGTAAAGCTGTCATAGATAATAACACAATTTTTTTTAACGACAATCTTGTTTGTTAACAGAAATCTTGATTGCTCAAAGTAACCTAACGGCTGTAAAAACCTCAGTTCAAGAGAACAAGTAAAACCAATCGAACTATCACAAACCCTCGACAGATGAATAGCCTTTGTTAATATGCTTCCGTTTTGAACAATTTGTGACCTATTCATACTGTGATGTTTTTTTTTAGTAAATTTGTTTTTATTTTAAGGCATTGTTAACAGTTTTTAAAAATAATCACCGTTCATTCAAATATAAAATTCAATTTTCTCCTATATTCATTATCAAAGATATACATGGAATTTATACATAGATATAAATTAAGTATTGAATAGCCATAATAATAGATATTGAACCAATTTAATAAATTAATTAATTAGCCAAAAAGAATGGAGGATCTTAATGAATATCGTGTTCCCATCAAAGTTGTTTCAGCTTACATAACAATGAAGCTTCGGTTTAGATACCATTTGTAGGGAATCTTTCCACAAAAGTTTTAAAAAAATTAAAAAGGCATAATTCAAAGTCAGGTTGGGATTTCTACCACTAAAATAGTTGAGAAACTCCCAACCCAAACTCTCGTGTCTAAAACGTCCAGTTATTGTATCGGTTTGTCTGGCAATATCTTTCAATTAAGGACTACACAACATATTGAAGGGTGTAGAAAAATATATTGAACATGTTCTAACAAGTTTTACGTACACTTAGTTAAACATCTTGTCGTATGTAATCGCCACTAAAATTGTAATAAGCATGCTTACATTCTACATGGGAATTTCAGTTTTAGACAGATAACAAAGCTTCAAGCTTTGTTATCAACAATCCATAATACCAATTTTGTCTTTTTGTCATAATGAGAATGACCTTTAATGGACTAAAATTTCTTCGAGTGATCATGTAAACTAATATTATTAATTTATTGTGTTATCTATTACTTTTCAGTTTACTTTGAATTGTAAACACGATCGCCTCCTGCTGAAGTTTAGCCCATCCCTCCTGTAGCTCATTCCTGTGTCAGCTTTCTTACTATAATCAACTACCTATGTCTTTTTGATTTTCCATACTTCAATTATAATTTTGTTATTAAAGAAGTTCTTAATGTTATAATTTTCGTTGGATATAAACCTGAAGAACATTGTTACATGCGTTGCTTCGCTATTAAGACTTTGTTTATTAGATTAATTATCTAATGAAATATTTTTTCCAGTAATATGAAAGTACATGTAATTGTTTGATATAGTAAAAAGCATCTATAATTTTCCAGAAAAAAATATCTATTATGTCACAAACAAGTAGTTAAAAGTAATTAATATTTTACCATTTCTTTATTGAAAAGTACTTATTTGTTATGTTTAAACAGAAAATTTTATAAAAAGTAATTTTACAATGAAATTAAAGTAATAAGATCGTAGAATTATTCTTCGATCTAACTAGTTTATGAGAAATGCCTTATCGATTTGCAGATTTGGCTATTAATTAGCAGATTTCAATCAGAATTAAGCGTGCATTCTACACTGATTGCATAATTGCAGAACATAAACACTAGATGATGATTGGCACCTGAGACCGCTGTCACTTAAATCATTAGCTTTCCCTCCTTTGTCATTGTCTTTATGCAGTTTCATTGTTTCTTTCTTAATTCTTCATGGTTTTGTTAAAGATGTTTAAAAGATGAATATATTTTTTTCCTTAAAAATATAGGTAAATATTTCGGTAAATTAATTAATCTTTTTTAGAATGAATATCCAGAATAAATTATGTAATAATATTATATTCATAAATGTAATTTTTGTCATAATATTAAGGAATTGTCTGACTTGAAAAAAAAGTTTCTAGGTTTCTTTTTTTGGTATTCCACTGTTTGGCACCACTTGCTGTTGCTGTTTTTTTTCTTAAATATTTTTGAGATAATTTCCTTAATCCTTCCAAACCAGTAGTAACCTTTAGGCATGGCTTGGCAGCCTTGTTAGATTGATGAAAACAGATGACCGGTTATCTAATTATTGTCCTGTTTGTAAATATTCTGCTTGATGCAGCTAGGTATCCCAAAAGAATATTCAGAAAAAATATGCTATGAATGAATTACCTATTAATAAATTACTTATTACTTGTAATTAAAATGAAAATAGTTATCATTATAGAAATAGTGGAAAAAATAGGAAATACATCAAAAATCTACATTCATATAAAACTCTGATGAGACCGATCTTGTTTGTTTGTTTTCTTGTCACCGTGCATTTGTGAACTGAATAGATAATAAAATGTATGACGATTTGTGGGAATTAAACCCACGACCTTACCATTAGAGGTCCAACGCGCTGTGCTCTGGACCAAAGAGACCTGCTTACAACAGGCTTCCAAAACCTGATTTAAATAACGTCTTGTCTACTAAAAGAACTGAAATTTTGTTTTGGAATAATGAATCATTGGCCTCACTGGTAGGACCTGTTTGCATTTATTTACATTGACTTAGACAAGTGAAATCAAATTGTTGTTTAGAGGTTTATTTAAAAAAAATTGAAATGTTGTAATGAGTTAAGATGATATGTTAGAAGAATAAAGTAGTTAAATGTAAAAAAGTAACCCCAATTAAACATATATTTTCTGATGCATTCAATGGTGTGGTGGATGGTTATCGAACAAGTGGTAGACTAATCAAACAAAACATAAGTTTGTTGTTAACAATTTTGCTATCAGGTTTACTCATAGTAAAGCTGAGTTTAGGCTAATCCAGATTTTTTTCCTGTTCGAATTAAATATATTATACGTAAGGCTGGACAACATCTTTCGGATTAGCTGTTATGTTAATAGTTAAATACCAAATTAAGCTTCGCTAAAGGTAACATGAAATTCGCTGAAAGTTGGCAGTACAAAGTTTGACAGGTCAGCTAGTATGGTATAAAAATTTGAGGATAATATTTCTAAATCAATCAACATACGTGTAAATGCTCTAGTGAGTATATAATCGTAATTAAATTATTTTAATTATACTGTTTTTCCAACATTGATTGGTACGTGCTTATCATTTGCAGATGTTTATATAAACAGTTTATACATACATTCATCTTTTATAAAACTTTTAATTATATTTCTTGATGGATTGCATTTTTAAAGACTATTCCTATATGTCCAAGTAACTCGGAGACAGTTAAGTCCGGAACAATAATAGTAATGCAATGTGTTAAGGTGGTGTTATAAATGCCATAAACAGAAAGGAATCTTCATTTATTTTGTAGCATAATCCTGGTCATATACTTTTGAAATTTTATCTACACAGTAGAACAATTAATGAATGAATGAAGAAGAAAGTGGTTTCAACAGTCGTGTCGAATATAGTTTTGCACTCTGCGAATAATGCAGACTCTGTCTGTAAGAGACGAACACCTTTGATCAGACTATCAAAGTAATAAAGACAATCTGAATGCGAGGAAGTCGCCTTGAAGAGGATTTGCAAAGATTTTTGCAAACTGTACCTATAACCAAAAGCTATTCTTTATGGATAGTTTTGATGTTCAATAAAAAAATAAAATCCAAAACTGATTTCAAAAAAAGACAAAGGGAAGCTGAATAGGACGAAATGGTAAAGCTATGCACGAGCCGATGGGTTTCAGGCTCTCAGCTTGGCACTACTAAAAACTACATCCCTGATGCTGTTCTAGATCAACCATTTTAAATTTGTTTTAACTGAAGAAATTTGATAAATAAAATGTAAAAATGAAATCATTAAAGCGATTATCTATAAGCTTCATAGCTTTACCAGAGATTATGATATATATTTCATAACTACACAATAGTCGCAATAAAATAAAACAGAGACTCAATTCATTATCAATGAGTTTCATATTATGCTTACCCATAGTTAAGTTCAGTTAACCATTCCAAATATGTGTTAATTGTTTTGCACTAAATTAAATGTTTTTATTCTAATTATTTAGTTAGCTGTTTTTGGCAATAAAATGGTTTTTTTACACAATCATTTTGTTTGTGGCAAATTTATATCCGAACATTTTGTGTTTCTACTAAATACTATAAGCCCTTAGGCATATTGGTATCAATTACTTTTAATTTTAATACAATATAAACAATAACTATTTAATATTATAATAAATGTGTGTAATTCTTAAAATGGAAACCTAATAACAATACGTAGTAGGGCATTGGGATTACCCCGGCGAATACCAGTGATTCCCTAATAGTGATTTAGGCCTCAGTTTTATAAGGCTTAGTTGTCGGTATAAACACATGCATGCAGCTATGTGTATACAGATGTATCGTAGAATATTCAATGCTTTAAAGGTCGACTTGAAAACGATGTTATAACATCCGGTCAGTCTACTTAAAAACCAGTCAAACAACTGGATAAAGTCAAGCAAAAAGATTGTTTTAAGAGAATCTATGAGCAAGAAATTTTCGAAGTTTTGCAATCATGTAAAATGCAAAGTGAATTGATTAATTTGATGTTAAAAAAAAAAGAAGTTTTACGAAAATAGATTGATTTCAACTAGTTTTGACTTGGTGCCTTGCTGGTTGCTTGGGTGAAAGGTAGCTGAAACACGAAACTGATAAGCGCACCACTTGCTGACCTAATTACACTCCAAACACCAAAAACCACACAGCTTTCACACCAAAAACCCACCTACCAGACACCACTTTTCTTAGTGTAACTCCAGTTCAAATTTTTATATGACTTGTTACACATTTCAGATTAGTTTGCCTAATTTTATTGCAAGTACAAATACTTTCTCCAACTTATTTTATATTACTTATCTCTTTATTTAATATTTAATTTCATTTATTGTAATTATCCTTTTTTAATGATTTTATATTTTTTGAACTTTTTATGCTCATTATAATTTGTCTTCCCTTATTGTAATTACCTTTTTTTTAAACTCAAATTTGCTATATCTCAGTGTGTGCATCTAACAGTTTTCTTCAAATACTCACTCAGTTTTTCTTCACGTCTAGAAATCAATTTCCCTTTCAGTACGTATTTTGATCTTTTTGTACCCTCTGTTAATTTTCAGTTTTCAGTAAGTTGAAAATTGAATAATTGTAAACTAAAAAATATATGATAAAATTGCTTAGGCAGTTAAAAAGATGTCAACTGTGTAATTGAATGGTATCAAATATAGAGAATCTGTCATTTTTTCAGAAATAATTACACTTTCATTACCTATTTTTCAATTTTATACATATAACAAGATATGATTATAAAAAATTATCTAAGGATTAAGCAGATCTCAAAGCATATTAATCCGTCAAAAGTTTGAAATCCGTAAATTATTTTTACAGACTTATTCCGTAAGTAATAGAAGTAATACTTGGCTTTAGTAATAAGTTAATTATTACTTATGGTGAAGTCATAAAACGCTGAATCTCTTTGGGTTTTTAAAATTGACACTCTTTAACACTTTTGCTTATAATTATCAAGAAAATATGTAAATATACACCGAAAGCTTTCAAATGTAATTAATTGTTTAATGATTTCAAATTCATTAGCTAGCATCATTAGCTAACATTAGCTAAACATCATCATGTGTCAATTATCTTTTGTTTAGTTGTAATAAACTAAAATCTTTTTGGATATACTTTTATTAACTTAATTTTATTACATCCTAACGTATTTTTCTTAAAATAAATCTCCTTTAAATGACATTCTATTTTAGCTCGTACTTCGTCAAATCTTTTTATGCGTTCTTGTCTTTTCTGAAATCCGTTTCTTTTCTTTATTATGTTTGTGGTTTCGTCATTGTAAGCTCGAGTGATTGATTCGTTGATCGGACTTCTTCACTGATGGAATATATTTTAAATGTATATTTTTCTTACGAAAAATATTTGTTTTCTACAATGCAATTCTTTAAATGAACCTGTACCAATATTGCTAAAATATACCTGTGTAACTGATAAGGTTTGTAGAAAGAAACTTTTTAATAACTTTCTGGAACCTCTAATAAAAAGACGTTATAAGATTCCCTTCTTCAAAATGAATTGTCTTGTTTTCATAGGGGGAATAGTTTCATTTTATTTTCGTTTTTCTGAAATAGAAATAAGATAAATACTTCAGGTATACCATATTTTCATCGCTGATATCCTCTAGGAAGCTGGGCGTGAATAGTGTTCTGAAATTAGACGAATATTATTAAATATCATCATGTATTAATTATCTTTTGTTTAGTTGTACTAAATTAAAATTTTTTTGATGTACTTTTATTAACCTAACTTTTTTTATTAACTTTTATTAAATTAGGAATTTGAAAATATATATAAATGCAATAATCTTAAGACTAAATCTGTTACAAGTATCCAATTTGTATATGACATAGATTAATTTGTATCTATTGTGCAAATTAATATTTGTCTTTCATAGAGGAACACACCCTGTGCACCTCAATATACATGTGTTAGGGTTGAGTAACGGGTCTCGACCATAGATAGTAGGTTCCAATACTTTAATCTTTGACTCTTTGTTATCTTGAAATTACATGGTTAATATTATTAGTTTTTGATAATTCTGTAAATTTTAATCTCTGCCAAGTTGCAACAAATCAAATTTTAAAGCCAATACATCTATAATCGCGGTTTGATGTAAAACTGTTTAAAATTATAGCATCGGCAAAGTATTAAGTCTAAAAGAGACTGCAATAATTTATAATTTATAATTATTTATAATTTTAAACTTATTATTAATTCTAAAATCAAATATATCTCGTGTTTAGGTTTAGTGTGATGAACTACTTGGTTCGAATGGAGTATTTAAGAGTATTAGTATAAATGTAATAAATATAAATAAAATATTATATAGATATAAATGTAATTTTAAAAATGTTATTGTAAGAGTCCTGTGCATACATTTACACACGAGAATGTTATACAACTTTAGATACTCATTTCAATATTTATGCACAACTATTGTATGAGTGAAGTAGATTAATTATGTAAATATGGTAACATTTAAGTACAAATGTGAATAATGAACTAGCTCAGTCGCAAAGTTTGATTGTTTGTTTAATTATAACAATAAATTTTGTGATGAGACAAAATTAAATTGCTAATATTTCGAAACTTATTTTGGAGAGAGCATGAAAATTGTCCTCTCTAAGTGATTATTTTTAGCTGTTCCTCCTCCGAGATGCTGCGAAGTTAATTTCCATATTTGCTGAGAATCACTTGTCTGTAGCATTCTAATTACTGCCATCCAGAGTTCATATGGAAATTTGCATCCCTTTTTCTCAGTAATTTGTTCATTTTCACTTGAGACCTTATGAGAGAATTTAATTAAGGAGTAAAATAACTACAGTGAAAATAAGGCGAATTAGACTGATAAAGTTATCTTCATAAATAATAATGAATATATTAATTTCCATTTATTGTAATTTGTTTACGCCAAGACTAGAAAGGCTAGATTATTTTGTGCATATAAGCCTTCACTTGTTATCTGTTCAAATTGCATTCATAATGTTGTATATATATTGTTATCGTAAACTTCAGGTCCTAAGATGATCTAAAATATTCACACCTGCTTATTCATTGATTTGTAACATGTTAAAAATAAATGTTGAAATTTAATTTGTAGTAGTAAATGGTCATACATATATATATCGTATACCTATACTTTTATCAATACTTATATATTTGGGATAATAATTATGGGTTCTATGAAACCTGAAGAACTGACCGAGTCCTGATAAACTTTAGTTTTGTATATATATATATATAACAAGATTTCAAATAAACACGTGAAATAACAATCAATGATTAAACAACAATATAAAAAGAGAATTTTGTGCTTTGATCATATTTATATATATTTTTTATATATATAGTTCAATGTACATAAAGAAACATAGAGAAATTAAAAACATCCACTTGCAGTCTCTAATTTTCGGTTGAACTGTCTTCAGGTGAGATAAGAGAGGGAAACCAAACGCACTGGTACAGAGACTGTACGAGAATTAGAGACTGTAAGTGTGTGTTTTTAATTTCTCTATGTTTCTTTATGTACATTGAACTGTATTTGTCCATTTCGGATCGTATTTTCACCGAAAAAGTGTAAATATATGTATGTACCAAGATTTCCTGTATGTTACGAAACTGTCTTTACCAACAGGTTTGTTTATTATGTGATGCGCTTTATGTAGGTTTGGTCTCTGCTACTGAGACTACGAGGTGTGTAAATAAAGTAGTGAGACTGATTTTTTTTAAATTTTCTATTCAAATATAATTACAATGTGATATTGTCACCTTCAAAATAGTTCCCTTCGGAAGCCACACAGCGCTGGAGACGGTCCTTCCAATCATTGTAGCATTGCTGGAACTCGGATTCTGGAATGGCCTTCAGCTGGTCGGTTGCAGCAGTTTGTATGTTTTGTAGTGTCCCGAAATGAGTTCCCTTGAGGTGATTTTTCAATCTCGGGAAGAGGAAAAAGTCACAAGGACTCAAGTCTGGTGAATAAGGAGGCTGAGGAGCAACAGGAATGTTTTTACTGGCCAAAAACTCGTTTATTGAGATGGCAGTGTGACAGGGCGCGTTGTCGTGATGCAACAAATTTTTCTCATCTCCAATTCATTGGTCAAAATGTGATGAACGGAGGTGTGATTCAAATTCAACTGTTCCCCGATCATTCTGACTGTCAAGCGTCGATCTGAACGCACAAGGTTCCGTACTCTGTTGACATTTTCATCGGTGTTTGCACGAAAACCAACGCTACGGACAAACAAATGACTGTGGCGAGTTCAGATTCATACTGGAGGCGCATCACACGTGCACCTGACGCTACTCAAGGCCACGCGTCTCCAGCGTTGCCAGATCGAAAGCGACGTTGCCAGTCTCACTACTTTATTTACACACCTCGTATGTATGAATAGTCATAGGGCTTCCATTGGTCAGTACAGTAACCTTCATGTTGTCATTCTCTCGAATTCAAGTTTAATGACTGTTTCCGTATACGAATTCTTAGACAGATCACATATTCCAACACCATGGTTACCTTGAGGGCTGCTAAAGAGGCACATGTCAACGTTAGTATAAGTTGTATTATTTTTAACGTTTTTTAAATTATTATTTATTTATGTTACTTAGCATTTTATATTTTTTTCTCTTTTTTTATCATTTTTCATCTTTTCTTTTACTCATTTTATTTGATTTTAATATTATTTGCTTCACTTATATTATTTAGTTTATTCTTTGGTAACTGTAATATTTGTCCCTTCTCCTAATATTTGTATTCAGCCAATGTCTTCTTCAGTAAAAAGGAAAGTTCAGTATCAAAACCATCGCCCAAGTAACGTTATTTAGCAATCTGAGTACGTACATAATTTAGAATATATCCTCTGTAATAGTTGTTGTTTAAAAATGACACTTTCGGCTCCCCTGTGACTTCGTGTTGGTAGGTGCTAGTGGTTCTAGGAGTACTCGGCGTTCAGGTTTTTCTTGTTAATTTTTTTTCCAGTCTGTGCTATTTCTGTTTGACCTGGCTGCTACAACCAGTTTCTAAGCAAAGATAAATGTTAACCGATAGAAAAGATTTCATATGATTAGTTCAGTGCTTTTTATTTCTTATAATGAATGTCGGCTTTTTTTAATTGAATCAATAAAATATCAATTTTACATGTGTTAGTACTAAAACCACTGAGTTTCATCAATATTAAACATTGTTACAGCTAACGCAATATAGTTTAAACATGTTATAAATTATGTTTTATTCTTATTTTATTGACACATTGACTTATTTACTATGTGGGTTTACCCGAGTGTCCTGTAATGGTATATTTAAGCCCAACTTGACATTTATAGTTATGTAACAAGGATCCTTGAAGCGTTTAATGATTTCCATTAAAAAGGATTTACAAATAAGTTGATGTTATTTAGGTGTTTATTAGGCGTAAGAAGTCGTAACTTATTTATTACGTTGCTTTTTACAATTCAAATTAGACTTTAATAATTTTTCAGTTTTGCTATAAATTTTAAAGTGTTTGTAAAGGTCGTTTAATTCTGTTTACGACGCAGGCATTAAGAGGTTGAAACATTTTGAAGCACAGTTTAATATTCTTCAGTCACTTTGTCACAGTAATCACGTAGCGCCACTCTCAGCAGGTAATTAGTAGCCTTTTTGCTTCATCCGGTAAAATAACTGTAGAAGGTTAGCTTGAATGGATGAATAAAGCAGTGTACGGATATTCAGGTAAATTACATACGGTATGGACGCTTGCACGAAGAAAAATTCATTGTAAAAAACGCTGTTAGATGTGCACAGGAACGTGACTCAATGGAATGGAAACTGAAATATTCTCAGCGATCTGATTGGAATTGATTGTAATAGTATAGTTAAGATTATTATTATATGTAAGTTGGATACAATTTTTAAAGGAACTTCAGTCGCCTAGTAGCGACTTTTATAATTTTTATAAGTTATTTTAAAGTAATTTAATGTTCTGCTTGTAGTATGAAGAAGCATTATTTTTCCTTGATTATGCTTTGATATTCTGTTACATCTTATTATATTAGGATAGTTGCCAAAAGTAACAGTTATTTTCTTACTGTTAATGTAGCAGTCTTTTAGGTAGAAATAGTCAACTGGAAGGGCTCTATACAAAAACTAAATTGTAAAACTAATATAAAATAAAAAAATATAAAACTAAAAAATAAGCCCAGCTGGAGTTATTTTTTTTTTTAAAAAAGACACATAAAAGAAATCACAAAATCTGATTATAGTTTGATACTATACTACTATAGTTTGATTGTCCCGTTGCCAAGAAGATAGATGTGAGTCGCTCTGAAGACAAGTGATGACTGAAGTGATGTCTCCTTGAAGAAGCACTCACTCAGTGAAGTCGATTTTTTAGTTACACTGACTGAGGGCCAAAAAATATCATAAACGACCCTTATTTGATAGTATCGAGCCTTATTTAAAACTGAATGACAGACCTTTTTATCAGAGTTAATAATTACTTTGAATTATTTTGATCATAATTTTACTTAATTTAATATTTATTTTTCAACATAGCATATACATTTAAAACTTCGCTTTAGTCTATAGCAATGTTTTGCAAATGTTTACTGGATATTACAAAATCTTTTAAATGGTCTCCAAATATGGAACGCGATACTTTTCTAAATCATACATATCCGATGAAAGGTATTTCAACAAGCCTAAGGCTCAGCTTGTTGGCTTACATTAGAGCAGGTGCAGTAACGGCCTGCTGCAGGTGAAAAGAATTCAGCTTTTGAAAAATTATTGTTCAGATTATATCTTAAAAACTTGACTTCGACAATGTCTTTTACAGAACAAGGAATGGTTCGTTTTTCTAAATACTGTGTCCTTATTGTATAATGACGTTGAGTTTTAAGAGCAGTCTCTTTTTAAGCTGGACACTTGAGTTCTCTTTCTCGAGACTGAAAGTGAGGTTGTTTGTTATTTGCCAAGTCTTATTACAGAGTTGATTTTGCCCCAGGGACCTTATATTTTGCTTTAGTCTGTTAACTAGAGGGGAGGACCTGATCCGAGTCTCATGTCCTACATACCAGGCCCTGACGGACCTTTCTTTCAGAGTTAACAATTGCTTTATATTTTTTAATTATAACTTTTACTTATTTTATTTATTATTCAAATTAAATTATAACTTCTGGAAACTTGTTTATTTATTTTATTCTTTCTGTAAAAAATAAGTTATATGTATTATTCTACTGTTGTTTAACATTAATTGTTTTCCAAACAGAAGACCTTTTCTTTTCGTCTGTTCAATTTAAATAAAATTTAGGATTTATGATTTTCTAATTTTATATAATTTATTTTAATTAAAATATAAAAAGTTATTGCATATACTATGCTTGAATAAATTACAGTTTAACAATAACTCTATTACTATTGACTTAACATATACACTTTTTGTAAAAAAAAACAGACATTTTAAGTTATTGAAGTATTTTATTACTCATTTATTTAATTTTCATAATTTAATTTAAAATTGTTCGTAAAGAGATAAGTAAAAATGATTTATATTCACCGGTATCTGGATAAGTATTTTTGTTAACCACGGTCCGCATTAAACTCATGGTAAGAATAGAATGTCATTGTGACTCCCGAAAATTTTTTAAATGTAATTGGTTTAAAAATGGTTCTTTGGTTGAGAATTGTTTCTCCTAGGAATCCGTTCTGAGAAAGGATTAGACGATAGGCCACTGCTTCTTGCAAAAGTTCCAGAGTGTCTCTTTCTTATGGGCATACTTTGTTTGATTGAAGAAGACCAGGTGTGGCATTTGAACCTTAAGGACATACTTTGTTTGATTGACGACATTTGAAAACGTACAGATGTTGATTTCTTTAAAGTAAGAAAAGAACCAAAGATATATATATATATATAAACATTATTAAATTTCTTCCCAGCTTCTCTATGTATTATTTTTCGATACAGTTTTTCAAGATTTCGGATCTCACATTTCCATTTACTTGGTACTAAGTACAACAGTTCACCAAAAGATTTGTTCGTACAATCCATTTAATGATGAAAAAATTACAAATAAAAATACAGACCTTAATATATATATATTATACTTATATATATATATATATAAAACTTTGTTCTCAACAATGTGGGTAAGAAACATGATTGTAACCTAAGTAGTCTGCTACTTTTAGTGAACGACGTCATTTTGCCTCACAACCTTCCTTTTTGCAGGAATGGAACTAAACGCAGTTGTTATCGCTCATAACGCAATAGGAAACTGCTTCCAGCAATTGACTGCCAACTTGATAAAATAGGCTGATTCTTTTGCGGTTAGAGACGAAATAAGACTGTCAAGCACAGATTAATGACCTGATAACGCAGGGATGAGGGAAGCAAACAAAACACATTTGTTCTTCACAGAGATCTATACATCCTTTGGTTGCGGTGCTAAATGGGATCATTTGTTTTTTGTCAGGGTGAATGTAATATTCTATTTGTTTCACGTCAACCGTTTGCATGCATATGATTGAGTGCGGTTATTTTCTATCGAATAGATGATATCTACAGATGGATGACTCAATCTTGCAATGTTTTCCTATATGTGGTTATAAATTAGATCTTCAGCGCAGTGATTACGAATAGAGAAAACGACTTGAACCTTAATATTTCTTTATAAAATTGATTATTTAATAATTCTTATTCATATATATTAAGGTGAAAGTTAAATATGTTAATTTTTCTTCAGGAAGTTGTGTCTTCACCTGCATAAACGGTAGGTTATGTTTTTCGATTTTCTTGTTTACCCACTCACTATGCTTTACTGTCACTTATTATCACGTTTAAAATTTTATATTTGTATAATTAAATGACGCAATTTATATGATTTATATAATATTTGATCGCAAATGGATATCAGTGACTTAATATTTGTAAATTACATAACAAATTGTGGGTAGTTAGTTATCTCTTTTCTAGTTTTTTCGCATATTTCATCTTTCCTATACATAATTTATGGGTCAAATATCACCGGTAGTTGCCCATTTTCTTAACTTACGAATGCTTTTAAAGCATAGAGGATATAACGTAATTTTTAGCAATTAAGGATTGTTCATTTAACAACAGTGACTTTCTGCCAGTAATGCTATCAAAAGGCGAACGTCTCAGCACTCCCTGATATTTAAGCCGAATTATAGTTCTTATTGAAGTTTGCATCTGATCACATCGAATTCTACCACTTACGAGATGGTACTGATTTCAAATGGGTTCTTTTATTTTCAAATTTATTTCGATTGACTGCCATCATCAAAAGTTTCAATCCTACCAGTATATTCCAAAACACATTAAAAGGTAAGAATACTTGGTCAAATATAATTCTGTGAATGTAATAATTGACCGCCTACACTTGAGTGCGAACATTATGTTGAACGTGAACTCAGTTGTGGTCAGAGCTACTGTAGGTTTTCTTTTACTGAATCCTTTCGGCTTTGCAAAGTCTGCCATACCAAAAGGCATTGGTTACCATCTTTAGTTATCCCTTTAACTCAGCTATTTACAGGAAGTGTTGGGACGTATGTCAACTCTGTTAATCAAATGTTAAGTTAAATTGTTTGAATTGCAGCTTCCCTTTGCATTCGTACAGCTTGTCCTTTCCTGGTTAGCATTATTTGGAGAAGTCCACTCGATAGTGAGTCGTTCCTGAGGCTGTCAAAGATTAGCAGGGCCTCTTTCTTTTAACAGTTTTCAAATTATCATATTAAATTATCTGATTCAGAGCAACATTCAATTCTCAGTTTTATCGTTCATTATTAGCTTCTCTGTTTTTCAAATAAATTTCCATTATGTAAGATTTTTTTATGAATATGGATACTTCTTTGAATCCATACAAATTCTTCAAAATACCAGTAAATACAAATTAAATTAGTTCTTTCTTTACATATTATTTTTGACAATTTTAAATATAATTACTTTAATTAATTAATGTATTTTGTAATTATTGGATAATACCAGTACGTTATCATCCCTTTTCAGAAAGTAATCTGGGTCTTCTTTGTTTAATGTCTTAAGATTTTTTTTGTATTTCTTTGTGCTTTTAAATGGAGGTATAGTTAATTGACCGCCTTCAATAATGATTACGAACATTATGTTGGACGTGAACTCAGTTCTGGTCAGAGCTGCTGCAGGAATATAGATTTAGCTTTTCCTGAATCCCTTCGGTTTTGCGAATCCTGCCATATCAAAAGGCATTAGTTACCATCCTAAGGTTTGATGAGTTTCTAAACCTTAGGATAGTAACTAATAACTCATGACATTATTAAAATACAAATATTTAGGATAATATTTAAATATATTTTTCTTCTAGATTTTACCTCTCTGCAATAATTGCTCTTTCTTAAGAATTTCATTATAAGTATTTTTTCTGGAATTTAAAATGAATTATCTTGATTATTTCTATTATTGTTGATATGTAGATTATAAATACAGTTAGGTGAAGGGATGAATGAAGAAATAATGTACATTTTTCACCGAAGTAAGAGATTTGGAAGTATTTTGACTGTGAATATGTGTGGTACTAAGCTAAGATGCTTTGACTACGTGTTTTAGCGAGAAACATGAAAGCTACCTGTATGGGTTAGGCAATGCTGAAGAGAACGGTTAAGTCGTAAAGAAACGTCACCGATTCAGCAAGTCGCAATGTTTCTCCTCTACGATCTCCCTTCTTCCGCCTTGTCTAAAAACTGTTCTGTACTTTCTCTCCTATCTGCCCCTCCATTATCTCCTAACAATAAATTAGGTAAAATATATCTTATTTTATTAATTAAAATTAAAATTAATACCTACACTTTAATTTTATCTATTTTTTATAATGCATTTTTTTAGACATTCCAGATAGCCTGTTATATTAGTTATATTTAAAAATGCATCTTCTATTTAGTTTTAGTTTTATTTTTTAGAAGTCTAGGACCTGAAAATTTTTAGTTTTTATTAGTATTAAAATAATCTGGTGTAAAAGTCATAACCTGATGACTTTTGTTTACCTGATTATAATGGTAGCGGATTTTGTTACAATATCGTAGTACCAAACAAATATTCTTTTTCTAATTTATCTCTCAGTTTAATGCATTTGGATCTAATTTAACGTGAATTTATATATTTTTATGGTATTTCGTTTAATATTCTTATCAATGCAAATAACAATCTTTAGAAAACTGCATTATGACATATGAGAACCGTTTTTAAGGTTTAACCCAGAAGGACAATTTATGTGTGCATCGCATCCTATGATATCATATCTCAACTAAATATCCAGAATCAAAGCAGTTTAATTCAAAATCTCGTGGACAGGGTGTTAGAAAAAAAAATGAACTTTTTTTATATAAAGTACTTCTTTGAAAAGGTGTACTTCTGATACAACACTTGATATTCCCTCCTACATATGGTAAGAACTGAAATGTGGCGAATCTTGCTGGTATATCCTCAGAGGAACTGATTTGCAGACCTATTTTATTGGACCCAAAAAGCGTATTTTATTTGAAAACTCCATTTCGAAATCTTTACACGAATGCAATGTTTTAATATCTCTATAGTTTGTATGCTATAATTAAATATAATTAAATCATTAATAAATATAATATAATAAATAATTAATAATTAAACAAATGTTACTTAATTAAATTATTATGAAATTAAATTCTTCTGTTGGTTTATGATGATCGTTGTAAAGAAACCCGACGAATAACACAAGTTGAGTTTCATATCTTTAGAGCTATATTGCCTTCTGTAATAGTCGAAATTTCTTGAATTTTTTTACAAAAAATACTATTTTAGGTGTATTTTATACATCAAATTTTAGAAAAATTATTTTCTGAATTGATAAATGTACTAATAGTCCTTTCTTTCAAAACAGTATCACTAAAACAATAGAGTTTAGCCACTTTCAAAGATTTATTTTTGTGTCCTATTTCATTAAAAGAAGGGTATGGTCACTATCGTGATCTGAATATTTCAGGCTCAATCAGAACTTAAATGTTTTGCATGTTTACGCAAAACTGACCTTTACTTTTTTTATAATGATAATGATGCATATTTATTCTATGTATTGTTTATAAATAAACCAACGCAAACAAAAGCCCTTTAGAAGTTTTTCAGCATTACAGAAATGTTGTTTGAGCTTTTGACCATGTAGAATTATTTCTGTGCAAATCCCATCCTATATATTAAATGTCAACTAAAATGTCGGAATCACAGAGATTCTAATCAAAATCGTGCGGAAAAGTTATTAATAAAACTAAAAAACCCGATTTATTTTTTTATATAAAGTATTCTAAAAAAAAAAAATATGTTTCAGGGCTTGCTGTTTCGACTCAGTAATAGTAGTAGCAAGTTAAATATGATATTTAGTGATCACAGCCCTTTTCGCTTTTGAGATATCCCGCATAAATAAAAAAGACACACGAACGCACAAACACTCACCAAATGGGAAACCTTATTTTATCAGACTCAGGAGACCTCAAAACATGTATTTCCTTTAAAAACTCGATTTGGAAATGTCGTTCCCAATGCAATAGTTTCATTTTACTTTATTACATATTGAGAGTAAATGAAAGTAATTAATCTTATATTATTAATTGAATAGTTCAACTTATACCTATCTGATATTTTATCTTTGAAGGCTTTTATTTTTTAATTATTTACCTATATGTTGAAGTCTTTGAATGTATATTGCTACAGAACAATTAACTATATCTTGTATCTGTAGTATTATATATTTCCTGATATTTTCAATCTTAGCTCCAATAATCGTAGATTTTATTTTATTCCAGTTTCACCTTTCTATTTCTTTGATTCTAACTTTAATTAAACTATATATTATTCTTAAAATTATATATATTGTAAAGTAGAGTGAGCTTTATTTTAAGTACTAATGATTTTATGTAATTAACAGTCTGTTCTTTCCACATTAACCGTCAGTGTATTTTTTGCAGTTAAAACTCTTTTTCTAATTATGAACTTGCTTGTATCCTTCTAAGTAATCGAAGTTTATTTTTAAACTTTTCAATTTTTTTATATCTAATCATAAGGTAATTATACTTAATCTGTGTAACTATTATAACTTTATCATGTATTATCATGCTGTGCTTCATAAGATGGCGTAAAGATGTTCAATGATGGATTGCAAATGCTTTAGTTATAGGTTGATCAAAAATCACTTTTTAGTTACTCTGAGAAAGAAAGGTAGTAGAAATGTATATCTTTTAAGCGCAAAAAGAAAAATATATGAAATCGTTTTCTATTTATGACATTTAGTATAGAATATGTGATGCTTAATGAAATTGTATAAATGCAACATTTAAAATATTTCGGATTTGTTAGTTATTATTTTGTAAATATAAGACACGGATTCATTTGCACAGATGTCGTGGTGACTGCTGCGATCGGTAAGTTCTATTCACGAGAGGTGTGCGGTGAATCGCTGGGCGCTGGACAATTCACACTAGTAGTCAAGTTATTTTAGTCGGTATTAGCGCTGTGCTGCACCGAGTATGGCAAGTGGGGCAGACGGCATGGACGCTTTTCTTTTTGAATAGTGATATATTCAAGTCTGTTTGTGGAAGACAAACATATCTTGTGTGCGTGGAAACAGCAAAGTGTGCTAAGCTGACGGTTTTCGTTATTTTTAAAAGTAAAGAAAGGATTGAGTGGTAATATATTATTATTAGATAGTGGAGTGTGTTGTGGCGCTAAGTTGAGAGGGCACTGTCGGGCAGAGAGCGCAGATAGTGAGTGTTGTTTGTAGACCTTGTTCTGTTTACTCTGCGGGATTACCGACTTGTTGACGTTAGCCGTAATGCTCCTAACCTGTCTACCTAAATCACTGTTTGTTTAACAATGGATCCCCTAGGAGAGGGCTATCCTTTACCAGCTTGTGCTTAATATGTCTCCTTACAACTCAGCCAACCTTTTATTACTTCAAAAAGTCATAATTATTTAACTTGTAGTTAAACTATGGTATTATAAAGAAAATTATGATGTAATTATTTAATTAAAGAAATTCTTAGTTTCTTTGTTTTGCAGTAAGAAGTATAACTGATTATTGAAGACCTTTTCGAAAGTAGAAAGGTAGTTTATCTTGCCAAGCAAGTGTCTGGTGTAGTCGTTCTGAATGGTCTGCCTCTAGGCCACTCATCACGACAGGACTTTTATGATCCGGCTGGGGTTCCAGTTGAAGTAAAAGTTATTTTCGTTCGTTACAAAATTAATAAAACTTCTCAATTGCTTCTTGTTAATTATCCAGTTTAAAAAATATACCGTGCAAAGGTGTTGCAAATTACGGATTATCTTATTCAACTGACGAAATACCCGGAAACTACTATATTCTGAATTCTGTTAAACAAAAACATTCTTTATTTTATTTTAAAGAAATAACGGCATTATTACATTTTTCGACGTTCATATCCGTAAATTTATTGTAAAACAGGTAATATATTGAAGGTGTTAATAAATTAAGGAATAAATTATGATTTTTGCATAGGAGACCCAATTCGTTTAATTATTAAATCTAACTTCTCTCAATGGAATACTTAAATTGAGTGAAATTATATAAATATATATAATTGCTTATTAAGGAAATTTGATTATTATTGCTTTTGCTTTGAATATGACGTGTGGCTTGATATTTTATGATCAAAAATTTGCCTGTATATATTGTATTATTCTGTATTTTGCAAATGCATTGGAAACGAAACAAGTGATATCAGGAATAATTTCTTCTCTGCAAAACAAAACTGATGAGATGGAAAGTAAAAGGTTGGGTATTGTCTGGCAGAGAACGCAGACGGTGCAGATAGAGTACAAGAACCTTGAAGGCAAGCAGGTAGGCAGGTATTAAAAGTTAATTGAGAACAAGATGTTACCGTATCCAAACGAAGAACTTCCCCCGTCATCGAATTTTAGATTGAATTGCCTTCTACTTTAGAAACTTAGGAAGACAATTTCAATATCAATCACTGAACGGAACGATTCCACCATTCCTTGTCCCTTTATCCTGAGATTCTCGTCAAAGCAGTGTATAGCAAGCTCTGGTTATACTATGCATAGTAGTATATAAGCATCTTTTTCTAACTTTTATTTTCATTTACATATATACATATATATGTATATATATAAAGAAAGTAACTCAGTTTTTCAGGTTCAAATTAAACTCTCATTGCATTGGACAATGAGTGAGTTTAATTTGAACTGACCGAGTCCTGATGAACTTTAATTTTGTTTCTATTTCACAGTCGATACTTTTATCAATATATATATATATATATATATATAAACACACTTATAGTCTCTAATTTTTGATTTGAACCGTCTCACTGAGCACTGAGTACGCTTGGTTTCCCTCTCTTATGTCTCCTGAAAACGGTTTAGGAGACTGAAGATAGGTGAAAAATTAGAGACTGTAGGTGTGTGTTTTTAATTTCTCTATGTCTTTTTATCTACATTGAACTTTGTCTCTTTTAGATCGTATTTTCATCGAAAAAGTGTAGGTATAAATATTTTAGCATGAATGGAGTTATACTGATAAGGAAAGACTAAAAGTCTTTCAGTCTTAAATTGTTGGCACCAATACAGTGCCAATACTAGCTAACAGGGATCACCTAGAAAAAGAGATGGCAAAGTGACATGTTAAATAAAATATATTATAAGTATAAAATACTATAACGGGTATCTTCCAGTAGAATTTGGTTAGCAGTAAGTTGGTTCGTATTATCGAATCTCTCATTCTGAAGATCGTGAATGCCGACATTGCAGTTAGCTTTAAGGAACGTTAATATATATATGTGATATATAAATATGAGATTGAATGTAAAGAGTAGCCAAGGTAATTCTGTCATATGGGTATCGTTAAAATTAAGTCACATGAAGTAGAAGACCTTTATGTCTGATTTCCATATATATAGTGGTATTCTGTTTAAATTCTCTTCAATGTTTTAGGTACCTTGCGGGAATAACTTTACTGTTACTAATCTTTTCTGTTATGACATTACTTTTATATAATAAAAGCAGTTGGTTAGGTACTTATTATAGAGTTTGTTTTCTTGAATTGAAGCTATGATAACATATTCTGAGTCCCTTACAGGTCATGATATGCCCGGTTGTAGTCTGTTCTACTCGCGCAGGTCTTTTTGATGTCTTCGCAAACTTCAGGCGGTTACTGCAACAACTAATTGAACATTGTTTTGAGTGAATACAATTTTGATTTATTTTTGAATTATTTTTGAATTTTTGAATTATTTATTTTAATTTTGATATAATGATTAAAAAAATGACAGATTAGTTAACAGGTTGATTCTTAGTTTTTATTAAATTGTTTCTATTTTAAAAATATCTTTCACATCATTAGGGGATACCTATTGACAAGTTTTAAAACCCCTGCCTTGGATGATTGCATAAATATTTACTTTCACCAATATGTTCTGATCGAGGATTCACTGATATTTCCATTCGAATGCAAGAAGAAAGTCTTTTTTAAGAACTTGAGTGCGCTGTACAGTTGAACATTGTAAGTGTTGGTGTCACAAGTTGTCAGAATAGGAAATGGAAAGCGGGGTGAAAGGAGGTTGAGTTCCGGGCTAGTGGTGGCGAGGGCCTCGGAGAAGCCACATTCGTCAGGTCAGTAAGTGCCTTCAAGCACCGACTTCTCCAGCCTGCCAAACATTTGTTCCTATCACATCACTTTGTTAACTTGTATCTTCAATTCACAGTCACAAAACAAACAGTAACAAACATGATTTCTTTTCCATGTCAAATTAATTAAGAAGGCGTAAATAGATATGCAATTACATAACCTGTTAAATGTTAGGATTGTTTACTGTAAGTATACAGTTATTTAAATTTTGTCTTTTAAAAATCCTGTTTTTTAAGCCTGTCGGAATCTTGATTTTTCAACAAGTGCAAATAAAAAATATATATATAAGTGCATCATTTAATAAACAAGGATTTTTACGAAGTTTATGTTGATAACCTTTACAGTTTTACAATATGGCAATAAATTTGCATATGGGCTATATACAAGTATAACTTAATCAAAACTTTAAGCCTCAAATCAAGGTCAAATGTTGTCTACTATTCTTGGTTTCAGGTGACTATTATTTTATTATTTGAATTGTTATTCAATGGAAAATGTTTATACTTGATTTCACGAGTACATATTATACAAATAGCGCTAAGTTTTCCTAGTCATTTTAATTATTTCATTATAAATATTCATTATCAATATTTAACAATTGAAGCACAGCTCAAACTGTATGTCAATGTGTAGATAAAATATGAAAATATTTTATATTGTTGAAGTTTTGATAATCACCTTTTAAATACATCAAGTACAGGTAAACTTCCTTTACGAAGTATCGTATTGATTAATTGATAATAATACAGAATATGTAGAGGTTGCATTAATCGTATGATATTAAATTAAATATTTGTTATCTATGTTTAAATGCCTTTGGTTTAATGTCCCTATCAACTCAATCAGAAGCTCTTTGAAACTTAGTCCTATTCTAGAACAGTTTTCTTAACTTTTGACTCTGAAGGACAGTATCTGTGTGGTTAAATGTGTATTTACGGTAAAACTTGATATCGAAATTTAATCTGAATGCAATACTTCATATCTTTATATTTCATTTGGAGGGCCAGGTTAGCCTAGTGGTAACGTGCTCGCTTCTGGACTGTCATGTCGTGGGGGTTCAATACCCCCTCTGGCCCTTGATTTATTCACGTAGGAAGTGAATGAATCTGAGCACATCGTCCGTCGAAGGGGACGTTAAGCTGTTATTCTCAAACCCGTACGATTTCAGCTTCTCGTTAAAATCCCCACTCTAAATGCACTTGTTTTAGGAAAGATTCAGGTCTCGCAATGTTGAATCAATCTTCATTGTATGGTATCACAAATATTGATTAAGCTGCCCCCGCAGCTTAACCTATATTTCATAGAGATAATAAATGAAAATAAGAATATATGGTTTTACTTCTTAAGTGTTTCTTCATTAATTAAAATAAATTATTATAATTACCTTTGTTATAAAAAAAAACATCGCTGAAATGTTCGGGGGTATTCTTGTAATAATATTACTAAAATGATGTCTCCCACATTTGGGGGTCCTATATGCTTGTTTCTATTTATCATAAAATTTCATTAAAGAAAAACCCAAATATGTTTGACATTTACGATAACTAATGTTATTATTAATAATTAAATTAAATTTAAAAAAGCTTTATCTGAATCATTATAATGTTATTGTAACGGTAGTATAATTTATTCTTCACCTTGTAAAATATAAAAAAGAAATGACAAACATTAAATGTGCTTCTAGGAAAGCTAAATTTGAAGTTCTTGGCTCCTTTATCTGTTCTCCATTGTTATATCGATTACACTTCTTAGTTCCATTCTGTTTTCCATGACGGTTGCTGTAATGTTGTGAACTTTTCAATTTATTAAAAGTTGAAGAATGTCATATTTCTTGACTGAATTAGATCGCGATATTTGACTGAATGTCATATCGCATTAGATGACTGAAGTTAAGATTACCGTGCTGTGCTACTGTAACCTGGCTCGCCCGATGCCGTAGGAGTCATGTTTTCACTTTTGGGTAGCACTAAGTCTTAAAGCTTCTGGATAGGTTTTTACTTAAAAAACAAAAAGGGTTGATCTACACAATTGAATCAAGTCAAAATATTGTGATCCAACTCCACCTTATAAACCAATGAAGTTGTCAAACACATGTTTATTCATATGATTTAAAAACCTAGCAATAAAAGATAAGCTCTATTTGAATCAAACAGGACAGCATATTGGACTAAATGGAGTTTGGAGAAATTTTTGGTGAAATAATCTTTCACCTTTGTAGCCTGGATTATTTCATATTTTCTCATTGACATAAATAAGATATTATTTGTACACATAGCTATGCGATCGCTATACATCATATAAGCGATGCATACAAATTTAAAAAAAATAAATACATTTCATGATTTTATTGCTCAAGTGAAGTGATTTTATTGATTCCTTTAACTAGACCGTTTTTATTCAGACGAGCATTCAAAATTAATGACAAAGTTAATGTAGTTTAGGTGTTATCTGAAGTGGTTTAATGTGTTTATAACAGTTAGATAGGCTTTCTGCTGTTTACATTGATTGAGCTCCATTGGTCTTGTGTAAGCCGCATTGCTTTTGCACCGCGTTACATGTTTAAATGATCTGTTTGCGTAACTTCGGTTTTGATCACTTATCGAAACGACTGTTTTTAACTGCAAAAAAATGTTTGATATCTGTTGAATTGACCATTGAAATCGATATTTGCTGTTATATTTCTGTTTATCTGGTAGCAATTTACTTTCAGTTCAATTCATTAGAGTAAACAAGTTAAAATGCCTTGCAAACGATAGAAATTCTAAAATATTATTGCTATTTTTTTGAAGGGGTTGTGATTAATATTGTTTAAAATAAAAGATAAGTCTAGGAGATTTTATAAATAGGGTTATCTGAAAGACCTAATTGTAATTCAGTCATATGGTATAGATAAATTTCCTAGTAGTGATCCTGAAATGATCACTACTATGGTAGTAGTTTTCTTTTCATAAAACACCTACCATATCAACTAATGAAACTGAATGCTTCCTACAACACCTCGTAGATGAGATTTCAAAATTAATTTTTCTGACACTCCCGCTATCATAAACTAGACTACAAATGCTCTGCAGTCTATGTTTGTCACAGAGATATTTTAATTATTTTCACAAAATATATATAAGTTAATTATATTTGTAGAATACAACTTCCTTGTAACTTTCTTGCTACTTACACGTGTAAACACGTGTTAGGAGAGGAAAAGTTTTTTAGAGTGAAACTTTAATGTTGGCATTGGATTTTGGACGAAACCTTCATAAAAAAGTGCTCCAGTAACAAAAGGATACTATTAATCTCGATGGAGATAAATACTTGTATATATTATTTTGTATTCCTTTCACCCGCATTTGTTGGCTGTTTAGGGTTCTACTCTTCTCGGAGCATAAAATGTAAGGGATTTGTATTTGACAAAATCTAATACCAGTGGTAAGTTTTTCCTTACCGTCTTTATGAGTGCCGGTTATTAAAAATCTTGGTGCCGGCGGCTTTACAATTTTCCGTCTCCAACCTAACACCTTCATTGGAATTGTCAATTTTTAATGAGGTGTAATAGAAAGAAGTCTATTCTCAAAAGCAATGTGCGATTGTATAAAATTTAGTAATGCAATCTTGGAAAAAGAGCACTGTTTTCTCATAGGAGTTAGAAAGTAGTAATGTTAACATGGAGAGTAATATGAAAATTATTTCTGTTGAAATTATTGTCAAATGATGAATTTGTTTTTATGAAATCGACATTCATTAAATGATATGGGACTGAAAATAATATTACCCTGATTTTGGATCTAAGTGAGGTACTATATTGGATTTAAATCACTGAATTAACTGGCATGGGATTAATATCGGTAAATTAATTAATGGAGTGCTTTAGTGAGACATAATGTGGATATAATGAGATGTCTGGCGCATTCTGGATCGACTAGGTGCGTCAACCTGGTGTGCAATCAACGACGTTTCTTTAGACACCCACTGCCATTTTTGTCATCCGTGTCACTTTCCTCATCACATCTCTGCAGTTTTAACTCTTTTTGTGTCTTATGTTATTTCTACTTAGATTATTAGTTTGTTTGACTACCATTTCGCAATTTATATTATGTATATATTTAGCTTTCATACAGGAGTACATATAAACTATAGGTTTCACTATCTCTTTGAATTATAGAATCTCTTTGAAAGGTGAAATTGTCCTTTTAATTTTCAATTCAAGAAGAATTTAGTATATCCATATGTAAGCTTTGCCAAAAAATACCCTCCGGAAATATGAAAAAAAAAAGAAATTAGTAATATATATTACTAAAAAAGAAGTTTTGTTCCAGCAGTCTTCGCAACAAATTAAGATAATATAAATATATATGAGAAACTAATGAAAACTGGTCGATCTGAAACCGGGAAGTCTGTGTCAGGCTTGTAATATTAAATTTCATGTCATATACAAGTCAGGAGAGAACTCACACAAATGACTTGAAGGAAATGTAAAAGTTTGTTTACTTTTGCCATTTAATTTATTACTCCGCACAAACAACGCAGTGTTTTCATTCTATTTGCACTTGGCATGATTTTGTGCATACATATAGTACGTAAATAGGGGACAGCATTTCATTAATTGGGAGAAAAAGAAATGTATGTATAGTCTCTCTCTTTCTTTATTTTGACAAGAATAACAACCACGAAAAGATTTGATCGCCAGGTTTTACATAACGGTAGGATGTGTAAATTCTTTTGATTCAGGGGATTAAATAAAGTTTTTTCGATCCATAAACGTAGATTTGTGTCTGGACATACCCGGTGCACACCGTTTGATGTATCAATTTCATATTTTAAACACAAATGAGCCTCATAGTCCAAATGTGCCTTATTGGTTTTGGGAAAGTTGCGTCGTGGGAAAGTTACTTCTGTGAAAAATGTGATTTTAAACATTTTTGCCCTTCTAATTTACTATTTCTAGAATGCTTTGTGATTATTATGGAACTGACAGCAGCTCTCCTTTAATAGAACTTCAGTTTTTTAACAACAGAAAGATCAGTTTTACAATAAAATGTAAAATTTCTGCATTGCGAGTAATTATGTAATCTTGAAAACACGATACAGGTCATACCCATTGAAAAATCATGATATTACCTACAAAAATAGCACTTTTTGAGATAATGAGTAAAATACTTTTTCCTTAAAGTATGAGAATGAAAAGGGGAGTTATAGTATCTTTTATGAATTTAGAAAAAATCATGTTTTTTTTTAACTTTAGAAACTACAGGAGAAGTAAACTTTAGAAGCCAGCTATAGGAAAATGAAACTTTGTCCCAAAAAAATTATGTGTAAGTAAGAACTTATATGAACAAGTTCAAGAAATCCTGGTTATCCCAAAAGACCATGCAGTTCTAAAAACTGAAAACTTGACGACTACCTGTTGTTTACATAGATGTAGTAAATTTTATCAGAATCGGGTCAAACAGAATTTTTGTACGTGCACCGATTTTGACCGATTTCAGCGATATTAACATATTGGTTTATTTATATCTTTAAAAAGAGATATGTGAAGATTTTTATTGAGTTAATGTCTGTTTAAGAAAGTTTAATTCTTGAACTTATAAAAGCTAAGGTAAATCAACCATATGATTTATGATGATGTTTTCCTGTGTGATAGATGGTTGTCTAACAGCTGTAATCTATGTACATATACCCTTTAAGATAGTTCAATGAATTTTCAATCCGTTGTTTTTAGATAATATTTATGGAAGGTAACTTTTTGTTCTTTATGAGAAAATGTTACGAACTTTAATCCACTTCCCCGATGATTCAATAATTTAAAAATGTTTATGAAGTATTGTGGATATTTATTACATAGTGTTACTGGGAGTATCTCATGAGCTTAAATATTGTCAGGGTAATATTACACGATGAATGAGTATTATTAGGTTATATCAGTAGTATTAGAGAAGTATTTGGTAAATAAGCATCTTCATTAGGGACAACATAACTATCTGAAGGGTAAGGCTCTTATGTATAGAGCTTGAAGTCTAGGTATCATTGTATTTTATTGAACTACTTGAATTCATACTCATCATGAGGATATTCGGCAGACTGCAATATTGCTGCTTCCAATGTCGCTACGATAAGAAATGCCTCACTTCTCCGCTATCTAACCAGAGAACCGTTGACACTATATCACTATGCAAATAGGTAAAAACCCCTTAACTGGTGCAAGCTCGTTAATCCTCCTATTTTGATTTTAAAAAGCAAAGAAAATAAAAACTGAATACTGTACTTTGTCGTTAGTGGGATTTTCTGTTTAGCCTTGAGTCAATAAGAAATATTTGAATTTAACCTAGCAAAGAATTATTATTGAAAAAACAGTTTCTGCTCCAAAGTTCATTGCGAATATTTTATATGAAATCTTTATTACCGAATTTATCTTTGTTATTTTCATGATCATATTGTGTACATGCAGCATAGAGGATTATAAGAAACACATGGGATATACCCTAAAAAGACACTAAGGTGATTCAAATTTTCAAACCCTTAATGATTTATTAAGGTATTACTTTTGCGCCAGAATTAGTTAAAGAATTACATAAATGAATTTTACATCTCTATATTTAATATTTGAAATATTGATATACATTGGTATAAAATATTGACGATAGAACAAAGCATTTACTGAATGGGAACTTCCATCCAATTTCAACATCAGGAGAAAACGAAGGGCAAAGACAAAATGAGAGAGATGTCTTCAGATTAATGGTATAAAGGACTGATGGATATTCAAGATGTGCAAGAAGCACTGTTGTTCTTTTTGTGGACTTGAGAAATGGTTTAGTAATTCTGGTGTCCAGAGATTCAATCCTGGCCTGGAGTTCTGTGTTCTCTGACAGTTATCACGTATGGGTTGGCGAAAGATTGGTACTTAGGTACAACTGTTGTCAGACCCGAAAAGGTTGAATTCCGTACCTTTACCTCGTGAAGGCATGAAGCAACTTCAATCCGGTTCCATTTCTATCCAGCAATTTTTAATCAAGCTGTTGTACTATTGGTAAAATTGGCTTCTGTTTATCATTGTATAGATGACAAAACATCTATACAATGTTATATGTATAGATATGTATAGTGTTATATGGAACCAATTGGCGTTTGAATAACTGGTGTGGATTGTTTCGAGGCTCCTCAGTGTCGTTCAATGAAAGTAATATTGTTTACTGAGATTAAGTTCAATCAAAACCATATGAAAAGCAGTGTAATATTTGGTACTCTAGAGCAGCTTTGTGACTGAGCTCGTCTATTAGCTCTTCAGCCGTTGCAAGTGGAGTTTAATGGGTTTTCAGTTTTGTTGAAAAATTATTTGACAGTTAAAAGTTTGTACTCTTTTTGTTCTTTTTGAGGACTTGAGAAATGGATTAGTAATTCTGGTGTACAGAGCTTCAACCCCGGCCTGAAGTTCTGTGTTCTCTGACAGTTATCGGACATGGCCAGTCCTGTCTTGTTTTGATGTAGTTTTTCTGACAGCTAGTAGTGAGATTTCGTACCCGACTTCCAGCATGTTGCATGCTTTACAACCGAAGGTTAATAATTTTTTTGTAACCCCGGCGTTAGGAATGACTGAATCCTTGTGAGTAGTTTAACGCTTGGTCCCTAGTTTATGTAAAATATGTAAATTATAGTTTACACATTATGTAAATGAGGATTTTGCCCGGAAGGAAGTCCTATGTGACTTTAAAGTCATCCAATACCGCTAGGGTCGATATTTTCTATTAAAATCTATCTTTCATGTATTTGGCGCGTTTCACCGTCTGTTCCATATATGTTTTTCAAAAATGACATGGGATTCATCAATATATTCTTTCTAGAAATATATTCAGTCCACCGTTCAGCAACTGTTTGGATTCTTTAACAATATCAATAGCAATATAACTCCTTGGAGCATTGGCCTGTAGTTCTTAACTTGATCAACTGATATACCTTGTTAGAGAATAGCGATCCAGGAGAAACATCCTTGCTCAATCGAATCACAACATGGCTGCCCCATGTTTGGTTTATAATATAGAGAAGTGTATTTTTTGTATTTCGTCTTAGTTTATTAGGATTTCAACTCCTACTTGTGACGATTTTATCAGTGTTTTTTTTCTTTTAAAATGTTTTATAAAATATGTAATTGGTAAGTAGTAAGATCATATAATGATAAAATAATGCAAAAGGCATGATATGAGTGTTTCGGTTTTTATGAGGAAAGAATGAGACTTTTATTGATATTTTGAATGTTTTGGTCTCAAAGTGAAGTGAGACTGGATTCAGTTACCGTTGTTGCGGGTGAAGCTTTGTATATGGGAGAAGAAGACAGATGCGGAAGACTGAGGCCTGCGTGACGTCATACCAAGTCTAGAGATGGAAGCACCTGTTGCAGCCAGGTGTCTTGCCTCTACTGCACGTCACACCGCCAGGCCTTTCTCCATTGTCCACAAGGCCACCTGTTCATCTTTCTGTTTTTCAGAGTGAGTCTTTGCTAAAACACGGCACTTCAAATTGAACTGGTATTACTACGAGTTGATTAGAAACATTAGAACTCTTGAATTATTTATAAAACTGATACTTTCGTGTGTTGATGAGAGAACATAACATTCATGGGTCATTAACCATGCACTGAACGACAAAATCGAATATCATTGATGTTCAGCTGCTTTTGGAGTCAATATAACCACTTCCAAGTATACTTCTTGCTGAAGGTGACCAGATTTGAGAGTCAATACAGTAATACACAATTGTTGCTGTTGTGTATTTAATTTAATAAGTTAAATTTATTCCAAATTTAATACACTAAGAATCTAACGGACTTATAAACTGGTAGCAATATATTTGTAATACATGAATAAACCCCTTTTATACTTAAGGGTTTTTAGATGAGTTATCTCATGTTTTCTTACCATTTTGGAGTAATTTAAAAATCATGTTCAAGAGATAACATTGAAGACGCTTTCAAAATTCTGCTCATTCCCGTCAGTTCTGTAAACTTTGTATGCAAATGTTTTGTTGATTTTACTATAATGTTGTTCGTTAATGAAGGTAGATTGTAGTCTGGTTTCTCTGTTGATTTAAATCGTAATTGAAATTTATTAATATTTTTTTATTTACTAAATGATTGGTTTCATTACCATCTTTCAACATTACTACAGTTATTTTATATTTTGTTAATTGAAGTTTATATAGCTCTGGTTCAAGTTCATTTAAAGTTATCATCCCTCAATAGAAAATGATTGTCAGTTGTCAATAAATTATTATCCAGTTTAATAACCGCTAAAGTATTTAAATCACGAAGCCAGAATTTCAAGGACTTCCACTATTTCGATTGGCTTCCATACCTTATATATAGCTCTTTGTCGCGTTCTTTTAAATCAGTAAAATATCAATTTGGGACAAGTTTTATACTGAAGTTTTTATGAATGATAGTTATTTTGTATATTCTTGAAGGAGGAAAGTTGATACCGATTAGAGTAAAAATTTTTTTTTTTTAGAATTAAGAATTATGTTTATTTATAAAAACTAAACTAACATTGTTTTTGAAGCAAAATGAAAAAGAAGGAACTAGGGAGGACACTAATTGAGCGGGCAGGCGAAGACCATAATCTGGAGTGAGGGCAGTTCGGCGGTCACCTTGACACAGGCTCCCACGTTGCGCGCCGGAAATCATGCCACATTGACGCTGAATCCATTAGGCACTGCCGCCTTCTCTCTTATTACTTGACACTTGATTAGACCATGTTAACGCTTTTACAACACCTCATCATTGTGTCCGCCATTCAAATTAGCCACTTTTTGTTTTGTCTACTAACAAGTAACCAATTTCAAATTACCAACTTCGATAAAACCATTTATCAAGTTAATCTCTTTCTTCTTCTTCACATATAAACAAAATAGACCAATATATATATATGTCTTGTTAAATTGTATGCCTACTTTTAATCTCACAACTTTTCTACTGAATCTCTCGATTTCTCTAATACACTTTCTCCATTTTTGTGGTACAAGATAGATTAGTTGACCAAAGTTTTTATTTACATAGCCCGACATGTTTCGGTCCTCACTGACCATTATCAAGGATTATAGTTGTACAGAATCTTAAATAAACTATACATAACTAAACATAACTTAAAAACATTTATAATTATATATATATATATATATATATATATATATATATATATATATAGTAAAAACCAGAAAAAAGAATTAAAAAACAGAAAATATATTCTGAGGTCTATCAAATTTATGTCACTAGAGAACAAGTAGAAAATTTCTCGTTATTAAATCTCTCGTTATTTTATTCTATTTTGTACTTATAATTGTTCACAAGTTATTTTGTGTAGTTATGCTTGTGTATTATGCTTAAACAGCAGCAAATATCTCACTAGACTAGTAAAATGTCGATTTTTTTAAAAAAAAAACTTGTACATTTATGTTCTCTTTCTGTTTTTGCATAATAAAAATGGACTGTAACTTTAATTTTGCTTTCACTAGCAAAGTAAAAAAAATTATCAATGCTTATGTTTTTTCATGTTCTATTTCTCACAATGCATAAGTAAAGTACAGTGAAGGTATTGATAAACTTAGAGGACATACAGGTAAATAATGGGATTATTTTTAAACCTGTTATAATGTTATAATAATAATTTCAACAATCAAATGAAAGGGGTATGGAAACTTGTTGGACAATCAATTGGTGTTCTAGAATCATCCAAAGGTTAAGAACCCCTGATTTAAAGATTTAGATCTAGAGATATGATCCAAACAGACATCCAAAAAAACTTGTTATATGGTAATTAACGATACCACTTTGTAATTGGTAATGTATACACAGGAAGTACGCTTAGCTGTTGGAATGAACTGTCAAAAATGTAGTATTTTCCACATTGACAATTTTTGTAATTAAATCTTGACTAAAACTATGCAAGAAAATGAACTCTCCTATTAAAATTGGATACTATTTGGTTGTTTATTTAGTTCTAGCTGAGACATAGATAAATGATTTTTGCATTTATAGATATTTCAAATCACCAGAGAAAGCACACTTTCGTATTTCAACAACACTGTTATCAGGAGAAGGTGTGATCTGATTAAGTAGCTAGATTAAGAAGTTGTTTAAGAGGTGGTTAGTTAGAGATAGAAGTTGCCGTGTACACAATGTCCTTGTAACAGTTCCTTGGAACATTGTTGACGTCTTAGCGGCCTTTTAGCCAAATTATTTCCTTCCTCAATAATGATACCTACCCTACTCCTTTTGGGACTTCATATAAACTGACCTGAGTTCAAAACTATTGCGAACTGAACTGTGGTTGAAGTGAATTTTGTTGGTTATTATTATGTTTTAACATTATATGTATATTATATAATGTATATAATATATATATATATATATATATATATATTAATAAATTTCTCGCCCATTTCTTAGAAAGATTCCACTTAACTTATTGATTTTTTTATGGTGTCAGATAAAAAATGAAGCAACTATCCATAAATCATTATATTTTTAATATTTTTTAATTTAATTTTATTTATTCTTTTAAATAGTTTTTTACATGCTTCCTTTATTTTTTGTTTCTTCACATTCATTCTCCTTTAAAAAAAAATTCTTTGATCTCGACTCCTTGGTTACTTTTTTATTTTTCTCCTTTGCGGCAGCACTGCTTTAGCCCTCACCCAGTGTGTTGACTGTCGTCCCTCCGTCAATTCATTTCTTCTCCTGAGAACGACCGCCATAATGGTCGAAATATTGAAAAGTGGGTCTTTGTTGTGTTTCTTTCTATGTGTTACAGTTTATTTTAAGTATAATTTGTCCTGCCAGGCCGTTTTTCGTTTATCAGGTATATATATATATATATATATATAGTAGGTGCACTCTCTAATCGGGATTCGGTCAATTTTCTAGGATAAAAAATGAAACTCTCGGTGCCGACGTTTCGGTTTTATTTAAAACCTTTTTCATAGGCAGAAGTAAGAATTTTCTTAGTTAAAAAAATTCTTACTACTGCCTATGAAAAAGGTTTTAAATAAAACCGAAACGTTAGCACCGAGAGTTTGATTTTTTATCCTAGAAAATTTACCGAATCCCGATTAGAGAGTACACCTATTCTATCAAACGGTCGATATATTATTGAATCTGCTATACATATATATATATATATATATATATATATATATATATATATAACAGATTCAATAATATATCGACCGTTTGATAGAATAGGTGTGTTCTCTAATCGGGGTTCGGTCAATTTTCCAGGATAACAAATATATATATATATATATATATATATATATAGTTAAACTATCTCAGTATAGGTTTATCTTACAGGTTAAATTATACATATTATTAAATTTATATATAAAGAGATTTTACAATAAATCTGTGAATTAAAAATGTGGTTTGGACTTTGATGTATATATATATATATATATATATAAACTACACCGAGAAGAGAAAACCATAAACATAGGCATACAAGAATCACTAGTATATTTCGACAGTCTTCGTCATGAAGTAGAAGTATTCCAACGTTTCAGGAGCTCACTATATACATATACTCCAACCGTCAAGTGTGCTTGATGTCCCTATCTCTTTTCACTTAATAACAGTTAAACCGAAATTTGCTATTGTGTTTTTGTATCACTCTAAGTTTAGAACTATCACGACATTCAGTACATGGGGTGATAAAACATAATGTCTTTGGTGTATTTGAATGCGATTAACATCATTCCGCTGTAACGTCTGCATAAGAGTTCGTTACATCTTAATGTGTTCAGTAATAAAGAACAAGACAATCAGTTATACAAACATTGTGTTCATTTGTATTGCTGTAGTGTATACGAGTAGTATAGTAGTGGATTGTCCGTAAGGCTGCTCACAAGTAAAGGAAAAGACGGAATCATGTCATCATTCGCAAAGATGCAAACAAAGTACTCAAATAGTAATATAAACATTATCTGTGTAGAAGCGAAAAAGAAATTATTTGTATTGGATGAAGTGTTTGATTTTATTGACAGCGAACAAAAAAGATGGCTGTGTACCTGTTCAACTAATTTTTTTACCAACTTGAAACGAGTGTGATTGGCATGATGATATCATAAATATTCTTTTTATAGAAACCAATGTAATTCTGATTATTAAATGTTCGCCTTGTCATATTATTCAATAAGATTTTATTACTCTATTGATTAATTCTAAATAGTGCAGAATTACGTATTATTTGAATCAAGTATACTTACTTCATTACTTGATCACTAAAGTATAGTGATCGTCAAAAAATTCTATCTCGAGATTTTTATGGAATTATATGTTTTAAGGTCCCAGAAGTAATTTTATGAAATTTTATAAAATGTATATATCCAAAGTTTGTGGCCACGCTACGGTCCACAATATTTGATGGATCAAATTGATATTTTAGACAAAAATGGAGCTCTTAGTTTATGGTAGATGAGACCTACTGTTGGCGTGCATTATGCATGAAGGGAAAGTCACTTTTTTTCCAAAACCCTGTTTCTAGACTACATTTTTCTTTCTAAACTTTTTTACAAATGTAAATAAAAATGTAAACTTTTTCTTTTAAACTACTAATTAAAGAGTTTTGAAATTTTTGCAATATCTTTGAGGTTTCAAAAACGATAAAATAAAATAACCTCAGATTTTTAAAACAACAGATAATACTACATTATGGTAATGCAAAAAAAATGAGACATCTTTACTAATTAGCATAAGAGTTATATTTAATTAAATAATGCCACTAAATCTATCAAACACTTATAAAACACTTATAAAATTCTTTAAATTTAATATACAAATAAAGAGTAATTTGAAAAAGTTATTACTATGAAAAATAATGTAATTCATCTCCATTTAATTATTCCTAACTTTTTAGATATAAAATTAATTGTTTTTTTATATTAATAATAATATATGCGATTCAAATATAATATTTTAGTATTAGAAAAACAATTAATACAGTAATACTAATAATTATATTTATAGAAAGAAATATCACTTGTTAGTAAAAGTATGTTATGATATCACTAAAAGTTTAGTTTTTTATGACTTTTTAACTTATATATTGTTTGCAACTTTGTATAAAGGTGCAAAATGATTTTAACAAGTTTAAAAAAACAAAAAACAGAATATGATTATAACTTGTTGTTTAATCAATGTTTCAAAGCAAGTATTAAGAAACTGTTATTTTACAACAACTTTTTGTTTTAAACTTTAATAATATAGCTTAATCTTCTTTTTTTTCTTAAATTCAGCTTAACTTAAATGTATTATAGCCTGCAAATAGTTATTACTCATTGCTGGTTTTAATTTAATGATTATTAATAAATTAATAATTCCTTAGGTTTTTTTATAAACATTATATTTGTTCTGTTTAATTTTATTTAATTGTCAATAAATAGTTTATTATTAAGAATTATTATTACTAATTATTAATTGGTATCTTAAATACACAGGACAGGTGTATTCTAATCTTTTTCTGACATTAAAAGTTAATCATTTTGTTTTAATATTTTCACCTTTCATTGTTAATACAATTAAACTTAATGAAATATATCAGATTGTTTAATAATATATTATAAAATAAATAATATAGTATTAAAAAAAAGAATTTAGAAATATGCAATTATTATTATTTTTTATTTGACTTCATTTTTTTGCAGAATATAGAAATTTAATTACTTGATTAATTCCTGAATACTACATATTGCGGACCTCAGTTCTTATATTAAATAATGCAATGTATTATTACTATGGACACATTAGTAAGATACTAATCTTACTAATTAAAACGTAATGAATTTGTATTTTAAAAATTAATTAGAAATCATTTTCTTATTCTTAATAAAAGATTTTACTTTTCATATTTATAAATCTTAACTTTATTGCACTATTCTATCATATTAAAATGTGTATTTTATAGCTAATTAATCAAAAGAGTGTTCTGTGCGAGGTTATTTTTGTAGTCATTCAATCTTATTTAATAAATGTACCGGTTAATAATAATACTATGAGTTTATAATACATACAGATATTGATAAAAGATGTATCGTGAAGTAAAAACAAAAGAAAAGTTTATCAGAAGTCGGTCAGTTCTTCAGATTGAAATTAAGCTCTCATTGCCAACGTTTCGGTTTTATATAAAATCTTTTTCATAGGCAAAACCTATTTTTTAAATAGAAGAAGAACTGACCGTGTCCAGATAAACTTTTGTTGTATAATACATATGTATAGCTAGTTAAAAAAAGAACAAGAAATCAAATGTTTGTCAGGAAGTTTGATATATCTTTACTTATAGTAAAATTGAGGGTAGACCACTACAGATGTTTCATTATACCTTTGGTCACTTTTGAAAGCACATATATACAAATATATTAGGTAACAATGTTTCCAAACAGATTAATAAAGATGGATAGCAAAGTTTGAAGCAGGTTTTTATTGATTATACTGACATAGGCTTGAGAAATGCCCCATAAAAAGGGTCGACACTGCAAACACAAAATAGCCACAAGAAAAATCTGGAGTGGGTTACACTCAACTTTATTATAAGTAAACTTAATATCAAACTTCTTGGGTATATAATATATAATGTTCCATTTAGGAATAATATAAATGTCTAAATGGGAGAGGTCTTTCGTTCCTGGAGGTAATGCAGATAGTGATTGATTCATTTATTACTATATATGCTTATTTTTGTTCATCACACCACTGATGCATATAATATCATTAGTATAACTACACCAGTAATAACATTTGTTAGTCAGTTTTGCATACTCAAATCAAATTTAAAGCCGGCTTTACAGTATAATTTGAAACGTTTATCACTGGAAGCTTGAAAATTTTGAAAATAATAGATATGAACTATTCGACTAGCATAGTAAAAAAATTGGATATTTCTCATTAAGATAATAGGAAAGAGTGCATTCTTGATCTTCAGTAACACCGAAAGTTAATGAGATTTATAAACACAAAAAAATTTACTTTTAATTATAAGTTTTGTTCAAAGGTGTAACATATAGATTGATTAGAGCAGTGTTTTCCAAACTTTTTTTAGACATCGCCCTCTTAAGACATAATTTGATTTGCTCCCGCTCCCTAAAAAATTTTAGGGGAATTGTATAATATACAAAATTTATTAAGTTACAAATTGTGTTACATGTAAATAAATTTTAATCGTGCAGAACAGTGCTTGATAAACTCGCGTTATTCATTATTCAGAACTTTTAATGAGATTGGTAACACTGATGTCATTGGGTAAGACTACCATGACTACAAATTCATTTTCTGACAGGAATTTAATTTTTACAAACAAGTTAGTCAAATGAGCTGAAATTTTCAGTGTCAATTCTTTGTCGTGTGGACACTGCTTTATGGCAGTTTCTTATTGGTACATATTGGGTGTTACCCAATTTTTTATATGCCACAAATACTCCTCTTCACTCCACGAAACTTACCTTTTTACAAACAGTGCAAACTTGGCTATTATTCTGTTCGTGTTTTCCAACAAGATAGAAAACACGAACAGTCGCAGGTTTTTCCGCGTGTCGAGCACAATGACTGCAATGTGGGTCCTCCTAGCCACAGAACAAGTAATGAATAGAAATTATTCAACGTCCTCTTCTTTTTGTTCAACGCTCCCTTCTGTATGTTCGAAGCCTTCATAAAATGTAGAGCTTCCTACCTCCCCCTTTTCACTTCTTTTACTCCCCCAAGGAAGGCGGTACGGACCACTTACGAAACACTGGATTAGAGCATTTTCATCAAACCATGAAAAGTGTCAATGTACAGTCTATGTGTGTTCTCTCGAGGGACTTCCACTGCAACCTCACCTAACCTACCAGAAAAGTGGACATGTAACCCAATATAGGGTTATTGCTAAATTTATCGTAATAAATTAAAATGAGAAAGCCTTAATACTCTTAAGTAGTCGTTTTGAGTTTATATAATTTTTATTAGGCCAAAGATATAAAATAAACCAACCTATTCTGTGGAGTTTTAATTTATTTGAACAAATATTCACCTAGCAGAGATGATATTTTCGGAGGCGGCATTTTAGTTTTTTTTTTCAAAATGCCCATGCTTGTTGATTACCTTTTCAATGACTGTAGCGGAATTTCCTTTTCTGTGTCACACATCTCTCGTTTATTATCTGCTTATTTTGGAGACAAAATTACAGAGAAACTTTACGGTCGGTTTTGAAAGCATATCACGGTATCATTATGTTACATTGCTGACGAACTTATGTTCTAAATATCGTTTATAGTTTAGTATTAATTTTAGTTTTATGAATTCACACAAAACCATTGGGAGGTTTACATTTGTATTTTGAATTAATAAAAGAGTTAATAAGAATTAAATGTTGATTAATATTAAATGTAATATTAGTTTGCAAGTTACCATTATACTCCTATGTACCTTGACAACTACTCCTCTGTAATTCTCCGATTGCCAATAATAACCACTATTAGAGTGAGTTGTAACAATTGCCAGTCAATCAGATCCGACAATAGAGTAGAGTTGGTTCTGAGCGCAGACTTCCTTTCATTCGTTATATAATCTCTTGTTTTCCTTCAGTCCTGTGTTTCATTTTTTCCTTTAGTATGCATATATAGTGTTTTATTCTATTATATTTAGTTTTTTCTTTAATCTATACGCATAGAGGAATTGAACAAATAAGGTAGGGGTTTTGAACAAATTAGTTATTTTTCCTCATTTTATATTGGTAATGCCAATATAGTCCTATACTATAATTAGTTGTGATAATGATATCTTTAATACATACTTGTTGCAGACTTATTGATATTTGAAAAAATGTTTGTATGAAGATTAAAGATGGGAAGGTGAAACTGTTTGGTAAAAAGCTAGATTTATTAATTATGCATTTCAAAACTGAATAGGAAGCCAAACAGTCCAACCTTATCATAGTGATTTACATTTTTTGTATATACTGTATTTATAATCTTAGAATCTCCTTGAACCATAATCAAGGGAAAGAAGAGTGGGATCTCGAGCACGATGACGATACTTTGGAAAGCAAGAGTATAGCCAAATCCGTGCCCATTTAAAAGAAAGAAAGAATATGAAGTTAGGAATACAAATAAAATGAGGGAAGTAGAACAATAGGAAATTAGGAATAAAATAATAATGCAGAAAATGAGATAAAACAATTAAAAAGAGGGAAGAAAACAGTGAATGGTATTACCCTGCAGAAGTATAATAATTGATACTTAAATGATATTTGAAAATTCAAAGACTTAAATAATAATAAATGAATGAAATATATATATATCTCCCTTCGAGTGGCTTTCGGAAACCTCCAGAACTTATTCTACAGGCGTCTTCCTAATCTTGGCAATTTCAGAGCTGAACTTAGAGGAGTGACTCTGAAGTACATGTAAAGTACAATTGCGCAAAGGTGAGGTTGCCTTGCTAAAAGCTGCATCTGCAGTTTGGAGTGTGCCATGAATACGACTCGTTATTGTAGACCTGTCTCATCATGCTTTGTCTGAGAGCTTCCATTCTACCCGTGTCCCACCATCACAGTGTCTCCTTCAATGAGCCCTGCTCGACGGGGACTCTGCGACAACTTCCCATTCGTGACAAAACCACCATTCTCAGTACCTTTGACCAATAGGCATCGTTTGATTGGAGCTAAATCTGAAAATATGATTCTTTGGGATTTGCTACATCTCAAACATATTTTTGTTTCTTATTTTCTGGTCTTCTACGTTTCTTGTTTGCCTTTTTTTATTTTCTTACTTTCAACCTCCTCCTTTCTGTTAACTGGACACGTCACATGGTCGCTCTGTTTTTTGTTAATTTTTAATAGTTTTTCCAAATGAAATCATTTTTTTCAATTCTCAAATATGGTCCTCAAACTTTTGGCAATGGAATTTCAAGTGATTGTAAAATTGTGGCATTTAGGAAAGCAATATATACGTTGCAGCAGTCTTTAAAATATTATAAGGGAACAATTATTAGAGGTTTTCTGTAGTTGTCTATTTGGTGAATAAAATTATTCACTTAACGTCCTTGTTTGACTTCAATATTCGCAATGAATAGAATCGTGCAATTTATCAGACTATCATGGAACCTATCAACGTCTTAAAAGTAATTACAGTTTTTGTTCTGATTTTAAATACCCAAGTGGAGTAAATAATAGGTTAAAGCAAACTAGATTAACTAATACTGTGGAAGTTATTATATAAGACGTAATACGTGCGAATTGTACATTAGAAAAGAGGACACGGATATTCGTTATAATTGTAAAATTTAACTGTACACAATACGTTTATCTTCCGTCTCAAATCTTGTTCATTAATTTACACTGTTAACCTTCACATGAGGTTTCCTTCATACAGTCACTCTTTCATGGTTCAAACATAGTTTTGATACTGGGAGATCTCCAAATACCTTTAGTTGTGTTTAATAGAAAAAGTTGAATAACTAGAGTTTATAAGTCTGTCATATGTTCGTAAGTGACGAGCAACGTAGCATTTTTACTAAATTCATTGATTTTTTTAATGTTGGGTCAAACGGGGTTTGGTGTTAGAAATTAAGATATAAACATTTCCTTTAGTCTAAGTGCACTTCTGACAACTATACCAGTTGGCTTTAATGATTTAATGATTAATTTAGTAGTTTAATCTAATTTTTATAACTTATTTTTCACGCCAGAAAGTATAGTTACTGGATTATTTCTTCCCTCCTGCCTCCATGTGCAAATGTATATACTTCTTTCATCATTCTCACTGGTAATATTACATTTACGTTGTTGTGAATATGTAAAATAAAAATAAAAAAAAATTTTGGATGCATACTATAAATTTTTTAATCTGTTCTTAATTTATTCATTAAGTAGTTTTACAACTACACTAAGAAGGTTTTAGGCATTTCGTAAAAAGTATGTTTAGGATGTGGCTTATTATTACTCCAATTCAGTTAGAAGTCAGCCAAACCTGCTTGATCCTGCATCAATTTTTTCCTATTATACGATTTGTGCATGAAAGTATAAAAAAGGTGTTATCAAAAAAACTTGGGTGTTTTAATAAATCTAATTACCAACGTACTTTGAGCCACACTCAGTTAGCACTAGCTGAGTCTCATTCCTAAATGAATACCAGTCCAGGTTATGACGTAACATTTCCTAGAAGCGACTTTGATCCCCTTGACAGTTTATGTAAGTGAGGCCTGTCGATCTGGCAAGGCATCCACGTAGTTGATTGTTTCACTGATGGTAGCCTGCCTTTGGTAATACACTCGACCGCAAACGCCCCCCTATCCCGTCTCCTTATTTATCGTCACAATAATTCAAGTCACATACCTATATAAGACGTGACTCTAATATCTGATTCACATACGTCTCTATTAATGTATTAATTCTTCATCTTCATTGTTTTTAACCTTGAAATTCCAATTAAGTTTATTTGTATTTGTGTAAACTGGTCATTTACTCTTTTGTTTTGTGATTGTTGTATTTAACTTTTAATTATTTACAATCTTTCATTAATTATCAGGGAAGAAAACTAATTTCTATTTTAAAGTTAACAAGTACATTATTATTTAATTTATTATTCATTATAATGAATAGTTAAAATTCATGCATTATTTAATCTTATCTCAAATACTCAAATTTACTTTTAGAATAGTAGAAGCAGTTCTATTTATATTTTAAATTAATTCTGCATAAGTGGTCAATTTTTTTTATCTGTATAAATATATTTACCTTATTTTCAATGAATAAACCATAATAAGAAATGGGAAAAAAAGACTAAGATCTTTCAACCGTAACAAGCGGTCTTCGTCATAGTCAAAAACCCAACTGACTGACTCAGTTGAGTTTTTAACTCTGACGAAGACCGCTTGTTACGGTTGAAAGATCATAGTCTTGTTTTCCCATTTCTTATTGTGGTTGGATCATTGATTGTTATTTCACGTGTTTATGTGAAATCTTTTTACTTTATTTTATATACAAATTATTAAGTATAATTGAAAATATTCTTAAATTTTCAGGGTTAGCCGTGATTAAAGATTTCCTTTTAAGGCCTAGAATATAACTGTTTCACTGTCTGTTCTTTTGTTTGACACTGTCAAGTATAGCATGTTAAAGTTGTGTACATCGCAGGTGTTATGCAAAACTGAATGATAATGTGTTTCTGAAATTTCAATTCCGATTTTTATTTTCATAGATTTATATTTTGATAGCATCTTACTTTTGACTTATTTATCAATAAATATCGATTTCCTTATTTCTCTTTTAAATATATTTTGAATCTATGAAAAAGTATAAGTTTTTGAATGGTTAAGGTTTAATAATTTCATTAACTGATTATAATTGTAAAGCAAATTTGTTTATAATCTATAAACAAACGATCTATAATCACTTGAAAGTGGATTGTACCTATTAACTACTGTATTAATTCCAGAGCTAAACCGTGGCAGGGATTAGGCCTTTGATTTATGGTTGAGATGAATACATCCAATTAACCCAAATGCTCAAGTTATCATGAAACAGACAATGATGGATATGTGCAGTATTGCATATTCAAGCGTTTATGTTTGTAGCATTAGTACTTTAAGGAAATTCTTGCTTATAGCTTCTGAGAAAACATTGTCAATGTTAATGAAGTATCTATAAGTATCAGTGTTTTTTTTAAAACCTACTATTTGGCCATACGTAGTTAAAACTACACGAAAATCCAATTGATTGAAGGGAAATTCAATTGGACACAATGCCGCATCGTTTTAGGAGTGACTGGTCAGATTGTTTGATTGTATTTTCATGTTAAGTTTCTTGGCTTGTGACAGTGTCAAGGATGGATGTGTGCCCGTATGTATTTAAGTTAACTAACCTCCTAAACTTGTGATTCTGCTTTTTTTAATATGATGCATTCATTAAATGCAATTTTACTGTAAAGAAACTGAATTCGAAGGGAAATAATTAATCGATGAAAAGATGTTCGACTATTTTGATGCGATTTATGTGGAAATATTTATAAAGACGGCAAAGGAAATTCATTTGGTCAGACTTAATGCTACTTGATAATATTATAAAGCAGTTGCTTTTTTACTTTAGCAACTAATTTATTAATCGTTACAATCTTATTTATATGGGAGAACACAAATACTGCCCAACATTCAGAGTCTATATATACTAGAATTTGCTTAGAGTTGGCTTTTACTTCTTATTTTCTTGTCACTAAATCAATTCCATTTTTACGAATTCATACCTTGATGCAATGGGGTAGGTATTGTTTGTAGTGTTTAAGAGGTATTGTCCTTTAAATGTTAATGTTATTGAATTTATGTCTTCTTAGTTTTACAGTCCAATTTTTGCTTTAAGAGTAAGTTCGACATCAGTTCACGTTTTAAGCCAAAGTATTTAATTAATTATATATTTTTAATTATAGAGTTAACAATTTATTTTCAAATGGTTAATTAACTGGTTGTCATGTAATGAGCTAGATAATTTCAATATGACATTTTACTCAGTCTTATCATAACTTCAAAATTATGAACTTTAAATAAGTAAATTATAAAGTTTAAGCCGACCGTGATTTAGCCAGCATTAGTGAGTATTCATCTTTGAGTTAGTTGGCTGAGAGCTCAAGCAGTCAGCTTATAACCTGAGCAAGTTACTTATTAACGAACGCTAGTTCACAAATGACGAAATGACCATGCCATTAAAGTGCCCCTTAAATCATTTACATATCATTAGAATTTTAATTACTCGAGAACAGTGTCATTGTCATTCGATATTGTAGAGTAGGATTAATCAGACTTCATATAAAATTTTCATGTTTTAATATTAAGAAAATAAACTAATTCTTAATTTAATGCGTTAATCTTCTTTATATCTCATATTTTAGAATTGTTTTCCTAACACAACTTGGCCATTTTTATTCCAAAGTTAAAAATTGTAAATTTAAATTAATCTATATAGTTGTCAACTTTAATTTTAGTTGAGTAAATAACACCATAAAGTTACAACATGAAAATATTCTCAACGGTATGATAAATGAAGGTCGTAAACTTTTATAAAAGGTTTGTTTTCCCTTTCCTGTTGCCGAAGGCAATATAAACTCTAATATAATTTTTAGTTATGGTCGTAAGTAGTAACTCGTTTTTGTTAGTATTTCCACAACTACCTATTTCGTATCAGAATAATTTACATCGAAAAAACATCTGTTTGTAGCAATTGCTTTCCAAATTATCGTTATCATTATTGTGATATAAGAACAGTCATTGTGTATATAATGAAGAATTTTATGCAGGTGTGAAAACTTGAATATTGGTCTAACATTTTAGATTCAACTCAAGAATGCATCTAAATTTCTTTTGAGTGGCCCAGAGAAACGATAGGAAGTTAGTTATTGATACTATAATTCTGCCCTTAGTATAGGTATATTGATCTGTTGTGTACAGATGTAAGGCAACTTTCTGCAGTGTTTGAACCTTGATGTTCATCTCAGTAACTCACATTATTCTTTATAAAAAAAAGTCTTGAATTAGTTTATATTTCACTAGTCATTCAAAATATTGAAGTTAATTCTTTAATGTTCTTTTAAACCATTGATTTATGTCTTGATTAGAGGCGCGTGAGTGTTCAGATAACGGGCTTCAGATAATTTAAGATGTTTAAGCCATTAAAATATTTATTGCTTTATTAAGTAGGAGGGATTAATTTAAGTTGAGATATGCTGACATATTTTATCCTTTGTTCAATTGATAAAATTAGAAATTCTAACTAAATTCTATTAATAGCAGTTGTTAAGAAAATGCTATTTTCCCCTGAAGTAACTAATTTTTATTATTCTTGGTTATTAACTAATAATTTTGATTGCTTTTTACTGCGGCATTAAGAATAGATTATCACTCGAACAGGTTTGGGTTATAAATAGGAAGATGAGATTAATCCTACAGTCGTTACTCTGTAATAATGAATATAATTCCATACTTTGTCAAAAGTGTTTCTTAATTTTTCTCACCTGAGGTGTATCTATGAATCAACAGTAACTTTGATCTGCACTTTTGATTTTATTGTGGAATAAATACTAATGAAATTTGAAATTATTCTGAATTTTCTGAAAGTTCTGAAGATTTAAATTTCCATTGCCCATTGGTTTGGTAATGCTTCCTTCTGAGACGAAATATTATTATTATTTACATGCATATTGTTAATACCACTGAGGTTAGTATGATTTATATTAGTAATAGGTAAAACTGTCATACCTCGTAAGATGATCCTGGAGTTGGAGCGCTATCGGACGTCGTCCATCTTCGATCGCAACAAACCTACTGAGGTACTATTCAGTAGGTTTGTTGCGATCGAAGATGGACAACGTCCGAAAGCGCTCCAACTCCAGGATCATCTTACGAGGTATGACGGTTTTACCTATTTCAAATATAAATTATTATTATTAGCGGCATTCATATACTGGTAATAAAATTATTATTAATATTTTTCAATTCTGAGATTGAGGGTGAAATATTTAAGTATATACGATTTCATTTAGTAAAACATAAAACAAATATAAGTGCAATAGCCTTAAGAAAAGGTATGGGACTGTTATCATTGTTGGCTAATCAACTAGTAAATCGGTAGGATTTTCCTTCTTTTTTTCGGTAAAAATTAAAGAATTTCCCTTTTAGTTGAAAATGTGAAATATCGAAAGTGTGACCTCGACATAGAAACCATATGTTTGGTGTGTACATTTCTGAATCATAATGGATGGTTTAAATATTAGAATATTGGTTTTAAGCCGCAAATTTTGAAAAACACTTTGCCGCGATGGGTATTGGAGTGGTGGGGATGTGGGAGGTCTATTGGGTTGTCATGTTTTGGTAGATTGGAGTCTCCGCCCTCTCTGTTCAGGGAGAACAACCCTGATACCAAATGACATTATGGAAATCTCTGTCACACCCCTTACAATGTTTAAATTCAAAAAATATCCAAATATTTTCTGCATAGTTGAATGCTTGATAACTTCTTGATTTCAAGACTTGATGACAATTCATTACCTGAAACAGTGTTACAGACAGTCCACCATCCTGAATGAAATCACAAAAATCAGTTATATAATTATCCTAAATTTAATTTAATTAGACTTTGGAACGTATGTAATAGTAAATGACGGTGAATTCTAATTATTTCCAGAAATTCGTTAAAATTTAATAATTAACTTTTTGTTACGAGTATCTTGTCTTAATTATAGAGCTCTGTTTCCAAATACACCTATTTCCAAATAGTTCTTTAACGAATTACACTTAAACTATTATGTTCTCAAGTTGAAGGTTATGAACATGAAAATAATTCTCTAGAAATATGTTTAAATGACTGATGAATCATAATATATCAAAATAAAGATTGAAGAAATCTTTTCAAGTTGAGACAGTAGGGAATGGGTGAACTCGATAAGCCGACTTCCTGGGAGGTCCAGGAAGTGCGCTACAATAGTCACCGACAACTCAGAGATAAACCAGGGGTGAGAGCGTTACGATGACCTACTAAATCATCAAGTCCTGTTTTCGTATATTTCTTAACAAAAAATAAATATTTGTTTATTTTATGATTGAACAGATTCATATCTTCTTACGGTAGAAGTAGAAGTGATATCTTAGTTAACATATATATGAAAATTAAAGTATATTATTTTTAGTTCCTTCCCCAGTCTATCTCTAATAACTACTATTGGCTACTGACGAATGAAATATCCTAATTTATTTCATATGTCCAAGTTTGGGTTTTGTTCCTTCTTCTATACATATCTGGCTACATACTATACTTTTGCTGTTAATTATTTTCTAATTAACATGTACACCTACAAAAATATAGCCTTGCTTATGTAACCATATCAATCGTATTTTATATTATTATATTATACTTTGTAATGAAATTACAAATAATATGTAATTATTATTAAGTTAATATTGCGGAATATATAACATAACCACAATACAATATGTTACGTTTGCAATAGTGACATGTTTTAGTCAGCAAATATCAAGAGATGAATAATTTATCATGCAAGAGAGTTGAATTTATTATTTATTTATATAAAATGAAATGGGATAGTTGGTTATTTGTTATAAGAGATTTTTGTGTCCCAGGACTACATTCACAAGTTTCCATGTATCAAAGTTAATTATAGCCCTTTCATATTTTTTTTAACTTCTATGTAATTGAAAACAAGATGGCTTCTATAATATTTATTATAGCCTTCAGTTGACCATTTTCCCACTTCATTATTTTGAATTCTATCAGTGATTACTATATTAGCAGGACGAACTTTTTTCATATATATTATTGTGCTTGATACATGTATATATTATTTAATATTTCACTATATATAGGCATATATTGATATGTTTAATATATTAAATAAATTTATTTTAACGCCTGCTTGTACACTGAAAATTTTAAGTTGGTATTATAAAAATTCCAAAGTATATAGTAACTATTGACAATATATATTAAACGCAGCTGGTATGCAATGATAATAATAATAATAATAATAATTGATTTTGCTACCTTTATATTCAAAAAGTTGTATTGATTTTTATTGGGAGTTATTTGAAAATGAGGTGCATCGAGGGCCTTAGTGCTTTTTCATATTTCCTTTCCTATTGTATTGATTTTCTTCAAATAAATATTAATCTCAAAATTCTTAAATTATATTTAACTTTCGACATATCTTTTATAAGTATTTATTGTTGACTATCTCTCGGATGCAGTATAAAATGAAGAATGTTTGTTAAGATTTTTTGTTTGAAGTTTCGAATATAATGTGGTAAATATCATGTTTTTTTTTTGGAAAAACTTTCAAAATTTTGTTTTTGTTCTTGCTCAAGTGTTACCTTATTTATGATTTTAAGAAATGTAGATCTACTTATTTATAGCCCATCTATCAATTAAATTTTTATCTATTTTAAATTTTTTTGGTAACATCTCTAATAAATTGGCTCTCAGCTGATTTATTTATTTTACTAACTATATTTATTTATTTGATGGTAAATAATTTTAATTTGATTATTGCTACCTAATTTCTTCTTATTTCAAATTTGTTATTACTACAAATAGTTATAAATCTTGTAAATTAAAGGTTTTAAGGTAAATTTAAATAATGAATAATGGTTTCAATATGTAACCGTACACCATCTTAATAAAACAAAGGTGTTACTTTAAGACACAAAGGTGTGCCCATTGCAGTGGTTGTAAACGTAACTAATATTACTGCACTTGTAATAATCTGAAATTATACTAGTCGACTGTTCGTCTGAATTTTCCTTAGTCATAATAAATAAGAAAGCATTCCTCAAATTTTCCCTGGATAGCAGCCAACATTTTGTAAATCTCTATCTTGACGTTCTCTTGGCAATATTACAGTTCTTTTTGAGTTTAAAACCTAAAAACTCGTGAAACAAGACTCTTATTGATCTATGCAAAGTGCATTGCCTCTCGTTAAATGAATAATATTTTGAATAAAACTTATTAAATCACTACTAAGGAATATGTAAAAGCTTAAAAGACAGTGTTTTCTCCTTTAATAATAATATTCTAATCCTGTATTCTTAGGGTGGAAAAATGAATAAATAATAATTTAAATACTTATAACAGTATTTTAGCTATTGGGGGGGGGGGGGGGGGACCTAATTCGTCGAATTGACGGCTAATGATTCATTGTAAACTAAAAGAAAGCGTTTTAAAATGTAAATATTAAGTGAAAGCCTTTTACTGAAATGTACCATTAATACAACATTCACTCGCACATATCAACTTATGAAACTATTTCGATATACATATATATAGGGGCCAGGGTATTTCACTGTAATATCTTTAGCAAAAGTACCAATGTAGAGTAGAGAAATTGCTTCGATAAGAATTTGGTTTGTCAGTACTGCTTGCTATTTGTCGCTACTCTTGGTTATCAGATTGCCTGCGATAAATAGCGACAATGGAGAGATATATCTGTTAGAATATTGAGAATGCCGTGTCTGCGGTAAAATTCTATGAACCATACGTGTAAACGGATCTGTTTATACAGATAACATTAAGAACAAATGTCTTTTCGTCCTATTACTTGTTCGAATTTATATAATTGTGTATTGAATTCAAATTTTATTCGCTTCCTCCTAATGGTAACTAGTGAATAGTTAATGGTAACTGTGTGATTCTGTTCCCACAGTAGAAAAAATGTTATATTGAATAGATGTAGAAACTCCAGAGGTCTATACTTGTTGAGCAAAACTGAGGGACGAATTTAGGATCATGTATCAGTTTGTTCTACTAATAATAATAATGCACATAAGCTATAACAAGGCCGTGAAATAGTTTAGAATCATATTTTATAAGGAATTATTAATTTAATGAGCTAAAGTAAGCTTCAGTTATCGATGTTTTATTTGAAGCCATTTTCATTAGCCTACAAAACAAAGAATGTATAGTAAATTATACAACCATCAGCAATATAGCAAACTTGAAATGCCTCAAAATTTCACCATAGTGAATATTATAAATGAAAATATTTCAGACAAAAAGTATGAGAACTTACGGAGTTGTGAAATTCTGTAAAAGAAAAACTATGAACAATTACATTAATGGCTTAAAATGATAAGAATGCTTAGTTTGTACGTACAATATTGACGCAACACCAACCAGGAAACCAATTCTTAGCAACAGTACAATACTGTACTAACAAATCTAGGTATCAAAAAGTGTTAACGTACCTGGAAAATATCAGGTCTGTAGTTGAGGATTATCGTCATCAGGTAGAAGTACTCTTCCGGAGAACGAGCTGACTAACACCACCGACACAAGATATAAGCACTAGTGCGCCCTCTGCTGGCTGCCTTACGCAAGAGTAACTAACTACAGGGGAGAACGAACGAAAAAAATAATTAAATAGAAAAAAGAGAAATATATAAAGCAATGAGTAATACAAATAAATATAAAATTAAAAAGAAAATGAAAATAAAAATTAAACTAGAGATATAAAAATAAAAAGTTACACAATGAATAAATAACAAATAGACAAAAACCACGCAACGAAAAATAAAAAAATAAATACAAAAATTAACGAAACAGATGGAGCTCGCTCTTCTCCTGGCGTCCTCTCATCTTCTCTTCTGATGACGACGATTCTTCGAAATATCAAATTGAGTTTTGTTTACTGTCCAGTGATACCACTTAAATTTATACATATTTATTTTTTTTATACATGTATATATCTTATGCTAATGGTCTTATATATGAAAAGAACTTAAGAATACTTTATATTCTAAGTTTGTTGGTTTTCATAAGTTTTTTAAAGAACATCTCACTAAGTCCTTTTATGGAAAGTTTAAGAGATTGTGGTTTATTCAGTTGTGCAGTTAAATTGTTGAATTTACCTTCAAGTTGTGAAATAAATGTATGTGGGACAAGTTTGTTTGACCTGCTCTCCTTCGGTGGACAAGCAGGACACTTCAAGTTGAAGTTAGACCTTCCTGAAACTTGATGTATTCAGTTTATTAAAAACAACAAAATATTTTGCATTTACATTTCATACCCTTGTTATAAGTTACTTTGTTGTATGGAAATATGATTTTATTAGTTTGTATATGTCTCCTATCGAACTCGGTTAACCGAATCTCTCTGAAAATTGTATTTAATGTTATACTTGATTGCTATATCTTGCCGTATCTCCGTCTAAATGAATCACATTATTGTTACTAAGTTGTATCCTTAATTGGAGAAATAGCTTTAAGTATCTAGATTAGGGTTATGTTAGTCAGTCTTATCTTTACATTTACAAATCTCACGAGAGATATGGAACAGTTTTTTTTCTGATTTTCGTACTGTGATTTATATTTTGAATGTATACACACACACACACACACACACACACACACACACACACACACACACACACACACACATATATATATATATATATATATATATATATATTAGTGTAGTTAGGTAGCAGACCTTCATTAATACATACACAGTTAAATTTCTTGCCGATTTCCCTATGGATGATTTTTCGATTTAGCTTCTCAAGTTTTCTGATCTCACACTTCCATTCCATGAATGAAATCATACATAGAGAAATCGGCAAGAAATTTAATTGTGTATATGTATATATATAACACCCAATATTTGGCTTATATCAGTTTTCTACATAGTTTCTCCAATTTACGAAATTCAAACCAAGTATGGGGCGGTTTTATTATCAAACATATATTATTAAATGGAAGACTGCTTCCCACTTTTACATATATGTATATATATATATATATATATATCGTACTATCTTTTGAAAAACTGTTCAAAATAGACTAAGTAAGTTCAGTTTTCAAGAAACCCAACACCCATAGTAGTCAAAGTCTATGATATGAAATGATTTGCAAATGAAATGAAAATAATTAGGTCAGGTTACATATATGTACATCAAAAGAAAATGGAGGAAAATAATATGTAGTAAAAATAAAATAAGTAATATATAAATGAAAAGATTTTAAAAAAGTTTCTTAATGGAGAAGGGTGAAACATGGGCGGTAAGAGTAAAGTTAATACGAATTTTGAGCATCACGGAGTGAAAGCTAAAATCGAATTGAAAAGTAAAAATGAAATATAAGAGGGGAGAGAATAAAATTAAATTAATAATAAAAATGATCTTTTATTTTACTTCTTGTAAATCTTTTAAAGCTATTTCTTAAAGATCTTTTAAGGAGGCAGGAATTCTGCGCCTCCTTAGTAATCAGTTATGTGCTTCCTCGATAGCTCGGAGGGTTACAATTTGACATCGGGCTATCATTGAAAGTTAGACTGTAAAAGTTAGCGTGCATGACAAGAGCTAAGTTAGAATGGAGGCTGAACAGATTAGAGGATAGACCTGCGTAGAACAGATCACAACCAGTTCACTCCAGTGTGTGAATACAGTTTTTGGAGGTAGAGGATCAATTCTTTCTCTCGGGAAGAGGTTACCGAGGTCAGGAGGACGTCTATATCAGAATAGAAGTGGTTTGTAAAGGTAGTGGATGTGGAAAGAGAAGAGAAAGGATGAGGAAGGTTTCATGAGGACATGTTTAAAGTGGATATTTCATGACTAGCAGAACGTTCTACATTCGTCGCTTCTAATTACAATTGAGTGTGAAGTACTTATATAATGTTCCTAAAGATAAGCAGATAATACCCTTCATTCCTCGATCCAATAAAGAAAAATCTAACAAAGTGCAGTAGAATTTGGCCGGAGTGTTGTATTTTTCCCCGCATTAATTCGAAAACTTGCCCGAAAAACACAGTCGTTCAACGCTTAATAAAGCGGTTACATCTGAAAATATTAGGATGATAAAGTTTAATGTTAAATTTATATATTATATATGTAATTTTTGTTACGAGGGTGAGTTTGGCAGAGAACCAGATGATAGTGGTGTTTAATTCATGGCGAGACACCAACTAGCTGTACTTGGCACTGCACCATGACCCCAATATGGCACGGGGCCTGGACAGGCGTCTCCCGCACACTCCCCCAGCCGTCCTCTGCTTCTATTTAACCAAGACAGACCGCAATACTCTTATTACCTCTCTATCCAACTTATTTCAAACAGTTGGTTAATTTTATTTATATAATTTAAATAAGAACTAATAATATTGACACCACAGTACCGTTAACCAATACGTCATCATATTGTAAGTTCTAATTAAACTATTTATTTTATTTAATCATATTAAAGTTGTACTGAGAATTCTGTTGATATGTTTTATACATATATATATATATATATATATATACATATATGATGACGACGAATGTCGAAATATCGTTGTGACTCTTTTTTGTGTGTGTTTTATGTGTTTTTCTCTTTCCTGTGTGAACTATATATATAATACCAAAATACAAATAACACAATAATTCAGGACAAATATTTCTAATCACTTTCCAAAAAAAGTTGTGGGTTTCCAAGTTGCCTCATGGTCAAAAAAAATGGGACAGAAGAAAGAAATACAGAGAATAATAGTATTTGTGTTTATAATATGACCCTCTTTTGTTCTTGGTGAAGTTGGAAGAAAATCTCTTTATCACCCGTCATCTACTTAATACTTGCACATTGTAACAGTTGTTACCTTCATAAAGTTAATATCAATTTCCCAGAATTAATGATAATTCATTTTCTATATATCTGTAATAATTTGAACTGTTGTAAAATTTGTATCAACCTTTATAAGACATATTTTTGAAATAATTTGTTTATAAATAAATGGTAATCTTGTGATAACCACGTTGATGGTGGAAGGATAATTCTTATTAGATTGATATTGCAGGAACTCAAAATCCCTCTAGTTTGTATTGTACTTTTATATGGAGTATTTGAATATATATATTTCAATTGAACTGAAATATATATATTTCACATAAACAAGTGAAATAACAATGAATGATCAAACCACAATATGAAATGGGAAAAAAAGACAAGCGGCCTTCTTCAGAGTCAAAAATCCAAACCTATTTGGGATTTTGACCCTAGCAACGACCGCTTGTTGTGGTTGAAAGATCTTAGTCTTTTTTTCCCATCCATATTGTGGTTTGATCATTGATAAATCAATATATATAAATAAATATATGTACGTGAACTCTTTCACGCCTCCACTTTTGTGTTTCTCCTTGTCTTGGTTTTTTCTTCTATCTTCTCTTGAAGACGGCAAGAAGACAAAAATTATCGCAAATTGAGAATTTAGTCTTTTTTTTTTGTGTTTTCTAGTTGTAACTTAATATATATATATTGGTGTAAATCGGTAGCAAATCTTCTTGTATGCAAATATTGTTAAAAGTAGCAGCAGCTTCTGCTCTCACGATATTTGAGCAGGTGGCCTCGATATTGTGGGCGTTTTCTTCTATCTTGTGGTTGGAGATAGAAGAATCGCCCGCAATATCGAGGCCACGAGCTCAAAAATTGTGAGAGCAGAAGCTGCTGCTACTTTTAAATATATATATATATATATATAAAGATTTCACATAAACACGTTAAATAACAATCAATGATCAAACCACAATATGAAATGGGAAAACAAGACTAAGATCTTTGAACCGTAACAAGCGGTCTTCGTCAGAGTCAAAAACTGACTCTAAACGAAAAACTGACTGAAGACCGCTTGTTACGGTTGAAAGATCTTAGTCTTGTTTTCCCATTTCATCATTATATATATATATATGTATATATATATGTATATGTATATATATATATATATATATATATATATATATATATATATATATATATGACAGAGTCAGTTGGGTTTTTGACTCTGACGAAGACCGCTTGTTACGGTTGAAAGATCTTAGTCTTGTTTTCCCATTTCTTATTGTGGTTTGATCATATATATATATATATATATTATATATATATATATATATGTATATAATTATATATAGGTTGCAATATATAATATTAATATTAGTATATAAAATAATTAATAAATAACTGCAAATTGATATAAATAAAGACAACAAAATAGTTAATAGAAATTATTGAAACAAATGACAAAAAAATATACAACTAATGATAGGACTGATGTCTAGATTTGTTCTCGCCCCGAAGAGACAGATTTGGACCACCTTGAAAACTTTTGAAATAACACTCGAAATATTTTCAGGTATCTGTTAGAATATTTGGGTACGGAAACAGTAACTGAAACAGAACCATTACAATTGGTAACAAATAGTTCCTAGCTGGCTATATTCTTGTAGTCTGTAACAATTCCTTCAAAATCTCCGTCTGCTGGAGCCAAACCAACGTGAAAAGCATGACACTGAGTGTTATACAATCAGTAGATGCACTTGCATGAAGTGTAGATTGTTTGAAGCTTAAGAGGATGGGTAATATTGTTAAGAATGGAAGTGAAGTAAGGATTGGATTAATAAGTTTGATAGATACAACGACCACAAGTTTTCATTCCTCTAGGTTTATTAGTTACCTTTTGAGAAATATATAAAAACTACTATTTTTGAGATTGAAAGGCATTTGAATAATAAATAGAAGGAGAAGAAACTAAAAATACAAGAAGTAGAATAGGAAGAAGGAAGTATGGGAAGAACTATTTAGTAGCAGTGCCAAGCATGTGAACACCTGTAAAAAATAGTAATGAAGATAGAGTCAGTGCGATACTTCCTAGTTCCTTTCTGGTGTGGTATGCCTCTGATAAAACACTACTGTCGGACGCATTAGAGAAACATACCTGTTTGCAGAATTTAAATTCAGATTTTCAAGTGAATAATACTGTGATAATTTACTAATGATTTTTATTTTCTTTTTTAATATGCCACTGGTCATAAAATTTGCATAAACAATATAATGGAGAGTCACTCATTGAAGAAATTAATTAAACAAATGAAAGATCGGTTTCATTCAAAGAGATCAATTTCATTTCACAAAATGAAAATATTTTCTTTTACTACGTACAATTTTATAGACGGCCCTGTACAACAGACAGGCTTGTACTTTCCAAGAGATTTTATAATGACTGCATGAAAAGATAATAGAATTGCTAAAGCAGAATATAATTATGTTCAAATTATAATTTATGTCTAATATTACATTGTTGAAGAAGTACAGAGTGTGTAATTTTAGAGGTCAGTTTTTTATAAAATCACCCCTAATCATCTGCTAAACTCCTATTCCATTTATTTCTATATCGATTTCTAGATTTTGATGGATTTACATTTTTTGTGGTCTACTGAGTTTTTTAATGGATTAAGTTAATATGTATCCGAAAGTAACCCCTGTAGTGTAGATGAACTGTATAGTTTTTGGGAGATTTCACTTCATGGAAAGTCTATTTTATTAACTATTATTCTTTTTAGGCACCATTATTTACTTTATTTATAAGTAGAGTATAGTGAATGTGAAAAAAATTGGTCTCGAAATTTTACATTTACATGTTGTTAAGTCATTTTTTTATGACTTTTTTTTGATGATGTCTGTGTGTGTTCATGGGTGTGTATCGGAAGGTTTAAAATAATACTCATAAATAACGAAAACATAAATGAATCGTGATCATAAAAACGACCGATGTTAATCGGTGTAGACAATAATTAAATAATAAAAGATTTTTAAATTATTAGTCACCTGTCAAGGATGAAGTCTCATAATCGCAAAATAAGTTACCACCTCATTAGGTTCAGTATTTATTCATTGCGTAGCTGGTAAAGTGAAGATAGTTAGGGAAATCGCAAAGCTCTTACATAGCTTAAACCAAAAATTGTATCTTTATTATAAAGATTTATTTGAACTTATTTATTTAAACTTCTTGTAACTTTAATGCCGAATAATTAGATTTAATGACTGATTATCACTGACAAAATTCAATTTTAAATCATTTATGTTACCAATAAAATTAAATTATTGACAGTGTAAGTTTTATTTAATTAAACTATATTGTTAAAATAATTACACAAGAAATATATATATATATATATATTTCTATAGGTTGGAAGAAAATCTTCTTTTAAACATGTTGAGAAATTTGCATTTGCTAACTTTTTCAAACCTGCTAAATTTTATTTATAATCATTAGTTGAATTCTAAATTGTTTCAACTTTTTTATGTAATATAACTTCTAATTTTACTTTTTTTTAAATGTGAAGGCCAAAATTTTAACCTGACAATGACTACTGTATGGTCGAAAGCTTGTAAGTAAATAAATTAGTTACATATTCGTTTAACTAGTTATGATATGTTATTTCAACTGGCAAAGTTCAAATATCTCTTGTAAAGTTAATTTGGGAATTACCCCAAAATGAAAGAAGAATAATCAGAAAATTAGAGGCAGTCAGTAAAAAAGTTTTAAATGCAGAGTTTGCTGTATATTTCAATTCAATATATATATATATATATATATATATATATATATATAATTCAATATAGACAAAGAAACATAGAGAAATCAAAAGAACACCACACATACAGTCTCTAATTTTTGGTTTGAACCGTTTTCAGGAGAGATAAGAGAGGGAAACCAAGCGCACTGGTTCAGAGACGGTTGGAGACCAACAGTTTTTGATTTATCTATGTTTCTTTGTCTATATTGAACTATATTTGTCCGTTTTGGATCGTATTTCCAACAAAAAAGTATATATATATATATATATATATATATATATTTAAAAAAGTTATGTCCGATTTTACTTTGCTTAGCATTGTTGAATGTTAATTCAAAACCAAACTTCGAAACCTTTTCTTCAATTCAAGGTTATTCAAATCAAAGGTTAGATCACTATAGTTTTTCAAATTTTATTTGACTAATTTATATTTCCAATATAAATTTGAAAAAGTATGGTGATCTAATCTTTGATTTGAATCACCTTAATTTGAAAAAAGTTTTCGAAGTTTGGAAAAACATTCAACAAAGCTACGTATAATGAAATCGGACATAACATATATATATATATATATATATATAAAACACTATTTTTCTTTTTCATCGAGGTTTGGTCTAGCTTCAATAATACAATACCTTTAAGCCGACGTTTTGTCTATATTTGTAGACAAATATAATATTTGTAAATATTTATAGTCAATAAAAAAGAAAAATAGTGTTAAATATATGTGGTCGAGATAAGGAAAACATTCAAATATATATATTTCAAGAATACAATAATCGTAAATTATACTATGTCTGGCTGAAATGATTTGGGATGCTCATAATAAATGTTGTTTTATTTGATTTGTGACTGGTCGGATGAATATCAGAAGTAAACACATATGGCATGGCTAAGAAAACATGAAGTGAATTTGACCAGTGCAGGAGAACGGCAGCCAAGTCATGTTGTGGGCTGTTAACTCTGCTTTAATTGGACCCTGCTTGCTATTCGGTCTCTTTAGACGGACAGACACTAATGTAAACAAATAGTGTGTCCCATTCACGTGAGCTGGCCTTGAGAGTCCCGATCTCTCACTCGCCTCTATTTAGAACAACCACACTACAGCTTTCCCACGCCTCCCTATCGCATTTCTCCTAGTTCATAAACTTAGTTTATTACACCTCACTGAATTAGTCGCTTTGGACATAATACAGTTCAAAAAAAATAATATAATACACTTTACTATTATAAGGAATGTTCAAAAAAGACTGGATATTTCGTTTTAAATAATGATATATCGAAATATATATGCTATCATAATATGTATACAGGATTGCACTAGTGGCTCTTCCTCAGTCAAAAGGTCTTTGCCTCTTTTTGGAATATCTTACTGTGGCTTATATGTTGATGTATAAACTGAATAACGAGAATAGGACACTAAAATATATTAGCACATACTCTCTTCTGCATTTCAAAAGAACAAGTATTCCTTTTTAGATGAGTTACTTCTACAGAATACTAGTTCTCGTGATGACGAATGTCAAAATATAAGTAGTGTGAGTTTACCAATATATTATAAATAAATTTATATTTATTTTACATTTATATGTTAAAATGAATTGTCTGCCTCCTGTGTTTCCATGAGATTACTTGTGTCTCATTATCACATTGTTACATCTAACATGTAATTATATTACAGAACTTACCTGTAATGTTAGTTTTCAGTTGTATTAAAATTGATGATATCTATTAATGTGTTTCAAAAAAGTGTCTCAATGTCCTTTGGACAACTTATATTCGTAAGACTGTCAGGAGACTGGAACAGCTTAGTTTGAAAGTCGTTAATGCCGAAGCTGCGGTACATTTCAACAATATATTTTAGATATATATATAGGTGTGTTCTCTAATCGGGATGCAGTCAATTTTCTAGGATAAAAAAATCAAACTCTCGTTGCCAATGTTACTTATAAGTTAAGAGGTTACTTGTAATGCTATCTTATTAGTCTAGTCGAAGGTTTTGTCCTGTTAACATTGTTGTTCCTTTAAATAATGTAAATTTCATTTTCTTAGTTTAAAATTCTTATGCCTATGAAAAAGGTTTTAAATAAAACCGAAACGTTGACAACGAGAGTTTTATCCTAGAAAGTTGACCGAATCCCGATTAGAGAATACACTTATTCTATCAAACGGTCGATATATTATTGAATCTGTTATATATATATATATATATATATATATATATATATATAACCGATTCAATAGTATTTTGACTGTTTGATAGAATAGGTGTGTTCTCTAATCGGGGTTCGGTCAATTTTCCAGGATACAAAATAAAGCTCTCGTTCCCATTTCTCGTTGGCAACGAGAGTTTGATTTTTATCCTGGAAAATTGACCGAACCCCGATTAGAGAACACACCTACTATATATATATATATATATATATATATATATGTATATATATTATTTGTAGAATCGGTACGAATTCTCAAAATAAGTTTTCCAGATAACTTAGGAATAATTGTTGACTCAGATAAAAATAGTAGTTTTGGTCCTCGCTCTGGTTGATACTTGACGAAAGGATTTTGAATTTATTCGAGGTCGTACCCTTGCTCAACTCCCCCATAGAGGCATAACATAGACTTAATAAAGGCCAATGCTCTTTGGCGTCGCGTTGGAAGCTGTGGCGTGATGTAAAGTGAAGTGTGGGAGGCAATGCTTTCTGCATTAGGGTTATGTTATAACGGCAGCTATTTTGCAAAAGAGGTGCTCAAGCTAATGGCTGCTGTGCATCAGCTCTGAATTTCTACCGCCTCAATCATGGTGATATATTCCACAAAATTTACTTCAATACTCGATTATTTCCAAAAATAACTTTCTATATTTTATTTTCGTATGAATGAAAATAAACTTCCGCTTTCATTTTATTTATGTATTTCCATTTTTATTATTATTGGGAAAATAAGAAATCATAATACAAATAATATAATAAAAAATAAATATATATATAAATAAAAATATGTGAAGCAGTTGTTATTTAAATATTCTAAAAATAAATATGATGTTTGTATTGAAGTATAGAAATGTACATAAACGATTCCGTTTCCAGCTCCCATGAAAGCTGTTTCCATTTGTGTGTGCCACTTGTTTGCTCTCTGAAGGACTTCCTACTAAAGGATATAACTTCCCATCCAAAAGTTGCAATTGTATTTGTTTTTGCTGAATACATTGATGACTGGAAATATTACTTTCTATTTTCTGTCACTTGTTTATTAACAAAAGTGTGATCAGTTTGCTGTATGTGTATTTTCGAGAGCATTTGTAAAACCTCTGCGACATTATGTCTACACTAAGCAATTAGTTCTTTAGATGCCTAATTACTTTGTTCATAATGAGTAATGTTTTCTCAATTAGTTATTATTTGGTATAATACAAACAAATGAATATTGTTATTACCAAAGGTATTGTCATCTATAAATCTTAATAGGGTTTTAAAATTGACTTAAAGAGCTAAAACATTGCAGTTTATAAATTGCAAATTAGTAAAAAAACTAATCATTCTTTAATGACAAAGTATAAATATAGCAAAATATATATATATATGCTGGTATAAATGATCAAACCATAATATGAAAATTGGAAAACAAGACTAAGATCTTTCAACCGCAACAAGCAATCCTCGCCAGAGTCAAAAACCCAACTGAAACACTAGATGCAGAAAACATCTGGTGAGGGGTTGAGAAGAGTGGGAGGGGAGAGTGGTATTTTAAAAGGGATATAATTAATTAGGTCCTTAATTAAAATAAGGACATTAATTAATTAAAATAAGTCCTTAATTAATTTAATATATTTTCTTTTTAAGATAATGAGCAAACATGTGAAGAAGTAAACAGAGTCATTATTGGACTCTTTTGTGTCCTGTGGTATAGTTTGTAAGTAGTTCTCGTCGATTTTTTCTTCTCCGTTGTCATTATTTTGTCACTATTATACTGGGTTGTCGTTATATTTATCAAATTTTATATATATATATATATATACCTCATTAAATATCTCGCCAACATTAAGTTTAGTATGTTTCCTACATACCTTTTCAAGATTTTAGATGGTCTGCTCCCAAAGTATACCAATATATATATATATATATATATATAACTAATGAAACGGTATATCGGACACTAGATAAATATTATAATTAAAACAAAACAAAGACGCAGACATAGCTTACTTTTATATTTCGACAATCGTCATCATTAGGAGGTAAAGTTCCTCGGAGATAAGCCCTGGTTCACTGAGAGCTGAGAGCGTTCATCTTTGTGCTGCTTTCTTCATAATGTTATATATATAAAGGTTCAGTGTTATTTTTAAGGTGTATAAATTGGATTATTAATGGTCGACTGACATTAGCTGACAAATTCTTTTGCTGATGGCGGTTCCTAAATATGTTGCGGTTGTTCTCTGTAATGAAAATTGAACTGTCGGAATATATGACTATTTTAAAACATATAAATGACCTTAAGCAAAATTTCCCCATTATTTGTTTCAAAAACAACATGGTCAGTTCTAATTTATTCGTAAATGCAATTGTGTTGTGCATGGGGGTCTATTTTAAATTTTATCTTGGCTGCTATCCATAGTTTAGTGCATAAATAATTTAATTAGGAAGGTGTATCTCTGCCAGCTAATGTATTTGTTTGATTTATAGTTCTATTAATGCGATAAAATCTAAATATATGAGTTTTGAAAGTTTATTGTTGATGATGTTGTCAAGGTATCAATTCTTTTGCCTTGAAAAAATCAAGATAAAAAGTTATTTTGTTGTAGCACTTGTAGCGGATTAATGTATGTTTCAGTTACAAGAACCATGTGAAATACTCAAAAGATACTCAAATAAGTGAGTCATTTGATAAGTCGAATAAAATATATCGCAGGACTACAAGTTCCCCCCTCAAAGTAATCAGCCTGACTGGCACCATCAGCCTGTCATCTCAGTACTCTGCCGATATTGGACTGTTCTCATGTACCTTTACATGCATCTTCTTTGTTATGTTCTGATCAACGATACTTGTGTTCTAAAGCAAACCAGATATGCTGGAGAAAATATCATAGATGTGACCCATTCATTGAAAATGCGTACGATTTCTTCCTCTCACTTACAGTGGCAGTCCCACAAGCACATATAAGCTGAACATTGGTAATTTGTAGTACTTCACAACGAAGTTTGATTCTACATTGGGAGTTTTAAATTTTGTCAAGTACGTGACATCGTACAGGCTTGGGACCGACGGCATGACGTCCTCTCCAAGAGATGACGTACTCAGATTTATTCAGATCCCACGTGAATAAATTGAGGGCCAGAGTGGGATGTCCAGAGGTGAGCAAGTTGCCACTGGGCCATCCTGGTGTCTTCTGTTATTACTTTGAATAGGAGAACTGGCAGTTTGAAGTCGAAATGAAACTTTTGAAACACCAGTCCTGGAACGTTTTTGATTTATCCCATGTGTATCTCATTTTATACAAATTGTTTTTGAGAAGAATGCCACCAAATGAGGTATTAGAGTTATCATTCGATTTTCAAGATTAATATTTGAGGCTTGAGGCATTTCATTTAAGGCAGATGAAGATTTACTTTAACCTATAATTAGGCTTGACTAATACTACTGTCTCTGCTTGAGGCCTTTTGAAACACCAGTCCTGGAACGTTTTTGATTTATCCCATGTGTATCTCATTTTATACAAATTGTTTTTGAGAAGAATGCCACCAAATGAGGTATTAGAGTTATCATTCGATTTTCAAGATTAATATTTGAGGCTTGAGGCATTTCATTTAAGGCAGATGAAGATTTACTTTAACCTATAATTAGGCTTGACTAATACTACTGTCTCTGCTTGAGGCCTCTAACAAGAACTAGAGATTTAATTAGTTAGCTGTAGTCTACTGGAGTTATTAATTTATCACCCGTCACTTTTTGTATACGATGCAAGTGACCTCAGTTATATAATATGAAGACATAATATTCTTTTTTACGAGGCAGTAAAAAATGTCTTGTTCTCATTTTTGTATAATGCACTCATATTGTCTTCTTCATACATAGATAACGCAACTGTAATTTACCATGCTTTAGACATTTTCTGAACTTCAAAAACGATCAGGATGTTTTCCATTGTTATAAATCATTGTGAGAAAGTTGTGGAACCCGATGACAATTTAAGAGTTGGTAATTTATACCTCCCTACGTGCATCGTGCAAGGTGTTCTCAATTTACTATGTATAAGTCAGAATAACAATTTCAAAAAGTCATCTTCATGAAAGATGTAGTTTAAGTTTGAAAAAAGTCACCATCAAAATCATCATCTTGATAATAACTGGATTTTTGAAATTGTTGACCAGAGGGAATGTGTTGTGTTATGTAGAAGAACTGATGAGAGTGTTTTTAAGGAAAATTGGAAACCTAACTGAAAAACTAGTATCAACCAAGTGATATTATATAGTTCAATAAAATTATATATTCGAGAGAGTGTAATAAGAATAATATCAATATTTAATACATGAAATTCATTTGAAATTGCAAGGCAGTAGGCCTGCAATATTAAATCTTATCAGCACATCTTAACCTACCTTATCAAATTATGCTACTAAATTTGATTTATATATTCCGAACAAAAGAATTTAACTAGGCCATCTAAGTGAAGGTCATATTTGTGATATGTTAATGACTGGTAGAAATCATTTAGATTGACTTTTGACAAATGATCAGAACTATAATATTTATTTAAATTGAAAGAACTGTTATATTTAGATACCATGAAGAAAGTGCTTTTACTACATGTTAAAACAGTTTTTACTAACGCAGACAAGAATTAATTGATTTAACATTTAACATGGATAGAGCATGCTCGTTACGAGCAAATAACATGATTGAAATTGCTTAAATATCAGACATTGGTTTTGAAACTATGTTGCTTCTGCAATATCATTCTTATGTTTAACATTATGTAAATTCCAGGTTATTTCTATGTTGCCAACTAAAAATTTTAGTTTTATTTGAATCAATTCTATTTTCTAATATTTATTATGTCTTAAAACAGAACTAATCACTGTTATAAATTTGGTTAAGTCAATTAATAAGTAGTCATTTTAATACATAACTAAATGTCATGACTAATTAATTACATACATGACTAATTTAACGTACATAAATAAAAATTATTTTATAACTTCAAATAATGTATCGAAGGTTTTGATAGAATAGGTACATTATATAATCAGCCTTCGGTCAATTTTCTATGTTCAAAATCAAACTGTCGTTACCGACGTTTTGGTTCTATTTTAAATCCTTATTCATAGGCCTAGAATCAAAGGATAATAAGGAATCACATATCAACATCCAACATATAAACAATATGAAAATGAATTGTTACAGCTTATCAACATTACAATCAGAAGTATTTCAGAGATAAATAAAATAATATAACTGACAGAAGTAAAAACTATTTGAATAAGAAAATAAAATTTACATTATTTAAAGGAAGTAACAATCTTAACTTAATACACCTATAACGGTATTATAGTTATTATAAATAGTGTTTATTAATGCTGTGTAATGGGGGCACGTGAAGAGAGAAATCAGTTTCCTAATTGGAAATTACCTGTCACCAGGAACTACTCATAACTTGTCACCAGTCAAGGACCTATTAATTCAGTAATAAATTTATGATATTTAATGAATGTAAATGTTGAATGATTAGGAGATAGTTGATACCAATTTTATTGATATGAGCTGAAATTTGAAAGTTAAAAGCATATTTTTTACATTTGAAATTAAGTAGTTTTGCAAGTGATTAATATTTGCCATCAAACTCATCCTTTATAATTGAGTCAATAACATCTCGTTATTAGAGCATTTATAATGCCACTTACTTTAGACAGGTGAAACTCACTATTTACTGAATCTTGTATAATTTACAAACATTTTGACAGAGCAACCTCTAGTTCAAGTTATACAAGACTCCGTCCTCTCACTCGACGCAACGGGCAATTTCACCACCAGGAATTGCCTGGTGGTAGTTGGAGTCAAGTCTAATTTATGGATTACACGAGTCGGAGTTGGTTAATTTTCACCGACTCCGACTCCTCAAAAAAATTAATATGAGACCATAGGCATTTAAAGTCTCTCGAACTCAAAAAAATGACGCTGAATTCCAATGCCATTGTATTTGTATATATTTGCACACCATATTTGAACATTATTATTGGTTACTAAGGAATGATACAAACAAAAACTTTTAAATACAGAGAGGGGAGGGATTGTAAGTTTTTCTTATTTTAACTATGAATTTTTTATGATTATTAGATTGCGCTAAAATAATGTTATTGAAATTATATGATTTACTTTAAAATTAGCCTGATAATTCATTTGGCGTTGATAAAATGCCATTATGGTTTATTGGTAACATACAACACGAAAATAATGCATGCATAAATATCCAGTTATTATTAATAGGTTGAAGTCGGCTGTTGAGAATCCCAATTCACCAGCTGTAGTATTTACATGTATTCCTACCCAAATAAAGCTGTGAGCGGAAGCTTTGGTAGAGAGTGAAGACATACCTGATGCGCGGCAGTAAACTTCGAGAGGACCGGGATGGGAGTCATTTAGAGGAGGTCTCTCCAAAGAGGAATGGGGCCATCCCAGCTCCTCAGAGTCATGCCTCGATTAGGGAGGAATTCGGGATTAGAGAACAGCTCGAATAGTCGTAAAGAGGCTGTAATAGAGCATATCTGCCTTATTCATGGCCTTCCCCTCTGAAGTTGGCTGACCACTTTACTCCACATGTGCGGTGGTTATGACTGAAATTATGGAAATCTGCCGACAGTAAATTTGTAATTTTTAATTTATTATAAATATCGTCTTGGTTCGCCCCTAGTGAGGCCGTGCAACCCTACCACAGGCTGCATTGGTTTTATTTCCACAGGTTCATTGAACCAGGGGCTACAAAGGCTACCGACCTTACCTGCTGCTGAGTAGTTTCAGTCGGACCATTGGTCCGAAACTCTTAAAACAAGTCGGTACTACGGGCGGTGGGGGGACCGTTGAGGGTTTACTCTCCAGCCCGCCTTATAGATCGGACTCGTAGAGGTTGGTGGTTCTCACCCAACTTGTGGTCGCTACATGAGAAGCAGTAACTCCTCGGGAAGATGCCTGCTTAGCATACCAGGGAGCTAGAGACCCCAAACCCCTACCAATGGGAAGGGGCCATGAACTCAGCTGAATGGACTGTACAAGTGGTGCTTGCCAGGTAGAGGCTTTGGCTTTTGACGGCATCTCAGAGTGGGGACGATTAGATACATCCGGGGTAATGGGCATTGTCCTCTTCGGAGGGGTATGACCGAATTCATAAGAATCCTGTGGTAGTCCTTAAAGTGTAAGACATATGTAGGAAGCCTGACCTATAAATTTCGTCTTGGAAGTTATTACTGCAAGATGATATACGAGTAATACATAGCGTTCCATACAATAATGGTTTATTTCCATATAACATCTTTTTTACAAGTATTAAACTATCAGATACATCAATAGTATTAATATATCAGATATTAATTTTTCTATATCTTTGATGCAGGTATAAATAAGCTGTTTCATTATTTAAAGATATATTACTGAACTTACATAGGGAGACTACCATTTCAAATTTCGTCTTTACTCTAGTTAAGAAGGTAATGTAAGAGTTCAGATAATTAATCAGTCAACTTAGAACATTCTGACGGTTTGAATTATTTTAAGAATAATTAGCTTTTTATTATATTTTACACGCTACGATATAATAGTTAGTTTATACATAATTTGCTTATACAAAAATAGTTTGTATGTTATTATGTGGATAATTTTATTAAATTGGCCTTTTATTATCATTTTTTTATAGGATCAAAACATAAAAGTTTTGGTATTGTTCAAAATTCACAAATTAACTGAATAGATTTATGTAATACTCATATTTTACGTCATATTATACCTTAAGACAGTGTGTGTTCAGAATTAGTTTTGTATGAGATTCTGAATCAGTAGCATAAAAAAGATGGTTTTCGGCCAATACTGTGTATTAAGTTTCATTTTTCAAATGGTTCTGATTTAGGGTTTACAATACTTGCTTTCAGTTTCAAACTGAATTGAAGACATTGAAATTGATATTCTCAACTGTTTCAAACATTTAATTACTTCTCCCGTAACTCTCAATAAGGTCTCAAGCCAGATAGTGGATATAATGCACCAGTAATTTTCAATAGCATTGTATCTTCAATGCCACGTTACTTCCCTCTAATTATTACTTGTTGACTATTTAATGAATTAGTCGTTTCATAATCACTTTAATTAATATACAGGTTGATTGAATTTGACAAAACATATTATAACATCTATCTAATTAAAAAATTCTTTACAATTTTAAAATAATTGAAATTGTTATAAAAGAGCTACAAAAAAATAAATAGATTAGTAAAAAAAAGCAAAAAACTAATTCAATAACAAACATTATTGTCATTATTACAAACAAATATTTTGGATACACATTTTTTAAACAGTTGATTAGTAATAGCTTTTTTACAATATTGAAAAATGTAATGAGTGTTTTAAATCAAGTTAATTTGTTAAAGTGAATGAATACACGTCATTTATCAACCAGAATGTATAGCTTCATGCAAATTGATTCTATCGCAACGTGCATTTCGAACACCTTATGTTTAACTTTAAATTGCTCTTTTATCTTCAAGAATAGATGAAAAAAGAAGTGTGGAGGTGACTAGTGCTTAATTTAAATAACCATTCTATGTGAAAATTTGCAAGAAGTGCTTTATTGTGTGATTCATTCACGATGCATATATTAGTATTGTATTTTAGATTCAGTACCAAGAGATGATTCATCTAATCGAGTTTTGTTTATATCATTTTATATTGATACTTCTGTATGATTGACTCTTCAAAAATGAGAATTATCAAAGTTAAAGCAAATGAAAAACTGACCGTGATTTCCGAAAAATGAACATGGTTTATTTGAACCTGAATTAAAGCATTACAACTTATTGAATCTTGCCACTTATTTAAATACATTTCTTATTGTATTTCTGTACTAATATTCTTACCAAATGAACTCTTCATACTGAATATTTTCAAATATACTACAATCTGAATATTTTCAAACAAATTTAGCGACATATTTGAATAGAATAGTAGTCTAGTTATTTTATGCGATTTACTTACAATATTGGATGTAATTCCAATATAGTAAAGTACTTGCATATTATTTGTTTGTTAATCACTTTTTTCTTTGTATTTGAATTATGTTTCTTAAAAGTATTGATGTAAATGAAAATTTTTTTTACCAACATTGAGATTATTTCTAATGTTAAATGGGTTTAAATTTAAATGGCTAAAGTACCTGACTTCTAATTTGTTTACTGAATTTATCCATAAACCCCTATAGAGTCATGACCGCCTTGAGCATATATATGCCTCCAAACGTATTATGTACGTATGAATATCTGAAGATAATTTCTGCTTGAGAAATTCTTTATTAGCTAATTTCATGCATTGAAAAATAAATAATTTCGATTAGTGATAAATGTAGCGAAGGCTGTAGTATCTCAAATTTTACATTTCAATGGGGTTTGATATTTAATTCTACATGCAAACGTTCAGTTTACTTCACAATTCTTCGGAAAACAATAAATTCTTAAACAAAACTAATAACTGAAAATACCAAAGTACTTAATGATTTTGTATACTTTCAAATTTTACCATGAAAATATTTTATTCAAAACTGTGCAAACTCGTGACGCCGAGCAGCAAGAAATGACACCATAAGATGATTTCCTTGAATTCCCGGAGATCAAAAATTCTTTTATGTCATTTGTAACATGAACTACGTGAAGAGAAAACTACATACTATATCAATTAACAAAAGAACATAAATTCGCGAGATAAACGGTATCTAAAATTGAGAGTCAATTAAATAAATTCCTGTTTATATATCGTTAGATGTTTGATAAGGTTGTTTTTCAAACAACAATAATTTGAATTTGTTACTTTTTTATTTTCTAATAATTCTTTAGAAAAACATAGGGAAGTAATATTGGGCAGTTTTTTTTTTTGGATGAATGAAAGATATTTGGCTATTCTTGTGGAGTTCGTGTTCGTTATGGCAATTGCGTTCAACAAGACTTCCTGAGATAATGCTAGATAAGAAATGGTCTGAAATAAGATTGAGTATTAATAGCAATGCAATAAAGCATTATCAGAATGTGCTCAAAATGAACAGTTCACTTATCTCGTCTTGTTTGACCAAGGATTGAGTTGTCTCTATCAGGATTACATAATTGTTACCTAATCCACGGCTCATTAATATCTTTTAAATCACAAATAAATTCATTAAAATAAAATTTGATTTGAAGAAATAATAAAAAATAATTTTTATTATTTTAATGATATTGTGTTGTTATAAATGCAAAATAGTTTTCGTGAAATAGAATTCATAATGGTAGGTACTAATTAATTTCTATACAACTAATATAATAAACATTTGGATTACTTTTAATATACATTTATGGGGTTTTTTAAGCTCTTGTTAGTTAAAATACAAAACCTTTTTTATTATAGCTTACAAAAGAAAATATCGTGATAAAGTGCTATTCGTAATTATACTAGGAACGCTAAAACAATGAGCCTAACGATTTTCATCTTTGTTTAGAAATTGATATTGATCTAAACTTTATCTCTTTAACATTTTTCTAATATAGAATAAAAATAGTAGGCATAAACATAATGCCGATACATTTGCTTCACAAGAGCCGCATATAAAATAATTTACTAGGCTAATACTGTTATACAACTTGGGGAAATTAAGTTCAAAAATTGACATTAACTCCAAAGTCACTCAGTTCATAGATATGTGCTAAAAAGTTTTGTAAGAATTTTAAACAGTTTATATATATATATATATATATATATATATATATATATATATAAGCAACATGATTAGTTTGTTATTGTAATTAATCAGAGCAAGCAACAGAAATATTACTCGCAAAAACTTATTTCATATTTCGATTTCCATCGTCATTGAGAGAGTTATTCATCCCTTGAAGCATAATCTAAGACTTATAAATATATATATATATATAATGAAGTTTAAAAGGTATTCATGATTTACTCTCAAAAAAAACTTACTTATTCGAATACCGTTTCTTTTTCTCCTGAGTTGGTTCAACCGATAATTAGATATAAGGTGTTCTACTAACTGAGTGAACTTATAATAGTGTGAATTAAGAATAGTTGTTTCAAAAACCATATTAAACAAAATTAGCCTAATTTGGAATCATTAATTGTTTGTATAGTTGCAAAAATTATTGTATTAGTTCTCGACTAATCAAAGGTCTTACTGGTAGCTTGATGAACTGGTGGAATATACTGTATAATACTACCTCAGGTTTGGCTAAAACTTTTGCAAATGTTAACAGAAAAGGGAATAAAATAAAAACTTACATTCTTAAACTATGATGGATAATAAAATCATACGAATAATATAAAGTTTAAAAGCCTAATAATATGTCATTTGTTATAAAGAACTTGTTTAATTATAACAATTAACTGAAGTGAATTATAAATGTTATCTAAAAAAAAATATTAGAGTTTGAGATATTGCTAAAATGTTATTCGTATGTAAATATTTAAGAAAGACTGGCGTTTTCAATTGAGGTTTATCAAAACGATGCACGAGGTTATCTGTATTCATTAGGCTATCTAATACATGCATTTAGGACAGTGCGATTAGTTTTGTACATAGCACTGTTATTAAACAAGCACGCTTCTCAGGACTTTATTTTTGAGTGCGGCTATAATATACTGCTGATTGTTTAATAAGGCAGTAATATAAACTTTTTTATTTCTAACTAAGCTCTTACGTTTGATTTCTCAAGTATTTGTTTTTCCTTGAAGATCAGCTCTGTTTATCACATAGCCTTGTTGAAACACTTTTTTTTTATTATAAGCATGTTAATAAAATGAATGGCGTGTTGTTACAAGTAGATTGACTGGAGGGTGTGATCGCCGCGCTTGAACTGACCTGATTGTACTGATAGTGCTGATTGTCCGTGAGGACTGGTTATCAAAGTTAGATTTGGCCAGTTCACCTAGACTTGTTTGCCTAGCACTTATTTTGCTTCTTGTAATCAGTTACAATTAAAAATTAATTGGAAAACTGAAATGACTAGCTAATGCCCCTTTTTTTCCCAATTATTATGTTTTTCTATCAAAATAATGGGTTGGCAACTAGTTTGACACTATTTTTTAAATTTGAATATTCCACGTGTCACTAAATGGTTTTGATATAATGTTAAATTCATTCGCAAGAAAATATTTTGTTCTGCTTGAATATATGTTAAATTTTTGTTTGAGTCAATTTATGTTAGTTATAGATCATTACAACAAACTGTTAAGTCAAAAAAATGAGTACATATTGTCGAAACCTCCTTCTTTATGATTTTAATCAAGTTCTAAGACCTGAAATATTAATATCATTATAAAAGTCCGTCATACCTTATTTATTGGTGAAGTAACCACCAATCAGTTTTGCACAAGAGTGACTTTGAGGTTTATTTCGGAAACCGTTCAGTTGAGTTCACTTAAGAGCAATTAAAACTTTTGGCCTCTCATTGGTGTCAAGCATAAGTGAACTTTCAGAGAAATGGTGTGATCTGACAGTGCTATCGAGAGCATCTTAACTTGCGGAAAGTGTGAGGAGTGTGGGACATGGGTCGGAATGCTTTAAGTAACAACAACAAAAACCAACGAGTCACCATCTCCACTAGATTGCTTGCTATCACTCGTCAGCTCATGGATTCCAGCAATCATTTCTTTAATGAAACTTTACTGGCGGCAAAAATTATTTCATTTACATTAATATGAAGTAGCGCAAAAAAACAAGATCTTCATCCGCGTAAAACGATGTGATTATCGTATTATTGAGAGGGTATTATCTGTTATAAATTATTTGAATGGAACCATACTGTCAAAGTGGAACAGTATGTTGAGTAAATAAAACGACTTCCACTGCTATTCTAGAGAAACAAACTAATCGTCAGCGTAGAGTTATTTTGCTGCGCGACAACCCCTGTCCTCATTTCATCAATATGACAAATTAGACCGTTCAAAAGCATGACTGTAAACCACTACCTCACCCGTCGTACTCTCCACATTTAGTATCAACGGATTTTCATTTTTTTTTTCATTTTTTTTCTCAAATGCAGTGATTAGTTCATTACTGATGTAGAACTGAGAGGTTAGTTAGGTGAATTTTTCAAACCGAAACTCAGTCCTTTTTATCAGTGAGATATTAATATGCTGGAAAGAAATTCAAACAAGGTATGATACATTATTGACTAATTATACCTTAATTTTTGCTTAAAAAAAGTACACAAAATTATGAAAAAACATATAATTCTGTCAAAGTCTCGAGATCGAATTTTTTCACGATCACTATACTTTACTTATAGTAAAGTAAAAAGGTGGTACTTAGTTGCCTACCTAATATATATGTATATATATATATGTGTGTGTGTGTGAGTGTGTACATAAACTATTCACAAAAAGAACACACAGAAATGAAACAACAAATAATGCGACCGTATTTGTAATTACTAATAATATTGTGTGTATAATATTTGCATGTATTATTAGATGAGAAGGATGTCTTCTTCATTTGTTATTACAGTGAGTTCACCATATACCAAAAAAAAATAAAGTACCAAGATTGTAAAATGGCATACTAACTGAGAGCTGACACCCCTAGTTTCCATGCAGCCATCCCGTTTAATAATGTAATTGCACCATAAGAAACTGTGCAGTCTTGGATGAAACCCTCCTACTACCTCCTCCACTTTCCTTTATTACATTCGCGTACTTTCAATTTCAATATTTAATTATCGTTTAGATGTAGCTGTACTTCAACTTTACTAACCCTATGATTATCTGAAATCTGGAACATCGTTGTATTAAGTATTAAGTAGTAGTAATACTGAGTAGGATTAAGTAGTAAGATAATTACTTAGCCAGTTTATTGTTTTTCGTTAGTATTGACTCTAATACAAATCTGGATATTCTGTATTACCTTTTTCTGGCAGATAAAGTTTGGGAAATCCCGTCAACAGATAATAAGAATAGTAAAAAATCGTTATTGCCGATGTGACTATAAGTTTTAATACACTAAGTGTATGGAAAACTTTACTATCACATTAAATACATACTAAATTTAATTACTTAAATATTTCGACTCAAATAACTGGTTCTCGTTATAGTCACCTTGAACAAAACCAGTAACTTTAGATGAATGATCTGAGTCCTTTTCTGAATTTCTTATTATGGTTTAGATTTGTTTATTCTATAATATTTTATGTATATATATACACGGATTTCTGTTCAATGTGTGCCTTAGGGTCCAAACTCTAAGAAAACTTTCCAGTGACGAAACTGTAAAGGCTTCTGAAAAAGCCCAAATATTGCGTGCTAGAAATGTCCCCTATCTTCTTTCATCAAATGACCTTCTTTTTCAATTTTTTTTATTTTTCTAAATTTCTTAGTACAATTATGGTTTTGTTTTATCTTACTTTTTTCTTTTGACCTTTCTAAAAAACATGTTATATTTTGTCACAGTTTACCACTCTGTGGTAAACACAGAGGCTGACTTACCTTTTCAGGTAGTACCTATATCCTGAAAAGAAACCTGAAAAGGTTACCTTTTCTATTATTTTTTGGCCAGATCATGAGACCAGATCCACGCCATGTTATAAATGGATTATTTCATTTGTCACAAATCAGCCAATAGAATGTCATATCGAGACAATCTATGCAAAAACAGTATATATATATATATCAATGATCAAACCACAATAAGAAATGGGAAAACAAGACTAAGATCTTTCAACCGTAACAAGCGGTCTTCGTCAGAGTCAAAAACCCAACTGACGAAGTCAGACTGGGTCAGAACCCAGTTGGGTTTTTGACTCTGACGAAGACCGCTTGTTACGGTTGAAAGATCTTAGTCTTGTTTTCCCATTTCTTATTGTGGTTTGATCATTGATTGTTGTTTCACGTGTTTATGTGAAATCTTTATATATATATTATTAAAAACAGAAAAAAGCATGATTGAAAACACTAGGACTTACTTAAAATACTTCGACCTTTTTAAGAGTCGTCCTCAGGAAAGGAAGTGGTCTGTGAGAAAACGAAAACCAGCTTATATATATATAGTAAACAGGAAAAAATCCAAAAGGACAACAAACGTTTAACGGTAAATCACAGATACAGAACAAAGGAACAAAACACTTACTGTCTCTAATTTTCGGTTAAACCGTCAGTAGAGTTGAGATAGGGACACCAAGGGCACTTGCGAAGCGACGGTTGGAGGCGGTTGGGTCTCTAATCGTCGCTTCGCAAGTGCGCTTGGTGTCCCTACCTCAACTCTCCTGATGATGACTCAACCGAAAAGTAGAGACAGTAAGTATGTTTGTTGCTTTGTTCTGTGTCTGTGATTTACCGTGAAACGTATATATATATATATATATATATATATATATATATATAACAGACTTCAAGAACTAATTAGCTCATTAACTTATAAAATTATGGTGAAAAATCAAATATAATTGTGCATGTATGTATGTATGTATGGTTAGAACTTATATTATATATTAATAAGCTGTTTTATCATATATTACTAAGCAAAATGAACAATGAAATGGATGTTATATGAAGTATGAGGTGAACTGATTTTTGAGTCTTTGTGGTGAGAGAGCTTGAAAGAAATGTCAAGTCCCCTTGGGTTGCGGCATTGACACAGATAGTCCTACTTGGAGTGTCGTGAAGGTCGCGCTTGTGGAGGCATCGCGCTGGCCTGCCTTCCTCTAGTCCAATTACCACGTCACCATGCACTGACGCTCAGCAAGGAAACATATCTTGCCGTGCCTATGTGCTAGAACATTCAAGGCTGTAAATTGAAAAAAAAAAGAATTAATGTTATGAGATGAACTGTCCAAGACCTTTTCATTGTTCCTTCAAACTAGTATTGTCTGCTACTGTATTAAGCTTCCTTTTAAAGTTCTCCATACTTTGCTAAAAAAATATAAAAATAACAACACATATCATTGTGTATTCCACTTTCCTTTAATTTTGTAAGCTCACTACCCTCTTATATTATTATTTTATTTTTTAAAATATATATGGACTTTTTGTATTGTCAAATACTATAAGGTCACATCAATATTGGTTGAGTGACGAGTGGAGGTAATAACATGAATTTGTTGAAATTTTACTTTGGATCAAAAGGTTTAGTTTTCCAGAAGAGACCCTTTTGAATTGCTTGCTAATACAATTAGCGAGTTCACAAACTTGCATCCTGTCCAGTCCAGGTTTTTAAAACCTAAAGTGCAAATCTACCTAGACTACCTTCTTATGAATTTTATGCCCATGTTCTCCTGTATTATGCAATAGTGCTTGTATCGAAGCATTTTATAAATTAACTTTAACAGCAGTAAAGTGATTATGTGCCCCGCTAGATTGGTATATGAAGGGCAACTCTATTCGCTCCTACGTCCATTGCAATATCTTCAGACTGGATATCGCATATTGGAGCTCTTCTTACCTGATTTTGCAGTGTTCCCTCCGTAAGTTATTCCAATGGTGTTCCAATCAACCCACGCAAGATTCCTATCCTGTGGTATTATAATATATCTGTGTAATTAATTTTATTGTATCCGTTGGAATAAGCTTTTATTTTCACTTTTTTTTATCTTCTTTAGTTTAACCAGGTTGTTTTCCTTTTAAATAATTTGAATTAATTTGGCTACTGTTTACACTCAAATTATACTGCTGGCTATTGCAACATTGTAGCGATCTATTTTAGTGACTTCCTACAACTGGTATGCTACAAACCTCTTTGTGTGCTACTGTCAAGCCACCTTGATAATGTAGATCAAAACTAAATTAAAGTAATATTTTTTTTTTTTGGCAAAATAGTGCTGAAATAATGCAATCGTCATTTAATATATACCTACCATAAACATTGTAGAAGAGACACCTGTATTTGATTACAACTTTATTCAATCGTCTCACTCAAGAAACTTCTCAAGTTTCTAACAAATTAAGTTTCTCTAAACTATCACAAGAAGCTTTCATTCTTATTGTCTACAGCTTAGGAAGTCGATGGATAAGAAGTTTGAGTAGTTGGGAAAAGAAGTTTCGTCATTGCTGTATATTTTGAACGTAAGAGGAAATCTGGAGGAAAGAGATAACATGTTTTCACTTAGTGACTAAACAAGCATACGACTACAATACTTTAGCCGTACTTCTTACCATCCTATCATATTTAATAACTTTATATAATAATTTAATTACATAATTGACTAATATCTACTTTATTGGTATCATTGCAAAAAATCTAATGTTATATTTATATTTAAACTTATCAAGCATTTAAAATGATGTCCCAGGCTAGCCCAGTGGCAACTTGCTCGCTTCTGGACTGGTAGGTTGGGGTTCAATACCTACTCTGGCCCTCGATTTATTTTCGTGGATGGTGAATAAATCTGAGTACTTCGTCCTTCCGACAGGATGTTGAGCTGTCGGTCGTTAGGACTGTCGTTATCAGCCTTTGGAGCAAGTCACTTTAATAACAGTAGTCATTAAAGTAAATTATACATTTTAAATAAATAATTGTTAGTAATGCAAGTTTTTAAATGATTATTTCAAAAAAATAATTGATGTTTGTTTTAAAAACTGTATTATGCAACAGATACAGGAACTTGTTTATCTCCTTTTATAAAATGAAGAGTCAGCCGAGTCTTTCAATTGTGCTCATCACCTATTTGATAGGGACGTCTTCATTGCCATTTAGTTTGTAGGCTCTGTTAATTTACAACCAGTTAAATGAGTAGCGTGGAAATAATATAACTAGGTAGGTAGAATACATAAAAAATATACCTCTCAACATTTATAAATGTTGATATTTGAAATTAGTTTTCGTATGTAAAACTAAATATAAATGAAAGGAAAGTGAGTATTTCCTTAACACTTCAGGGCTTGATATAATGATAAGTCGTGACTGGAAAATGAATCTCGTGAAATTAGTGGAGGCGTAAACGATGTTTGTCTAGGGAATAATGACACGAGAAGACGTGTAAATTACAGAGCATTCTGTGAGCGAGGCTTGTTGAAGCTGATTAAGGAAGGAAAAGGAATTATTGCTGTACAAATATGTACTTGGTAGGCGAAACGAATGGATTCTTGTAATCCTCTAAGTCGTTAACAACTGACAAATCATAGCGCAGTCAGGCATCAACTTGTTTATCAAGCCAGAGAACTACGGCTTATCTCGGGCCCTTGAACCTGTTTTAAGTCACCCACAAAGCGAAATCAGGTCTTCCAGATGCCAACATCCCACACCACTGCTGTCCGTGCTTCTGAAAAGTTTTTTCAATTAATATGGGACATCCACTGAAAACGTATAAAAAAAGGAAATAATCTCCATTAAATGAATGAAATCAACATGTAACTAAACAATAAACTTCAATGAGTTATTAGAAACACTTTTTAAATTTATTACAACAATGCTTATTTATGATTTTGGGGAAGCAAGTGAGGCACCATGAAATACATGAATATTGTAATTAGTATCCATTTTTTTGATTCAACAATTTTAATATTATAGCAATTGTTTTATAATTAGATTACATATTAAACATACGATTATTAGGTAGTGCATAATTAAGATTTGGCTACAAATATAAACACAGAAAATCCCAGTTTTTTTAATTTTCCCTATACATTAGTATTTACACTTTTCTAACCGTTATCTGAGTATGTTTATCATCACATTAATGTATTTGAGACACCATAATAAAGTTGCGTTATAAAATCAATAGTGCTAGTCGTAAAGCATAATATGATTACAGTTCTACAATATTATTTTACATGAATACATTGATTAAGCATTAATAAAAGAAACTTGCTTCTTCTTGTGTTATCTAAACTGCTTTTAATTAACAACGAAGTAGGCACGGGATATCTTCCGGATTCACAAAACATGACAATTTAGGCATAGTTAATAATGGGAACTGTGATCTGAAAGTTTACTTGGCATTGTTGATAACATTATATAATGGCAGAAAGGATTTTTTTTTGTTTATAATATGAATTTTTGTTTATGGTGAAAACAGGATTTCAATGACAATGAAGAACTCTGACTCCCGCTCAGTGTCAAGATTGTCTATATGTCAGCTGTGACTGTACTTCAGTTATATTATTTGGGATTGATGAATAGAAAAATTATATTTATGTATATCCAAGTTAAATATATTTTTGTATTTAATTGTCTATTATTAAAAAGAGGATCTGACGTGATATTAATTCGGTAATGCAAATCTAACAAAGGGAGGAAATAAATATACTATCCATTTGCGGTGCTCAGTGGTGTGTACATTAATAATTGGAGAATTGAAATAGTTGCTAGCCATGATAGGGTTAGGACTTGAGGAGATTTCATGCTAAAAGCTCAATTAGCGATATTTAGCGATGGACCTTGAGGAAGTAATTGGTGTTAGTGTTTGGTATAATGGGTCCAGCGAGTCCCAGCCCAAGAGCCTACAAGGCTTGGCATTGACCTGTTTCAGCCAGAAACCTGACCAACCTAGTTTTGTTTGTCCTATGTCAGTTTATGAAAGAAATCATTTTCTTTAATAATCAACATTGTATTGACTGTAAACTATCTGACATAACTGCCTTTGTGATTTGTAGTAAGCTAAGACGTTTTCACGAAATATACTCAGGTCGACCCTTTATCAAGTTCTTTTCATCTCCAGTGCCACTTACCATTATGTTATTGTCACTGCATTCATGCATTGCTTTAAAGATTTTAACTATTTAATATCAAAGTGTTCTGCTTCTTTGAAAGTTTTCTGTTGATAAATGTTTAAACACCTCCTCTGAGTATTATTTGTACTGATCAAGTGTCGTTAGCCAGGTTAATTGTTGTTTTAATGGATGCCAGGGAGAGCGAAGCTCTTTTAGAATGTCTTCTTTTATGACAATTTCAAGCAGGTGTTAGTTTGTAGATCGTGGGCTTACAGGAAAGACTCTTTGGCTTTGGCTGTAGGTGCTACATCATAATTCACTTTCTCTTTGGAATTTTCCATCTCTATCCTAGAGTAAAATCTCATTCAAGCTTTCTTAACTTATATGATCTGTTATTTGAAGGTCATAAGAACTGAAAGCAGGAGTTTCATAAATTCAAGGAACTTTCGTAACGTGAATTATTTTTGAGCTGTTGTGAAGTATCATTTGAACCCTTTGGAATTTACATATAAATCTTCGAACTATTTATGATTTATAGTATTATATAAAAGCGTTGGGACTTCCTAATCTAATGTATTTGTAGAAAACAAGTCTCGCTAACAGAATATTAGGCGTGTATTATGCTCTGGATTAGTACAAATCTATGCTCTGGATACATTTGTGTACCTATATCTTCAGCTTAACATAAACTGCTTAGTATATATTTAAGCACTTCATTAAAGTATGCAAACAAAATGTACTAATTTTACAAAAATTGCTTTTTACCTCCTTAGTTAACTTTTCAGAGAATTATTACTTGCACAAAACTTTTGTTTCTAACATTGATTCTGTAGAGAGATGAGTTTGTGTACACTCAGAAACATGAGGCATGACATTTATATTTTTTTTTTAATTTATTATAAAATGATAGGTCAAACATTAAGCATCATGAAATCGAATTTTACTGTACAAAGAAGTATCTCAACTAGAAAATAATGCAATAAATAATTGTATATTTATTTGATAAACCCTTCCCAACTTTTCATTGAAAACCTTGTTCATAATTATGTATTTTGAAAATTTTGTTTGATTACCGTTAAAATTACTTTCAAACATTATACTGCAGTCACCTTGTTTTAGATTTGTCTGATCATCTTATGGTAAGAAGATATTTAACCTGGGATATAAAGATTACCCAAACTAGATACACAAAATTATCTATATTAAGATTTTATTTTTCAGTATAATTAGCTGTAATTTATATTATTACCATATCGCTGTTGGTATAAAAAGTTAAATCTTATAATATGAAAAGACTTTTGTTTTTTTCTATGATAAATACAAAATTCTAAAAAGAATGAGTTGGTTGCAACGCAACAAGGACAGGATGCTAACGATTACAAACGATTACAACTAGCATTCAGTATTAACTTACTAATGGCCATTGGCGCAGTTGAAATCACAAGATAAGCTTGGCTCGACTGGTAGAAATATATTTCTGCCTAACTGCTTCGAGAAGGTCTCCAATCTACATATGACCATGAACCTAAAACCAGTTTCCAATTCAACCACCAAAATAGACTCAAAATAAACGGCAGTGCTTGAAGCATGATGAGTACGAAAGGCAATATTAAAACTACAGAAACATGAAATGTATCTAGCTTTTATGAACTACTTTAATGTTACGTTTATAATTCTTAAAAATAAAGCACGTTGATTGAATATCACTTTCAAATAACATTTTTTTGCTAAAATATTTTTTTTTGATTTCTCAATATAATACCTAAATAAGCATTATTGTTTTCGATTGATTAATTAATTTTATGAAATGAATATTTTTTCTTTGTTAATCAAGCCTTAACTTCTTTTATTTTGGATTTATTAAAATTAATTGTTTTATTGATAATAAGGACATTATTTGTTTATTAAATAATACCATCTACTATATTTATCAACGTTACTATATTTATTGACTATATTTGTCAACTTTTTTCAAAATTTGAAAAAAGAGTAGGGTTTCTCAACCGAACAAGCGGTGTTTGTCCGAGTCAAACTGATACTAAATGAAAGTTTGAAAAAGGTTAGATACTCAGAATTGGTTTGACTCTGACGAAAACCGTTCTGCTTTGTTACGGTGTTTTGGACGTTGACTTTTATTGACGTGTTGATTGTAATATCTTGTTATATATATATATAACTGACGATAGTCAATTGACAATCAAAATTGATGGTCAAAATATTGGCAAGTTTTTGTTAATATATATATATATATATATATATATATTAAATGAAACGGTCCAACTGACTTTTAAATAAAAACCAATTAAAAAAAAGATAGCACACAGATAGACACAGGAGTAACTCACTTCTATATTTCAACCATCGTCGTCATCAGGAGGCGAAGAGTCCCGCAGGATGGCAGAGCGGCGACTTAGTCGATGGTCAAAATATAGAAGTGAGTTATTCCTGTGTCTAACTGTGCTATCTTCTTTTTTTAATTGGTTTATATATATATATATATATATATATATATATAAATAAAAATATTTCACATAAACACGTGAAACAACAATCAATGATCAAACCACAATAAGAAATGGGAAAACAAGACTAAGATCTTTCAACCGTAACAAGCGGTCTTCGTCAGAGTCAAAAACCCAACTGAACACTAGATGCAGAAAACATCTGGTGAGGAGTTGAGAAGAGTGGGAGGGAAGAGTGGTATTTTAAAAGGGTGAAAGCACAGGAAAGGACTAATGTCCAGAAAGGGATGTTTGGGGAAACAAAGGAGTACAGTAAGAAAAAGTAAAAAACTATCCGCTAGCTGTCAACCCTCTTTGAAGAGGCTATTGCCCTCGTGACGAAAGTATCAAGTTTGAAGAGACCGTTACTAATGTTTATAATATTAGATCTATTAAATTTAATTAGAGACGATTCAATAATATTTCTTAACAACATTGATTTTTCATAGGTAATAAATTTAGCTCCTGTCCAATCAATATGATGATTTTCATTTTTTATATGCAAGAATAAGGCACTAATGTTTTCCTGTCTACTTACGTTATATTGGTGTTGTTTTACACGTGTTTTTAATGATTTACCAGTTTGACCAATATAAATTTGATGGCAATTTTTGCACGGAATTTTATAAATACCAGCAGACTCCAATTCGCTTGGAGAGTTTTTTATTAACATATTACCCACGTTATTACGATTAGAAAACACTATATTAAAATCAAGTTGTTTGGCTAATCTTGGAAGGGGGTCCAATGATTCGTGGTATGGCAAAACTATAGAATTTGATAATAAAAGGGGCTCTTTTGAAGTATTAGAGAAAGTTTTTTTAGCACCCTTCAAAGCTAAATCGATATAAGAAGAGGGGTATTTTAATGAAAGGGCAATTGACCTAATGTTATTAATCTCTTCATTAAGAAATTCTGGAGAGGAAACTCTTAAGGCTCTCAAAAACATATTTCTAAAAACAGAAATTTTAACATTTTTTGGATGCGATGAATAAAAATGAACGTATGCAAGTACATTCGTAGGTTTTCTATATACACTAAAGCGTAACTCATTAGGTAACCTATGGATCAGGACATCTAAAAAGGGCAAATTAACACTTATTTCTTCTTCCATTGTGAATTTGATTGTCGGCACTAATGAATTCAATTTTGTTAGGAAATCAACTTTATTTAAAGAATTGGGACAAATGCAAAGAATATCGTCAACATATCTATACCATTTAACATTTTTGGGCAAAATTGAGCTTAACATTTTACTCTCAAAAAACTCCATATATAAATTACTTAGGAGGGGGATAAACAGTTACCCATAGCAAGACCAAATTTTTGTATATAATAATTATTTTCAAATTGAAAATGACAATCTACCACACATAACTTAATTAACTCTATTATAGTGGTAGATGGAAGGGGAAGGGAATAATTAATTAATTCCTCCTGGAGTAAGCTCAACAGATCAGTTACTGGTACATTCGTAAAAAGAGACTTCACATCGAAACTGATTAATCTATAATTTTTGTTCATGTTGACGCTTTTTAATTTTTTAATTAAATCTACATTGTTTTTTATATGGCTGCCTGAAATTTTTCCAATTAAGGGGCTTAAAATACTTACTAACCATTTGGACAAGCCATATGATGCCGAACCAACCGAACTCACAATTAAACGTATTGGGTAATTATCTTTATGTGTCTTGATCAACCCGTACATATATGGCAAAGAAGGGGATTTTGATATAAATTTAGTAATAAGTTCGGGTTGATTTTTTAAGATAGTTTTAATTTTTTTTTTTTTATTAAATGAACTATTGACCCTTTCCAAAGGATTAGACCTTAACTTTTTATACACATTTTCATCATTTAGCATATTCTCTATTTTATCGACGTAATCTTTTTTATTTAATATTACTGTTACTTTAGATTTATCGGCTTTAGTGATTTTTATAGTATTATCTTTTTTAAGCTTAGAATAAGCCTCGATAAAACGTCTAGGAACGCTAACAACATCAGTTTTTTCTGAAAGACCGTATACCATTCCTTTTAAAATATTTAAATTATCGATATCTATATTATTTAATTTTTCAGCTTTACAAAAACCCTTAGCCACCTGAACATAATTTAAATTGTTACTTTTAGGAACAAAATTTAAACCATACCCTAATGCTGCTACTGCATTATTATCTAATATTCTGTCGGATAAATTAAGAACTAATTTTTTATTTTTATTTTTATTCCACGGGCTATTGTCAATTAAGCTCTGAAGTTTTTTATTATGTACTTTAGAAAAATTTTTACATACCTTTCTAAGTTGCCAATAAATATAATCAAATACTACTTTCCTCCAATTGGAAGGGATGAGCTGATTAAGATGACTTTTGTTACGCACTGAATCAACGAAGGCTAATTTCACATCACTCCGGCACAAATAAATATGTTTTTTTAGCAACAAAGAATGAAAATTATCAAAAGGGCCTTCACAAATATTTAGCAAACATTTAGGAATAAGAGATTTAGGTATTACCTTTTCACTAAAACAATTATTTAAAAATTTTAATTTTAGTTTTAATTTATGGGCCTTTGTCAAGCTAGACAAACAATTTTTCACTACAGGGACAAAGCAAGGAAAAAGATGACAGAAATAGGAGTAGGTATCGCACATGGTATTCATCGATAAAATGAGAGCCTTAAGAGTTTCCTCTCCAGAATTTCTTAATGAAGAGATTAATAACATTAGGTCAATTGCCCTTTCATTAAAATACCCCTCTTCTTATATCGATTTAGCTTTGAAGGGTGCTAAAAAAACTTTCTCTAATACTTCAAAAGAGCCCCTTTTATTATCAAATTCTATAGTTTTGCCATACCACGAATCATTGGACCCCCTTCCAAGATTAGCCAAACAACTTGATTTTAATATAGTGTTTTCTAATCGTAATAACGTGGGTAATATGTTAATAAAAAACTCTCCAAGCGAATTGGTGTCTGCTGGTATTTATAAAATTCCGTGCAAAAATTGCCATAAAATTTATATTGGTCAAACTGGTAAATCATTAAAAACACGTGTAAAACAACACCAATATAACGTAAGTAGACAGGAAAACATTAGTGCCTTATTCTTGCATATAAAAAATGAAAATCATCATATTGATTGGACAGGAGCTAAATTTATTACCTATGAAAAATCAATGTTGTTAAGAAATATTATTGAATCGTCTCTAATTAAATTTAATAGATCTAATATTATAAACATTAGTAACGGTCTCTTCAAACTTGATACTTTCGTCACGAGGGCAATAGCCTCTTCAAAGAGGGTTGACAGCTAGCGGATAGTTTTTTACTTTTTCTTACTGTACTCCTTTGTTTCCCCAAACATCCCTTTCTGGACATTAGTCCTTTCCTGTGCTTTCACCCTTTTAAAATACCACTCTTCCCTCCCACTCTTCTCAACTCCTCACCAGATGTTTTCTGCATCTAGTGTTCAGTTGGGTTTTTGACTCTGACGAAGACCGCTTGTTACGGTTGAAAGATCTTAGTCTTGTTTTCCCATTTCTTATTGTGGTTTGATCATTGATATATATATATATATATATATATATATATATATATATATATTGTGTGTGTGTGTGTGTGTGTGTGTGTGTATATGTGTGTGTTGAATTGAAATATGCAGCTGCCTCTATATTAACGACTTTTTTTGCTGACTGTCTCTAACTTTCTGATTATTTTCCTTTCGGTTTAGGGTAATTCCCATAGTAACTTTGCCAGAGACATATAAACAATATCCAAAGTTAGATTAACATAACACAACTAGTTAAACGAATGAAAACTAATTTATTAACTCACATGCTTTCGACTGTACAATAGTCATCCTCAGGTTAGAATTCAATCCTGTAGAATCGCTACCATGATGTTTTTCCTACACTTTTTGAAGAAAACGAGGTAAAATTTAAAAATAAAAGAATTAAAATGTTGAAGTATGCAAATTCAAAATCTTTCTTACAGAATCTCTTCCTTTTTCAATCTTTCAACAATAGATGACTTTGAAATTAAAACCAAGTAACTAATGCTTGAACTAATGGCTTTATTCCAGAACTCGTCATTTCCTATTTATTAATACCTGATTATTACCAATTACGGTTGTTTGCACAGTATGGTTGAATGTTGACCACTTCAACGTGCTACACTTCATCCGGCCTTCAAGTCCAAAAGTTTTATCTGATGGTTTGGTTGAGTTTTAGGAAATCATTATGCAATGACTGAAGATTATATTATTTAAAAATTTTTGAACCAAAACTGATTTTATTTAGTTGATTTAGTTTATTTTATTAAGTTTATTGAGCTGATTCCAGAACTCAACCAGACATCAGAAAACTTTTCGATTTGAAGGCGGGATGAAATGTAACAAGTTGACGTGGTAACATTCAACTTTATTGAGCAAACAACCATAACCGGTAATAATGAAGTATCAATACTTAATTAATTCATGAAAATGAAGGAAATTCAGTCAGAAAAATTCTGAATTTATATATTTCAAAATTTTAATTCATTTATTTCAATTTTACCTCGTATTCTTTGGAAAGGGTTGTAAGTGAAGGAAAATCATTGCGGTGGATATTCTACAGGCCAATATTACACCACATCAGCTTTAATCCATTGAATATTGCTGAGATATGTAATTGTTTTTTTTTTAGAAATGTGTTAATGTATTCCTATTGCGATTTTACTGCCCTCCTATATGGTTTCTCGTGATATGCTTAAGGTTTTTTTAAAAAAATATCTAAAATTGGTTGTATATTCTGTTTTCTTTTAATCTAAATAAACGATTATAATTGCTAATTTAATGGATGGTGGTGAAAGTTTGTTGTCTGAGGTAGGGTCTCTCCTATCCTCTACTTGATAGTAACATCCCGCCAGGACACTTGGACTGTGCAATCCAGCCGTCATCATTCTAGTAGATAGATTCTTCCTTCAAGTCCTATTCATTTAGTGTGTGACCGCTTCCTTAAAGCCTGGGCCATGTTTAAACCAGCCTGATCTTCATGTCTTCTAGAACATTATTTAAAAACACATTTGAAATGTAATAAGATATATATTATAAATATATATATATATAGATTATATTATAGATATATATTATAAATATAAAATATATTATAAATATTATGGAATGAAATTTATGAGTCATAAATTATTAACGATAAATATAAGCAATGCATTACTGGTTGAAGAAGTTACCCAAGTTAACACTTTTATCTGAATTTTTTATTATAACATTTTTAATATATTTCTTAATATTAGAAAATATAGACAATTTTTTTTAACTTCTTTTAAATCACTGTACAATAAAGAAATTTACATAGGAGAAACAATTTTGTATTAAATTGTATTTAATTTCACATTTTAAATTACTTTATGGAAAAAATATTTGAAGGATGCCCTCTTATGTCAAATAGAAATTCTAAAGGAGACTGGTAAATGTTGTGCACATGCAGACATTCCTTCAATCGGCAATGCTGTGAGGTGCTCATTAAAATTGCAAAGACCATGTGCATGCAAATTTAATTTGGTCTGTTGTAGGAAGTTGGCTTTAATTTCCTAGTAAATGGGGTATATTTACTCACGGCACATTTTATGTCAAATAGAGGAATACTTTTAATTAAATTACAACTTTTCTTGTATTACACACCATTTATTCAATTGTCTATTTATGAAGGCATTTGCACATTTATCAGGTCAGAGGGCTATGTAGGCTCATGTTGGAAAAAGCGATATTTGATTTTTTATTTTTAACATTTCATTCATATTTATCTTAGGGGAGTATTACATCCTTAATGCACCTAAACCTTTAAAAATTGTTGTTTATTTTTATGGCTTCATCAGTATATATATAATTTGTTGTAAGATATTATTTTGTTGTCGTTTTTGTTTTTGATTTTTACATACAAAACAGTTATTGAATGGATTTGACGCTTCTATTTCCTTACACTCTTTCTGCATTATTCCTTCCTTTTTAAATTATTGAGTTATCAAAAAAACAGCAATGATTCTTAAATTGTCAATTTTCATTTTATCCTGAACGTAAGCGAAGAACTAAACCAATTTTGTCTGTCTGAGAAACACAGTACCGTGTTTTTCTATGTTTGTGAAATGAATTCATTATATTAAATCCTTATTTATTTCCACTTAATGAATTGTGCAATGCTAAGGGTATATATATATATTTAGGAAAAAAGACTAAGATCTTTCAACCGTAACAAGCGGTCTTCGTCAGAGTCAGAAACCCACCCTGGATTTTTGAATCTGACGATGACCACTTTTTACGGTTGAAAGATCTTAGTCTTTATTCCCATTTCATACTGTGATTTGATCATTGATATATATATATATATATATATATATATATAACTAAGATCTTTCAACCGTAACAGGTGGTCATCGTCAGATTCAAAACTCCAGGGTGGGTTTCTGACTCTGACGAAGACCGCTTGTTACGGTTGAAAGATCTTAGTCTTTTTTCCCATTTCATACTGTGATTTCATCATTGATTGTTATTTCACGTGTTTATGAGAAATCTTGTTATATATATATGCGTGTGTGTGTGTGTGTGTGTGTGTGTGTTTGTTTGTTTGTTTGTGTGTGTGTGTGTGTGTGTGTGTGTGTGTGTGTGTGTGTGTGTGTGTGTGTGTGTGTGTTTGTGGGCAAAAAATATTTGTAAAAATTTCCTGTCCTATAATTAAACATATTCGTCATCAGGAGACGAAGTAATCTGTTTATGACGAGAGGAGAAATATATAGAAATATATAGAAATATATAGAAATATATAGAAATATATAGAAATATATAGAAATATATAGAGATATATAGAAATATATAGAAATATATAGAAATATATAGAAATATATAGAAATATATAGAGATATATAGAAATATATAGAAATATATAGAAATATATATTAAACCCATATTTGTGGTCTGTACTTAACTTTGTTCTAAATCAACGTACTATTATAAATCATTGACAATTAACTGAATTCAATGATTTATAGCACTTCATTCAATTAAGCATAAGTTTTTAAAAATATAGTGAAGTATAGTAATGGTATTGGTAAAGAATTTGTTTTTATGTTATATAAATTAGTATATATTAGTTTTTATTTGAATATAGTTTATTATTTTTAAATTTACTATATATTTTGCGTTACCCCTTTTAGTCAGTAGCGCTTCAATGAAATTATGAACCAACTATTTCTGGTCCAAAAAAGCTATATGGTATAAATCTACGTCTAAATAATACAATAATCTCAGTGTTGAATTAAGAATATTGTTAATATAAATAATTTAACAAATAAAAAGAGAACCCTCCCCTGTTGGGAGGAGAGAGATGACCACTTGGTTGTATAACCCACTAGGTACTTAAGAATAACTTAAGATAAACATTTCCTAAAAATGATTTGGTACTTATTTAACTTAAACTTTCTTGAGTTGTCAGATACTACAACGTATTTGTCTCTGACTTGTACGTCCATGGTTCAATACTTACTCTGGCCCGCAATTTATTCAAAATGTGGGAAAGTAAATCTGAGCACATCATCCCACGGAGAGGCTGATATTGAGCCTGTAAGATATCAGGTACTCGTTAAAGATCCCTACTCTAAATACACTTGAATGGGCAAAATTATAGGACTCCCAATGTATAATGAGTCTTCTTTGTGTGCTATCAGAAAGGACCAATGTTTGGCCTATGTGTGTGCTCCCAGTGGAGGACTGCCACTGCAACCTAACCAAACCTACACTAGTTGTTTCGTTTAGAAGAACTAGGCTTGTCTTGTTTTTCAAGTGAGGGTGGAGTTAGGTGTTTTTAATAAATGACAGTGTGCTGTTACTATTCACTGCATGTGCAGTGCCTAGTGCCTCCGCAGAGGATGTGCCTCGTCATCAGGCAGGTCTTGAGAGACAGGCAGCTCCCAACCAAGACAATATCCACCATACCAATTCCAACACAATACATTTTATGCTAAAGTATGTTATTGTTACAAATTTTTTCCTTTAATTTTTTTCACTTATAAATATATTCAACTGGCTATAGATAAATAATTACTATCCTAATTTTGAAAACTAACCGAATTATATTAAATTAAATATTTCCTTTAATGAATAGTAATGGATAGTAATTTTAATGAAATGAAGGTGACAAATCTTAAACAGTTAATAGTATTCGTCTTCAGCGTTATATTTTCTTTCATTATAAAAGTTTTTTTTAATTCAATCATTGAATAACTATATTAAATGAATGAGAAACAAAAAATTAAAATTTCCTAAAGACACCAAAAAATTAGGAAAAGTTTTTTCCCATTTAATATAAAACAGGAAGTAGTTAGTACCTGTATTTGACCAAAACAAGAGAGTCCCTTCTAGTCTAAAACTCTGTAATGTAAATTTCCTTTTCGGTCTGTCATAATGTGAGTTGCAGTGTGGTTACATATCATTTGTGACATAAGAAATCACGTACATACAGAATCTTTAAAAGCATGTCAAAAATTGATTCCAGGGAACTCGAACCATGTAAATCTGTTAAAATGTTAATTTGTTTTTCATGAATACTGTAATTTACATAGAATAATGTATCTATCACTAAAAGCAATAGAAAGAAGATTTGCGAAAAGGTTTATCAAACAAAAAAACATAATTAGCGTTAGACGTTTGAATATGAGTTAATGAAATCCTAAGGAGACAAATATGTACAAATTTACACTCACACACATACGCACACGCAGAATATCATGCTCACACACCACACTACACCCCATTCACACACGCACACTATCATGCTCACACACCACACATACGAGTACATACCACACATACACACCACACTACACCTCACTCACACACGCACACTATCATGCTCACACACCATACATACACACTACACTACACCCCACTCACACACGCATACTATCATGCTCACACACCACACTACACCCCACTCACACATGCACACTATCATGCTCACACACCACACTACACCCCACTCACACACGCATACTATCATGCTCACACACCACACTACACCCCACTCACACACGCACACTAGCATGCTCACACACCACACATACACACTACACTACACCCCACACACACACGCATACTATCATGCTCACACACCACACATACACACTACACTACACCCCACTCACACACGCACACTATCATGCTCACACACCACACATACACACCACACTACACCCCACTCACACACACATACTATCATGCTCACACACCACACATACACACTACACTACACCCCACACACACACGCACACTATCATGCTCACACACCACACATACACACTACACTACACCCCACACACACACGCATACTATCATGCTCACACACCACACATACACACTACATTACACCCCACTCACACACGCATACTATCATGCTCACACACCACACATACACACCACACTACACCCCACACACACACGCATACTATCATGCTCACACACCACACATACACACTACACTACACCCCACACCCACACGCACACTATCATACTCACACACCACACATACACACTACACAACACCCCACACACACACGCATACTATCATGCTCACACACCACACATACACACTACACTACACCCCACTCACACACGCATACTATCATGCTCACACACCACACATACACACCACACTACACCCCACACACACACGCATACTATCATGCTCACACACCACACATACACACCACACTACACCCCACTCACACACGCACACTATCATGCTCACACACCACACATACACACTACACTACACCCCACACACACACACGCATACTATCATGCTCACACACCACACATACACACTACACTACACCCCACACACACACGCACAACATCATGCTCACACACCACACATACACACCACACTACACCCCACTCACACACGCACACTATCATGCTCACACCCCACACTACACCCCAATCACACACGCACACTATCATGCTCACACACCACACATACACACCACCCATACACACCATACTACACCTCACTCACACACGCACACTATCATGCTCACACACCACACTACACCCCATTCACACACGCACACTATCATGCTCACACACCACACATACGAGTACATACCACACATACACACCACACTACACCTCACTCACACACGCACACTATCATGCTCACACACCATACATACACACTACACTACACCCCACTCACACACGCATACTATCATGCTCACACACCACACTACACCCCACTCACACACGCACACTATCATGCTCACACACCACACTACACCCCACTTACACACGCATACTATCATGCCACACACCCACACACCCCACTACACACCCACTACACTCACACACCACCATACACACTACACACCCCACACACACACGCACACTATCATGCTCACACACCACACATACACACTACACTACACCCCACACACACACGCATACTATCATGCTCACACACCACACATACACACTACACTACGCCCCACTCACACACGCATACTCTCATGCTCACACACCACACATACACACCACACTACACCCCACACACACACGCATACTATCATGCTCACACACCACACATACACACTACACTACACCCCACACACACACGCACACTATCATACTCACACACCACACATACACACTACACTACACCCCACACACACGCATACTATCATGCTCACACACCACTCATACACACTACACTACACCCCACTCACACACACATACTATCATGCTCACACACCACACATACACACCACACTACACCCCAGACACACACGCATACTATCATGCTCACACACCACACATACACACCACACTACACCCCACTCACACACGCACACTATCATGCTCACACACCACACATACACACTACACTACACCCCACACACACACGCATACTATCATGCTGACACACCACACATACACACTACACTACACCCCACTCACACACACATACTATCATGCTCACACACCACACATACACACCACACTACACCCCACACACACACGCATACTATCATGCTCACACACCACACATACACACCACACTACACCCCACTCACACACGCACACTATCATGCTCACACACCACACATACACACTACACTACACCCCACTCACACACGCACACTATCATGCTCACACACCACACTACACCCCACTCACACACGCACACTATCATGCTCACACACCACACATACACACTACACTACACCCCACTCACACACGCATACTATCATGCTCACACACCACACTACACCCCACTCACACACGCACACTATCATGCTCACACACCACACTACACCCCACTCACACACGCATACTATCATGCTCACACACCACACTACACCCCACTCACACACGCACACTATCATGCTCACACACCACACATACACACCACACATACACACCATACTACACCTCACTCACACACGCACACTATCATGCTCACACACCACACATACACACCACCCATACACACCATACTACACCTCACTCACACACGCACACTATCATGCTCACACACCACACATACACACCACCCATACACACCATACTACACCCCACTCACACACGCACACTATCATGCTCACACACCACCACACCCCATACACGCACACTATCATCACACACCACACTCACCCACACACACGCATACTATCATGCTCACACACCACACTACTCCCCACTCACACACGCACACTATCATGCTCACACACCACACATACACACCACACATACACACCATACTACATCACACACGCACACTATCATGCTCACACACCACATACACACCACCCATACACACCATACACACCCACTCACACACGCACACTATCATGCTCACACACCACACATACACACTACACTACACCCCACACACACACACGCATACTATCATGCTCACAACAACACCACACTACACCCCACTCACACACGCACACTATCATGCTCACACACCACACATACACACTAACACCTACACCCCACCACACACGCAACTATCATGCTCACACCACACTACACCCCATCCACACACACTCACTCACACACCACACTACACACCACCACATACCACCAACTACACCCCATCACACACGCAACTATCATGCTCACACACCACACATACACACCACACTACACCCCACTCACACACGCACACTATCATGCTCACACACCACACATACACACCACACTACACCCCACTCACACACGCACACTATCATGCTCACACACCACACATACACACTACACTACACCCCACTCACACACGCACACTATCATGCTCACACACCACACTACACCCCACTCACACACGCACACTATCATGCTCACACACCACACATACACACTACACTACACCCCACACACACACGCATACTATCATGCTCACACACCACACATACACACCACACTACACCCCACTCACACACGCACACTATCATGCTCACACACCACACTACACCCCACTCACACACGCATACTATCATGCTCACACACCACACTACACACCTCCTCCCACACACCACACTACATGCTCACACACTTACACATACACAACCACCATTACACACCTACTACACCTCATCACACACTTTGTTCACACTATCATGCTCACACACCACACATACAGCACCACCCATACACACCATACTACACCTCACTTCACACACGCACACTATCATGCTCACACACCACACATACACACCACCCATACACACCATACTACACCCCACTCACACACGCACACTATCATGCTCACACACCACACTACACCCCACTCACACACGCACACTATCATGCTCACACACCACACTACACCCCACACACACACGCATACTATCATGCTCACACACCACACTACTCCCCACTCACACACGCACACTATCATGCTCACACACCACACATACACACCACACATACACACCATACTACACATCACTCACACACGCACACTATCATGCTCACACACCATACATACACACCACCCATACACACCATACTACACCTCACTCACACACGCACACTATCATGCTCACACACCACACATACACACTACACTACACCCCACACACACACACGCATACTATCATGCTCACACACCACACTACACCCCACTCACACACGCACACTATCATGCTCACACACCACACATACACACCACACATACACACCATACTACACCTCACTCACACACGCACACTATCATGCTCACACACCACACATACACACCACCCATACACACCATACTACACCTCACTCACACACGCACACTATCATGCTCACACACCACACTTACACACCACACTACACCCCACTCACACACGCATACTATCATGCTCACACACCACACATACACACCACACTACACCCCACTCACACACGCACACTATGATGCTCACACACCACAATACACCCCATTCACACACGCACACTATCATGCTCACACACGACACATACACACTACACTACACTTCACACACACACACGCATACTATCATGCTCACACACCACACATACACACCACACTACACCCCACTCACACACGCACACTATCATGCTCACACACACACACACACACACTCATACTATCATGTTCACACACCACACATACACCCCCCCCCACACACACACACACAGACACACTAACATACACACCACAGTACAAACGTACACATAAATACACATGTTCGTTTTGTTTTTCGAAACTCTCTGTTCCTCCACTTCCTTTTCGCGCCAAGGTTCCGATATTCTCTTTTCCTTCAATGTCAGCTTTGATAATTGATATGTAACAACCCCATTTAAATCGACTAATCCTCAGTAGTACCACAGTTTAGTAGTTTGCATTCCTCCCACGTGAGCAAGGCCATTCCTTAATCTTTTTCCATACGTCTTTATAAGTCCCTTTCAAAAAGGTCTGCATATAACGGTTTATATCTAGTCGTTCTATATTTTTGTATTGTAAGTACAATTTGTAAATAAAAGTTTGTTCATTTAAAACTAGCAAGTTCAATTAGCTTTAGGAATTAACTTGTTAGTCGAATTACTTAAGTCGAATGAAATTTGATTTTATCATTTGGATGAAAGTTACTTCGCATGAATAAATATTAATTTACATTTCTACTAAATTAGTATAATTGGATAAGGACTAAATTTTTGGTATTATTATTTTGGTAGTTGTAGAATTTCGCACTGGCACAGGATGTCGCTATAATCAGCGACGATAAGGAGGGTTGTTTTGAAAGTTTCGTCATAGGTTTTTATCAGACAACAGAAAATGTGTGGTATGGCATTCAAAAGAGAAGAAGTTGGTGGATAAATGGTAGTTTTGAATAAATCAAGGTAGATTGTGACATTGTGTTGCAGACAGGAGAGTATGAAGAATGCGCGCTGAGGAATTATTTACTGCGCGTAGCCCGACTGTCTGGGCTAATGAAGCGTTCTAAATTCAGGCGCTCTCCCGAACTGTCATCTGACCTTCACACCGCCTCAGCCCTCGTGCACTTCTCGCTGCTCCATAATACAACCACTTCCTTCCTCCCGCGTCCACCAGCCTCTCGTCTCCTCATCTAAGCCCCTATTCAACAAATGTCATTTCCTCTGTATATCATAAAACATTATCTCATATGAGTCAGTATACAATATTTAACATCAAAAAAATAAATATTACTCTTCACGATTGAACCACCTCCTTTTATATGACTTAGAAAAAAAATGTGTACGCTCAAATGACATATTTTTGTCTTCACAACGTTTATAAGAACAAAATGTATGTCAAAATCTTACAATAACTAATTATTGTAGTCCTTAACTGCTCATATCAGAATTTAAAAAAGGACTTGGATTTACATCACATAACGAGTATAATAATCGAAAAGAAAGAGCTTGCTAAGGTCACTTTCCTGATAATAGTCAAAATCATATATATTTATCTATAATGATTTCGCAAGAAATGAAAATCCAAGATATAGAGTTACAATCTGAATTCTAAATTCTGATTGAAGGAAGGAAGGAAGAGCTTGTGAATATTAAAAAAAATCTGGAGTGGCCTACACTCTACTTTACTATAAGTAACTTAATGTCAAATTTCTTGAGTATATAAAACATAACGTCTCATTTAAGCATAACGTAAACATCTAAATGGGATATAATTATTAGCCTGTCATTCCTGAGGTAGTACAGATAGTGATTGAAGGACATATCAATTTATAAGCTTATTTTTGTTCATCACAAATAATTTATTATTTGCAAATAATTTCATTAGTATAACTACAGCAGTAATAACATTTTTGAAAAACCAAAGTGAACATTTCTTGAAACGAAATAGTATCCTACAAGAGAACATGGCTATTATTCAAATAGCCAGTAGATTTCTTACATCGTTTACTTGACATCCTTCTACATTTAATATTAATGTAAAATTTTCAAATTTGAAACAGTAAAATACTCTTTTTTTCTCTGAAAAACTTCTTAAACAGCGAAGACAATTTTGTTTTAAGGTGATTTGTTAATTAAAGATGTACGATAATTACAGTTATTAATCTCTAAACGAAAGATTTCAATTTTGAATTATCTTTTACATTTTTGGTTTTTAACAGAATTATTATACTGGGAATTTTATGGCTTCTTAGTATTTAATAAGATCATTTTCCTTCCCCTTTGTCAAATAACATATATACGAATTTTTTTTTAATGAGTGTTATCATTTACCTGCACAATAATATTCCTCTTACATCTCTTATAAGTAAATAATATATTTCCATTTTTCCATTAGAAACATCAATTTTATCTCAGTGGATTCGCTCAAAAAATTTCTAAGTCAATGTAAACAATGTAAAAAAATACAAAAAATTCGACAAGTATAGCAGGTGATCTCTTAGTCTAGGATAAACAAAGAGTTTTTATATCGTTATTGCTCTTTTCCGTAATTGAAACTTCATGATTTTTTTTTTATGAATTGCTAATTTGTCGTTCCATTTTTGGTCAAATTTTCATAATTTTTTAACGAACCGTTTAGCGTCAAAAAAACATTTTCTGAAAACATAAATCGTACTCTAACGCCCCTTTAGCGAATGTAATTTTAGAAAAAAATATCTCAACTCATTGTCCATATAATGTTCTATTTATAGGCATAGTTTCATTCTTGTCCGTCAAACAGTATGGCTTGTATCGCTCTCACAAGGTTTGAGATTGATTTATAAGTCAAAATTTGTACATTTTATTGAAAAAAAAATATTTACTGTTGATATAAAATTTTGAATATATTTTTCGTTTGTTCTATTTGTAACCTCAAAGATAATGTCAAAATCTCAAAACTCTAGGGTTAGCAGTTTAGGAGAAATAAATGTTTTAAAAAAAACGGTTTTTGGCAAAAAAAGTGACTTTCCCATCATGCATAATTCTTCCCAAACAATAGGGATCTTCGTCTAAATGGGGCCCATTTTTGTGTAAAATATCAACTTGATCCATCAAAGATTCTGGACCGTAGCGTGGTAACAAGCAATGCTAACACACGCACCCACCCACCCACGCACCCACCCACCCACCCACCCACCCACCCACACACACACAGACATCATCGTAAAAACTTCATAAAACGACTTCTGGGACCTCAAAACATGTAATTCCGTCAAAATCTCGAGATCGAATTTTTTCACGATCACTATACTTTACTTATAGTAAAGTAAAAAAATCTGGAGTGGCCTACACTCTACTTTACTATAAGTAACTCAATGTCAATTTTCTTGAGTATATAAAACATAACGTATCATTTAAGCATAACATAAATATCTAAATGGGATATAATTATTAGCATTGCATTCGTGAGGTAGTACAGATAGTGATTGAAGGACATATCAATTTATAAGCTTATTTTTGTACATCACAAATAATTTATTATTTGCAAATAATTTCATTTGTATAACTACAGCAGTAATAACATTTTTGAAAAACCAATGTGAACATTTCTTGAAATATTATCCTACAAGAGACCATGGCTATTGTTCAAATAGCCAGTAGATTTCTTACATCGTTTACTTGACATCCTTCTACATTGAATATTAATGTAAAATTTTCAAATTTGAAACAGTAAAATACCCTTTTTTTCTCTGAAAAACATCCTAAACAGCGAAGAAAATGTTGTTTTAAGGTGATTTGTAAATTAAAGATGTACGATAATTACAGTTATTAATCTCTAAACGAAAGATTTATATTTTGAATTATCTTTTACATTTTTGGTTTTTAATTTTAGAAAAAAATATCTCAACTCATTCTCCATATAATGTTCTATTTGTAGGCATAGTTTCATTCTTGTCCGTCAAACAGTATGGCTTGTATCGCTCTCACAAGGTTTGAGATTGAATTATAAGTCAAAATTTTTACATTTTATTGAAAAAGAAATATTTCCTGTTGTTTTAAAATTCTGAATATATTTTTCGTTTGTTGCATTTGAAACCTCAAAGATAATGTCAAAATTTCAAAACTCTAGGGTTATCAGTTTAGGAGAAATAAATGTTTTAAAAAAACGGTTTTTGGCAAAAAAAGTGACAAGTGCATAATTCCCATCATGAATAAAATTTCCCATCATGCATAATTCTTCCCCAAACAATAGGGATCTTCGTCTTTATGGGGCCCATTTTTGTGTAAAATATCAACTTGATCCATCAAAGATTCTGGAGCGTAGCGTGGTAACAAGCAATGCTAACACACTCACCCACCCACCCACGCACCCACCCACACACACACAGACATCATCGTAAAAACGTCATAAAACGACTTCTGGTACCTCAAAACATGTAATTCCGTCAAAATCTCGAGATCGAATTTTTTCACGATCACTATACTTTACTTATAGTAAAGTAAAAAAATGAGTTACAAGCAAATTCACAAAAAGTATGGTGCCACCTACTAAGTCATCAGTTTTAGGACTACCTTAGTATCCGATAAGATTCGGTTGTCTCCCCAGAATGTTGGCAATGAGAGTTTAATTTGAATCTGAAGAATTGCTCGAGTCCTGATAAACTCTCATTTGTTTATACTTCACGGTATACATTTTATCTATCTATCTATATATATATATATATAAAGATTTCATATAAACACGTGAAATAACAATCAATGATCAAACCACAATATGAAATAGGACAAAAGATCTTAGTCTTTTTTCCAATTGATATTGTGGTTTGATCATTGATATATATATATATATATATATATATATATATATAAAACTTCATTGATTGCATGACGTGTTAATTTATTGTGATTGATGATTCCTATATTTCTGCATATATATATATATATATATATATATATATATGTTCTATTAAAACCTATGCCTATTTCAATTTTGACACATTTTCGAATTAATTTTTCAAATTTCCTTACCTCTGGCTTCAATAAGTTTGGGACAAGATAAATCAGTTCTCCATTTGGATTTATCTTGTCCCAAACTTATGGAAGCCAGAGGTAAGGAAATTTGAAAAATTAATTCGAAAATGTGTCAAAATTGAAATAGGCATAGGTTTTAATAGAATATGTATCAATGAAGGCCTGCTCCCCAAATATACGAACATATATATATATATATGATGTAATTTTCTTGAGGTTTGAGGTCCACATCAAGAAATTACATCAAGAAAATGTACGCATTACGGTCAAGAAAATTACATCATATAAATATTGGGTCAAGAAAACAAATCATGATGTATATATATATATAAAGATTTCACATAAACACGTGAAACAACAATCAATGATCAAACCACAATAAGAAATGGGAAAACAAGACTAAGATCTTAGTCTTGTTTTCTCATTTCTTATTGTGGTTTGATCATATATATATATATATATCAATGATGAAACCACAATATGAAATGGGAAAACAAGACTAAGGTCTTTCAACGGTAACAAGCGGTGCTCGTCACAGTCAAAAACTCAACTGAAACACTAGATGTTCTCAACCCCTCCCTCACCATATGTTTTTTGCATCTAGTGTTTCAGTTGTGCTTTTGACTCTGACGAAAACCGCTTGTTATGGTTTGAAGGATCTTAGTTTTGTTTTCCCATTTCATATTGCGGTTTTACCATTGATTGTTATTTCACGTGTTTATGTGAAATGTTTATATATATATATATGCAAAACAAAAAGGATGAATTGGGATGCAGTCAGTTTCTTCCTCTTCCAATCAAACTCTCAATGCCGACGTTTGGATTTTATTCAAAATCTTTTTCAAAGGCAAAAGTAGGAATGTTTGAAAATTAACAAACTATTACAAATTACATTACTAAAACAGTTTTTACTTATACAGAAATACAGAATTATATAGAATGTCATAAAGTCATGCTCATGAGTATGACCTTACTAGTATGGAAAAAATTCGCACTGATCTGTATAAGTAAGCCAAAGCCTATACATTCTTAAAGTTTAAGATATTTAAAGTAAAACTGATAGAAGAATATACTATGTTCAAATGATTTGTCCATATTTTCTGATCGCTTTTGTTTCATAATTATTTAAAAATGTGAAGTACGATAAATTATTTGATATTTTAATGTATAACGGACTGATGAGTGAGAGAAGCGTTAAGGTTTGGATGATGATTAATCATCGCTAGCGTTTTAAATGATGGCAAAAAGTTGTCATTTGTGATGATTTATGAATTGGAGCTAGAGAAAGAGCTTGCAAGGGGAAACCTGTTCGACTGAATATATTATGCCTACAATATGATAGTCACTCCCATGGTGTTACATTAATCATATTTTCTAATTTTGTGTTTAGGAGTTTGATTGAAGTTTAATTCTGGAAGTCGATTCCCGATATTAAATAATGACAAACATTATCCGGTTTCCAAAAGCACACAATCATGGTTTGATTAAAGTTATTCCCGCAATGGAATCTTATATAATAATTCCATCAGCAAATTCTAAAAACGGATAACTTTTTTGTGATAATATTTACTTCACATCTTGGTATAATTACCATCCAAGAAATTTTTAAATTCAGATTATGTCAATGCTTATTTTATATTTTCCTACATATTGGTATCTTTAATATTAATAACATATTTATGGTTGAATATATATATTCTTGAAATAACACCAAACTTAGTTGATACCTATTTCTTCACAAGGTTCTCAATTTTCCTACAGAACACTTTCGTTATTTAGTCTACACAGTAAAGTATATTTCATATAGTCAACATATTTTAATTGTTCTCCATTCATCTTCAGGACATGAATAACTTCTTGGGTGAATTTTCTCGTTTATAATAGGCAAAGTGAATGTATTGGGGGTTGCTTTTTTAAGTTCAAGATAGGCTTTTTGTTAACCCTGTGGTGTGAGTGGTCTCTTGGTTTGAATGACTACCATTTGCAAAGTCACTACTTGTCAGTAATATGATTGAAATAGCATTAATTTTTTTTTTACTATTTTCAATTTGAATATTTGAATGTCGTTTATATTTTTCGAATTCACAGGTATCAGCTAAGCATAGGGTTGAGTTGCGTATTAAGAAACATGCGTCAACTAAGTTTGGTGCAATTTTTTATAATGTACTCTTAAGGAACGACTGCTTCTAAAATTAACAAATATATATGGTATAAATAAACCACAATAAGAAATGAAAATAAAAAGCCCGCTTGTTATGGTTGAAAGACCTTAGCCTCCCCCCCCCCCCCCCCCCCATTTCTTATTGTAGTTTGAACAAACACACACACACACACACACATATATTATATATTCGTATATTTTGGAAGCAGACCTTCGTTTATACATGTCTTGTTAAATATGTGTGGTTAGTTATATATAGTTCAGTTATGATTTTTTACAAAAACTATAATCCATGATAATAGTCAGTGAGGACCAAAACATATCGGGCTGTGTAAATAGAAATTTTGGTCAACTAATCTATCTTGTACCTCAAACATGGAGAAAATGTATTAGAAAAATTGGGAGACTCAGTAGAAAAGTTGTGAACTTAAAAATACTGTTAAGAAGACATATATATATATATATATATATATAATATATATATATAATATATATATATATATATATGTATATACTTTAAATTACACAAAGCAAGACACAGAAAAGAGAATACAAAGAAAACTTACAGAATTCAATATTTCGAACTGTTGTTCGTCATCAGGAGAGTAGACTAGAAGAGAGGACGAAGTGAGAGAGATTTCCCCACGTCGAAGAACGGAGCGTGAATATATATATATATATATGTATATATCGCATTATATTTTTTCTAATTGAGGTTTGTTTGTGTTTATCAGGTTGTGGAATAAAGTTTACAGTATGTATAGTGGAATAAAGTTTACAGTATTTATAGTGTAATTTTACTTTTTACAGGCAACAAAATTGTTCTATTTCCGGGAGTGAGTCCGGAGGAGAGGCAAAAGTTTGACTTGCTTGTGTTTGCCTTTGACGATATATGCTGTGACATGTGTTGACGCCACACATTTGATGTGTGTTGAGCCTGAGGGTAGTGTGAATGTTACGAATCGTGACAGGCAACATTGTCTTGCTGACTGAACAAACCGACTGCATTCCCAATCAGTCCCTGCTAGATAAGTGTAATTGTCGCTTATGTATAGTAACTCGGGTGCAGAAGAAACTTCTGTGTTACAATACATTTTGTTTCAAACAATATCAATAAATGAATGTTAGGATGTAATCAGCAGGTCGAACAGTGCACTCTCAGGAGGTTTGGAAGATGTATATCGTACCTTAAACAGCTTTTTCCTTTTTTTCATTCACATACTTCTTATATTTTATGACTCATATATTAATCCATATAATAAATAATCTTATTACCACTTATTATTAAATAGTATTCATTAAAATATGAATAATATTTCTTGAAATATTAAAACATGGAAGTAAATTAAATATTAATTTATTTCCTATTAATATATCTTTTTACTTTACTCTAATTAAAGAATAGTGAGCATGAAAAAAATCTACTTAGGGATTTTCACAAATTTACGTGTCTTGCGGTCTTTTAAAATTCTCCTCACTATCAAGTAGATATTGAAAATAGCAATAACATGTTCGCTAAACTAGAAGCAGTAATAATATATATTATGACTATTATATTTTTTTAATGTAGTAAAAGTCCTTTACTTTCTAAATATGGTTTGTAGAAACGTATCTCGTAATACATGCAAGCTGTCATGTTTTCAGTTCTCCTTTATGAAAATCTTGCTTTCCATATCTCTTTATTTGCTTTCGTTATATCTCTTTGAAGATATGTTTGCACTAAATGAAATATTTCTCGACGTCATCTCAATTGTATGCATTTTAATAACACTGGAATTAAAAAAAATAATTAATTTTGTTAAATAAAACAAAAATATATCCATGTTTATTAAAAACATAAATGTTAATATTACTAGACTAGTGACTAGAGTAATAGTAATTCGATTATTTTTTTATTAAAAATCTTATTAATTTTTAATTAGAATTATTTTATTGTATTTGTACTGCTTAGATTAAAAAGCTAGTTTATGGATTAATATTGGAGAACTATTAATAATTAATAATAATTAATTAATAATTAATAAAGAACTATTATATTAATAATACGTTTAAATGGATTATTGAAGTTTGTTCTTAACTGGAGAATTTCATAGACAGAGTAGAAAAAATAGAGATAAAAGTTCTGTTTCATTTTTCTTCTGCAAATATTTCTAAATTGAGTATAATGGATAGTTCCATGGAATACTTTAAAGATCAATGTGTTAGTATATCTAAAAGCAGTCCCTATTATCAAAGTCAATTTGAGGTTTATGGTTTTTGGAAAAAATTGAATGATTGGAAATCCACTTTATTGACCGTTATGGATTTTAAATACAATTTCTTTTCTCTTAAACTATAAATTATGAATAATTGACATTTTGCAATTGTTATGAAGCAAGGATTTTTTTATAAAAAAAGAAGTGGATCTTACGTCAAAAAAGTAACATTTTTGTTTGAATCTGAAAGCTTGTCAACACGATCCTGGTCAAATTAATTTAAAGATAAAAGACATAGTCCATCGCATATATGTAGAATTTATTTTCACTAACCAACCAAGACTAGAACATTAAAATTCAGCAGATAACATGTAGGTATAATTAATAAGTAATGAAAAAAGAATCACGGATTTCAGCTATTAAGTTGATTGCATGTTTTCTTTGGACAGAGTCATAAGAAATGTTATACTAGACCAGGCTGGGTACAATCTAACTTTGGTGTTGAGGTTTGGGGTTTAGGGTGTTGATGTTTGGTTTTGAGAATAAGTCCTTTATTGATATCAATAAACTTAGATTGTCTGATATAATCAGACTTAGTGTTATCAATAAGTCCTTTATTGATATCACTCATGGAATCCGCAATCTGCACCGCACTTCCTCCATCTCTTACCACCTATACTAGGTTTTGTGTATATTTTTATTTTCAGTGATTAATTGAGATACCAGTATTATAAGAGTACTTAATAATAAATAATTCCCACCGAGTCTGATATATTTTTAATATTAATTCAACAAAATTGTTTCTTGCAATTCTTTCTTCTCTACGGCATGAACAGCGTACTATATTTTACAAATTTTCAATTATGTACTTCTTTCTAATTTTCCCTAAGACTTCATCATTGTGTAAATTGAATAAACATACTTTTAATTGTGTACTGATAATCTAGTTATTCTTTGTTTTATTATTTTTTTAAAACAATACTTATAATTATATAAATTAATTATAACTCTTTTAATTCATTATAATTTCATTGATTGTAGAAGTAATCTATTTCAATCCAACTAAAGCACATAAACGTAAGTTGATTAATTTACAAGCATTGATTCCAGATTTACGTATCTTCAGTGTTTTTTCCTTTAGTAATAATAATATTATATATATATATATATATATATATATATATATATATATAATATATAAAATTATAATAATATTAATATATATTATTATATGTTTGCTAATAACTTGTATTTAATTTTTCTTTGTATTTTTTCCTGTGTAACGCTGGAGATAAAATGTTGTAACATATAAATAAAAAAGGAGTAAGTTTCTAAAAGGTGCTAACAAATTAAAAGCAGAGTTTTCTTGTACTGAAGTACCGTTGATAATATTGCAGTAAAAAAGAAATGAAAGCTGCTCATTAAAAGAATTTAACAAAATTAATTTGAAGTTTCCTTTTCATAAAAACGTAATGCTATCTCATTTTCTTTAATGAACGCTCCACGCTTTAATGCTTGCTATAATTTTTTAGCATTGCTGCAGATAAAAGAAATGTTAGCTTTAATTTGTTAGTAGTTTTTCAATGTGTGTTTTGTAATATTTTGTTTTTAATGAATTATACCATTTTTAGTTAAAACATCTGTTCAATACTAAAATTGTCTTTCCTAAGATTGCACAAATAATGCATTGGCTAAGATGTTCACATGGCATGACTATGTTTTGGAATAAGCAATTAATGTGTTAATTTTTTTCTCGAATATTCGTGAAAGTGACCACTACGATTTGGATCAGTCAAAATCAGAACTCACCCATTAGATTGGGTTTTTCAAAAAGGGATGATATTTGTTCAGTATAGTATTTGTTCAAATGATTTATTCAGTATTTCTTATGAAAAGTTGATACATAATGTTTACATAGCCTTCATGTATATTTAAGTTTAGATAAATATTTATATTCCTCAAGGATCAGTACAATAGGAATAACTGAGACGCAGAGAGCAGCTTACCCAGAATGTTAAATTTGTGTTTGGAAATATTTCTTGCTAGCGTGATTTTATTAAAAAAAAATCTGTAGTGGCCTGAACTCAACTTTACTATAAGTAAACATAATATCAAAGTCGTTAATCAAAAATGATGTTCTGTGTTGTTTATATTTAAATAAATATGTTTTAATTGTATGAATTGTGAAATCAGTGATGAATCTGACAAGTTATTAAAATGATTAAACTCAGGGCCTGAGAGTCAGAAGAGATAAGAGAGGGAAACCAAGCGCACTGGTACAAAGACCAACAATGTTGCCGCATACGCGCATGGTCACAGAGAATATGGTAGATCAAAATAAATAAATAAAAGAAAACCTGAGATGCATAAACAGAGAAAATAATACATAAATAAAAGTTTTTCTACTATTTATTTTTTTTTATCATATTTCCTAATTTAAATATAAATTGTTTCTCTGTTACCGGGCGTATATGCGGCAACATTGTTGATCTTCAACCGTCTCTGTACCAGAGCTCTTGGTTTCCCTCTCTATATCTCCTAAAGACGGTTGGTTCAAACGAAAAATTAGAGACTGTAAGTGTGTGCTTTTAATTTATCTATGTTTCTTCATGTACTATGAACTTTTTTTTCATATCAGTTCGCATTTTAATCGGTTTATATATATATATAGACTTTGTTTCGGTTGGTGGACACTTCCACGTCTCCGCTCCTGTGTTCTTTTTCCTTTTCCTACCTTTCCTGAGGACGGCGTGATAGCCAAAATGATCGATAACATTAAGTGTTAGTCTCTTTTTTGTTTTCTTATGATAATTTTAATTATATATATATATATATATATATGAGTTAGCTTCAGCTACTGAGTCGCTGCCCTGCCTTCCTGCGGGACTCTTCGCTCTTCGCTCTTCACATCTCCTGATGACGACGATGGTCGAAATATCGATGTGAGTTATGTCTGTGTCTTTCTGTGTGTTTCCTTCGTTTTGAATTTATTTTATTTAAAAAAGTCCGCTGGACCGTTTCTTTTAATTGTATACATACATATATATATAAACAAGGTTTCACAAGAAACACTTGAATTAAGAATCAAAGTAAAAATGTGTGATTATATTTGCGTCGTTAAAGCACTTACTAATATTATAGTTCAAATTGTGTGATGTGATTTAAATAACATATTGACTGCGGGGAATGATGTGTTTTAATTTAAATTTGAAGTCTTGAGTTTTCCGGATATTAAATCTGTGTCGAAGCGATAGTAAAGCTTATTTGTTTGCTCAGATCAGTAGAGACAGTAATGAAGTTGGAAATTCATGATTTAGTAATGAGGGCGCACAATAGAGCATTGTGTACACCCCGAGATTCTGAGAGACTGGCAAGCGCGAGCCTGTTTTGTTCTGTCAGTTCCCTCATAACAACAACTTCAAATCTTGCTTGATTGAGATACACGAGTGCAATTAATATGCACTATATTAAACCCAAGTAGTGACTCCTCCTCACTATCCTTCGTACTGTTCAAGGGCCTGTTCACAATGGATAGCAGAATAAGTTTATTCGCTGTTCAACGAGTCATACATACTGTTGAGATGGTAAAGCATGGAATACTGGGGTGAACAGCGAACACGTTAGGATGTAGTACGTAGGCATTTCCAAAGCAATCTTCCAGACCAGCATTCATGGTAGAAGTCAATAGCATAAATCCTACATTGTTTATCAGGTATATAAAAAAAATCATTAATTTTTACTGAGAATTTAATCATAAAAGCCTAAATTTATTTACTTTTAAATAACGACTGCTAGTAGTTTTCATTTTTCAATAAATAATATTGTATGTTGACAGTTTTTAAACTGTTGTATTTACTTAAATAATAATAAAAATTTACTCTTTCTTTAACTCAGAGCATTTATCTTTGGAAGTTAATGTAGTCGTATGAACATTTGGAAGATGGGCAATTTGTTATAACTGCATGATTGAGCAAGGTTAGCCTTAAAATATATATATTAATGACTTTAAAATTTATTTGGAAATATAATTTTATATTAAATAATATATAGTATTAACAGCATAGTAATATAGTTCTGACCATAAATGTAACCTTACTTCTAAAAACTCATAAATGACGAAGTGCATATTTTATTATGAAAAAGGTATGGTTTCACACACCGCATGGGCTGGTTTGTATTGAATAACTCGTACCTTTTATTTTCATATATACTACAAGGAGATTTAAATTTATATTTCTGTTGACAAGATTATTTCACAATTGATCTGCAATTCACACTTGAGCTTTCAGCGTGCGTATTGCAAATCAAACTCTATTCTTCCCATTTAATTCCTTTTTATTTTCCTCAAAACAAAACAATGGAAAATAAATTTCATTTTGCGTAAATATTATTTGTTTGACATTCAATACAATTAAAGAATTATTAATTGATAACTCAGGTACAACTTTCTTTTATTCAGCAAGAATTTATGAATATAATTTATAGAACGAATGAATACCAATTTAAATATTTATAGTAGGTTTTTATATATTAAATTTGTGTAACAACATGGTTTTCTCTCTCTCGCTCTCCCTAAATCAATGACTAATTCAGAAATATGACTGAAATTTTTCAACCAAAACAACTGGTCTTCTTTAGAGTCTCACCCACATGAAACTTGTGAAATAGGACACCTGATTTGGTACTGAGAAAGCAGAGAGAAAAGAGGTATTTTACAGGGTTGTAAAGAGTAAGGAAAGAGAAAAAAAGGCTGTGAAAACTAACGAGTTCAGAAAGAAATTAGTAAAAGTTGTATATTTTTTGACTGACAAGCCTTGTAGACCAAAGCTATTACTCTTTTTAACACTGAGTCTAACTTGAATAAACAATTACTAATGCTTATAGCACTTGATGTATTGTGCTTCATTAAGAGAACTCTTGACATCTGTCTTTCATAGTTGATATTTTAGTTTTTTTCCAATCTACATTATGGTTCTTATTATTAATATGAAAAATAACGTGTTACTTTGTGTACCTCTAATTACGGAGCAGTGGTATTGTTTGACAAGGAATTTACGTAACAGTGCTATACTCCAGATACCTAGGATAGTTTTTAATTAACAAATTACCAATGTTAACAAAAAACTATATTAAAGTCTAGATTTCTAGCAAGGCTTGGAAGTGATGTTTAAGACTAATGATATAATAAAACTATGATATTTGATTTTAAACGTGTTTATGTCACTGCATTGGAGTGACCAATGCATTAGCACTCTTTAAAGTTTGTCTATATAAGATCCTGGGTATTTCAATGAGTGAGCAATATATTATTGATTTAATCATTGGGGATTCAGAGGAGCAAACGTTAACGTCTTGAAGAACATAAGTCCAGAACCAGCTATTTGAATATCTTAGATAGGTAGAGTGAAAGTGGGCATAAGCAAGTATATTGGTAAGTTTTCTGAACACATTAAAATGTAACTCGTGAACCAATCCATAGATAAAGACATCCGATGGCAATTTCCTTCTTCTTCCATTGATATTTATTATTTCTCTTGGGTAATTTAGATCTAGAATTTTTTTGAAAATGAAATGTTATTTTTGAATAATATTAAATCTGTTAATGCTTACAATTCAATACAATCCAGTCTTCACAGTGGAAGAAAAAGTAAATTCTAAATTGCTCTTATCTGCTAAAGTAATCGGGTATGAAAATTAAATATTAACAAATATTATTGAAACATTTTAATTAACTTTAATGGATCAATCACTGTAAACATTAGTACTGGTTTTTTAAGTTAGATTCAGTGTTAACTGAGAACAATAGCTTCGTCTCCAAGGGTTGACATATAACAGATAGATAAATTGTCCTTATTTCTTCTGACCTCACTTGGTAAGCCTTTGTTCCCTTCCTTAGTATTTATACCCTGTAAAGTACCTCTTTTGCCTTGCTTCCTTCTCAATACTACACCAGATGTCCTATTTAACTTGATTTAATGTAAGTGAGACTCCAACGATGACCAATTGTTTTGGTCGATAAATTAGTCTGAATTTCTTTCTGTATTTAGAATTTAATTTTTATTCTAAATGTTTACTGTGAAATCTTGTTATATATGTATTTTTATATAGGTAAACAATTTAAATTAGATAACTGAGTTAAAATTAGTTTAAGAAAGTTTAAACTGAATATTTACTGTAATTAGCTGAATTTTACCTGAAAATTAGCATATCTACACTGACAGAATATATATAATTTTATTTTGGCATGAAGATATGATATATGTCTGAATTGCTAATGGTACTAAGAGTAAAAGAATACCAACCTCATTCGGAAATTATGAAGTGCGACCTATAATCCGCAACTGACCAACTGTTTGCACTCCCGACTATGTTTATATTTCAGACAAACCTTGCATATATTGTTTTAATGGCTTCAACTTTGCAAGCTTCTAGTATGTGTTTCTTTTCGATACTTAATGTTAAATTTTTTTATGAAGAAGTATGATAAAAGCATTCGAATGAGAAATACAAAGGGAAGGTTTCTTTTATTTTAACTTAGCTATGATGAATGAGTGTTTGGAATTGAGGGTAGATATAGTGTGATTTGCGAATTGGGTAACGTGGGCTGCAGAAAGTTGTCTGGCGTCAGGAGTGACTCAGGGGAAGACGCCGTGTGTGGGGACGGCTGGAGCCACAAAGACATTCCTGCATACAATCACAGCCAATCATTTGACCCATCCAAATTATTTGGCGAGTAAACCACTCCTCCACATAAATATGCAATATAATATATACAATATATAATCAAAAATATTTATGTATTCAACGTTAAAATAAGAGACTCACCTCATAAGTTTTATAAACAAAAAAAAAGCTACAATATGTAGCGCTACTTTGCGATATACATTTGACATAGGTTTTAATTTAAAAAAATATGAGTTTTTATTGTTTGTTACAATTTTATATTTTGTTTTTTTCGAGATCATCCCTTAATATCTTCGAGATGAAATAGTTGAAAGCACTAAAAAACAGAAGTAAGACTTCCTGTATCTAGTTTTGGCAAAAATGAACAAACAGAATTACAAAAAAAAAAATTAGAAATGTGATGAAAGAAAAAATGTACCAGCATGTCAAAATAATGAATTAAATGTTGACTGACTGAGAACTAGTTATTGTTTATACTAAGGCTGATCAACGGGAATTGCTATCTCCACGAACACGGTATTACACTGTGCAGAGCAAGCAGAAACGCCTTACTGGAGATGAAGGCATAATTTAATGTGCATATATTGACTATTTTCATTAAAAGCCTTGTGTTGTTACTTCCATTGTAACAACGCTACTACTAGCAATGTAGGACATTCAGCAGTATAACATCTCTTTCATAACTAATTCTTAACCTAATGGGGGTGACCTGGAATGTTAAAATAATACTAGACATAAGTTGTTCTGCTGATTAATATTCTTATTTTTAACCTAAGGCTTGTGTCTGCTTTTTATTATATACATATATATCAATTCAAATACGAAGAAAAGTAAACACAGAGTAAAGAAACACATTTACTAACTTTTGGTGAATAAATTATCGGTGAATTTAATTATCGTGGTATTTTATTTTTTAAACATACAACATTTTATTTGAGCTACTATATAAATATGAGCCGCTTATTTTGAAAGTGGCCTAATTCCATTTATGTTAAAATCGAGATATTTAAGGGTTTGCGTTTTACAAAATTTAAAAATATTGTCGTTTTATTTATCAACTAATTTTTGTTATAAAAATTCTTAGTAATTTTAAATAAATTTTGTAAAATTTGCTGCAAAAGGTAAAGATAACGTAAAAGTGTAATTATTTAAATAGCTAGCTAAATTTTTTTGGAAAATGGAATTAGGCCACTTTCAAAATAAACGGCTCATATATATCTTCCCAAGTATGCTTGCTTTAATGATACGTTGTAGCTTTGTGTTGGATTCATTTCTTATACATACTCCAAATTGAGTCCAATATTGAATAGAACACAGTTTTTAATTATTAGATGGACAAGTAAAATTATAAAATCAATTTGAACTTCCGAAATTCTGTGAAGGTTTAATTCAGTCATTAGATTTGGATGTTAATTTAATGTGCGGCTTAGACAGTCTTAAGTTATTCCTCAGAACTACCTATCAGTTTCGAACTTATTATTAACCTATGGAGTCATTATATTCTTGTAATTTACTGAAGTTATTTCATTCTACTTATTTAGAATTTGACTCGTTAATTAGAAGAATGTACTTATCCACCAATAATTTAACAAACATGACGGATTGGTAGGTGCGGACTGTACTTCTAAATTGGCTTTCACCCTTCACTCTAAGCATGCTACTGTTTAATTCAACTTCAGCCCTAAATGCTATTAAATCTCAAACCACTGATTGTAACTTCTATGAAAAAAGATCTATTTTAAATTGTTTTGAAAAAAGGAATCTATTATTTTTATCCTTACTAAAATTATAGCATTTGAAATATCTTTGCAAGGAAGTATTTAATAGAATAATCTTTCCTACTTGACTATTCTTTAGGTAAGACATTAAGGAACTTGGAAATTATAACTTAAGGACCAAATAATGGCACTCTTATAGAAATAGATATTATGCAACATAACATAGCATAAAGATATCCTTAACTCAAGAAACTGATGAATTATGTAAGTAGGAGTTTATTTTCTTTTTTAATTGTTTTATATGAATTTTACGTAAACAGTAGAACTTGGTGTATAGGCGAAACCAAAAAAGAAATGGAGTAAATTAAAACATGAAGAAATCATAAAATAAATGAAGAAGGGAAAAAAGAAATTCAAATAATATTATAAAAATAAAATTTATTATAAATAATGATAAAGAAAATAGTCATTTATGCTAATCTGGCTGTAAATCATAATGAAGAAACCAAATGACCTCTTCAAATGACCTTTTCTGTCTCAGTTGACTGCCTACATGTACTGACCAAGGGAGCTCTAGTCTCGTTATACGAATGTTGCTTCTGGTGAAGGAGTGTGAATAGAGAATCCACCCCATGAATGACAAAAGGAGGGTTGCTTTGCTCTCAACTGAAAACCTGTGATTATTCATAAGGAAGCTCAGCTTTGTCAAGTCAAGCCCACATTAAAAGCATCACATTACGTACACTATACATTTTTAAACATAATTAGAGGAAGTAGAGGAGGTCTTATGAACATGACAGAAAGTGATGAGATATAGAGGGTTGATAGTGAGGCAGGTTAAACAGCGGTGACGTCCACATTGAACGATTTCATTAGTGATATTGGGAAGCTTAGCAAAAGGCATATGTGAAAAGATATACCTGAGGTTTCAAGGTTTGTTTTTGGAGGTGGAAGGGTCCCCAAGAAGATAAAAGTACCACAAGTAGAAGAAAGAACAGCGGAAAACTTGATAATCATGTCCAGACTATGAGCACCAGGTAATTGCTGTCATTCGTTTCCAGGACCAGGATGATACAGATCATGGTATAATCACTCGGCGTGTCTCTTCTTGTACTACCTTTTGGAGTAGTTCTTCTTACCTACGTGTTAGAGTTAAGTTAATCTTGTATATTATAAGCTTTGTTACTGTTGTAACATAATTTAATCATTATTAAGATTTGAAAATTATTAATATTCCTGTAAAAAAATTTTTTTTTTATTTTTATAACTTATAATGAAATCATTATCTTAATTATAGACTTACTGAACCTGTAATATTTGAAAAAATGAGATATTATAGTTTACTATTTTTGTTATTAATATTGCGATCATTAAAAATCTAAAGTTTGTTAAAAGTTTTTTTAAGAAAGTAACTTTATTCGCGTTGATATAAATAGAATAAATCAATCTTGATTTTAAAATTAACAGCTACTTTCTTATTCACATAAGAGTACTACTCCGTGAGATAATTTTATTTCTTGATATAATCAGTTTATTGAGAACTTTTCATTATTGAAGACCATAATTTCTACCGACTCATGAACTTCTTTTAAATTGGCGTTGTTTTAAGAAGAATAAATCGGTCAATTAATAGTTACTCTTAAAAAGCTATTTATTTTCTGAAAGAAATTGTTTCAAGTATACTGGGATAAATGTGGTGGAAGATTTTTGTATTTTTACTATAATTAGTTTTAATCATTTTAGAATATCTATATAAACCATAGACTGACAACTATTTGGCTTAAATAGTTAACTGCACGATTCTTCCTATACCGTATGTTATCGTTGTTTGTACTATTTTGCTATTATATCACACATTTGTATTTCTGTTATAACAGTCATTATGAACTAACACAGTAAATAAAACTATTTATGTATAGTCTAATCATATAAACATGGAAAAGACTATCACAAGAATCAACATATGTCAAGAAGCCATACTTCAAATAAAGGTTTCGATTTTTTTGAAACTGTGCTTTAATACTTTTATTATTGTTTATTTATTTTACTATTAATGATTTTATTTTTATTTTGATTTTGTATACTAATACAAAATGTATTAGTAAAACTAATACAAATATGATAATATATACATTATGGAGTTGTACGAGATCGCCTAAAGGATTAGAACGAAAAATTAAGAAGTGAAGTGAGGAAACTCTGGTAGGACTTTCGGACGAAAAACAACTTTTTGGACTCAAGTAATCATTATCTATTTTATATGTCTCATTACTAATATGTATTAAGCTTACCAGTTTCAGTGATGATAGCAGAAACTATAAACTATAACTTCTTTTTCGTAAAACCAAAAGATTCAATTGGGATTTCACACGCAATCAAAGAGTGGTCATTGCTATTAAAATTCTTAAATGAAGTAGTTGATGCTTCCCTGGTCATTACTGCAGATGGGTTGCTATTAATATTTAATGAAGCATCGACTGCGTCGTCCTGCACAAAAGTTCGTTGTCATAAAATGTACTCCTATACCAGATCTAACGTGTTGTTTTATCTACACTGTGGTTTATGGGTTATTGAAGTGATTTTATCACCCAAATACTGTAATCTTCATTTACTTAAGTAACAAGATAAGGCAGCATATTTCATGAAGTTCAGAAACAACAAATGAACTCTAAACAAAAGTATATAATTATCTTTTCTCGCGGTTTATAAAAGTAAATATAGTTTTTTTCTTGGCTGTTGAAAAGGAACGTCTTTGCCAAATAAACCATGAGAGTTGGCCCGAGCTATTGAGGAGGATTTATGGGAAGTAAGGCGAGTTAAAATAGCCGGCCATGTGACCTTTAGGGCGCATTGATTCATTTCGCCGAGTCTTTTCTGCGACCCTTTGCCTTGTTTACACACTCGGTTCCCACTAACTCCTGCTTAGTCTGCTCCCGAACCTCCTTCTTCTAACTACCTCTAACTTTACTTTTCTTTCCTTTTTATTTCAATAGTGTCCAACACACTTCATTTTGATTCATATTCTTACCATTAGTTGAGACAACCCCTATTTCCAGTAGTAATTCCTTGTAAACTTTATTTGGCTCTTAGTTTTAAAAATAGCTACTCTATTTCATTGTGATTTTATTATCTCCTTGATCTAATTTTATTATTTTATCTCTTAGTATATCAACATTAAGGTTTTTTATTTGCTATTATCAGCGAAGGAATTCCTTATCAATTTAATTGAAATGTTCTCATTTCTTTTAGTCAACATTAAATATCAAATTATATTTCCTCGATGAATTCAGAGTGTTAAGAGAATATTGATTCTGTACACTTGCTTGTTTAAATTTGAAATACTTATTTCAAAAAGTACTTATTTAATTTCTTTTTAATTGTAATTGTTTTAAATTTAGAAAAAATCATATTTATACATTTTATTATTTAAGATAAAGATAAAGGATGAAGGAAAATTCATTTAATATTTTTTTGTGAGAAGAGTAAAGTAGAAGACTACTTACTTACTTACTTACTCTATATGATACTTACAAAAATAAATCTCATCGACTTCTTTTCATTGCTCAATGATATTTTTTTCTTTTAAAATCTCTATTCGAACAGTTCAGCTCAGTGTACCGGGCAGTGTTTGTTCAAAATGTGGATTGACTACCTTTTTGTATCCATAAACAAATAACTATTTGTTTTAACGTTATTTTTAAAGGTAAGGCAACCTATTTGTTTAAAGGTACCTCTTTTTTTTTAGTTAGTAAAACATGGAAGTTGTTCGGGAAATGATCCCATAATCTTGAAAGGAATGCCAGAAATTCCGAGGCATGTAGCCTTGATGAGTATTTTTATATGTAGATCAGGGCGAAGTAATTTTTTTTTAATAGTCGTCCGCTATCTTTTTAAAAATAATGATATAATGAAGTTGTAACTAGAATATTGATTCAATGTTAGTAGATGGGAAGGGTGTTTGTTTTGGTTTTCAATGTTGGCAAGGCTTAAATAGAATAGCTAAATAATATGACCGAGGGGGTCTTCTAAAGCTGAAGCAAGGGATAAAAGAAACCGTTATAAATGAGGGGTAACTAATTGGTCGTGGCTAATTGAAAAGATGCGAAAATCGAGGAGGATGACACCTCCTTATAACGCCTCTAGTATTTATAACTTATCTGGGTCGAAAAGCCCTGCCAGTTAAGCTCTCCTTTTCTCGCTGCTCATTTCATTCTACAGTTGATCAGAAATCAACGGTGATACTAAAATACTAGGAGGTTTTCTGAATTTCTATTTCTATCGTAGATAAGTATCAAAAATAATTCACTTCATTAAACTATCTCAGTTATTATCATCAATGAACAGAGTAAATTGAAAGACATGTGAATCTAGGCTGAACATGAAACTTGCGTACTACCTAAGTACTTTTCAGGTTTGAAACTAATAGAAGATACCTTTTATTAAATATTGAGAAAACCCATAGAGCGACTCTGTTGAGAAGCAAGGTTTATATTTTGTCATGGTAGTTGATACTTGCAGCTACCGTAAAGTGCAGTGAACAGCACTTCACCGAGAGGTCTGTTTTCATTCTAGGCTAGAATAATTTTATATCAATATAAAATAGATATAATTTTATGATCAATGGTTATTTTTTGGTATATAATTTTGAGTATAGAATTATTATTCTTCACAAGTTGCAGTTAATAACAAATATTAATGCGAATAATTTATGTAAAATATTCATTAAGTGAATAATATTTGTTATAACTTTTATTATTAATTGCAGCTGTTATTAAGTAAGTCTAATTTAGTCTGATGTACAAGAAATATAACTAATCGTGAATTTTGAAGTCATGTTCTTAAGCAGTACATTTCTTCTAAAAATAGAAGTCAGTTTGCTAACTGTTGGGACAAGGAGGTGGGCAGGTTGTCTTGCCTTGGCAGTTGTCTCAACTGTCCCCTGGGTGTTAAGGACCCTCAGTTTAGTTCTTAGTAATTCAGATATTCTCATAGCAGCTTCCAAGCTGACATTTATCTTCAAATACCATCTTTTCTTTCATTAGACATTTCTCTGTAGTTTATTTGACAATTTTCACCTTTTTTTTTTTACAAATATTTATTACTTTTCGATGAAGCATTTAATTTAGAAGCAAAGCTTTGGAAAGTGACATATTATCAGGAGACTGAATGCTGAAATGAGCAGTGCAGAGGTCCCAGAACCTTACTGATATAATAGCTTTCAGAATCCTCATCACGTACCGACTGGTATGCAAAACTCATTACACTAAAGGCTCTCTAAATGTCAGCACTTAATGTAGCAGTATTAAGCAATTTATTGAACATTTACAAAGTTATTGAAATATATTACATCCTGCAGCATTTTAACATTGATCTTCTCTCAAAATGCTTCACTATCACCTTTATCCTATATTCATCTTCCAGATTATTTCTTTAAAACTTCTTAATATTTTATCTATAATAATCCAAATTTTTTGGGTATAAAATGTTATTACACCAAATAAATTTATTTAAGTCTAAATAAATAATTTTAAATTTGTTTTGGTTGTCAGATAGTCTTTGATATATTGTCAATAAAACTATTATGTATGATTATTTTTGCAATTTATTGATTTAATGGTTTCATTTTACAATTTTTATTTGTAAAGAAGAATGGATTGAAATATTCAAGAATTTGTGATTCTAATTGATTCTTTCTTGAAGACAGAAGATTCAGCTTAGTCCGATGCAGGGTTAGGATTGTTTCGTTTACATTCTTATTGAATTGGAGTCAGAATCGGAGTTCTATGTTTTGAGTTTTTGGAATTGCTGTTACAATTTTTGCCATTATAGGAATCATAATTGAAGTTAGATTCAAAAGTTTTATATATTGACTCAACAACCGAAAAATTAAGTCATTCATTTAATTCAATAATAACGTTTTAGTTAAATAACAAGAGTGTTATGAGTGTTTGAATTTATGGATGTTGAAAGAAGGAATGGATTTAGCTATAGGATATTGAATGCCAGGATCCTGTCTTTATTGTTTTTACCGTCTCTCAGTAAAAGAAATTAACAACAACGGAGACTATGTCACTTGTCAATATTCTGACATTTTCGACGGGATTGTGTTCAGCAGGAGAAGTGAAGATGAACGAAATTGAATATAGAAATGATGACAGTAATAGAAATGCTCTAGGGTTTCCACAACTTGAACAATTTGAGACAGAAGGGTAACTATATAGAAAAACAATAAAAGAAATCTGTCAATATTTTTAAAATGTATACATTTATCGTAAACTGAAAACATAATAGTTTATTGTGTGCATAAACTAATAATAAAGAAATTGTATCTAAGTGTTGTCACATTTGTTCATGTGTTTTTTCGCACACAATCTTTGAATGTTTGGGACACCATGAGGAGAGATTTAGACTATAGAATATTATAGAAATAATATCTATAAATTTCTATAGAAAGGGAATATAATTTGTTTAAAACTGAATTAAGAATAAATTAATTGTTCTGTGATCAATCTATCCCTACATGATGACTAGCCTGATCCATAATGTCCCAGGAATACAACTTATGACATTACAATATGCGTTTGTTGAGCTTGGCTGTAACTATATTTCGAAGAGTTTACCTTTTGATCTGTTTCTCCTTGATCTCATTTGTCTGATGATTCGCTAAGGGGGAACAATAGACTCCCATTAAGGCATAGTACCAGGTTGTGCTTATCTCGTCTTTACACACATTATTACAATACAATGAACAATTTCTTTAATAGTTAACCAGTATTGCTTGTATAATCTGACCGTGGCCTTTAACGACTTTTCAGCCATTTGGTATAATTTTTGTGAGACAAACTCTAATATATAATGCAATAGTCAAATACATAACGTGCTCTTATTCAGAACATATTTATATTTCCGTTCTCACAACCCTGATCAGATCTCCTCTTAAGCAAGATAGCAAAACTGAATACTGTACCCCTCCACTCTTCTCCCCATGATAGCAAATGTTGAAATAACCAAGTGAATTTTATTTGTGACTTCCTTTGTTCTTTTCCTATACTGTTATATTTATTAATTATTAAGATATACCGTACTTATCTGATAATTTATCCTCAATTATCTTCTCAAGATTCATATATGAGTCTATTTTTATTCCTTCCGCAGTATGTAATAAACAGGCTTTAGTCAACATGTTTAAACTATTTACCAGATATCATCAAAAACATGAGTAGCTGACCATTAATCGACAGGAGCTGTAATGCCACTTAAGTGTGCGTTTCGTGGGTTTCTGGTCCCGTCATGCCATTCTGTACAAGATTAGTTTTCTTCAGTAGACAACTTTGTATTGGTGGTTAATTTTCATAAATGTTCTACGTGTTGTACAAAGTACCCATTTCGATAATATAATTTGTGAAAATTTCCAGTAGTTTCTTAATTCATTTTTCTGTTCTCTTTTGACAGAAACATGTCTTATTGGTAAATACGCAGTAAAGCCCGATGACAATGTAAACGATTTCACTGAATTGTAATTTCAGGAAATTTACACATACTGCAGTAAAACTGAACGAAATGTAGCATGCTCTTCTATTATTTATCAAATTAATACATTAATAACGAAAAAAATATCGACCAGCAGAAGAATGCTGCAATAATTAGGAATGCTTCAATATTAGCAATTATGAAGGCCATCAACTGTGCAGAAGAACATACAACCATCAAGTGATCAGTCAGAATATGAGCACTTGAGTGTTGAAATGAGTTTAGACCTATTAAAGAATCATTAAAATCATCGGTTAATTAAACTGAAGATAGATCGTGTTCGGAAAAGATTGTCAACAGAATTCGGTTTAACTTTACATGAGAGAAGGCTCAGACAGGTATTAAGGGAAATGAAAAAACGGGTCAACTAGCGAGAGAGGCAGCCTACGACAAGACAGTGCTGGTGGAATAGACAGTCGACCTTTACACACATTTGAAGAAATGGGCAAAAACAAGAAGCCATCGATAGTGTATATAGTAATATAGTGTATATAGTAACCAATATAGTGTATATAGTAACTATATAGTGTATACTATACTATACTATACTATATAGTGTATATAGTAACCAATGGTATACATCATACTGTAGGAGAATGCAAAAAAAGGAGTTCATCACGAAACAAAATAATATTTCCCTACGATCAAATACAGATTAATATTAAAAAATCGACCATTTTATTGACAAAAGTCAACAGTAAATGAGAACACGGAAAATTTAAAAAGTCCTCCACAGATCTAGAATAATCAAATGAAACCTTTATGACTACTCTGGATATCATGAACAAACAGTGGATTATCTCTTGTATAAATGCAACCTATTAGCACTACAAAGATATGAACTATACAAAGACAATATCACTAAAGGCAAACTGGACACCAATAAAGTAGATTTCATATTACAAGAAAAAAATTGAATACTTCAATAATTATTAACTAAAATATTTAAAAATATATTGACTGCAAATAGCATAAACAAATGCAAAACTGTTTGATAAATCTCAAATAAAATTTGGTATAATGTTGTATTTGTCATCTTACAAGCGGTACATGTAGAATCAATGAATCTTACTGATGGGGTACTGCCCGTAAAGAAAACTATATAGGTATAAATACGTAACTAGCACACACAAACACATTCACACAGACACCTATGTAAATACATCATGTTACACACAATGAACATACAGAAAACACAACCCACTGCTATAGTTTTACTCTCTGGATAGTTTTTTTTATATATTCGAGTATAGTCATATATGTGCATAATATGTATAATGAGCGTTTATTATGTTTGTGGATTTACCAATAAGAGACATTTGTTCGTCTGAATATCATATATGTTTGTGTAAATAATACGAAAATATGGCTTTTATTAATATCGACAGGATATATTTTATCAAATGTGACACTTTAATAAAATTAAACCTAGTGGAATAAGTTTGAAAAGACATACAGAACGCCAGTTGGTCTGTGCTCTAAGGAAATACTTGCTACTTGCAGATATAAGTTTCATTCGTCATTACGTCCGTGGTTGTTGTAAGGTTTCTCTATACCGTGCTGTTACAGCGTAACCAATGGTATCACTGTCAAATCACTCTGGTCGCTTCTCAGGGGTATAACCTTTCCCGCTATCCTCAAAGAATACTTACTGACTCCTATCGACTAACTACTCAGTACCACGACTGTGAAGAAGACTCTGTATTGACCCTGATGCAGGTTTACGGCTTCTGCTCCAACTCTGACTCCATAAATGTTTGAAGACTTCAGACGGAAATTAACTCTAACTTTAATTTCCGCCTTTGATTATTAAGTATTGATTACATCTGTATTTAGCTACATTGGTAGTATTTTATTACTTCTAAATAAACCACAGATTATGAAAGAAATAAGAGATGAATGTGTAACATTTCTTATTACTTCCACTACACCATTAAACAACTAATTCCTACTAGTCTCATTATTTAATTTTCTCTCGAATACATGTTTTTATTGCTTTTATTTTTAAAGAATTGTTTTAACTTTTACAATTCTCATAAAAGAAATAATGTATTTAGTTTCCCTTTTAAAAGAAGGTGCTATTTTAATTTAAATAAATATTGAAAGTAATGTAATAAAAAAAACTTAATTTGTGGCTTTATTAAAATTTCATTCTTCAAAGAAATAACTTCAAACTGGATATTAAAAAAAATATCTGGAGTAGCCTACAATCGACTTTCCAATAAGTAAGTATAAAATTAAACTCGTTGACAACCACTTGAGATTTGGTTTTATTTTAACGCGGTTGTAGTATAGACATATTATCCAAAATCTGTGGTGAAGTAATATCAAACTCATTGATAATTTAATTAATATATTTATTTTAATATTGTTAAATTCTTCCTAATTTGGCTGTATATTCTTGAGAACAGGTAGCCACGTGAGAATTAGCTTATTTTTAGTGGTTTTATTATTGAATTCTAACCCATCAGTATACCAGCCAAATCCCTTTCTCCAAATCCGGCAGTCTCTAATCCAGGTGATCATTTGTGTTTACTTCGATACTCTTTCAAAATACCGACTAACATATTGGTATTGTATCTGGCAACATTTTCCAAACTATTTTTTATTTATAAAAAATATATCCTTCTATTAAATTATTGTACATTTCTTCCCTTAGAAGCATTTCCACTACGTATCAGTCTCAACAGACTGAAAAACGCCTCGTTCCTGATAAGAATTTCTAAATTGGGAGGGGGTTTTATAACTTTTCTATTCTGAAGGTCGAGTAGTTGGTCTTTCCTCCTGTTATACCTAGACACGCTTGTTGTTTATTAAGGCTGAAATAGGTCCCCCTTTTCCATCTTACAACCGATTCATTTGATACTGAAATTTTCAGATTGACTCTGAAAAAAGCAATAGTAGCAATTTTGTAGATAGAAATATGTAGATTTGTGTATACAGCTACTTACCTCGTACAGCAGATCATTTACTTTTGTTGTCTTAGACGATGTATTTCATAACTTTTCTAGCGTAATCATTCATCTAATGAGAATCTTATGTTTTTCCATACCTCTAACAGTTTTAATTCAGTATTTTAAATGAAAAGGTCTTTGGTCTTATACTTTCCTTCTTCCGGAAAAGGTATAAGGAAACTTTTAGCTGATTTATATCATCATCAGTCATCAATTTGGAGAGCATGTTGCATATGCTCATATGCTATCAAGAATTTGTCCTCTTAAAATAGCAAGGTCATCTGCCTGTATTGTGTATGGAAACCTTGATTATTTATGGTATTTAGTAGCTTATTCTAAACTAATTATCACAGAGTGGTGAGAGGATACCTTCATGAGGACATTCTTCAGAACTCACTTTCAGTTGTTGTAGATCCTTACACTAACTACTTGCGTCTGATTATTGTAATCCATTCTGATTCTGTTGATCATGTTGTGAAGATGCTTGTTTAACATAAACTTCTCATGTTCTATAAATAGGACTTAATAGTTGCCAGTTTTACTATAATATTACTCTTCCAACATTGCAAGCTCATAATGTATTGTAATAATAAGACAATACCTACCTAATATACAAATTTCAGTTTATTTATTCAGTAGACAAGTAGCTTAAAATTAGTAGCCATTCTACCATAAGGAACGAAAAAATACCATTCCCGTGGTTCAATATTATCCCAAAGACAATGAATTTTTTAAAAACACGAAGAATTATATATCGTACCTTAAAATATTTATTTTTTAGCAACCAGTATGCGTGAAGCTTGAAGGTTGATGATTATAGGTAATTATAAATTATAATTATAATTATTATAATTGTAATTATAAATTATAGGTATAGGTTGATTTTATAGGTAACCCATCCATCATACGCTGGAAACATCTGAAGGTATATGATTCATTTCTGCTATATTTTATTATTTTTAATTAAATTTCTCACATGTCATACGAAGTCATTAAAATATCTTAACAATCCTTTTACTTACCCTTAAAAAAATAATTATTCTTGCTGGATTCTAATAAAAATTTCTATGTTAATTCAAACAATTTTCATTTTCAGTTTTTAGAGCTATATGACCTTTTGGAATTTTTTTAATTTTTTCCCCCTATTATAATAATATTAAGTAAACTTTTGTCACAAAATTCCATTTTTCTAAATTTAGTCATTTGGAGTTCAACAATTTTGTTTGGAAATCATAAAATTCATTTATAACAAAATTTTAAAATACAATCATAACATCCCTTTTCATCCATGTAATTATGACAGAGAAGTATTCTGCTTATCCTCTTATAGAGTGCTCTTTTTTAGGTACCTTTATGGTACATGAAACGGTTACTTGACTCGTGTCCAAAAGTTTCCAAAATAAATCATAAGTTAATATTTTTACATTTTATTACAAACCTGGCCTTTCCAGTTCGGATGAAAAAAACATCTAAAATCATAGTTTATACAAATAAAAGACTTCTTCATGATGTAATTTTGTCCAAGAACAATTGCACACCACAGATACACATCGACATCCTCGAAAACCGTCTAAAAAAGACTTTGAGGACCTGCAAACATGTAATCCGTCAAAATCTCTTTACTAAAATTTTTCCATGATCTTATATTTTACATATGGGAAATTAATAATAATAAATTTTAGTAATAAAATTCAGACTAGTCGAAATGTTTTTATGTATGTCATAAATGTACTTCCTTGTAGTTTAGATGTAAATATTCCAGATGACGGTTTTTAATTCTACAAACAAATGGTTCATATGTTTGTAGCTTTCCTAATGGTTTTGGCATATTTGAAGAGACGATATTGCTCTAATGTCACATGTAGCATTTCCTTTATCAGGATAGAAATTTTAGTTTTCCACCTTATGTGATTAGATAAACTCACGCACTCTGTTTATGATATATTCATCCCAGCAATACCGTTGAGACTGGAAGCATTGAATGAATGGCCCATTTGTCTGACTCTATTCCAGATTTAAGTCTCTCTTTACACCATCTTTACCTCCAATTAAAAGCTGTTGACTAAGGGAAATGTTATAAAATTCAATTCCTTTCTACCAGTACGTAAATTAAAAACAATGCTCCCTATTTTTATTGGCAGATTCGGTTATTCTGTAAAGCTTAGTGCAGACAGGAAATGCACTGCAGACAATGGTATCATTCTGTCATATAAACTTAATACCTTGAGGTATACTAGAGCATAGCGAGGGTGACATGAGCTCCGCAATGGCGTCCGTAATTTGAGTTGGCAACTTCCCTTGCAGCTTATTGCATAATTAGTGATATCATCTATGGAGATTAGCACAATTGCAAGTTGGATTCTGACATCTTTTTCTTTTCTTTTTGTTACATACTTCAACTACAATGTGTTTGTATATAGAAGTATTTATGAACGCAAAAAAATAGAAATAATGTATGGGGTAATTGAAACCAACTGGACATGATTTTGTAAATATAGGCTCTCATTTCAAACTCTCCCAGTAGGTGACTTACTTAGCACTAGCAGGTGTGCCCTTGGCTCCACCCAACTCATTTAGATATTCTGTAGCAGTTGAAGGCTCGTATTGCAATATAAATTATCTTTGTTACAACTCGTTTTTTAAGCTTGATTAATGATTAAAAATTGTAAAATTAAATAACATATTTAAATTTTAAATAAAGGCTTTAAATTTTAAATTAACTCTAATAACGTAGTCATATTTGGAATGAAGTTTACTATCATTAGGAATTGTTAACATTCAACTTACTAAGTGAATATTATATAATATATATTATATATAATATAACATATATTATATAATATATAATAAGTTTAGAAAATCTTGATTTTAACAACTGCTAAAAATAATGTTACTGTTTCTAAATATACTAATTGAGCAAAGTACAACTTTAATTACAATTCTCATCTGAGTTTGACCTAATATTAAGTACAAACTATTTAAAATAGTTCTACTACCTATTAATTATTTATATAATAAATTTATATCTTATATATATATATATTATTAGTAATGATATTAAATTGTATTAGGTCGTAAAAATATAAAATTATCTGAAAGTCTTTAATTAAACGTTTTAACATTATAGTGGACCAACAGCAAGTAAAATTAATCTAAAAATTGTGTAGATATGATACTTTCATTCAATGAAAAATAATTCTCAAAATGTAAACGAAGCAACAGCTTGTCTTATATCTAGAAAAATGGAAACATAAGGGGTAAGTTTTTTCCAGTTATTTGCTCCGGGTCGATAAAAAGCTAATTAGAAGATTGCATGCAGATCGGTCCTGTTACCGTGATTCATGAAAAGGACGTTCATATACACAGATATATCCTTGTGTTTTATTCAAATACATTAATATTTTCTCTTATTTAAGTAATAAATGTTTCGAGATTTCTATGTAATATATTTCATCTTACAACTCGTTTCAAGTTGTTTTTTTTATGTATAATAAAATAAAAGAACTACTGATACCCTCTTCGATTATTGCTATCGGGAGCCATTTGGAATAAAGCCAGCCTAATGGCTGGCTTTACTGTATTACATATATTTATTATTACATTATTATTACATTATTACATTATCATTACATATATTTATTACTGTATAACTGTATACATAACTCTCTCTTAATTTAAAATGAGAGCAAATTATGCCCGAATAGTACCAAAAGCCTTTTTAAACCCGGACAAATTGTAAACTGTCACATTTGAAAAGTTTTAATTATTATAATTAATTTGCGCCTGGCATATTTACAAAGTCTTTTTTTTTCTCCTAAAGACGACTCTATGTTTCTAGAACAACCTCTTGTTCTACCACATGTCCACTATCTATAGATATCAGGGGTACAAAGCTCTTAAGTTGTCTCTAGTTTATATCACATTGACAAATGAATCCGTTCAACTTAAAAAATAAGATATCATTACAAATCAATTTTTTTTCATGTAAGTTTATAATAATTTTTTGGATTAAGTAAATATAAATATACAGTTATTAGATGTTTTGATATAATACTTTATTTACTTTTAAAAATGCTGAATCCGATATATGTAAAATGAATCTTTTTCTTTTATAATTTCGTTTGGCAAAAAATGTTGTGTTTTCATTTTTAATTCTAGTGAAATCTTTTCTGGATTAAGATACACCTGTATCTGGTTATACTTAAATAGATATCAGATTTCCTGGCAGGACTGGTCACTGTATAATTGTATACATAATTATACTTGTATACTCTTCGTTCATGTACTCAATCAACCTGGGTGACTGACGGGGATCGTTACTGGTTTAATCCCATTTTATAATTGCATGTTGTGGTGTAAACATTTATAATTTATTAAATCAAAGGTTTACTATAAATTAAGGGGGCCAGGTTAGCTCAGCAGTTAACGTATTTGAATTGATAGGACCAGGGTTCGATCTCCACCTGGCCCTCGATTTATTCACGTGGGAGGTGAATAAATGTGAGCACGTCATCCCTCGGAGAAGGATGTTAAACAGTCGGTCCCCAGCCCGTACAATGTCAATTACTTGTTAAAGATACCTACTCTAAATACACTTCAGTTAGCAAAATTTAGGACTCTCACTGTAGAATCAATCTTCATTGTGTGGTATCACAAAGGGGCAATGCTCAGTCTATATGTGTTCCCTTTTGTGACTAACCTAACCTACCATAAATTGATATAAAATAGAGAAAACTATTTGACCTCGTGATGAAGTATATTAACATTTTCGGTAAAGTGAGTTATTTCCAGTGTTTTTATATTTACTTTTACTATGCTTATGTATATAAACTATACAAATTCAGTATACCCTAAATACTCCTTCAAATGTACTATGTTCCCATTCTGCAGGCAGAAGTATCGCAGAACATTTCAGAATAGATCCTACTCGTATGTCATAGGAGGTTTGCCAAGTAAATGCAGGGTGCTAGAAAATGACAGTTTATCGGTTACACCTCAGGAACATTTAAAACTTCCTTATGAACTCAGTGTATCACCCGAATCCTCATTAAATATGACTGTGCACCAAGAGGACAGGGATGACTATGCATTCGTGAGTGAGCCCGTTATTTGGTGCTGACCGTACATATGGTTAGATAGACGTGTTTAGTTTTCAGGACCCACTTTGCGGTGTGAGAGACGTGACGAAAATAACACCTCCATATTAAATTTAACTATCGAAGAGTGATTTTTTTTGTTATTGGATAATTTTTTATGCTATTTTACTGCAGGCGTGTGAATAACAGGCATAACAATTACTGAGAGAGCAACGCACAGTATATATAAAGTTGTTTGTTGCAATAACGATTAAGATAAGGGAAGATGGAGACTTAAGAGAGTTTAAGTATCTGGAATTCAAAAAGATAACCTGTCAGCTAACCTTGTCAGCCTTGGTGGAATCCAATCTCGAAGACTAATATTAAGAAAACTTAATCATGCAGAGTCAACTTATATTGATTAGGTCTCCAAGATTAAAAAATAATGCTCCCTACATTATATCACAAAGATAGAATACACATGATCCTTTTTCTTGTAACCATAACGAAATTCATCATTAGCGTAACTATATATAATTAATTTTCTGAAATCTTTTTAAATTATTTTTTTCTTTCAAAACTATAAAGGCATATACCACAACGTAAAATCTCAAATGATCTTGACTATGCTGGTTACTCTGATTTGTAAGGGACTCTAAAATAAGTGAGGTGGATAATTTTATATATATATATATATGTGGATGTATATATATGTAGTTGTATAAACCTATGGTTATGAACTCTGTCTGAAACCAATCATAAAAAATCTAGTCTACACTAGAAAACAATGTTAAAGATTTAAAATTCATTAAAGCAATGGTCCTCAAAAGATGTTTACTTATAGGAAACTATTTTTGTATTGGTGGAATATATATAAATTATCGACAGTTTATCGGTTACTCCTCAGGAACATTTAAAACATCCTTATGGATCAGCGTAAATATCTATATAATCATATATAATCTATATAATTATATATAATCGATATAATTATATATAATCTATATCTACATATAAAATATAATCTATATGTAAATGTATAAATATAGAACTATAAAAATGTTTTCCCTCATTAATAACGAAAATGTCTTTTTTAATGCTGTAAAATGTGATTAGTTGTTTCTTTCCGTTTTATGTTAAATGCACAAGTATGCTTATGAGATATGTGTAAGTTGTTTAAACTGGTTGTTGATTATTTGTCCTTTTCGTCGTTAGTCAGGACGCCTGCCGTTCGACTGAGAGGTTATCCACTACTATTGATTTATAACAGGTGTAGACATTATGTTCACAGGAATGAACACCCTTCTGAAAGGCTCTTTGCTTATTTTTGCAGAGAGCGCATGCTTCAAACAAGAGTTCATCACCATTATATCATATCGTTTTGTCTTATTTTCCTCAACTATTTTCTCTCGCAACTGTAAATACATGAGTGTGCATATATAACATTTGTATTGACAAAACCCTGATTTAGTCTGAAGCACGTAGCTGCTTTACCCTAGATTTCTTCAAGTTGCTGAGTAAAGGAAACGTCACAGGAACCCATATTTCAAGGAAAATGGAAATATCCTGTCTTTATTGTGGAATATTTCAATATGCTGTAATAATGTTATCAGTTTATTTACACAGTATTGCTCTCTTTTGTCAGTTATTAGGAAAATAACTGCAATTCTAGAATAATTAATTTCTAAAACAGACTATTATTAGAAGTTTTTATTTTTCCATAAAATGTAAATATAAAATTATACGGTGATTTTTAAAATTAAAAGTGTCAATTAGTGTTTCCTACTTTTTGACGGTCTTAGTGAACAGTGGGCCACGGTGAACCTCTAAAATAGATGTCATTCAATACAGCCCATAGTCATCGTCGTTGTTTTCACTTATCATCGCTTGAAGGAAGTGTTGCTACTGTTCTAGAACTTTTGCTGAATTTCTGCAGAGTGGGTGCACCCTACATATTCAATGTTTCAATTATTGCCTTTGACCTCATAAATATGTTAGGACGAATTAATATATTATTAGTTTCCAGTAGTCATTCTCTTTGTTTTATGTTTGTATACTTTTTTCAACAAAAAACAAACAAACTCATGCAAATCTATTGCTAAATAGAATTCTGCCCGCTTTGAATTTACAGCTGATTATATCTGTAGAAGAAGCTTATCACAGTCTTCAATATACACGCCCGAAATTCATCGGGAATATATTGTATATTGTTTATCGTATATATTCAATATTTATTGATTGAACTTGTTATTTCAGTATAATGTAATTCATTTTCAAATCTTCAGTCTGAGAATTAATCTTGATTTACTTTGTATTTTTGTTTTTAATTCCTTGCTGTGACTGGCCTGTGAGTTAATGTAACGTCTTTTTTATCAAGGAAAATAAAATCGATTGTTGTTGGGTATAAAATGTGTTGATCCCAACTGTCTATCAGTAGTGTTTGAACAAGCCGATAGGTGCTGAACGGTCCACACCATCTGACCCTAGCCGCAGACGCATCATGCCTGCTCTAGTCATTCAGGTAACGCCAGTCTTTAGGTAAAACAAGCCTTTAGGTAACGCTAGCCTTTAGTTAAAGCCATCCTTTAGGTAACACCAGTCTTTAGGTAACACCAATCTTTAGGTAAAACTTTAGGTTTAATTAAAATTTTAGGTTTTTGGCCTTTAGGTAACGCCAGCCTTTAGGTAAATCCAGCCTTTAGGTAACACCAGCCTTTAGGTAACGCCAGCCTTTAGATTATGCCAGTCTTTAGGTAAAAGCAGACTTTAGGTAAAGCGAGCCTTTAGGTGAAGCAAGCCTTTAGGTAAAGCTTGCATTTAGGTAAGCCAGACTTTAGGTAACGCTAGCCTTTAGGTATCCCCAGCATTCCTGCCTTCGTATTCCTTTCTCCGCAGACCATACTTATCATACTCATTGTTTTTTCCGGATCCTAATTCCACGGCTCATAAGGCTAATCTCTAAGATTTCATGTTGCCTTTGGTGGTTATAAACGAATAGCATAATTTCATTCTCTTTATGCGTTCCATTATTTAACTATAACATTTACTTTAAGAGATAAAATATTTATCGATTGAACTTGTTATTTCAGTATAATGTTATTCATCATTCAAATCTTCAGTTGGTTTGAAATTTTGTTTCAAACATTTTCAATTACAAAAGTGACCATAAAACAATTATCATATATCATACTTTTTTAGTGTTTTATTTACAAATTTTCATTTAATTTCTAAATACAATATCTAAAGAAATATATGAAATTACCAATATTTATTTATTGTAAAGGTGTTTCCTTTTACATGATACTCAAAACATTCCTTGTTTGAATTAGTTTAACTATGAAATATTTTAACAAATTCGCAATGTTACTTGTGTCTGTCTATATTTTAAAAAACACAACAGGGATCATTACTGTGGGAAAATTTTATTTAACATAGAATATTATTGAAGTTGTTAGCTTAAATGTATTTAAAGTACATATAAGTGTAAAAACAGTGTTGTGTTAAAGTGTTAGGAGTATATACAGTATCATAATAGAATAGTGACGGTAATTTGAACCTGAACCTGTGTGATGTATTTTTTTCAAATAACTCCATTCGAATTTGAATTGTACGAGAGAAGTTTATAACGCATATTGGAATCAATCCAGTGACATAACACAGAAGTAATGCATGGTTCACTGTCCCTGAGGCTGTTGTCGAATAATAGAAGGTGTAAAAAAATAAAATAAAAACAAATAGTTTTGTTTAGCCGGTCGATCTAAACTAATGGTGTCAGATGAATGAGATGTAAAGCAGACTGGGCTCCACCAACTGCCTACTGCGGCTGCTCCCGGATCATGTCGTCCTTACACATCACTAACATTTGTCCCTCCTCAAATTTATTGAAAATAGTCTAAGGAAATAACTTACATTTATTTTAACACACCTTTACACCTTTACCACAATTGCATCATTACTTGATTTGACCTCTTAAGATAAGTAGAATTAATCACATTAAATGCCAATGCATTTATTCTATACACAATATCCATTATTTATCCGAAATTGTTCAATTTTCCAAATTTAAATGAAGCTTTCAGACCCGAGTTTAAGTTTTATTTAAAACCTTTTTCATAGGTAAAAGTATGAAATTTTTAAAATGAAAAAACAGTGAAGAATGAATTACTTTGGAGGCATAAAATAAATAAAGGAAGTTTAACACAACTGTCTAGAATTAACATCACTACACTGTGTAACAAAATTTTTAGTCTATACTCGTAGAGTTCGTGAGTTTGTTTGTTCACCCATTTTCCGTTGAAATAAAGACCTGAAATTATTATAATCTTTACTTTTGTTGTGATTGGCTTTCTTGTGGTTGTATCACATAATAAAAAATCGTATTAGAGGGTCATGGTAGCCCAGTGGCTTGCGTACTCGCCTCGTTTTCGTACAATATGATTTAATTATATTTTTCATTAGGGTGTCAGGGTAGCCTATAATATATAATAAACTATTACATTAGAGGTTAAAAATGAATAATTTTAGAAACAAACTTGACATAAGTGTCAGATAAAATATGAATGTTCTAAGGTAATAATATAAAGACACATTCATTTCTTTAATGTTATTTTATGTTGGATAAATAAATTGAATATTTCAATTTACAAGTTTTTTGTTTTAAATATATTTGATTGTGTATATAACTTGAAGTGATGTTTTATTTATTTATGCCATAAAGTAAATGAATTTTTTAGTTTTAAATGATTTTTATTTTGCGAAATATATTTACTGTGTATACATCTTAAATCATGTTAAGAATACTATATCAAAAGCTTGGGTCATTTAAGAATCTGTTCCGTGCCTGAATAACAAGAAACAAAAATTAAAATTATTCCTGTCAATCATGTTCAGTGAATTTATTTCCATAACTTTTGCTATAATTTCTTATTGACACAGAGGGTCACGGGTAGTCTAGTTTTCTATAATATCTCAAAGCTTATTTAAAATATGCAATTATAAATTAATTATGTAATAACATTAAAATCATTATTTATTCTGATAAGAATTCATTGGTTGATTTCATGTTAAGTAATTAACATAATACACTAGTCCAGGATTGATGTTGTGAATTCCCAGTTTGTGTCACATGTTGCCCCACCCGTGCTGATACGTAAGGGTTAGATTGGACACGTCTTCTCTACTTTCAAGTTGGTCAAGCTTCGCAATATAAACCTTCATTCACCTCGCTTCTCTCTTTCTTGAAAGGAATGAACTCTAAGTTTCCAACAAGTTAAATTGGTGAGTTTCAAAAACAAAACTTTCCTAATTGATTGAAGTTGCCTTTTGACACTTCTATTCTACGCGCCACTTTGATCCTAAAGAAAAATAATAGTTAATTCAAGTAATGCTTTAAGTCAAAAGTACTCGATATTGTACTTTTCTCGATAATCAAGTACAGTAAATATAATGTACATTGAAGAACTCTGAAGGCATAGTTGAACTTAAAAATATTATTGCCGAAGTTTTTATATCATATAAAGATAAGTTAAGAGAATACTCAAGCATCATGCCTTTTTGTTTTTGCTTGACTTGTACATTGACTAGAACACTTCCCTCTGCGAGTAGTAGCCTACTTCTGTAAATGTATTCTCAAACTAGAAGAATTTTCAGGCCGTGCTGGTTAAATATTCTAAACATCCATAATTTGATATCTACCTAATGGTCATTGCGGCACTTCTGACTTTATGTTTCACAAGTATAAGTCAATGCACAATTAACTTTCACCTTTGCTAATTTTCAGATTAATACACCGTCAATAATTATCCTTTGTGATAGAACCATAACTTTTGGAGCGACAGAATAAAATCGTACATATCTAGCATTCAGCCTATAAAACAACCGATTTCATATTTTCAGTGAATACCATTTTAAAATTTTTCTGCTTCTAAGGCCAGACACTCGTTAATAATGATGATGGTATACTTACTCTAGTTTTGTTTATTGAGAATTTATATTTCATCTTATTCCTTGAATTGATTGCAGTTATAGTATATTAACAATTTGTACAATGATAATTTTGTACAAACTCAATATTTGAAAACAGTAATTTATAATTGTAAGTTAACATTAGACAGAAACATGATATAAATGAAAAGTACTCCATCCACAATGTGTAAGCTATCTAGTCATTGTTGGGAAGGCAGATTAATGGACTTGATCTGATTTACCTAGTTTTTCAAATATCAATTATTTGAATTTTTGTTGAGTAAGTTTGGAGCGTGTTTACAAGCAGAATAGTGTGAAGACGGATACATTTCTTTAAATTATCGAGTGATCAGTTTAAGTAATCAAGTTGAAATTACTAACATATTTTAAAGACCTCTAATAAGTGAAACATTTGACGCAATCGTATCACATACTAAACTAACTGTACTCAGTGAATTGGGCTCAGCAGTTAGTTGAACGCATGATGGTCTGCTGTCTCTGGTACTCATCCAGACTAATCGAATCATTCATCATTCAATAAATAATAATTCCAATTTTTTTTACCAAGACTTAACTTATTATTCAAAACTTAGGATTTTTTTTCAGATTTATAATTATTCAAGCAATTTGAATTTGTTTGTATTTAAGAAAATTAGTTAAAAAGCTTCATACATGTTTTATTTTTACTTTTTGAAGAAAAAAAAAATAAAGCAATCATGAAAAAAAATCTATTTTGAAATTTTTACAGATCACATGTTTTGAGGGTTTTGCACTTATGTCTGAAGTTTTTTGGTAATAATAATTATAATGATTATATAAGTATGTATTTGGTGGAAGTGAATGTTTGAATGTTTGTGTATGTGACGCATTGTTATATTTGTGGATATCTTCAAAAGTTGGTTGATTAAACTGAAAGTATATCCAAAAATACCTCAATAGTGAAATGTCCAACGTATTCGGGTAAAATGGCATTGTGGAAAAGCCAGTTTATTATTTACGTAATATGACATACACGTCTTCTCTTAAACTACTTATTCTATAGAATTCAAATTTTTGAGAATATTTTAGTAAGGATATGTTAGATGTTTTGGAATACATTATGTTTCTAATGATATAAGCAATAGATGAAAAAAACTTTTTTTTTATATTAAAAGGCTTTCAAAAAATTTTAAGGTGCATTCAGTGAGTTAAAAAATTATGTACCTATAAAGGGAGTGCTATGTGGACATAAGAATAGAAAATTATAAGACTCTTTTACTAAGGTGAAAGAACTTCGTAATTTAAAAATGCTGATAACATAAATATTTTACCTTAGATGTCTTAATGTCTAATGCCAATGTTTTTACCTTAGTAAAGATTGATATGGTAAAAGTACTAATTTTTTTTGCTATTTTAGAATATTGTTTAATTTTAATTTCATGTATTGGAATTCTTAAATTTGATCCAAATGACTTATTAAAAAGTAGAAGTTAATTCAAAGAACATTTGGGGGGGGGGGGGGGGCAAGGAGGTGAAATGCATTTACGCACATAGTGCTGGGATCACAGATAAACCAGACTACCAACTAAAACACCCTGCTTTTCTTCTAGAACACTACCTTGGAACTGTATTTGATAAATTTTTGATTATTTAAAAAACTCCATAAACAATCTGACTTAAATATAAAGAAAAGACATTAAAAACACGATTTTTATAAGGTACAAAATATTACAATATGTTTTTAAATATTTGTCTTGTTAATTTTCCTCCTAAAAGTAGTTGGGTTACACATGATTGTAAACATATTACCATGCTTAATATTCTATATACTATTTTGAGAAGGCAATTTTCTCTACTAGCTTTACTCTTGGATCCAAAAATGGATGGATGTCGATTAGAAATCAAAATCTAAAATTGAATATTGTTTTCATTATAGAGAATGTAAATTAAAGCTTGATGGGGGCTTTAATTGAGGATCTCTGACACGGTTTTCGTCACGGTCACAGCTCTGAAAGACCGCTTTGCTATGTCCATCATGACTTGAGTGGAATTCGTTCCGTTAATCATTCCATTTGATTAACCTCTTGTGAATGACAGCCCAACACCAAACTGTTGCTGCATGAACTTTGCTAACCATATTTGATTTATCATTTGATTCTTTCACAATCGTCATTGGAACGTCGTCCTTGACTCGAATGTCAGACGACTCAAAGAAATAAATTCTCTTGAGCAGGTCTTTTTTTGTTGAAGGTCCTGCACACAAGGGACATAGACATAGTTCAGGTCTAACTGCTTAAGAAGGACTTTCCAAGAAGGACTTCTGAATGTAGATGACACTGATTCATTCTAATTGTTCTCTCAATTACCCTATCAAGTTAAATGTTCTGTCCACGATTTCAGTGATTACAATATTGAAATCGTTATTCATATTTTACCTACCCTTAGTAATGTGATTCACAAAGACTATATTTGAAGAATATCAGGAATACAATTGATACATTCGTTTCATTTTTAAAGAAGTGGAGCATTCTATTCTGTTGGTCTCTGTGATGCATATTGTAACATTACCCATTTTTTTAAACATAAATTTAACTCTTTGAGTAAAATTGTTTAAATTTACTATATATGCATATAATATATATATATATAACTAAATGAAACGGTCCGACGGACTTTTCAATAAAAAGCAATTAAAAAAGATAGCACACAGATAGACAGAGGAATAACTCACTTCTATATTCGACCATTGTCGTCAGCAGGAGGCGAAGAGTCCCGCAGGAAGGCAGAGCGGCGACAATCGCTCTGCCTTTGCACGGCATCTTTTCGTGTATATAGTTATTGTATGAATATGTGTGCTTTCGTATATTCATTAATTCACGAACTCTGCAATCATTTATTGTGTGGTTTAGAATAAGAAGAAGAAACACTAAGTCTTCACACAAAAGAATCTATCGAACGTTGACGTTTTTCAAACACTTAGTACTAATCGTGACGTCATCCAATCCAAGCTTTTGGATAAAATCCTTTCTGTGGAGACTGTGTTTCTTCCCATTATTATTATCATATTCATTATAATTCATATTTATGTAGTTTTTACCGCTGTTTTCTTTCGGTATTTTACCTAAGAATATACATCTCTAAGTATGTAAGAAGCAACGAATTCATTTTATTCTCGTTTCTGTATTATAGTTTATTTTTAAACATGGAGTGAACACGCTGTATATTTAGTGTATTTATTTAATTATTTCATCTATTGATTTTATTTGACCACACATGTATATATATAAAAAACTAAAGTTTATCGGGACTCGTTAAGTTCTTCAGGTTCAAATTAAACACTTAATGCCAACGTTTCGATTTTTATTTAAAACCGTTTTCACAGGCAAAAGTACAAATTTTGAAACAGAAAAACTAAGTATTACTTTACAAATTATTTTACGAAGAAAATAGTCTGTGAATTTCAACAACAACTGTCTAGTTTGAATAAATACGTGACACTGATGAACTTCTGCCTATGAAAAAGGTTTTAAATAAAAACCGAAACGTTGGCATTGAGAGTTCAATTTAAACCTGAAGAACTGACCGAGTTCCGATAAACTTTTGTTTTGTTTCTATTCCACGGTCGATACTTTTATCAATATATATATATAGGTTTTTTTATTAAGGGTATATTATTTTCCTGATCGCAATGATTTGTAAGAAGTTAGAGAACACAGGGGCACTTGAGAATAATTAATTTATTTATATATCCCATTATATGTAAATATGTATATTTATTTTTAAAAAACATGTTCAGCCGCTATGTTAACAATTTACGTTGCTTTCTCATTCCCGATGCAGACTGAACTTACTGAATCCTTGCACTATTCTCCTAGAATAACTACCCATAATACGGAAAAGAGACTTTTTTTTAAACTAATTTTACTAAAATGAATACTGATATTATAAAGTAATTGTTAAACAGCTAACTTTCTACGAAACAGGAAATTTGTTAGTATAGCAGATAAGTATTTACATGAAAATGGAAGGGTACGTATGCAACATCCGTGGGAATGTGACAAGTGGTTCAATATTAAGTAGAACGAAAGAGAAAAAAAAAGGAACTAAATAAAGATTATGAAATTAATAATACAGACTTAATCTCTATTCAGTTTGTTTGTGGATTAGTCAAATTTGTTCTAGATTATATTCAAGCGCAGCAAAACTTTGTCATTTGCATAGTTATATGCAAAAACTTTACAGTTACTTGAAAACCACTTCTTGTTTAGGTTGCTTGATATTAAATTACAATAACTTTTGTGTCAAAGAAGAAACTTTCCTTTCGAGATTGAAAATGCTGACTACTCAGAAATTAAAGGAGTAATATGTAAAACTGACTTTCAGAAAGACTTCTCTATACCTTGAAAATAGTATATTTTTAATCATTTATGCGTTACAGGTGCTCGACCGCAGTGGTGGGCTCTTTGATCAAGTCTTATACAACTCATATGGAGTTGTATGATTGTTTATTATTGTTTTTAATAACAATTTCAGAACTAGTTTATAACATCTGATGAGCTTATATAACTATATAATACAACAGCGCTAAGTTGTGTCTGAAGTGCCCTAAGACTTGAGCAACTACAATCAAATACGCAACATCTTTTGACTGGTCATTCAGTCTCAGTGTCGTTCATCTCCTTTGATCGCATTTCAATATCATTTTGTATTACAGTAATAGTATTTTTATCCCCACAGGTAGTAACCCTACCATTAAGGAGTTATTTTTTAACCTATGAGTTCATTTCAAATTACAGGTTTACTCACATATTTTATATATACATTTCAGCTGTATTATAACATTGTAAGAACCATGATATATAGATTTTACATAAGTGTCTGTTGATATATAACTAAGGTAATGTTAACAATAGAATATATGGTAATAGTATACAAGTACTTAATTAATAACCAATATATAAAATAGAGAAACCTCTATGAGTCACAAAGGGTTTATAAATAGTCATTAATATATTAACTGGTATTTTTAAAAAGTTCATAATTGATAAGTAGATTCTTCTTCTTGCCAACGCATGCTCTCGGCATTCCTACGATTAAGCGTGGCAGAGACCAGTAAAGAAGCGCCTGTAGAAAAAAGTCATCCTCGAATATCGACCCTCGAGCTACTGAAGTATCTCTCAGGTGTACAGGTTGTTCCATATCCATGGAAAGCAGTCCGCAGAGAGTATATTCATTATGTGGAAAGACGCCGATTCTGAGGGGGTAGGACGCCAGGAAGTCGAGGCCTGTTGTGGTCCGAAGGACTGCTACGCATACTGATCGCGGTAGGTCCCTTGCAATGGGACCGCCGCTTGCCAACCTTTTCCAACTTTTCCCCTCTGCTGCTCTTAGGTATTCCTTTTGCAGCTTTTTCTTGATTCCCGATTCTGTTCTATTCTTGGTGGACTGTATGAGTAAAGTGCTGCAGGCTGCGGCAGGGTGGCTCCCAGTTTAGTCACTTCATCAGCTCCTCATTAGCTCCTTAATAGTTGGGGCCTCTTCTGGAATTATGGTCCAACCTCCTCTTTTAGATAAAATGATGTTCTCTTTACACCTTAAGCTGAAGGTACTGTCAGTAGGGTGAATTGGATTTGAATAATTGAACCTAATTACTCTGATAAATCTCTAATTAATTATTTTTGTATACTTAAAATAAATATTCAGTTATATTCATTATTATACTTTACGAAAAATAAATAATTTTCTTGATAAATAATTATTCTAGTAAATCCCACATTTTTTAATAAAATTATTTTCTTTCATTCTTATTTCTACTTGTTCTCTATCCTCTTATTTTAACTGTGGGTACGCATAGCTAAAACTCTTGGTTGTTAACTGTCACCTTAACCATTCTCCTGATAAATATAAACCGTCAAGTTGAGACACCAAGTGCTGGGGTTTCAAAACAGGCTTGTTTTCAATTCAATGCCACGTGTTTATTCAAATTAATCAGTTGTTCCTAAAATACCTAAAGTATTTTCTTTTAAAAAAAAATCTCTAATAATGCTTAAGTTTCTATGTTTCAAAATGGTACACTTCTGCCTATGAAGAAGGTTTTAAATATAAACCGAAACGTCAGCAATGAAAGGTCAATTTGAACCTGAAGAAATGACTGAATCTTCATAACTTCTATTTTGTTTCTACCCCACAGTCGACACTTTTATCTTTAATTATATATACTTTATATATATTTAAGGTACATAAAAAACATCATTGTATTATTTCAAAAAACGATTGAAACTTAATTCGTACATTAAAAGTTGTGAGTAATAGCTCACAGCAATACATTATATTCAACTTAGTTTGAAAAGGAACTTAAAATGTTTGTTTGTCCTGCATAACCTTGATTTGATCAGAACCTTTTTAAATGAAGTCATTGAATAACTCCATTTATAGTAATATACAGGAGATAACAGTAAACAATCTTTCTTTGTAATTATAAATGTTCTAAGAGTTGAAAAGAGTTTTAAAACACAATTTCAAGAATTTGTCCGGCTACAGTAACTTTTTGTTTCCTAAGCAAATAATGTTCTAATTGATTTTCGCTGGTCGGGAGGAATGTAATAAGAACAAATAGGGAGTGCCGTGTGTAATGGTGCTGGGTTTAGAGAAGAGATTGGTGAGCACGTTGGCCGGCCTACCGGCCCACGGCTTTAATAAAGCCCTTTGGCACGCTGCCCAACACCGCCCTTTGTGCCTTTTATTAAGTTTTATAAGAGAATTACGCCCCCATTCAGCCTCGATGACATAACCTTTTTATCCCAAGATTTAAATCCCCGGTCCAGTTTCCTCTTAATACCTCCTTTTCCACCTTTCTCTCCACTTTACTTCTAATAAAGTGTAAATTTGATCTCGAATTTTGTCAGCTTATTTTATATAAAATACTAGTTATCAAAAAACTCATAGGGTTTTAGTGGGACTTCCTTTACAACAAACATTGACATTGAGACCCAAGTTTAAATAAGTTTCCTTTTCAGGAAAATTTATTTATTAAGTTGTTACTTTAGTTATACGAAATATAAGTAAATATGTTACTAGTTATATTACATTCTGATTGTATGCGGCTAATATTTCTGTCAATGAGTTTCATTTTATTGTTTTTCGATGTTGAAAGATAAATTTCTCGTTGTTTTAACAAGGAATGGTTGGACACATTCTGCTGGACGAACCATTTTGGTTGTCACTTGCAAAACATACTGGCCACCTTATCCAAACTGGACCATGCTAAAGCACGCCATGGGAATAATCAAAAGTATTCCCCCCACTTCACTCAGCGCATTGTACAGCACACTCTCTGTACAAGACATCATTCAGACGACAAATTGAAAATAACTACGTGACTACGAAAAGGAAAAGCGTCGTCGACGACAATGCATCCACTCATCCGTTGTTCACACAATGAAAAATTACCTCTTCTCAACAAGTAAATGAATGAAAAAAACAATTTGTTTGAAGAAAACTTAATCGTCTTCAGTAAGTCATACTTATCAAACAGTTTTATACCAGAAAACGTTTGGCAACGTCTATACTTCATTGTGAAATTCAGAAATGGAAATTTAATACTTCGACAAAAATATGTGGTTCTATTCGAAGACACCAGAAAGGATGCAAGCAAAACAGGTCATATGATATCGAGTAAACAATGATTTGAGGAAGAAATCAGTAAAACATCTGCTAGTCAACTCTGGTACACAAGGTTATTGGTCTCTTTTATACTAAGTCTAATTTAAATAAATAACAATATCGATCATTTATACGTATCATTTAGCCATTCCTCTATATAACATGCTTATCATTATTCATATGTATAAGTGAGTCACTAATTTGTTCGACACTAACTACTGCGTACTGATGTTGTTTGACACGCAATTTTAATGATTTACTAGTTTAACAATGTATATTTTATGGCAGCAGTTACACAGAATTATAAAAATAGTACTACAGATCAGTTCCCTAGAAGAGTTTTCAATGAACATATTACACTGTGCTTGCAATGCATGCAAGAAATAATGTAATATAAATAAAATTTTCATGAATACACAGAGAATGTTTTATCAAACATCATTTTAAATTATCTTCATTGTTAAATAGTAGTAATGCCCATTTCCTTCAGCAGTGATTGCATGCTCTGAAGTTCCCCTAAGGTAAAACAGGTAATTTATCTCTTTCCTGGATTCTATTTAGACTTCTTTTAGAATACAGTTACTGCTCAACACGAACAATCAAACTACAATATTAACTTGTATATTAATATCGGTTTGAAAATCCTTTAGATTTTTTGTTATATTGAGAAAACTGGGAACACCAGTGCAGTATTGAAAGAAAATAACCGTACTGTACTTTCTTTCAACATAATAACTGGTGTTATTTATGAACTAGTGCGTATGTTTTACATAAACCGAAGTTCTTAACTCTTTATGTTATTAATAATGATAGCGTCTAAAAAAAATAATACTAAGCTTTAAACTCATTTCTTTCATAAAAACTTAATACTGTTTACCAAACGATGGTGTTTAAGTTGGTAAATTTGGTGGAGTTGTTTGACTACCAGAAAAGAGTAATCAACATATCTGCAGTATATTGAGACTTACTTTTGACTCTTTCATTATAACCTTATTTTCAGTGCAGCAGATGTAGAAGTTGATAAAGGTTGCTCTTAATGGGGAACCCATAGAGACACCATGTTCTAACAAAATCAATTTTCCTACTTATATAAAACAGATGAACTATTTTTAAAAGAAATAATCAAAGCGAGCTTATCATATGTAAATCACCAGGTTGTATTAAAAACTACCATAAAGTATATGAAACATAAAACGGCAAACTTAATTATAAAGAATAATCCTAAGTGATACCACCATTACAGCTCACCAATGTAGTTTATAGATACAATTGTAGGATAGGAGACTGCGAGCCCTTAACAACTTTGAGCAAGCTCTCCAACCTTCATACTGGAAATATAAATAAAGTAAAGCTAGTGATGTGAAATCAGGAGAGGTATGCTCTGTCATCATGAGGGCATAAAAAACATTAGACCATCATGAAATATTAAATGACAAGTACTAATATTTGTCACCTGGACTATGATTTTGGTATGGTTCTTAATTTATTGTGACCATTTTGATTGCAAAAATGGCTGAAAACTCTGTATTTCCCGCTTAAATAAACGGAGTTTTCATCGTTTGAAATCATCAGACAGGTGATGAAGCATCGACAGCCCGAGCCACTCTCCAGATTTCGCAATCACTCACAAATGTCGCGTGCTTGTTGCCATTTTTGTATATCTTTCCAATATATGGGTTGAGGTAACTTTCATGTAATAAAAGTATACGTCTTCTTTTCCATTCTTTTGATAATTTATTGCACGTATGTGTAATATTTATGATGTAATATTTACATCTTAGTTAAATAACATAAATCCACAGGTAAATTGCTTGGCTTGAAGTAGGCAGGACATCTACTTCAAGGAAGATCTTATTGTTCCTATTCTGTCATCGTATTGTTTTGGTATCTTACTGTATGTTTGTAAATCTGACTTGTGAGTCAGTGACTCCCCAACCCAAACCCTCACTGTACGTTACTGAGTAAAGCTAACCAGAGAAATGCTAACAAACAAACAAACAGACTGAGTATAATGGAGGCCCTCAATTCAGTGGAGAGGAGGCTCAACATGAACAGTCAAACTGCAAGCTTTGCAAATACATTGATGCTATACATGGAACAACTTTAACCCAACTTCAATAGTACATGTTTGAGAGAAAACTTGCTGCCGTCATACACTAATATATAACTGTCAGTTATATATTTATATTTTGTTATTTTTTATTTATCAATTTACTTGTAAAGAGTAGGTTACTGCGCAACCATACCATCCTGATACACATGAACACAACTAAACTCTCAAGGCGTCTCACTACTCACCTCGCCACTGGAGAACCGAAGGCACACTTGGGGAAGGAAATCCGATCGTCCCTCACACGTAAGATGGGTGAAACTTCTATTTTAAAATTCTAATAGAAATTTAGTACAACTGCAGATTCTGGAAGGCATCTACATCAAGGAGAAATGCCCAAAACTAAATTTGCAAGCCAGTCACATGTTTGTGATTCCCAGCTCCAGAAACTTTGATTCCAAAATTAAATTATCAAGGAATGAGTGACGTGTGGTTAACCTCCCGTACGCTAGAAGCGCTAGTTTGATTTATCAATCGTTATCTATACGTGTTTTGAACTGTCTCTGTTATATTTCTAATTTTATTTTATCTTCTCTTATCTGTTCTTTGTAGTTATTTGTTCGTTCTTTTCTTTTTTTTTTCACATGAAGATGACCTACGAGGCCGAAAACGTGTGTTTTCTTCTAGAGTGTAGTTATAGTTAGTCCGTTAATATATATTATCAGTTATTAGACTATATTATTGTCTCCAGTATGTATATGGGAAATTTGTTATTTTGATTACCTTTGCAGCAAAGAAATGTGATTAGAAAAAAAAAGAACAATTGCTGAAAAAAATCGTGAATGCTGAATCTGCTCTGTAATTTAACACATGCTTGGATGAGGATCTGCTGCCAGTTTATACTAATATATAACTCTATATGACAATTGATATTCTATCCATGATCGACTTTATCTTTGAGTTGTTTGAAGTAATTTTTCTGATGCAGCTGGATATAGTTGCCTTTTCTACATATTTTATTCAGTCTCGTCTTTTTATTTTATCAGAAGGACCCTTTTATCATAAGGCCATTCGACTGTCGTCTAAATAATTACTGTAGGCATCCCTTTAGTTACTTAAGAAGGGTACAAAGAGAATAGAGGGACACATATTGTGACGCATATGTGGGTCTGTATACTTGGGGTATAAATCAAGGGTTTCATTGAGAGATTTATTTCTGTGTATTGATTGTAATTGGGGTCTCTGCACAAGAGGGTATCAGATTGCTAGGAGAAGAGATTTACGAGATAATTCATGGTGAAGAATTATGAATCTTGGCCATGTACTTGAAATCTACTCCGTATCTGAAGTCATCTCACCATTACTTGAACCGAGTCCCACACTTGAGATTCCACCATTAATTCATTTCACAATTACAGGTAAGTGATTTCATTTATATTTATTTTTTATGCGTTTGAGTGGCTTATTTTGATGTATCTGTTATGTTTAATCATCTTTGTCTATATTTATATATATTATTTAAAAATTTGTCCAACGTCCAAAAACGTAAGTAAATGCCATAAAATCTTAGTTTTCATTAATTTTTAAAAACTATAATTTTTTTTGTTTAGCAGAAATTTCAAAACAGAGGTCTTTATTGAATAATATGTTTAAAAGAATATTTCAGGAATAATAAGGTGGTTTCCAAAAGAGGTTTCAGTAAAGACACCAATGTAAAATGGTTAAATGTCTCCTGGCGTTATTATTGATACCAAATACTGTCTATAAATAAAAGAAAATAAAGCTATCTATAAATAAACTTAGGAGCATTTGCAGTCGTTTAATTTATATTCTTGTTAGATGACAAAAAGAAAAAAAGGGGTGTGATCGTTTTGCAACTTTGTCATTTAGAAAACCGTAATCAGTAATAATGGCCAATAATCCAACTACTTGATTTACCTTAATGTGGTTGCTACATTTTGTTAATTAGGAGGAAAATATAGGATGTTTTTTTATTGGAATATAGTAAGATGGAAATCTAGAAACCAATCGTTTAGGAAAGTTAATAAATGAAAATTGATTCAGTAACGAAAAAGGGCAGACAATATTAGCATCAGTGTATATCTGATGATTTGGCAAATAGAATCGCTATTTATGTGGGGGACCGATAAATGCAGTGGTGCACGCTAGGCGGAGCAGCACTGTTGAATACATGTTTCAGACTTATCAATCTAAACACATCAACCACTAAATTATTTATGTGTTTGCCAAATATAGGTTATTTAAAGTGAAGAGGATAGGAGTAGAAATGAAAAGAGTGTCTCTGGAAATTCTACTAGTGGATCCCTTAACATAGTGGCAAACCATTAACATTAGGGTTTATACAAAAACCGACAATTTAGAAAACCGGTTTTCGAATAGTATTTTTCCAGAAAAACGGTTTTAACCGGTTTTGAATTTTTATAAAAAAATTATTTTGCTTGAATATTCTGTAATTCGAACAAAAAATTTTAACAGAAAATTTAGAGTGATTAAAAGCAGTTTTTGACTGAAATTATTTACTCTTCAATTTTATTGATAATAAATTTTTTTTATGCAATTTAGTAGAACAAAGAAATAATAGTTGACTATTTAATAGGTTATTTATTTAATAGGATTAAATAACTTTAAAAACAATTATTCGTTGTTTATGCATAATTTTCATATATAAGGATGTAAATATGTTTATAATATTGAAACGAGTTATTCAGCAAAGTGTTCTAATAAATAAAAACAATATATTTTCATATTTTTATAATAACCATATTATTAAATCGGACCGATATGATTCCAAGAACCAAACCGCTTTCAACGGTGTTTTCATCAATCTGGTACATTTGGCTACATTTGTCATTTTTAAATTTTTTTTAAGTGTTATTCATACATTGAAAATCGATATTTTCTACTAGAAAACCGGTTTTCGAATTTCATTATTTTCTCCAAAAAACCGACAAACCCTAATTAACATCAACCTTGTTAACGTTTCATGATAGTAGTACACAATTCATTTTTGTTTGATTATAGTTTAAAATATATTATGTAAACGTTTTCTACTTTGATTCTTCTTAATAAAGACTTTTTTATTCATGCATTCATTGAAAGTCAATAATCACAGATGTCAGAGCTATAGAACTTGTCAAGGTAAACGTAATTGTACGCATAAACCCTTCCTTCACATTAGACAGGCGCATCATTTATAGCGGATTCAAATGACAGCTATTCTTTTAGTAGAATTTAGAAAATAAATGTTTCCTCTTTCATAGTTATAATGCTTTCAAGTATGTTGAAGATTTTAAAAAGCACTTTCTAAAAATTGTTTTTGTATTATTTATTAATTTTAAATCATTATATAACTTTCATGCTTTGTATAAGGAATTCTTCTTTCAATATACTTTTGTAAGCTTTAAGAAAAACGCTTGTTTAAAATTTAAATTTTTTTCTTATAGCTAAACGAAATAAATGGGCAATTATATAAAAAGACTTGATGTTAAGATTAAGTTGAAGAATTTTAAAATTGACGTCGACTTTCTGACTGCTGTAAGTAATTGGAGTACTTTTTCTCTCCTACCACTTTAACAGTAATCCACTTTTTCCTTCCAAACCGTAACGTTTTGCATGTTTTCCCTTCAAATTCATCTTTTCCATTTTATTTTAGACGCCCACTTATAATCCATATAATATCAAATGTTTAAAAAATGTTCGGAAATGATTTACTACTCATTCACCTCCTTAATTATATTTTATTTATCACCCCAGTAGCTGAAATATAATTTAGAATAAAATTACAATTACTGTTTTTACAAATATGTATTAATTGTTTAATGAGCTTGCAATAAGATTACTGCTGGCGCAAGTAGCTGATTGTTATACTCTATGCTTCAGTAAAAACTATGTCCTTATTTTTCATTCAATTACTGAAATTTGCTCCTACTATACTTTTGACCTACTCGCATTGTGATCAAACGTATACATATAATCTCGAATATATGTATGTTAATATATATATATATATTGTATGTATTATATATATACATACATTAACGGTTGTTTGTCACTCTGATGAGAACTGTTACTGGTTCAGAACCTTTAGTACAATTCTTTGAGGATGAACGATCTACGCTTTTTAGATCTTGTAAGGTATAATTTATTCACCGACAGCAGAAGAGGAAATGTGATCCGCTAAACTATTGAGTAGCAAAACCATACTGAAAATCCCTTTGTCATACTAGGAGTGTCGAACTGCCTATGAGGAAAAGAATAAAATATAAATATAGAAAAAAATAAAAAAAGAATGTAATTTATATATAAATTAAAATGTGTGCATAATTTAATAATAAAACATAATTACATAAAATAATTAATAATAATATTTAATTTTAAAAAACTTTTCTCACTTAAGACTGAGTTCTGTAAGGTGGATCTAACGCCAAATAGGCAAATATGTTCCCACTCTTAAAGGAAATTGAGAGTTAGAGTAGGCGATGTGATTGGGGAATGAAACTCGGAAAAAATTTTATAATTGAAACCGTGGGAAATAGCTGTCGGTCCTGGGCTTGAATATTGTTAGGTTCATTCTAATCCCTACTCTAGTAAACTTAAGACAAACAAAAGTATTGAGGCTCCTGATGTAGAATCAACCCGGTTGTGTGGGTTATCCATTACTAAAATGAGTGTCAAATAAAAAATGAGCCATATATTCGGGCCTTAGAATGGCACTGAAAGATATTTACTTATAAATATGGGATTTAGGAATAAAAAAATATTAATTTATAGTCTACATCGCCAAAGATCAAGTGAATCAAAATTTGTTTGAATTAATCTGTGACAAAAAATGATTGCATATTGTACTAATAGATGAATGTTAGCCATGAATTCATGGTATAGCACAGATTTAGAAAGGAATGATTTTTAATAATCACTATTAATTAATTTACAATTCTTTATTTGAGCAATGAAATGAAGTGGAAACGGATGAAACATTATCATATCTTAAAGTAACAAAAATGATTACTAAATTCTCAGTAAGATACTGCTATCAATGACCTGGTGAATGGCAAAATATAAATAAATGGGAAACAATAATTTTAATTTAAATTTTGAAATGATTTTGAAGACTCATATCACCAGAAAATGTTACAAATAAGAGTTCTAGGGAATAAAATTTATTAATATAATTTGTTTTCAGAATTTCTTATAAGTCAATTATTTTAAAAAAATTCATCTGGATATGTTGTTGTTAATTTAATGTTTATAGTATTTATTGGTTAAAACATTTTCTGATACAGACATAGAAACGTCTTGTAAATCACCCACGTGAGACTAAACAAATCAACTAACGATGCTTATTTGGTTTACATCGAACGCACTGCAAGTTAAATGATGAGAACACAACGTTATTTTATTAGTAACTCAATTATATAACAACCGTTTGATACAATAGGTGTATTATGTAATCAGGATTCGATCAATTTTCTAGGATCAAAATCAAACTCTAGTTGCCGACATTTTGATTTTATTTAAAACCTTTGTCATAGGCCTACAAACAAAACATAGTAAGAAACCATATATAAACATCCAACAAATAAACAATATGAAAATGGCATTTTCATTATTACATGTTGTGGAATAGTATCAAATTCTACAAGTATAGGTAATGAAATAAGGGGAAAAAATACTAAGATCTTTCAACCGTAACAAGTGGTCTTCGTCAGAGTCAAAAACCCAACTGAAACACTAGATGCAGAAACATATGGTGAGGGGTTGAGAAGAGTGGGAAGGAAGAGTGGTATTTTAAAAAGGTATAAAGTGCAGGAAAGGACAAATGTCAAAGTTAGGGTCCAAGATCCGTGAAGTAAGTAAATAAAATAATAGAATTTACAGAAGTAAGCATTTTTTGAATATGAAAATTTAATTTAAAATATTTAAACAAACCAGCAATATTGGCTGGTCTGATAATATTACATGTAACCTCAAACACTATTCACATGCATTTTTCGTTAAATTTGATTTACTTAGTTCCTGTTGTGTCTATTGTGTGATAGTTATGCTTATGTTTATATTTTTCTTATTTCGTTATTGAGTTCCAGTAACTAGTTATTAGTTCCAAGCCTAGGGAGAGGGTCCAATGACTCATGATACTGTCAAACTTTAGAATTTGACAATGAACGGGACTTTGTTGAAATATTAAAGTGAGTTTTTTTTAGCACCCTTTAAAGCTAAGTCTATATAAGAGGTTTAATATAGAAGGTATATAGAGTCTATATAGAGGGTAGTTTAATGATAGGGCAATTGACCTAATGTTATTAACCTCATCATTAAGGAATTCAGGGGAGCACTCTCTTAACACCCTCAAAAACATATTTCTTAAAAAAATAATTTTAACATTTCTTGGATGGGAAAAATAAAAATGGGTATATACAAGTACATATAGAAGTAAGGTTTTTCATATGCACTAAAACGTAAGTCTTTACGTAACCTATGGATCAGGACATCTAAAGGGTAAATTACCACTTACTTCTTCTTCCATTGAGAACTAGATTGCCGGCATATGAATTCAATTTTATAAGAAAAGCATCTTAATTATAGATTTAGGAAAGATCCTTAGTATATCGTCAAATGTCTAAACCATTTAACGTTTCCTGCACCATACATCCTTTAAAATACCTCTATTCCCTCCGACTCCTCTGAACCCATTACCATGATGTTTCTACACCCTGTGTTTTCGTTGGGTTTTTGACTCTGATGAAGACAGCTTGTTACGGTTGAAAGACTTAAGTCTTTTTTCCACATTTATTATTGTGGTTTGAACATTGATTGTTATTTCATGAGTTTATAGTGAAATCTTGCTGTATTATATATATATAAAATTTAAATTACACAAAGCACGACACAGAAAAAAGAATAAAAAGAACACTTACAGAATTCAATATTTCGAACTGTTATCGTCCTCTCTTCTAGCCTACTCCTGATGACGAACAACAGTTCGAAATATTGAATTCTGTAAGTGTTCTTTTTATTCTTTTTTCTGTGTCGTGCTTTGTGTAATTTAAAGTTTTATAGTCCTTGTGAACCGTTTCTTATATTTAGTATATATATATATATATATATATATATATATATATATATATGTGTGTATATATATATATGTATATATATATATATATATATATATATTATATATATATATATATATGTATATATATATATATATATATGTATATATATATATATATATATATATATATATATATATATATATAGTTCAATATAAACAAAGAAACATAGAGAAATCAGAAGTACACACTTACAGTCTCTAATTTTTGGTTTGAACCGTCTTCAGGAGAGATAAGAGAGGGAAACCAATCGCACTGGATCAGAGACGGTTGGAGGGTCTCCAACCGTCTCTGATCCAGTGCGCTTGTTTTCCCTCTCTTATCTCTCCTGAAGACGGTTCAAACCGAAAATTAGAGACTGTAAGTGTGTTCTTCTGATTTCTCTATGTTTCTTTGTTTATATTGAACTATATTTGTCCGTTTTGGATCGTATTTCCAACGAAAAAAAGTGTATATAGATATATATATATATATATATATATATATATATATATAGTCTTCGTCAGAGTTGAAACCCAACTGAAACACTAGGTGCAGAAACATCATGGTGAGGGGTTCAAAGGAGTGTGAGGGAAGAGTGGTATGATCATATTGTGGTTTCATCACTGGCTATTATTTCACGAGTTTATTGTGAAATTTTGTTATATATATATATATATATATATATATGCTTAAAATAACTGAGAAGACTCGGGAATGGTTGTATTTTATATTTATGACTTGCTGTATTTTTTATTTAAATTATAGACTACTAAATCTGTTTAAGATATATATTTAAAAAAAAATAATTAAATTTCTTTGCTTAGAAAAATATAGGAGTTAACTCGGTTCATATAAAGGTAACAGTAGTTACCTTTATATGTTAACAGTAGGAACATTAAAGTATTCAAGTATAGCCTGCTTAAGCAAGTCAGAAAGATAAGCTCTCCCAGATGTAGCCTTTCTGTTCAAATTATTCGCACTTAACGTTAGCTAAGTTTAAAAGGATTTAAGGATTGGAGAAGATGAAAACATTTTACCTTCTAAAGAACCCCTGTCAAAAGTCCTTTTACAATTCCTGTATTATCCTTTTACAGAATTTGTGCTAGAATACAGTACAAAGTCAAAAAGTCTTCTTCCCACTCCTAGGATCTTTTCGTTTAAATCCTGCCATTTGTTATTAAGATTTACATTATTATTCAATATTTTATTATCTTTTAACAAAAGTAACTAATAATTAAAGTAAAGGAGATTTATTCATTGATATTCTCATAACTCAACAATTTCCACAGAAATGTATAGTTCAAATTAATACTTATGTTTAAATATATATATATTTAATGAATTATAAACAATATATATATATATATATATCTGTTACTATAAAATATAGAAATTATAATAAATCACAAAAAGGAAAATATTATTTATGTTTCTACCTGATGATAATCTAATATATACAATCAATCAAAAATAAAAATTGATATAACTGAATATAAATTATCGTTTTCTTAATAGAAATACACAAACACTTATTGGAATCAATTTACCTCTTTTTAACACTATCATTTCCAAATTTATGATAACATTTTTTCTTCTTTAAGACATTGTACTATAAAATAGATGAGTGTCGTGTCATTGAAAATTACAAGTTTTTTGAGTCCAACAAAATAATTGTCTCAGTGTGTGTGTGTGTGTGTGTGTATGCGTCTATGTGTGTTTGTGTTTAATAATTGTTATAAGGGTAATAATTATATTACTGTTACCCTTGAGAATGCTTGGTTTCGATATTGCACTTTTTTAGGGGGTACATTAATAAAGTGACTTTAAGTAGTCTAAATTATTTTAATTAATTAATATAATTGCAGTATTAAGTAACATCATTGCAGTAATGAACATTTTGAAAGTGATTATTGATTTTACGATTAAAAAAGATTTGATTTGATTAAAATGACTGAACTATTTGAAAAATGAAACTCAGAAAATAAGAAAATAACGGCCGCATTAAAGGAATATTGTTTTTATATGCTTTTAATTTATTTGTTAGAGGAGAAGCTTGAAATATCTCAGCATGACAATATAATATAACCATTGTGATCTACTACGATTAATAACATTTTTTTTTATGAAAGCTAAAATAAAAAGTCAATATTATTAATAAATTAGTGAAAAGTATTTTATGTCAAACAGTAGTTTTTTGGTTTCTATAAGGGTTTCCGGCGAAACAGCATAGCAGAGAGAAACATTTTCGGTGATGAAATATGTGTCCGAACGGTAGACAAGCAATTACAGGTCACTCTTTCCTGGTTTCGGCGAATAATCTTTAACGTGATTGATAGCCTTTCACTAACAATCACTAAATTTCCATTATCAGCAACACCCTTATAACAGAGATTAAACAAAATCAGCATTGCTCAGGACATTAGCGCGTATATAGTGAAGATTCGGAAACAAAGCACTTAATAGTTATAATAATTTTGTAAGCTTTAAAAATTAAAAAAAGACCTATTTATAAAATCAATATTGTTAGAACTACGTCACCTCCATGTGAAAAAAAGAACATACAAAGGTGAAGGAGTGAAGCAGCCTTGGTTTGGCCTGCCAGCCGCATCGTTGCTTCTTCTTCACTTCAATATATATCCCAAAATTTCACCTAAAAATAAAAATTAACTCCTATATCATAGAAGTTGAGAATTGGAGCTAAGATTTTCCGGCAGAGTAACTTGGTACTTTTTATAGTTATACGATGAATTCATAGAAGCACGCTGTAGACGAACGTTACTAACCGTTACTCTTTACTCTGGGTGTTACTCTCTTCAATTTTGAACTCGTTTTGTGTCCAGTTTTGATTTCATATAGTGAATTAATATATATATCAACTACATTGACATAAAGAACACAGAAATGAAACAGAAACTCACTACTATATTTCGATGGCCTCGTCATCAGGAGAATAGAAACGAGTCGCTCCGCAGGTAGTCCATATATATATATATATATATATATATATATATATACAGTATTGAAAATTACACCAAAGTTAGCTGATACCTGTTTCTTAACAAGCTTCTCAATTTTCCTAAATTACTTTATTCGGTCGACAAGGTAATAAAAGTGTTATTAAGAAAAATTGAGAAGTTTGTTAGGAAACGGGTATCAACTAAGTCTGGTGCATTTTCAATAATGTATGTTTTAGGGAAGGAATGTAATTAAAATTTATATATATAAATTTAATTAACAATATTAATGAATTTAATTAGAGATACTACGAAATGAAACAAGGACAAATAAATTGCCCTTGATAAGAACATTTATCAACATTGTTAAGAGTTCATGTTGACCAAATTTACCAAATGGTATTAACTGAAAGGATTTAAAAAAAAATGTTTTATTCTTCATAAGATTTTTATATAGATACAACAAATTTTCTTTTATAAAAAAAAGTGATGGATACTACGAATTCATGTAGCTATTTCTTTCAATAAAACAAAAGACTGAGTAAAACTTGTTTACTGCAGTTACTTTTCTTCAAAAGAAACATCTAAATCAAAAATCAAAAGTAATGGAAAACGAAAACTCAACATTAAAATTAAAAACTAAAACATTAAACTTCACGCAAACATTAAAATTAGTTTTCAAAAATAAGTTTCGGTTTTAGAGATCATCACATGAAAACCGGTTTTATCTATAAAATAAATCAAATAAAAAAAGTTCGTAAAGAACTCTCGGATTAGAGCCATAGATTGCTCTATCGAAAAATATTTATGTATTTTCCATATATACATTTGGGTCATGAGATAATAATTTTTCTGGTTTTTTTATTCTTTGATAATTGGGGTTTTGTTTATATGTTTATGTTTCCTATACCAGGCCTCTTATATTTGGCACTCGCGCATACATCCCAATTCTTTTACCGCACATGGTCAAGCGTGTTTTTTCTGGGTTTGTGGCTATAGTTCTGCTCGTTAAAAATGTCTTGCGTCTTTCATTATAAAGAACTTCTGTCTGTAAACTTAACTGGTAGTTTCGTATGTTTTCTATTTATTATCTTATTTCCGTAATTTCTACATATATTTTTTTACTCGCAACTGTATTTACATAGAACTGCATTTTTGTGTTTTCGCATCACTCAGGATATAGGGTGTAAACAACATCAAAATTAACAGAAATTATAGTGATGACGTCACAGTTTAAAATCGAAAGTGAATATATACATTTTATGTAAGATTTAAATTTAAAAGTTTAATCTTATTCAATATTAAATAACCTAATATAACAAATTTTAGCTTATTTGTTTAATGAAAGTATTTTTAAACAGTGTTGTTGTTGTTATTGTTTTTAATTAAATGACATTCATAGGAGTTTTAAACATACCTTTTTAAACGGCCGAACGAATTCATGTTATTCTATTGGTCAGTTGGTTCTTAAGGTTATGGACATGTGCATTAATTAAGTTTGGTTGTGATGATTTTAATAATGGACAGTGTGCGGCCATATCTTGATGGTAAGTCCATATCATGGAAGATATTCAAAAGTTGCCCTCTCCTATCAGGACGTGTGTCCCCTTATAGTCCATTTGTAAAGTGCCTAGATTATTTCTCATCTTTATCCTATCTTTCTTTCATCAGTCCCTTTAGTGTTGACCTCTCAATATTCTGTTTCCATTTTTTTTAGATTTCATTTGCAATATCTTCTTTAACAGGGTTGTAAGAGCCGCAATATAGCGCTTACACTCAAATTCTCACTGGCCAAACACTGCTTTCTGGTCAAACTGCTCCAAAAATCATATCCTACTATCCCTTGAGTTGCTTCTTTGAGTGACTTGATTCCAATGAAGTCGATAGATGACGTCTTATATTGTATGACATCCGTCATACAATGGATGTCTCTATTATAAATTATCTTTTGTTGCCTTGATATTTTGGTCTCTCTCCTAATTACTGCCTTAGTGTGTTAAAATGAAGATAATTAATATTATTTAAAGAACCACAGATGTATCATGGATCCAAGCTAATTTATATTTGAAAACTTGTAATATTCAGTAGACCAGTAGACAAATAAATCCCTTTTGTTATTTTAACAGAGGTATGTATATTTATTAATCCATCAATATAGATATCGTTATACAACTCACACTGACGTCAACCATCAAAATCTGTATATGACGCTATCACACCTTTCCAGCAACTTTGTTGTATCTAATCTTACTTTACGAAATTGGAAAAGCTAGTCGGCTCTTGTAAGTTCCATACAATAGGCTCAATGTTAGCCACACTATGATGACTCGAATGTTGTAGTCCTGAATCCTTTTAATACGAATAGTTATCAGCCATTTTAACTTACTTAAACTAGTTTTGTGAACACTTTGTCCCAAAACTTTTGCCCACCATGGTGTCACGTACATTTGTACGTGAAATTTTGCAAACGAAAATAGAGATCAAAGTTGTAATAAGTTTCAAATATTTCTGGTAAGATATCAATATTACTGTTAAAGATTATCTTTATTCAAAACCGATAATCGTATATTGAAGTTCAGGCACTGGTTCTAATACTTCATCATTAAAATAGATTTAAAGTATTTGAAATGTACTGGAATTTTAGATAGAAAGACAATAACTAATGACAATAATTAATTGTTGTGGTCCTTTTTATATTTTTAGAAACAATGCATTTTGTTTGCGTCTATTTCATTACTCTTTGCGAAAGGAGTAATTAATTCTCTATATTACAACTTTGTTGATATAGAGTGGATTTATTGCTCATAGCTTCCAATTATACTGTGTATTTAGTTGACGTAATAAGTATCAAGTCATCTGCAAACAGTATAAATGTGACTTTTCTCCGCTTTTCACCTTTTGATGTTTTCTTGACTTGAAGTGTTACCATCATTACTGCATTTCTAGTTCCTCTATGGAGATGAAAATTCATTTGCTAATCACTTCAGTGATTACTATTTTTAAGGTGATACATTACATGGTCGGAACCTTCTAGTTTTTGATCGCCCTAGAACATTTCCTCACTGAGGTAACTTTGCTTATTGGTCTAATACCTGAAGACATTTCTGCTTTTCACATTTGGTTTGACAAACATAATCTATATTTACAAATCAAATGTCGTCTGCTCTGTTTGTCAATCCATTACTTACATTCCCTTTTTCTGTCACTGCTATTGTCAACAGGAAATAAGGTTTTTGCTACTGTCACAGTAGTATCTTTAATGAATTAATTTGAAAAGTTTCAATTGCTTGCAATTTCCCTGTCTGAGTTTTGATATAAAGTAATCTAGAAAATTTATTTCAAACATAATTAAAAAAGAATGCTAATGTGGAAGAAGTTTTTGTGACTAAATAATAGAATCTTTTGTTAAACAGCTGATGCTCCTTCTGCATACGTTACTAATGAACCAAATCTGTATTGTGGATTGATTACATCTTAAAGAGTACTATGCCAAGGATGTTTATGATTAATTCTACGTTTATGGTATAAGCGGTATGTTACTTATAAGAAATTGGTGACAAAATTTTTTTATTGACATATTTTAACAAAAAGTAATAAGAGAAAATTTGAAAAGAAGATATTGTGTAAAAATTTATTTCTTACAATTTTTAAGAAATATTCCTCTTTGTCATCGTCTAAGGTCTCAAAACTTTAAAAAAGCTGAAAAAGTTTAAAAATATCGTTACTATTTGTTCTCATTTTGACATTCACCGGTGGGTAGTGAAGGTGTTCTTACCGATCAAGTTTTATTCTAATATTTTTCCGGTTTCACCCATTCAATTTATTGTATTCGTAAAATAAAACTATAATATAATTAGTAATTACTGGTACTCCCTGTAATACTTATTTCTGTAATAATTATTCTCAAAATTCTAGCATGTAATTTTAGTATAGTTCTTAGGAGTAGCGGAACATGGTGCTAGTGACCAATAAACAAAACTTAGAACCCTCAAAATCCAGTGGGATGTTTCACATGTATATGTGTAAGGATTTTACAGTAAGAATAAAAAATAAATTATTTGTATAAAAGACAGTATGATATTCTGTAGAAGAACAAATATCTGCAGAGTAATTGTCTTCACCAGAGTCATAAAGAGAAATGACTCATTTTAACTTTGATACTGTTTTGGCTTTGACTATGAATTCTTACTGGCAGAAAAAACTTGGTCCCATTTTAGTGTTTCATAATCTAGTTTATACAAAAAGGTGTATATTATGATGAAACTTATTAACGAAATGTATATTTCAATAGTAAAATAGATTATGCAATAGTATCAGTTAAGCATAATCTGTTTTAATATTTAAAATGTTATTTAAAAGTGGTTTTTGTTTGCCTCCATAATAGGGTTGCACCATTAATTATTACGTTCTAGAATGAAATCAAAACAATTGAAAACAAAATGTACTTAATTTAATGGAATTTCAATGATAATTAATGGATAAAAAAGCCGCTCGTGACAGGATGCTATAGAAAGCTCTCTGACAGCTCTCCAGTGACCACGCTTCGTCCTTTTGTCTTATCAGAATAACTCAATCATCTATTTAATAATTAACAATATCTATTGAGAAATATTTTAAACAGCCTTTCGGCATGAAATATAGAGATAAAATTATAAATTAACATTTAATAATGATTAATAGGTAAATAGTTTTATATTTTTGACATTAATAGACAATGTTTAATTGCTATTGTTGAATTTCTTGTTGACGTTTTGCATTTATATTAATAAAAAATATTACTTATTTAGTATGGAATTTTTATTTTTACAATGATATTTGTAGATTTCATCATGTCAATGTACTTACGTAGTTTGATAGTTTGACATAACATATAGTGAGATTTATTCGGTCATTCAGTGCATTCGGACCCCAAATGTTCTCCACTGTCCTAAATTAGTCTGCTAAATTCCAGTTGTCGCCATGATTGCTACAAGAAACAAGCAACCTGTTATTTATGATCAAATAACACTTATGACAGACCAACATGGAACTTGTAATTGAACTCTTCTGTGCTTGATATTTCAGTAACAATTTAGGGATAAGATAAAAACTCAGTAATATTGAATATAACATTTTTTGATATTATTAAATATTATTTATTTCTTTGAGTTTTTATTAGTTGAAATGTTAAAGGTATGACCTCATGTTTTGAAATTTAAAAGAAACAAACAAACAATTTAAGAGGCCTAAGCTCTAAATTATTTCGATATTTTATTTACATATTACTCACCACTTTGAGAGAATCTTTCTGAATGTTTCAATAGTATGAGAGGGATGTTGCCTAGTTGGGTCTCTGATTGATTATCTTTCCTGATCACTGGGACTTGATAAACATCATCGGTTTTGTTATAATATAATTGTTTCGGCAAATTCTCAATGTACAAAAAAAATGATTCTTTTAGACGAAAAACTGACAGTTCTGTTGTTTTAGCTAAGGTACCGGACAAAAACATATTGAAAAACTTATAGTTCTGTGGTTTTAGGTAAGGTACCGAACGAACACAATTCAAATGAACTGACTTCAAATTCGACATTTATCTTGTTTGTTGTATTTCAATCAAATTAGTTTTCAACTTTAATCCTGCTTTGAAGTCTGTTTTGATGGATTGACTTTCACTATATTGAACTGATGTATAGATAAAGTCCATAAGATACTTGCCATATCCAGGCGCAAACTCCAATATATAGAATTTATTTTATGTTATAATTTTCAACTACTAAAGACAAGATAACTTTTTAAATGCTTTATAGAGCTCAGGGTGAAGAGTCTAGTTGTTTAAAACTGTACAAGGATTAGCGCATGGTTTCGGTAGTGATTATTTATGACGTTAAGGACGTTGGACAAATGTTTAATATTTCGGTAGTGTGTGTGGTTACCTGTTGATGTGGAGTGTGGGTTGCAGGTGGGGGCTTTGGGGGCGGGGAGGGAGGTATTGATCTGGGAGGCGGCAGTGGCTCGGAGGCGGCGGGGGCGATGCAGCAGCAGTGCGGCGTCTGCTCGACCCTCTCGTCTCTCTTCAGGCGGATCATGTGCATCCCTCCAAGTCGCAGGGGCTCACATCACTCGTCCACCTCCAACAACGTCAGTACCTTCAAGTCTCCTACTCTGTCCATCTCCTTTCATCCTAAGCGCCAGCTACGTCTCCATCACGACGCTAATCCACCTCTTCTCCCTTGCGTCCACTTTTTAACTTCCTTTTCCAGTATAACTTTTGCTTCTCATCTTTACAACATTTTTCCTGGTCTTCAATAACCACCTGATATTGATCACCATCCAGTACTATATTTGAATTTCGTCTTTTATATGTCATTGTTGTATAGTTAGCTTCTTCTATAATCACATAATATAACTATAATTACTAAGAACACTTGTAGCCTTATCAGATATATAAAATATGAACCTCTTTCTATAGCCTTTACAAACATACGTTCACTAGTCCAAATGCCACACATCTCAGTTGTGGTGCAATGTACAGTTCTTCGCAGCTGTTTATAATTGAATACTTGAATACCATTTGTACTGGATGAATGTAACATTTAATAATAGTTGGATCACATGCATCAAGAAAGCTCGAAAGTATAAACTTTCCAGTCGACATCTTTTTTTATTAACTTTATAAATATCATAACTAGATATTTGTTACCATGATTGTAATTGTGTATTATCTGATTCCAAGGGAACTACTTGGTATCCAAATAACTGTTTATCTTTTACTCCAAAAAATAATCGACATTATTTATCTGAACAGCCTTACCAGATACGCTGATACATTACTTACTAGACACATTAAGCTTTGCTACCAGTCGTAATATTTGACATTCTGAATCCTAAACTTACTTAAGCTTTCTTCTCTTATCAAATCTGATATTGAAATATTTCATCCAATGACAACGTGTCTTCCAGCAACTTTTCTTGCATTAACTTTACAAATGATGACACTGGTGACAGCTTCTTGGCTTCAGTTTTCCTACACTACAAACTGAACTTCTCAAGGATGGATTCGAGCTCAAAAAAAAACCTCACAAAAGCATAAACTTTGTAAAAATGACTTCATTTTTAGAAATGACTACCCCATCGAGACTAATAAAACAATTGTACAGAATAGTTGTGTTTATTTGTATCAAGAGGTTTTTCTTAACCTCGTCAACCATCCAAACTTATGTTATGATATTTACCATTTAGGAAACATTTACCTTTTTCAGTCTATCTGCATGTAAAATCAATTAAAGTATAGTAACTATTAGTGGATTTAAATGTTTTGAAGTGCACTGAATATCACCTGGTTGAAATGAAAATGATTTCTATTATTTACATTACAAGAATAGCATAATGAAGGAAAAGTAAAATTGTCACTCCTTAGCTGCGGCCCTCATCTGTAATACTGTTGATCGTTTTAACAATTTCATCAATCAAGATACTTTGATTTCATTTTAACTACAACTATTGATTTTTAATCACCTTTTTAACTAAGTTTTCCCAGATAACTATATTCCTAGAAAAAATAATTAATAAAAAAAGAGGAGCGTATATAATAATTCATATCGAAAATCTTATCTATTTCAATGAAATTTGAACCACCGTTCAAACATTCAATTTACTTTTACTTTCACTGTAGAAATGATGCTATGTTCAAACCAATGAGTTAATGAGAAAGGTTAGTTATACGTTCATTATTGAAAATCAATGTAAACCTCTACAGATTATATTCGATATTATAGTATTATAAATCCTATTAGCCTCTTCATTTCTACTGACAAGTGAAATACGAAAACAATTTTGAAATCATATACAGTTTAAACTAAAAAAAAATTATAATAACACTTCAGATATAAAGTTTTGTTTCAAATAGGTTAATGAAAAGCATGAAAAAAGTTCACTTCAACTGAATGTAACTTAAAACTGTACGTATTTTCAGAAACCCCTTTAATAATAAGCATTTATTTCAGAACAAACATGTGATAATGGTCACCTAAGAGTATTATATAAAATTTTAAATAATTATTTGTAAATATTTAAAAGAGCTAACTATAATTACTCTTAAATAAATGAAAACTGTTTAGTCTAGTTTTATTTTTTTTTTTTTTGTTGTAATTCATGAATGTTCATTCAGAATATAAATCGTGACGATATTTTAATCCCATTTGTTAGATTAAGTCATGATGTATCAATAATAATAATATAAATTCTTCAAGAAGAAACTCACCTTAAAACTAAATTTTAATTAAGTAACCTAAATAATGCACCAAGTGAGGCCTTGATGCAGGAATGTTGTGAGGCGAGTAAACGCAGCTCTTCCATATTGTCAAAAAGGAACTTTACATTAGTAGTCAGTTTTGTTTAGATACATTTCAATATTTGAGCATGATCTGTGATGGAATATAATTAGTATTTTATAGGAAGTGTTTCTACCCAGTAAAGAAGTGCTTATTAAAATATACGATTAATCGATGCTATCATAAATTTAGATGTTTCATCTTTGAGAGGGTTTATCCAGTGTTGACAGTATAGATAAAATAGTATAATGAATATTTTTTTTTTATTTTATTTTTCCAATGTTTGCTTTAGGGTTCAAGGAAAGAAAATGTAGGTATTAATTTAGAAGTCAATCAAGTTTCACTTTGGTAAATAATTTTGTTATTCAACCCAAGAGCACTTCTTTGGACGAGACGTTTGTAGTGTGTTGTCACTGCTTTGCGCTCCGACCAAACATTTCCGTACAAAGTGTATTTATTTTCACTCTGTTTGTTTACACGGAAGGGGGCGCCACAGAGATTCTTGCTCTATTTTTTCAAATGTTTTTTTTTCTTGTGTTTATAACCGTTTTAATTGATTTCACTTCGGACTGTCAACACTACTGTCGGCAAACTACATTTCGTTTTCCTTTTCTTTCTTTGTTTCTCGACCAATAAATTACTGAATCGGTTCCTGCATTCAACTGAATATATTTGTTTTAAAACAGATGAAAAACTCATTGTATTTTTTGTAAATTTATTTTTTAATAACTTCTCTAATGTAATATTTATTTTACAATCAATGTTTTCAACAAAAGAAGACAAGTTCCATGATGTATTTTAAAATCATTTTCAAATACTGTAAAAACACATATAAACATTTGCTCTTGAATATACTTATTTATATTGTACGGAATTTCGTTTTAATTCCTGGTAGAAGACTAAATACATTTAGCAAATTGGTAATTTGAAACTTAAGATACCAGTTAGATAAAAGAAACGGTACATGGGTGGAAGATTATATATATACAAAACTATAGTTTATCGGGACTCGGTCAGTTCTTCAGGTTCAAATTAAACTCTCATTGCCAACGTTTCGGTCTTATGAGAGTTTAATTTGAATCTGAAAAACTGACCGAGTCCCGATGAACTATAGTTTTGTTTCTATTCCACGGTCGATACTTTTATCAATATATATATATATATATAGTTCTATGTACAAAACACACTTACTCGGTGTGTTTTTCTACTGCGTATTATTATTCTTCAATTTTGAACTGTTATTGTGTCCAGTTTGGATCGTCTTTCCGTTAATTAAGTGTATATATATATACATCAATGATCAAACCACAATAAGAAATGGGAAAACAAGACTAAGATCTTTTAACCGTAACAAGCGGTCTTCGTCAGAGTCAAAAACCCAACTGAAACACTAGATGCAGAGAACATATGGTGAGGAGTTTTGAAGAGTGGGAGGGAAGAGTGGTATTTTAAAAGGGTGAAAGCGCAGGAAAGAACTAATGTCCAGAAAGGGATGTTTGGGGATCAAAGGAGTACAGTAAGAAAGAGTAAAAAACCATCCGCTAGCTGTCAACCCTCTTAGAAGAGGCTATTGCTCTCGTAACGAAATTATCAACGATTTCTTATTGTGGTTTCATCATTGATTGTTGTTTCACGTTTTCATGTGAAATCTTTATATATATATATATATATTCACTTGATAAACGGAAAGACGATCCATACAGGACACAAGAACAGTTCAAAATTGAAAATAGATAGCACAGAAAATAAAGAAATACAGTTACAGACTCAAATTTTCGGGCAATCCATCTTCAGGAGAAAAGAGAAAGAGAGACCAAGCACATTGTAGTCGCAACGGCTAGTAACCCAGCTATCTTTCCCGAAAATAGAGAATTGCACTTCTCATAGCGAATTTCTTTCAAGTTGGTTAAGTCTAAACATTTCATCTAAAGGTTTGACTTTAAAGATGCCGCTAACTGACTTCCCTCCGCAGTTTAGATCTCACATTTTAACTTTTGGATTTCATTCTTGCCTTCACTCACATTATGTACTATACGTTAACCAATTATATAGTTTCCAGGAACTGCTACATATTAAAGCTTCCCTCTGTCCGTAATGTTCTTTGTCCGCCAGGCAAAAAATTATTAATTCCTATCAATAAATCTCTGCTACATGCTCAAAAAATACTTCTCAAAAGACGTTCTCAAAATTAAAAAAAATTATCCTAACTCTACTACTTCTATTTATCTTTAGGTTTTAGACTTCCTTTTCAAGTCCCTTTCCCCCAATATCAGAATGCTTCTCCTGTTTCCTATCACCGATTTTCACACGTCAATACTTCTATGATTACTTCTTTAATTCCAGAGACTGTTCACCTATTGTTAGACAACCTTCTTTCCTGACAACCCTACGGCACCGTTTCCCAACAATAATATTTTTTAACCTTTCCTCTCGCACTTTCTCTGACAATTAAATTAGTCTCCTATCCAAAGGTCTCTCCTTTAGCCCAGTTCCTAAAGTTATTCTTATTAAAGATCTAAAAGTTCTTCAAATATTTGTTAGATCACTAAGATGGTTGTTCTTCTGGAAATCCCAAGGTAATAATTCTGACGGACCCACGCACAAACTCCACACCTCCTTCAAACCCCTCTCTCCTCTTGAACCTCCAATTCTTCCCGCATCCCACCTCTTTGAAATATATATTACTTCCATCTTTTGTAATTTTTTATTTTAGAGACACACTTTCTAATTTGTGTTTAGAGATGTATATTTTTATTATTCTGTTCTTTCCTATATTACTGTCAGAAATTTATTCTTAGTGATTTAATGCTAGCTGCATTTATGTGTTATAGTAAGTTGTTGTATCATAGTTATTATTATTACTTTATTTAATTTTCACAGAGTTTATTTAAAAAAGTATTTTAAGTAATATGAATTAATATTAATAAATGAAATTATGCATTAAAAAAAATTAGTTTATACTAAAGATATGTTGGCCTTAAGTTATTAAATGAATATACAGAACCGGTTCAATTCGGATTTCTTCGTCACTTTGTGAGCGTTGGGTTGTAAGGAACACGAAACAAAAGTTCAAGAAACACAGGTGTTGGAATGAATGTTTGTAACCATTACACATAGCACTTACACTACATACACATACACACTACTTACACATAGCACATACACACATACATTTAAATACATATTTAAGGTATTAATTAATGTATTAAAACTATACATGACAATTCCAGTTGAGGGAGTATCCTGTTCTAACCTACTGCCTTTTTTAGTTTTCAGTTATCACTTGTCATTTACAAGATTTCTATCAACTTTACTGTTATTACAGGGGTGCGATCAGTAATACTGCTAATTTCAGCACTAAACTTAATCATAAGATACCAAACTCTTTCTACCTAAAGAAAGATGGAACCGAAATTGCCTGTGTCTACCATTCTCAGATATCTGTGTCTAATATAATATCAGAATTACTAACGTAATCAGAATTTCTTGAATATGACTTACATTTTATTGTGATATATCATCTATAATATTTTTTAGTTTGAAATATATTTAATAGGCTTAAATGCAGACTCATCTGTCCTTATCTAATTAAACAGGTTACTAATTTTGATTACATCTAGCGAGGCTATTTTTTTGACTGTTTCATTGGCGTTTCATTTGGCTGATTGCTTTCTTTCTATGTTCAAATTTGTTGAAAGTAGTAGGTACTCTTAAAAATCTTTCTTTATTAATGCTTTCCTTTACAGCGCATTAATAGCAAATTAGCTATTTTTGTAAATATTTTGAAATGAACTGTCCTTGTAGTATTAATAAACACATTGATATGGGAATAGAAGAAATTCAATAAAGATTATTTGTGTTTACGTAAATTTATTCTAATTTAATATTTTTCCAGGATTTATTAGAACTGCAAATAACTACATTATTGTAATGTCTGGTGTTTTACGTTTTGCAAGAAAATCGGTTTGCAGCTTCTACGCTGCATGTTAATAATGGTCCTAATTTGATAATTTGCGATGATGGCTTCTTATCTACAACTAAACTCTGTTTTCCTAAACAAAGATATGTCACGCACAAACATCTAAAACGATTTTGGAAAACCTTGCATGTGCTTCATTCTTTATTGAGTATAACCTCATTTATGAATTATACACTTTTAAGAAGGTGGGTGACCTTTTTCAAAGGCTCATTAAAAACATTTGAGTTAAAACTTCTGTATTGCGAAGTTTCGGGCTTCTGTCATTTCATTTGTCATATCTAAACAACTTAAGTTTATTATGGTGTTTAAGAATAATTTTTTGTTTCGTGATATAACTAAGGTGTAGCATAGAAAACTTCTAGATGATCACAGATTTGTATGTTTTAAGGGTAGTTTTATCGCAAGAACGTTTTACTTGAACCTGTACCATGAAAACCATAATCAAAGTATAGTTACACCAGTGCTTCTTAACCTTTTTGGTGCAATGGACTCCTTTAAAATTTTTAAATATGTCACGGACCACTCTGTGAAAAAAATTTGTTTAAACGTCAATTATTACAAAATATATTCTATTTTATTATTTAAATATTTTTATTTCAATAATATAACTGTAGAGAGATATCTTTATGTTCCTGGATATAAAATAATAATTGTAATTTATTTTCAATGTGAAGGCTGTTGCTGCTTTTCCTTGATTAGGAGATTGAATTGAGGGATGGTTTTCGACAAAGCAACGCGCATTTCATGTTTGACATTCAGTCGATTTCGATGTTTTGTTTTTATTGTTACGAGTGTGGAAAATCCTGATTCGCAAAGATATACCGTAGCAAATGGAATAATGGCTGCCATATAATTTTCAACATATTTTTGTTAGATTTATTTTTAATCCTATGAGAAAAAAGAGAAATACACACTTTTTTGGAATATAGAATTATGGAAAAGTTACTAATATGAAAGACAAGATTTTTTCTTCGTAGATATCGCAGGTAATATTTTCAGAATTTTGTCAACATGATGTTAAACATCTTTATCTTGTGTATTAATTAAAACTGCAGTATTCTGATATTCAATTTTTCTAATTTTATTATGACAGCAGACTGAAGTAAACAAAATCTAAAACATTTAAAAAAAATCTGGAGTGGCCTACACTCAACTTTAACATAAGTAAATTTAATAACAAACTTGTTCATAACCAACTGATTTTTGTTTCTTCTTTATGTGGGTATATATTCTTCTGTTTCTAGGGATGTGGCGGTAATCACTTTTTATGAGAAAAAATGATATTATCATTCTAGCATGTTATTAAAATTATTAAGCTCAGGGTCTGAATCCCATCGGATTGTAACTTCATTAATGACTATCATAAATGTTTATAGAGAAGTATACCTTGAGTTTAAATTTTCAATGTAGAAGGAGATCAGATAAACGTTATTAAATTAAACAGATCCACTGGTGATGTATTGTTACAATTGGCCATTTATGAGTTTCACTGGTTATACAAAAAAAAGTCATTTTCCCCTGTAAGAGATTATTTCGTAACACGGAATCTTTGCTTTGGCTTTACAAAAGTGTTATTACTCCTGTTGTAATACCAATGATAAATATCAATTTTGTGATATACAGAAATAAGCATGTATATTTATTGTTAATTGGTTCAATGACTATCTGTACTACCTCCAGGAATGAAATACTAATGCACATCTCCCATTTAAACATTTATTTTATGTCTAAATGGAACATTCTATTTCCAAAAAGTTTGATGTTATATTTACTGACAGTAAAGTTGAGTATATGCCACTCAACTTTCTAGGCCATCAACGGTATGACTTCTATTTTCCTCACAAGGCTTCCTTTTCAATATTGAGTCAAAATTATTTGTTTTAATTTTTTCAGCTGCTTAAATATCAGTGTGTTTTTTTTAAACATATTGCTTCTCTGACTTCCTTCATGATGCCAGAATTTCAAGTTCTAAAGTCGGTTGTTTAGGAGCAATAAATTGTGCCTAAAAACACATTTGCCAAACAAAAAGACTTTCCTATGATGCAATTTTACCCCCAAACAGTAGAGAACATTTACACTAAAAGGCCCATTTTGATGTAAAATATGAGTTTGATCCATCAAATGGTGTAGACCTACCTACCCACGCATACACAAACACCAAATGGAAACAACATCAAAAAGGATTTTGGAGAACTCAAAACATGTGTACCCGTCAAAACCTGGAGATCAAATTTTTTTTATTACACTATTTTACTTATGTAATGTAAAAAAATACTGTATTTGAATATCAGATACATATTCAGGAACTGAGAAATATGACTAAGTTTTTTCGACTATGTAATGGTTTTCGTCGAGGTTACACGATAAACAAAATTGTTATCGGTGGTTTATCGCGATGGTCTGTATATCTGTGACTCTGATGAGGGCTGAGACTTTGTCAAAGTATCTTGCTCTCATTTCTAAATTTCTTTCTGTGGTTTTGTGGTTTTTGAATTATGATTTCATACTTTAATTGTGAAGTCATGATATATATATATTTGTTTCTTTAAAAAGTATTGTTATTATTATAATAATAGTAGACTATGAGGAGGAAATAATTCCTAGTAGCTTTTCTAGTAATTATACTAGGACAATGAGAGTTACTTATATACCTTCCTTAATGAGTGTTACACTATTACCTCGCAGTTCAAAAATAAGTAGATAATTATTTACTCTGAGTCAAAGGAAAAACTAAGTTCCTTAGACCAGTAAAAGTTCATTTCAGAGCTTTAAACTGAAATCGAGTGATTCAGTAATTTAAAGGAGATTAACTTCTTCTATAAGAAGAACTTCTAGGGGACACGCGTTTAAGCATCTCAAGTTTATTTTTAGCACAGCCTCATTAATAGAGCTTCTATGTTCAGCTTCATTTCTAATTCATCTGCAAAATATAATGGAATTTATTCAAAAACAAGGTGGAAAATAGTTTGACTAGGCCAGTGATTGTTTGACGTCTCACGAAATGATGAATGAAGAAAACTGTGAACTTTACTGAATAGTTATTGTATCACTGTGAATTTGGTAGAGAAAATCACTTGTTTTTAAGTTATAAATCTCCCCAAAAGAAGTAAGAGTGTTTTTAAAGCACGGTTTTCCAACCGTTATATAAACTGAATGCATTGAAAAGCTAAAAGTGAACTTTAAATTGTACTTTTAAAGATATTAATTAAAAAAGAGCATACTAGTAAGTTTTGTAATTTTTAGGTGGATTTTAGTATAATCAATTATCTGCTGCATGATGTTTTCAAATATGCTAGAAAAATTTTTCATTGATCTTAAGTATAAATATTTATAAGAATTTGAGAACCTTATGAAAAATCAAAGAAATCACAGATATATTAAAATGGAATGAATTATATTGGTTTTTCCAGGAATTATGTTTGATTGATATAATCAGATTTGATATTTTAGTTTATGAGTGATAAGAGAGCCTTCCTTAAAGTCCTATCTTATGGACACGGGTCAACTAATGGATCTTGAACTTAAGTTATTTTTATAACAAGTAACAGTCCTACTAAAGGTTTTTAAAAATAATAAAATGTGAACTATTACGACAACTGTTACTAATTAAATTGTCTTTCATTTTGAATAATCGTAGTTATGCATGGTTTTATGGCAACCAATAAGTTTCAAACCGTCCACAATGTTAAGTTTCTATGTGACTAAGCATTTATGACAATTATGGACTTCATTCCAGCTTTAAAACTGAATGAAGGAGAACGAAGCCAGACATATGCAGGAAGTGTAAGTCGGCGGCAAGGAACTGGTGTTGGTCTTTGTAACTGGGTTTACTGCAACAAATAGGTATTCCAAAGTTACATTCAATCTCTGCCACCAATTCCTGTCATCTACTCCTTTTTAGAAACAATTGAATTCTGAAATTTACTCAACTCATAATCTCAATTTACCAGCGTATGTTAATCTTTCTTATCCATTTTTATCCTTTTTTGAAATTCAAATAAGAACCGATAGGTTATGTATATATTAATTGATTAATAGATAAGAGCACGGGGGAAAACGAACGAAAATTGTATCCCCATACTCATTTCTCTTAATCCTTTAGTATGTTGTCCGAACAGACTGCTTCTTGTTTTCAATTTTTTATAAATATAGTGAAAACTAAATTAAGTCCTTACTTAGCCACATAAGAGGTCATTCCTCCTAATGCTGACGAATGTCTAATTATGGAAGAGGTTAGTTTCTCTCTAATTTGACCTGTTGGCTTTGTGAAAAGTTACTTTTTATAAGATGTATATATTATCTACTGGTAATATATATACTAAGGAGTAAAATCCGTGAAGGTACCAGGGTAGCTTAGTGGCTACGTGCTCATCTGTGGACTGGTAGATCCGAGGTTCAATATGCACTCATGACGTCGATTTAGTCACGCGGGAGGTTAAAAATATGAGCAGGTTGTCTCTCGGAATAAACGTTAAACCCTTGATGCCCAGTCTATTCTACGTCAGGTACACGTTAAAGATCCCTAATCTAAATACACTTGAGTTCGAGACTCCCAATGTAGAATATTCATCGAGTGGTCTCACACATCTTCAGCCTATGTGTGTTCTCTTGTAGTACCAGGGTAGCCACTGAAACTTAACCTAACATCATGGTCCGAGAAAAAACCAAGCTCAAGTAGTGAACAAACAGACTGCCTTGGGAGCAACTCAGAATCAGATTGGTTATTATATCAGAATCATATGTTGTTATTAAGACCTTTAAATTGAAGCAAGTTTCGACAATGAAAAAGTTTTTTCCAGGGAAAAAAGTTAAATGATACTCTGATTCTTCAAGTTATGACTCTAACGATCCCCATTACTCGGTCTAATATCCCGTTTCAGAACGTCTTATTGTGTGTAGTCGTGCGTCGATTTTAATTTGCATCTAAGCAACACCACAAAGTCAAAGGAAAATCGGGGGTAATCAATAATTAACTTTAACAGGAGGAGGCTTATTGCTTAACTCACTGACAATGTAAGTAATCAGATATACTGAGTGTGCAAGAAGACCTTGAATATAATTTATGAATATCTTGAATGAAATGAATTTACAAAAGTTGTAAATCAGTTATAATATCCAAATTAATTTGTTCTAAGGTCACTTTCAGTCTCTATATCATTATCACTATCTGTTTTTCTTTTACACTAAAGGTAAGCATAACAGATATCAAGGCCTTATTTTTTTTCTTTTTTACTCTGATTTGATAGAATTTGCTAATTTATATATGCGCACGTAAGTTTCATCGTTTTATTAAAAATAACCGATGTTAGAATATACCAATATATATATATATAGGCTTCGTTTATATGTGATATGGGAATGTTATAACACCATTCGTTGGAGAGGAGAGAACGACGTCATTGCTGAGCCTGAAAAGTTTCAAGATCTCATTAAAGACACCTTTTCTAATCAACTTGATTGGAGTAAGTTTGTACGCCTCGAAGTAAAATAAACCTAGAAATAATCAAATCAGAAATTCCATCAACCCCTTTTTATTATTATTTTTATGATAGTTCAAAGTCTGACAAATCAGTTAAGCAAAATCCTTCTGGGAAGAGCTACAATAGATATTCAAGAGTGTGAATTATTGTAGTAGGCAATTAGTTGAATATACGAAGATACATTAACCTTAAGCACCATTTGTAAAAAAAAACAACATTGTCAGGAGTAATTTGTTTTCGAGTATTGAAGTTTTACTATCAGGGCAGATAAACTTTGGAACGCTGTCCCTAAATATACACATATTTGCTGCTGAATGGAACAGTTGATGAATGCTTGCTAATGTTTCCTTTGCAAGGGAAAACCGTGATTGGATTGGTCATAAATGTAAATAAATATTTCATGCTGATTAATGTGTTAATCACTTCCATATTTAAGAAAAAGCAAATATAGCAATCATGACAGATATAGCATTTCACTTTAGTGATTTTTGGGCAATGTGTAAATGTGGTGGAAAGTCAAAAAAAAATATTGGAGTGAAGGCTATCAGTACTGTCATGATGACAAATTAAGGGTGACCACACTCTAATGACCAAACCAGTCTTCTCGCTCTAGGGCCGATGAATTGCCACACCATAAAAAGTCAGCTGACGGTCACCAAGACGTCAGGTCCAGTTAATATCTGTTCCCAAATATATCTTGCGAGTGGCAATTCATTTATCATTATTACGATTTTAATCAAGTTCATTGAGAGAACGAATTCACTAAATCAGGCATTTTTAGAAATCATGGTGCTACAGTAGAGTGATACTCTTAGTTACACCGCAGAGAAGAAACAATAAATTATTTACAAAGTTGGATGAAAAGAGTGATTGATGACTTGCTTTGGGCACAAAGATAATACTGCGGGTCTTGTGTGTTGTATGCTGAGTCAGGTCTAAGATAGAAGAGTCGCTTAATTAGTTAAGTTGTTGAGATGTTTAACTAACCTCCCAAGTAGCCAGGTCTACATTGCCTGGCATACTTGCTCATTGCAAAAGTTAAAATATCATCAACCTGAAAGAGCCCTTGACAGCAATCGCCGTGGTCCCATGTATGTTTTATGTATATGTGCGTTCACAATAATTAATGTAGGTTATTTAATATTTCCCTAACGTAAGAAGACCAATGATTGAGTAATATGGTCACAGTGTACCTACCTCTGTTAAAACATTAGATGGCAAAGTAAAAGTGGTCTAGTGGCTACAGTACTTGCTACATACTTGCTAAATTGTATCTAGCCCTGTCTCATAGAACGGGCTAAAACCGACTAAAAATCTTGAGTGCAAACTCTAGGTCTTTCTGTGTAGATCAGGGCGGGTATTTGGTATTATTTTCAGTGCTGGCGAAATCGACTCTTCTTTAGCCTGTAAGCCTAAGCAATGACCTTCCCACTCTACTACTATTACTGGTGGCTCGAAGACAAAAGAATGCGCATGTTAAATATATTAACAACATCCTGCCTGTCATGTTCTCTTGCCTCAAGTAACTTGTAAACTACTTGAAATTACTTTTCTACCATGATTTGATGAAAAAATAGTGGCATTCAAGATAATGTGATAATATCAAGCCATCAGATTGTAAAATCACTTTCAACTTAATACCTATGCTTTATTGGACTTATTACTGATCATATTTATAATAAAGTTCAATCTGGACTAAACTCATTATTTTATTTACCAGTAATGATTACTTGAAAAAAAGTAATGAGTTAAAAAGAAAAAGAGAATTGATTTTAATAAATAAAAATCTTTTAGCTTTGCAGTAAAAATATATTTCACGTTTATTATGTCAAGTGATGTAGATTTAACAAAAAATAAATAAAAATAAATCCGTATTTGCAATAAAATGGTTAAAGGATTGAAGTTGGCTTTGACACGTCTCGTTTCTGTGCTACCTGTAGCGACTAGATTGTTCTAATTGACCATAACGCCCCGTTGTTAAATCAGATTAACTTTTTACCGCTGTTTAGTTTCATGTTTACTTATTACAGCCATATAATACATGTTTCTAGTTCTAAATAAAAAATCTAATTAAGTTATACAAGTATAAATTTGAAAATTTAAATAAAAAGTGTTACAATTACATTAATGTTAAATAAAAATGAAGCATAAGTCATAGAGAAGAAGAATAGGAAAAAGTGGTGGCCTGAGTAGGGAATCATGAATTCAAAAGCTGCTGGAGGTTACTATATAATTTCTGTAAGATTTGGTCTTTGGTCTACATTAGAAAAGCTGTTTTCGCAGCGTTTGATTTATCAGTTGACGCAGTATTCCCTATAGAGTAAACTATAAGGTCCATTTCATTTTAATTTATAGAGGAGTAATATTCATATTTGACAAGCTAATGTCTACATTTTCTTCACTCTGATGGGGTAAAGTAAAGTTATTTATTAATATTTAATTTATTTATTTATTAATTAAAGTAAACTATTTATTAATAAAAAATGTCTCCTTCGGAACATTAAAGATTGACTGATGTAGTTGTTTTGGGTAAAAATTTCTAGTGATGAATGTTTGAGTTCTGTTTTTTCTTGAAGTGTTATAATTGTTTAAGTAATTTTTTACTTTGTTCTGAATTGTCAGCAGTTTATGAAATTATAGTACTGAAATAAAGAATGCTATTATTAAAAGAAATTTAATAATATATAGGTAGTATTTGGTATAGTCGAAAAATAATTTCTTTAAAAACGCATTTATGAAATTGAAGTAAAAAGTAGTAGAATGAATATTAATTTGTGTAACCGTTGGTAGATAGTGTACCGTGGGGTTGAGGTAGGTTTGATGAGTGTTGCTTGGGTGGAGGGCGCGATGGAGGTTGAGTGTGGTTGAGGCGCGCAAGGGGGCAGGTGGTGACAGGAGTGATATGCTAACAGGAGCATGAGGGCGCGGAGGGTCTGTCGGCAGGTCACTTGCGGCATTAATTAGTCGCCACTTGGTCCAACCATGAATAAACACTGGACCTAAGTGGACGTCATGAATTAGTTATTGCCGCTTCTGGATCGCTTACTAGCACAAAAACACTAACTACTGTCCAATAACGACCGGTTGAGATTAATTTCACTTTTCCACTAATTGGTAAATATTTTTCCATTAATCAATGCAAGGTACATATATCACTCACTTGTGCATTTCTTTTGTGAATCCAATCTTCTTGGAAAGAAGTATTGAATACTAGTTTTTGAAGAGCAATATATTTAAACATTAATTATGATCGTATACAACTCTGAGTTATTTTCGTAAGAATAGTAGATGAGACGAGCCTGATGATTGTATGTTGCAACAAAGGCAACGCTAAATTCCAGCGTAAATTTTTATCTCAAAAATATAAAATACATAATTGATCGAAGAATTGGCACGGAGAACAGCGTATCTGTTACAGGCAAAGTGTGAAATCCGGCATTCTACAGCATACCTAGGCATACAGTGCCTAAAACTAGCCGGCAATGTATGAGACGATTTAGATTTCACACCTTTCCTTGGCATTCTATAGAATGCCAAATGAGAAACCGGGAAAGTATAAAATACATCTCTGATTCGTTTCGAATTTCATGTGACAAGTGAATTTTATAACCTCGAAATACAAGTTAAAAAATAAAAATGAATAGGGAAAAAAATCCACTGGCTGTTTGGGAGCTACTGTACTCGTTCCTATTTCTAACGTCGACAAGGGGCGTGGTGATTCGCTCAATATATTGGCAGCTATAATCGGTATGGCAGAGGATGGTTTCTATCGACTTTGAACTTCTGAAAAAATTTTTAAAACAACTATATACATACTTGATAAAGTATAAAACAAGATAACAATTCACTTAACGCCCTAAGAACTTGCTTAGAAGTGAAGATATTCCTGGCCACGAAATTCCTCTTCGGTCACTTGCAATTGCTCAGTCCAGTGGCAGTGGTCAAAGATTCGTCAAATGTAAGTGTAAAACAAATTGCCAAAATATTAAATGTATTTACGTAAAAAAATATAATGAAATATAATTCAAATGTCATTCAAGCCTGGCATGTTGCAACAAGTAAGTTAATTTATTATTTTTGTATCCCTTAGTAATAATAGCAAATGAAAGTTTTGTACAACTTTCATTTTTTTTTTTAAGCATTTTGAATAAATTTTATTTAATGGCATCTAATTATTTTTCAGAATAACATTTTCATTTTTATGTGAGAAATGCACATCATTTACATAATAACCTCATCAGGACGTTTTTCTCATACTTTGTCTAAATAGAATTTGTCATTCTATAGAATGCCTAGGTATTATCTACAATGCCTAGAGAAAGTATGTAATAGTTATTATATTTCATACCTTGCCTAACAACATCCGGCATTATATACAATGTCTAGGCATTCTGTAGAATGCCGGCGCTTCATTATTTACCGGTAACGTATCGATTGAATACTCTTTGTGTTTCTTTATTACACAGGTCGTATTATTAAAACTCTATCATACCATTAAAACTATAACTTAGAGTTGAGGAGTAGGTTGAAGCCAGAAACACGTGCATTTTTTATATACATTGACATGTACAGCATAAGTTATTAATTCAGGACCGGCCAAGGTCTTTTAATCTAATATAATCCTATTCACATAATTATTGCAAAAATCTTATTGTTTGGTCATGTTATCATTAATTAAATCAATTAATAATAATGATATGGAAATGAAGCACAGGATATTACCGAGCAAGCTCAGGCACTTAATTCTCTTTAAAAAAAAAAGAATTGATCACAATAAATTAAAGATGAATTGCAAACATTTCAATTTTATTTTACTACATTTAAATTAATTTATTCAAATTAATTTGAGTAACAACAATTAATTGAAGTGCCATAATGATCTAGAGAATGCTACTTACTTATTATCGTAGTAACAACTAATAGGCAAATAAAGAATAATTGGGAAAGAAATATCATCGCAAGATAAATACGAAAAAAGGGAAGAATACCATTAATGATACAACTGATTTATGAAAAAAAATAGGAATAACTTAATGGCTAACCAATCGGGCTTATATATAAATCACAGACAGATGTACAGAAAAGCGCTAAAAAAGCTCAGTTCAATGTTTCGAGAATCCTTATCGCCAGAGTAGGCGGGGTCCATAGGCAGGGTCTTGAAAAGTGAAAAAACTAAAGTCGACCTTAGCGGCAAGATGAAGTGCTACGCAGGAAACAGAAAGGGAAAAAGTTTTTGAAAATCAAATGTGTAAAACAAGTTAGAAAGCATATACCTTTAAATATAACTCCAGAAAATGATTATTGTTCTAGACCTAGCATTATGATTTGTATGTATTTTCATTATTACTACTTTTTTCTCTGCCGCTTATATGTTGTTTTGACATTTCTTTCAAGTTATTTCTTTCAAGACATTTCAAGACTTTCAAGACATTTCTTTCAAGTAACTATACTATGAAGTGATAGCCATGTTTCAGTGTGAATATCGTACTCCTAAGTTTTGCTTTATTATCAATGCTGATCTTTACATCGTCTCCTTACCTCACGGTCAAACCTCCCAATAAATGGCAAGACTTCCTGAACACTCTCCCGATACTCTCTTCTGAATAAACTGCACCTCTGTGATGTTTTCTATGTTCGTTTGGCGTATGATCACGTGGGTCAGCAGACCAACCTTTTGCCATACATGCTCTCATGGGTTCATTTTCCATGACGGCTCACGAGTGCAAATTCTTTGATAGATCACAATTCTAACGCTTTTGTCTTTTAAATGCTAATGGGGTAGCTCATAAATTCCTCTTTTAGACTCCATCTCATCGTTAATGGTTTTTTTATCCCTAGTTATCTTTTTAATGTATACTTCGTAAAATGAATGACTAAACCACAATAAGAATGGGAAAACAAGACTAAGATCTTTCAACCGTAACAAGCGGTCTTCGTCAGAGTCAAAAACTCAACTGAGTTTTTTGACAGTTGGGTTTTTGACTCTGACGAAGACCGCTTGTTACGGTTGAAAGATCTTAGTCTTGTTTTCCCATTCTTATTGTGGTTTAGTCATTGATTGTTGTTTCACGTGTTTATGTGAAATCTTTTTATCGATGAATACCATGTGCGATACCTACTCCTATTTCTGTCAACTTCGTAAAATATATATTTGTTTCAATATTATATTTATTTTTAAAATTTTGTTTTCTTAATTGTAATTATATTATTGGTCAATTCTCTCATATTTAGATTTATTTTTTACCTTAACGCGATACTTTCCGTTTCTTCGTCGCCTCTTCCTGCGTACATTCATAGCTCAGCTCCTTGTGAACGAAGCTATTGTCAGTGTAAGTTCGCTTATAAATCAGATCACATGTTTCCCCTGATAATGACTATCGTCCAAATATCAAAGTTATTTCTGGTAGTGTTTTTTTCAAGTGTTTTTCCATTATGAAGTATTTAGCCTTCTCAAACTGTTTGCGTTGTATATGATAACATAATTTCAGAATAAACACAACTTTGACCAAAAGTTAGTCAAAAGTCTTAGTCCAATGGAGTAGATGTTAATATATTGACCAACGTTTCATCCATATCGCTTAGTATTATATCCCAAAATACTAACTTAATACTCTATTTTTACATATATAATGTAGCTTATGTTTTTTATGTTATTGTAATTATTTTCGATATTGATGTAGCACTGATGCTATCTAAAATAGAGAAGAAACGTCAGCCTAAGTTGCGTTGAGAGTTTCATACTGTACCAAATATCGAAAAAATGACAGTTGTTGAAATTCACAAATTTTATTCGTTTTAAAAAAAAATCTCTAATGTAATACTTAAGCTTTCTCACTTACTTGTTATCGAAATTCCTATTGTGTTTTCCCATTTCTAACTTTCTAGGCTTCAAAAAATAAAGTAACCATTGATAAAACTAACTACAAATAGAGCAACAATAAATTAAAATAAAAGTAAACGTATGAGAAAATAATGAAAAGGATAAGAAATAACAGTACAAAATTAAATATAAAATTCTAAATAATATAAGTGAATAATAATTGAAAGAAAGAGTTATAAAACTATAAAAAATGAACTGACGCTTGAGATTAAGTCCAGGAGTTAGATTACTATGTTTATATCACATTAGGTAGAATACAAATTCACTACAGCCTAATTATTTTTTTTATTATTTATTATTTTTGATTCACTAACCGCTAAAGTTTTTTAATTTTTCTGAACCACCTTCGTAAAAATTGTACTAATTTATGAAAAGTACACATAAATTTTTATCTAACAACATATGAAAATAATTATTTGGAATTATGCAAATAATAATAATAATAATAATCCAACACAGCAAGACCTAATGCAGTGTGTTGATAGTTTTTTTAATTAATTTAATTTATTTTCCATTAAAGGTGGAATAATTCTACAATTATGTTATTGATATTTAATCAAATTTAAAAAATGTCTTTGTGGTATACATAAATGATTTAACGGAATAAGGTTATACACGTATATTGTAGTTTAGTTTATGGTTTTAGTTATTGTTATTTTCTCGTAAAACCGTTGTAGACGTCACCAAAAATCGCTTAATTATAACAGAAACAGTATTAGGCAAATATGTGATGAAGTGAACAAACAGTAAGTTTTGTTTATTTTAAAGAACTTTTAACAATGTACAGGGAAGTTTCAGTGGCTGAGACGTAGGTCTGAGATTAAATCCCTTGGCACCCAGCGCATCCCTTGACCCACACTTTGTGTCAATAATTTAAGGTAGTCTGAAAATTGTAATATTTAACGCAATTTTTTAAATATTTTATAAATAATAATTTTAAACAAATTGTCTTTACCTGATTGTTATGAGATAGTTTAAGAATGTTTCTTCTTTAAAGAAATTTAAATAAAAACCTTTTCATTATTTTCAGCAAGTAATATTTTAAAGGTTTTTTTTTAATTATAATCCTAAGATCTTTGGTTAATACTTTCTACAGAAAGAGTGATATTTAAATCCTCTCTGGATAAAACAGCCATTAGTGAAATGAAAAATCAAGAAAGCTGTCTTTAAGTAATAAAAAATATTTACTGTGACATTGACAGCCTTCAGTTAAAAAAAATAGGAAAGAAAGTACACCATTTAATTGATTATTACGTAAATTACGACTCTTTATCACTTAAACTAACTTTTTCAATTTGAATCAAACGGAGTTTTTTTTAATTTAAACTCAGACTCATTTCAAACATTTCATTGATTACATTATTTCAGATATTTACAATCTGCCGAAATGAGTGGTATACATTATTTCCGTTATTTTGCTCCTGATTTTCCTTTTTCATAAGCTTTATTAAATTATTAATAAAGTCCTAATGCAGTGTGTTGATAGTTTTCTTAATTAACTTAATTTATTTTCCATTAAAGATCATATAATTCTACAATTATTTTATTGATATTTAATCAAATAGTTTATTGGTTAACTAATCAAGGATGGTTACTAGTTTGTGCCTTTATTGGTCATAGTACTTATTTCAAATTTGTCAATAAGATCAGGTATAAAGACAGTATTCAGTTATCTGTACAGAGAATGATGATAGACAAGATATGTTCAAAATGCATTGACAACAAGGAACCAGAATAAGTTTATGTATATCCACTTGAGAAAATAGTGTATAAAGTTAAAAGTTTTAACTTGAAAGCGTTACAAAACGATTACATTTGAGACCTTTATGAGAAAGTGGTCAGTTGGATGATACATGAATGACAAGGAACCACCAAGTCTCTGTAAATGACTGATTAGTATTACTTTTGAAATTATAGCCAAAGTTAGGTTATGTTTATATTAGTTAATGACTTAAGATTATTATTCCATTCATTGGATAATTATGGCTTCCTAATGTTATAAGAGCACAGTAATGTCAAATATTAGCCCTCTGTGGTCAAATATTAGATACCACAGAATGAGTATTCTAAATTGTGAGTCCTAAGTTTTGCCTAACCCAAGTGTATTTAGAGTAGGGATCCTTAAATCGTTCAGCCTCGTGACCGACGTTTTAAAGTCCTCTCCGAGACACGACGTGCTCAGATTGTTTCATCTCCTGCATGATTAAATCGAGAGCCAGAATGGGTGGGTATTGAAAGCGTGGACCTGCCAGTACAGAGGCGTACACATTCAACTGGAATAACCTGCTCCCTCAAGAGTGCAGACAAAAAAATTGTCAAGATATTTCTGCTGTTTAAATGAACTTGATTTAATATGAGTTATATGTTATAGTGGTTGAACAAGTAGAACATTTCGCGTTATCAATACTAACACTTTACTTTGCATACAGATACACATTTGACAACACTATACTGTGACTAAGAGGAGACCTTGGGCAGAGCACCATATATCGAAAAAAGATGCAAAGCCAAATTACACTAAAAACTATATGTACCTTATATCTCTGTCAATGTTATTTCAAGACTATAAGAAAGAAATGGTATGTAGTGACTTTTGAGGAACCCTATAATATCGATCAGACTGTACCTATGCCATGTGAATTTCTGACTTTCAGAAGAAACTATGAAAAACATCAACTTGGAGTCATTAGGTTACCGAAATTGAAGGAAATGGGTCGGTCTAATGCTTCTAAACACAGTGCTCTGCTACCTCTTTGTGTTCTGAAACCCTTTGGAACTGTCTCTCCAATCATGCTAAAAGCCACTATTAAGCCGAGTCTCGAGTTGAATCGGACTAGCTGTCAAGATTTAAAATCTTGAAAAAATCAATCTTACCATGGATGATTTTTTTGTAGAATTTAAATTTTGAATAATTGTAGAGAATTGCTTACTTTTTTATTTCCCTTTTTGTCTGAAGATAATAATCTGTTAACTTCGATTTATATATTATTATTATATATTTTATTTTATTATAAATCTGTTGTGACTTGACACATAGAAAGCTTCTTTTTAAATGCTGTGGGTTATCAACATACAGAATGATCAAAATGCTATAAAGTTAGGAGTTATAGCCTAGAGGCTCAGATATATAGTCGATCAAAAAAGAATTACCATGGAGCATAGATGTGGAGACATTTTAAATGAATGAATTACAAATTATGGTTAAATTTTAAATCGTGAAATCTCAATAAAAAGGTTTTTATGTTATAAATTTTATTTATTAATAAAATAAGTCTGACTTTCATAAATAAAATCTGACTGGAAATAGATTTTATATTTAGGGTTATTTCGTTTTATGAATTTAAGTTTGAGGTAATTACATTTCTAATTATGAGTACATATACTTTTCTCCTCTGAGTGAAAATTTTCTTGGTCATTTTCAGTCATGATTGACTTTGTAACCATAGAAAGGATATTTGAAGAACTATTTTTATATTTATATTATGTGAAATTAATTCTTGTTCCAAAGACTGTTTAATGTACTAACATGATGTTTCCAGGGAAACACTAAGTTGGAAAGGGTGAAATGTTAGTTGGTTCAGTAATGCTGATGAGAGATGATATAAATCAGAGTTAATTAGACCAAGTTGGTAGAGCTGGTCAACCCCTCCTTGAAAACACACCTGTTTCGCAAGACTAATTAGCGTTTAGTACCAACTCCTCTGATGACTTGCCTCTGATTTATCTCCCAATCTCCTCTCACTTCTGACTTCAGTCAAAGCACACATGCGACCAATTTTCATTCATTAACTGCTCTTCTGCATTAGACAGCTGAGTTGGCTAAAGTTGCATTCACGTAGTATTTTTTGCATTTTTCAATGCTATTGTTATAAGCTAGTAGCACCACAATGCCCAAGTCCTCTCAGGTCTTGCAAACAAGACAACAAACACCTTTTTACAAACTTTGTTATCATAGAACAGGATACATAGTACATATGGAGTGTTTAATGTTGTCTTACTTAAGTTCATTGCAGTTGAAATCATTAAAGAGTACCTGATATGGTACATGCTAGGAACCGACGAATTCACGGTTTCTCTGGGAGACACAATGTACGAGATTTTCTATTTCCCAAATGAGAAACTCTAGTCTTTGCCAGTTTACAATCGTGAACATTCCATTCTGGCAACAGCCTGATAATAATTTTACTGATTCCCTTTTTTATTATATTTCCTGTCTCTTTCCTATTGGTTTCTATTTCGCATTAGCATTGAACAACTCTTCATCTTCACGATACATTGTATAGCTCAGAAATGTTTAGTTCCCTTACAGAAATTAGTTTTCAAAAACTGAAATCTATTTAAATTATGCAAGACATTATTTATTAGTTACTTAGCATAAAATATATTTATAACTTTGACACTAAATTATAGAGATAGAAATGCTAGATAATTTTACCTACAAAATCTATCAGAATATTATTATTAGATAAATAGATTACGACATGAGACTATCCTCTTATCTTCTGAAGTAGCCTAAAGGGATGGGAGTATTTTTGTTAGTACTTTGTGAAATTTATTAGAATGATCAAGTTATATACTTTATATATGTTGAATTAACAGAGCGATCATTCCGCCCCTAGTGGGGCCATGCAGCTCTACCAATAGCTGTATTGGCTTTGTATCCACAGGTTCTTTGAACAAGGGGTAAAAAAGACCACACCTGTAGCTGAGCAGGTTTAGTAGGACCCTGGTCCGGAGTTTGATCCGAAACTCTTAAAATAAGTTGGTACTACGGGCAGCGGGGGCCCATGGAGGGTTTCTTTCTCCATCCTGCCAACTGAGGTTGGACTCGTAATGGCTGTTGGTTCTCACGTGAGTTGGATAGACCCTGGTATTGCTGTCTAAGAAGCAGTAACTTCTCGGGGGGATGCCTGCTTAGCATACTGGGGAACTAGAGACCCCAAACCCTTACCAGTGGGAACGGGCCTTGAACTCAGCTGATTGGACTAGACAACTGGTATTTGCCTGGTACAGGCTCGGGCTTTTGACGGGATCTCAAAGTTGGGACAATTAGATACCACCCCTCTTCGAGCCCATTTATGTTCCAGTGGACGAGAGGCCTTAAAGGCTCTTACTAGAACAAATTATTTATAATCTCTCTCCATGAGTCGTTCACTTAGGTATTAAAGACTCTTCACAATGACACCCTGATAATGTCCGATTAACTGCCAGTAGCAAGCCCTAGTCCAGGGACAATGTGCATTGCCCTTCAGAGGGGGATGACCGAATTCTTAAGAATCCTGTCGTAGCCCTAAAACTGTATACCTTCGAAAGTCTTTATAATATTGACAATTAGTTGTTCATTTGATTGCAACGCTGGGTAATTAAAAATTTATGGTTATAAACCTAAGCTAAAAACATAGTATTGTTACTATGTATTGTTAGTGTTATCTGTAGTTGTGATTTATGCCTAAGAATGCCAGTTTTCATAGTAGTTTTTGAGTAAAAAAAAAATACTTTTCTCTGTTCAACTGATTGTACACCATCTTATTCGAACAGAATGTAGTTTACTAATTCGGCAGTCAAACATTTGATTACTTAGAGGTAATGTAGCCGTTACATAACACAAAGATTAGCTGTATAGCTTAAATACAGTCAGTCTTTACACTCGAGGCGAGAAGCCAGCCCTAATCTGCCCTATCATTCATTAAATGATGCATTCTATCATTAAATTCCCTACCATGCCTTACTCTTAAATCAACAGTTATAGAAATAAACAGGGTCATAACTTCATCTGAAAAGTATATATACAAATGGGTATTGTAATTATTAAAGGATAATAATGATGTGTATTTTTTTGGTCTAAAGGATCAGCAGCACTGTTTCACAATTTTTCAATCTTAGTGTTTTTTAATCCGTTTCCCTTGTGGTTAGTTTTTATGAGCTTTAGATGTGTATATTCATACACATCTTGCTTGTTATACATAGTGTCTTTATCATGTTAATGTTGTATTACTATATATGCTTGTTGCAATGCGATCTCTGAAGCGATTATATTTCTATGCGAATTTACATTTTACATTAAAACGATACAATCTTTAGTTGTTGTTTTTTTTTTTTTAAAGAAAACTAATCAAGTTACACTCAACTTACCAGGGTGTTGGAAAGGTCCTCAACACTCAGTTGTACCCCAAATTTGTCATAACTATTTCTGAATAATTCTAAAAATTTATGACTACTAAATTAGCTGGAAGTAAATAATATTAAATATTATAAAGATGTAATCAATTCCTTAATTATTATGACACTCAATTTCTTTGTTACTGTCTGCATGAAATATCTATTTATCACAACTAATAATATTTATAATTAGAAATATGTTGATTTCGCATAAACCTTCAGTTACTGAATAGATTTGAAAACACCTTAGACAACAGTTGAAGGGATGTCAGGATTGTTTTGAATAGATTTCATTTTCAATTAGTTGTTGAATTTAGCCTGTTGATGACACAGAAATATTCCTTCATTGTCCGAGGAACCATCAACTCTTTGTTTAATTATTTACAAGTTCTTCAATTAAATTGTTCTAAATTACCATTTAAATATTAATCTAGACCTTAGTTTAATGAGTCATGCTAGCGTCATTGCTTTTTAGTTGTAAATACTATAACTTGTTTATGCCATCACATCTCTATGTTATCTAATCAATTTGTTTATAAGTTTAGTATATACATGATAGTTTAAACCAGTATTTTTTCTAACATGTATATACTTTTGGTAGCTAGAAGTGAATGATGGGGATTTTTTTAATATTCCAGTCAAGTTTTGACCACACCCTGCATTACTTAACATCGTGGTCTAACAGAAACCGGTGTATTTGACGTAACAGCTAGACAAAGCCAAGCGAATTCCTTTAAAGCTCAATAAATTAAATATAAGAAAGATATTGCAAAATGAGGGAATTCTTGTCAGTCAATTCACTCTTTCAAAGTGACTTTAATGCTTATTTAAATTGCATTTATGATGAACAGAGGATGGATAAGCAAAAACGGAATTTCGCTGCATGTTCTAGTGCGGCAAAATTCCGTAGGTCCTATCTACCTCTTGACAAGGCGTAATCAAAGTATTCCTCCATGGATGTTACACGCATGCCGGGAAAATTAATTAACTAGGGATATGGAGCCTAACTGTGCATCTCCCCTCTCAGCTGTTTGATTGCAGCGAGTTCAGATTCAATACAACTCCAGACAGATGAGATCGCCTCAACTGGTTCTCTAGAGCTCTGCTTCAATTAATATATTATGTAATGCGTAATAATACAAATGGAAATATCTATTGCAACATACTATTTACATTATGTCAATTTGTGAAGGATCTTTATAGAAATTATAAATAATGGAAGGCATTTATTGGAGGAATAAAAACTTCATGATTCTCTAATCAATACACATTAGAATCAATATATCCTTTACAAGTCTATATTATAGTTCTCAAGTCTATTAACTCTCCCAGACTTAGTTAAATGTATTTTACATCTTCAAGAACTAGTCGTTAAGATCAGCAGTAATCAAGATTTGTTCAACACAACAGCTTGTAGTGTGTTTGAAAGATTTTTTAAGAACACCACCCAAGCAGACATCATCAAAAATAGATGCAGGGCACCTGAAAACTGTATAAATCAGAAAACGTTTCAAAATATATTTTTCTTCATTGTCACTATTTCCAAGATATTTCAAAATTACGTTAAGCGCATGTGTATTGACTAACAGTATACTTGATACACTACTTATACTGAATCATTACATACTTTTATGAGGTGATTACATAACAAAATTATAACATTATACATAATAAATATTTAAATTGTAGTACAACAAAATGTTATAGTATTTTAAAGAACAATGAAATATATCAAAGAGTACATCCAATCGCGTGTTGTACACTGAAATTTATGGGCAGCATAGTATTAATATTAACACTTTTATATATGTACATCTGTATAATTATCTTTATTACATAGAAATATATTCAGTTTTTACATATGAAATTAACTTATTAAATGCGCTTAATAATTATTTAAATACATTGTAGAATTCAGTAAATCTGTTTGGTTTAATTAAAAGTTATTCTAAGCAAATGTAAAAAAAAAATACATTTTTCACGCACTTACTTCCTGCAAGTAGGAAGGTGTGAATTACTGTGCCTTAAGTTTCTCGTGTTAAGGGCCATATTTTCCAGTAATTTAGTTCTTGAAATAATAATTCTGACAAACATTTCATATAGTTGATTTGTATGAAATTTTTGTAATCTAATTTGAATTCAGGAACTCGTAAATCATTGATTCTCGGAAGTGGTACCTTCTGTAGCATATTACTTTGGATGCCTACTGTTGGGACCCTACTTAGTAGGTCTCCATTGTTATTTATTTCACTCAAGTATAACGTTATAAGGTTGTTAAAACTTCAGAGGTTATTTGGTGAATAATGTGACAGTTACAAATAATGATATCTCATGAGTTCGTCTTCTCGACTGGAGGTTTGGCAGCAATCCTTTGGCAGCCTTCGTTTAGGTCTCATTTACGAGTTGTTTACTCATTTACAGCTGAGATCTAACGAGTAGGTTCTCAAATATGGGCGAGATCTAAAACACTTTGTTCGAGTAAACATAATTTCTTAGTGCTAAGCAAATTAATTGTACCTACTTACTTTCGTAGTTATAAAAATTGTTATTTTTAATTCGTTATGCTAAGGATACAATACAATATTTAAAATTGGTTGATTTTTATTATAGTTAGATAGTTAACAAAGATTTTAGAGTTGCGTAATTTTTTTTTTTTTTTTAGTGATAGAACTAACACTTAACTCAATTGTTAGAATATCTCTGGAACTATACATTATAATTTATTCCTTTATATGTAAAAAGAATTTGATTAAATGAATAATGCATTTTTTTATTCATAAAAAAAGTTATTTTTTAACCTTGGAAGACAATAATAATTTTTTTTTGTTTCGCTTTTAATTTTTATGCATACCAATCAACTGGTCTTTGGCAGTGTTACACAATATACCACACATATATTGTTTGTGCAACTCTGAAAAAATTTGGTCCTTATATCGCAGTCATATTTCTGAACTGTATATATCGCTCTCTTACTGTGGTTCGGTATTTATGCATATCAAAATTAAAGCTGAATCAGAGATACACCATTTATAATGAAGCACTAACGTCTGTCAGTAATTTTAGTAACTCTCAGGTCAGGAAAAATGAAGCAAATACAGAATGGTGAAGCAGCGAAGGGGTTTACAGGTCCTTTATATTAATGTATATCTAGGTGAAATTATACTATTGTGTTTTCTCAAACTAACAAGCTTTGTCTGCTTTTTTCATTCTTGTTTGATATTTTCTTTAAGAGGAAATTATAGTAAAGTAGTTGAGAAACTTACATGTGTGCTTCTTTATATGAATATGTAAGAAGATATTTATGTAAGAATAAGTCATTATATGAAAATGTAGAAGATTTTCTAAGTAAACTGCAGAAGTTAAATATAGAAATTAAATTGCTGAAAAGAATACAAAAGATACTCAGGCATTCCCGTGGGACGTTTTAAACTTAATGAGTCATTTGATTGAATATATTATTGACTCTATTGTCTTGAATCTATATTAGTCCAATTACTCTTTTGTTGATTTATTTATGAGGTGCTGGCAAATAACTTTAACAATCGTAAGAGCATATTAGTACATCTTAAATATTATGGTAATATTAATATTGTTTAATTATTTTCAAGATATTTGCTGATGTAGATAAAGGAAGATTTCTTAGGTGTAACTAATGCTGCGATTGCTATACATGTTGCACAAACTGTCTTTTAATTATAGTGATTGCGATTTTGGATTTAATGCCAGCGATTTTATTATCGGATCAGCACTTGATTTTATTTTTCCTTTTCATTAAGAAGTTATATAAAGATTGTATAAAACTATCGAAAGAAAACTGAAATTTCTGCCCAGTATTTTTAAGAAAAAAGTTTGTTGATATTTGTATAACATTTTTGTGGTATTGTCGATAATATACGTTCTTATTATAAAAAATTTAATAAACATCTAATGTCTTCTTTCAAATTTTGTTGATGCTGAAGTTAATAATTTTGAAGTCAATTTCTCCACTACTTCATTGTGCTGTAAAAAAACTGTCCGCTTGTAATTCTTTGGTATGGATACTGCTTGTAAGAAATGTTGATAGTCTTCTCTCTCTCGCTGTAGTATGAATGCCATAACAGCTTCTTCATGGTCTATAGATGTTCTACAATGAGAACTTGTAGCATGATTTCTTTGAATGGGCTTTATAATGACTTGGAGTGTGAAAATTAGCGCTGAAATTATCAACGAGTCCGAAATTCATTTTTGTCATTGGCCTTCACCGTCCTTCTTTTGTCTTCATTGGTGACTAGGTCACTCTTTACCAAAATCAAATTGTAAATGTGGTGGTTATTTTAGGTTCAGATTGATATTCAAAAGCACCTCTATAGCAAATCCAAGTTAAAAGTTATCTCATGTGCAATCTGTCTTGTGTTCTCAAAACCAAGAATACACCAAGAAAGACCTTGTTTATAAGGCGGTTGTGTGTTCGACTATTACTTACGTATGCTCAATCTGGATCGGAGCTACCCGGACAAACAAGTCCTGCATTCAAATTATGTTGAATAAATGAGGCTGCCTTGAAGCCATGGGTCCTTTATGCGCCAAAAATGTGCAAATACAACATGATTTGAGTGGAAATACATTGCTAAACCTAAACCATTGGACTTATAGCCAATGAATGTAAACACCAGTGTTTTGTTCTTGTTGTCCTAAAGTACAAGCGCCTGCCTTCCCCTATCCGCTTAAACCCTAATGGAGCCTTACCCGTCCACTTGACTCCTTTCAAGGATATCTGACCAGACGTGGCACGAACCACTTTATGAATCTTGAGCCTATAAGACCTCATGACTAAAAAGCACTTTCACATGACCGACTAATGTAGGACCATTTGATAGAACCGACGTTCTCGCCTATGGAGCGTTATGATTCAGTATCATGGGTCTCTGTTCTGAAGCTGGTTTCACATGCGCAAAAATATTCCTTAGTCTTAGAGAGTTCCTTCTCATCTGTCTATGCAAGTCCATTCTCTCACCCCATTTCACAAGAACAAGAGCACGGTTGTTTGAAGAAACGTTTGTACATTTTGGGTTATTAAATCAAGTAACATTAATAATAATTATATTTTTTTCGTCAATTAGTTTGTCTTTAAATAATTAACGACTTTTAATAGTACGTTTTAAAGGAATTTATACGCTCTTTTCATATTTCTTTAATGAGTTATATCGAAATAGATCTAAAACGATTCAAAATTAGACAAGGATGGCACTAAAGCAAGGCCTACGCTTGAAACAGCATGAGTTATATTTTTGAATCATAGCTATTTTTATATTTAGATTTTCGGCCCAAGCATCCGTTAAAATAAATGTATAAAACAAATGATAATGACGTCGCCAGCTGTCCCCTGACCTGTCGCCTCCTCAACCGACTTGAACTTATCTCTCTCTATTTATAACCTTCTAGAAATACTCTCTTAACAACCACATGAATTTTTTCGGTTCAAAAAAACTAATTTAATACTCATAAATGGCACTAACTCAATCTATTATGTTATAATAACAGTATCTACTTCGCACTTATATAACCTTTTAGACATAGCCTGAATGTCTGAACTTGATGTTCCCCACCTTTTAGTCTGTCAGTGATGTATTCTCTCACTAATTCCTTACTAGCTTTTGATTCTATCTATGACGACCATACTACTTTAACTTTACTCATCACGGTGTAAACTAGGTACACAACAAGTACATACCAATGACACGCACTTTTATATTTTCCCTTCTAATAATCAAGTAGATTGATTCATTAATTATTGCAATGATACAAGCTTAGGATCAACTTGTGTTTACGAAGATTATTTCAAATATGTAATGCAACAGTCCTTGGAATGTTAGTAACAACTTTTACCTTCCTCTATTTTGTCTTCCCAAAGTCAAATAACTTAGTTATATTATCATTAGGTCATAAAGAGCAAACGTTTATACTGTACTATATTTTACTGTGTCATTATTTTTAATTAAGACTGTTATCTTGAATTCATTTAGCCTATGTTGCTAAATATTTGAAAACTTAAGATGTCAAAAACAGGGAGGCTTTAATATTATCACGCGAATTGAATCAGTCAATAATGATTAGTAACAACCTATTCGGCTTTGAATTCAGTTCATAAAGCAAATAATGAGTTATGTTTATCGATCTGGGGGAAAATTGCGCTGAAAAAACAATGGATAATTTGTTTTTTTACATAGTATTTATTTTATGAACTCCTAGAACTGATTCACACAAGGTGTAATTCAGGATAAGATAATTGCAATTCAACTGATCTTGTTAACTATAACAGAACAAAGCTTTAACTGTGATTGATAATTAGTCAGTTAAATAGCAGAAAAACCCAGACTACTTTGGGTTTAAATAGGATTTGGAATGGGTCACAAGTGGCCAAAAAGTAACGTTAACACGTTTTTATCACTTGCAACCCGTTTCAAATTCAGCTTGAACAAAAAGCGTGATTTTTGTATTATTTGTAGGTTTGTAAATAAAATTTATTGTAGACAACTTTTTCTCAATTATTATATGTTATATTTATCTTTATTTAATAAGTTTAGTCAAACAAATGTCGTTTCACTTGAGTGAAGCTTAGATACTCTAGAATGCGGGAAATAATGAAACACTATACCATTATTTTAAACAAAAAAGTCAGTTAAATTAATTCATATTATTGTTGACACGTGCGAAGCAGAAAATGCTACTAGTTTATAATTATGTGAATAAAAGTAGTGCTGCGCCTCACACTAGTTTTTATTTAATATATTACTCTTAAATTAATTTCTAATCCCCTATTAACTTTTTAGTCGCGAGAAAGCTGCACTCTCTAAGTAAATATGGCTGGAAACCTCTCTCAGGTTAGACCTACATGCCTTATAACATCCTCCTCTCCTTCATTTGTCGGATGTTCTCTTGACAATGTACTGGTGATTAAAATGTCGATTAGTAAGTGCTTTGTTCTTCTTAGTCTTTTATGTATTTTGGTACCATATATATATATATATATATATATATATATATATATATATATATATATATATATATATATATATATATAGAATCAAACGATTTATAGTACTTTAGATAAAAATTATAAGAAAAGCAACACAAAGATAGACACACATATAACTCACTATCAATGATCAAACCACAATAAGAAATGGGAAAACAAGACTAAGATCTTTCAACCGTAACAAGCGGTCTTCGTCAGAGTCAAAAACCCAACCTCTGACGAAGACCGCTTCTTACGGTTGAAAGATCTTAGTTTTCTTTTCCCATTTTTTATTGTGGTTTGATCATTGATTGTTATTTCACGTGTTTATGTGAAATCTTTTTATAACTCACTATATGTGATTATCATCTCACAATTTTGCATTTTATCTGTTCATTTATTTTTTTCTTTTTTAATAAATGTGTATATCTTTCCTTTTTTTAACTTATATTTATTTATTTTTATACTTATATTTTTCCTTTTTTAAACACATCCCATCTTCTCAATTCAAATATTTATTATTTAAATTGATATTATGTGTATCTGGTAATATCTACTTTTAGCAAAATTAAATGCAAACATCTACAGATTTTTGGGTGAAGATAATAATGAAGATGAATTCTATGTATTTAAAGTAATTTCGTAGTAGTTGTTATAGAAGATTTAAATACAATTCAATGGTAAATCTTTATTTTTGAAGGCGATTATTAGTTACTTTGTACTAAAGGTAGATCAGTTCGATAAAATATAAAGATTTGTTAAATACAATGAATCTTATAAGAGTTGTGTAACAATGACATCAGTTTTTGCTTGTCTTAGTCTGTTCTAATTGAGCTTAATAATTATATATATCTTAAAAAACAGGGCATTGAATACGAAGAGCATGTGATTTTGATTTAATGCATGGCTATTGCAGTGTTAGTTGAAGTTACACCGGTGTAATTGAGGTGCTAATTGGCATGATTAGTGATTGCGTACAATGTGTTTTGACTAATTGAGACATTTTTATAAGGCATTGTTGATGACGGAGTGACGTGCGACAGGGAGGACTAGAGTTTAATTGATACTGTTGTCAAAAGAGCTTTAGAGCGAAGGGAGAACGGCCATTTAGTGGGAGGCCATTAAAGTCCAGTTAGGCCTAATCTCGCTTGCTTCACGTATCATTACAAGAGGGAAACGACTGTTTAGTCGACCTAGAGGCAGAGTTGACTCAAACGGTAGACAATGCCACCATCATGCTCCTTTTAATATACCACTGTTATTCCCTTAATGCCATCTTATTGTTATCAATAAAGGCTTTCCTCTATTTTGATTTCCATTTTTGTTTAAAATATATGATTCCTTGATGCTTTTAATTTTTCACCTTAAGTAAACAAAGCTAATATTTCAACTGTCATATAAGAGTGGTGCTATTAGTGAGATGTAGATTAAGTATTAATATATACTCAGTCCCTAGTGAAAACATGATCAATCACTACGATGTACTTTTCCCAATTTGTGTATGGTTCCCAATTTATTATTCTTTCTAATTCAGTTAAAATCCATGCTGACCATTAAGAGTTAAAGCATACATAAATAAATAAAATAAAAATTGATATATAAAATTAACATCGTTTATAAACCAATTAAGTAATTAATATATTAAAGTATTTTCATTGTTATAAATATTAGACAAAAATATAAAAATATGCTTTACATGTTTCTGATTGGTACATTATTGATGCTTATATATTTCAACTTTTATCTTAATATTTAGTTTTTTTTTAAGGATTTTAATATATGTAAATACATATTTAAATACATAAATTTCAAAAATTTTATTCCAAGTTTTAACAAGAATTGAAATATCAAGAATTGACTGAACTTGCGAATATTGAGGAATTAGCATGAGGGATGCAATGAGATTGGAGACTCCTAATACTAATGGAATAATTACCATAACTTGTAGGATGGATACGTTTATACCATGACTTATCAGTATGAAAATTATGATCATTAGGATAAAATGGCTACGCACTTGAAATAAGCAAAAGCCGTAGTCATCAAGACGGGAAGAGGCATGTTGACATGGTGATAAGAGGCTAAAGACTGTAAACTAAGCAGAACGCGAGAGTATGTTGGTCTGGGTCGAGAACAAAAGTACTCGATTTAATCAATCATAGAAGTTGGTTATCAGTTTTAATTGAGAGATAAATTCTAACTAATATATGCATGCACATGCTTTTGTCACGAACAATAAAATAATCGCCTGGGTAGCATAAGGTCACTATCATCTAATCTAAAATCTGCCACCCCTAAATTAATATTATTATATATAGTATTATATATAATAGGATTATAAAGCATTTATTGAAATGAATTATTTTTTTATTTGTGGATTGAGCTAGACATAATTCTCTTTCGACTATTCTATAAACGTTTTTTAAACATTCATAGTTATAATTTTATTATTTTTTTTATGTCTTTTGGCTAGAAAACTAAACAAATAATCTTATAAATGCCAAGGGCACTGTTTTAAAATTAATGTAGTGATATTTTAATTCCTTTGTTGAAAATCAGTTAAAATAATATTACAAAACTAATATTTAGTAATATTTAGGTAATGCAAATTTAATTTTGTTAATGGTTTCAAAGTAATCTCCTTTGTGCTAACCACATCATTAATTTCCTTCCTCTCGTAAAGTTTTAGCACAATGTCAAGTGGTTCTGTGTTAAGGGGATTTTCTGATTAACAGACTTCATTCAAACACCAAGGTGTTTGACTTTATTTTAAAAAAATGTCTTTATCACAATAGGCATTGTTCATTTTTGATCTCAGAATATTTCACTTGGGTTTAAACTCTTTTGGTAAAACCACGATTCAGTGGGAAACTTTTCTTTATGGACTAAACAGTATGTTTATTAAAATTAATTAATACGATTTGTTGGCAATGACGTTTTTTCTCACATGTTTCTGACATTTCATGGTAAAAATAGAAATCTGATGGTGAACATGAAATGATTTATGTGTGATATATATATATATATATATATATATATATATATATATACCTGATAAACGAAATGCAATGCAGCTGGACAGATTACACTTAAAATAAACTATATCACTTAGAAGGAAACATAACAAAGATACACTTTTCAATATTTTGACCGTCATAACGGTCAAGATATTGAAAAGTGAGTCTTTATGAATTTGTCAATTTGTTTGTGAGTCTTGAAAAAAAGACGGTCGTAGCAGATGAATCATATATATATATATATATATATATATATGTATATTTGGGAAACAGAGTCCTTCGTTAATACATGTGAGATTAAATTTTCCGTCATATGGTGGGTTAATTTATCTAGTTCCTAGAGCCATATGGTGAGTTAATATATCTAATTCCTAGAGAATTTAAAGGACTAATAGAAGATTTGGAAAAGGTATCCGAGAAATTGATTAAGAAAAAATTAGGTAGAAAATTTAATCACACACATACACAAACACACACACACATATATATATATATATATATATATATATATATATATATATATATATATATATTATATATATATATATATATATCAAGAAATTGATCAAGAAAAAAGTAAGCAGAAAATGTAATCTTCCATATATATATATCTATAAAGTTAAAGTTTATCATGACTCCGTCAGTTCTTCACGTTCAAATTATTCTCTCACAAAAATGTTACACATGTTCATTCAAACTGGATAGTTGTTGCTGAAATCCAGAGACTGTTTTACTTGGTAAAATAATCTCTAATAAAATACTTAGTTTTTCTGTTAAAAAAAAATACTTCTGTCTGTGAAGAAGGTTTTAAATAAAAACCAGAACGTGGACAATGAGAGTTTAATTTGAACCTGAAGAACTAACGGAGTCCTGATAAACTTTAATTTTGTTTCTATTTCACGGTCGATACTTTAATATATACTCATATATATATGTGCAGGTTTTATTGTGTACAAAACAAAGTTGTGATGTGATTGAATCAATGAAGATGTGAAAAGATGAGGTTGATTACTTGATTAATTAGCTATGAAATTGTTTGGTAATGTTAAAGAGTTGGGTTGGATGAGTCTGAAGTAAGCAGCGTTTGAGAGAAAGCTGCTTGCACGAGCACTGGTTTGTTGGTCTACTGCGAGTAATGTTTGCATGCTCTAATAATTATTAATTCAAAACATGCTGCAACTCTGCTTAGAAGTTTAATGTTTGACTCAACTTCGATTTCATACAACCTTACCCAGTGTAGTCCAGTGTTCCCAGCTACCCTTTCAGTGTAAGTACATTTCTCGGTAACTAAATGAACATTTACTATACTTACTCATACCGTACTATTTGCTTGATAATTTATTTACATTGATTATTTCGTTTTGTAATTTAGACACTTTTATACTAGTCAATAATTTTAACAATTTCCATTTTTGGAAAAAATTAAAAATTTCAAACATAACTTAGTTATAAATGAACTTATAAGTAAACTAATGATATTTATTTAACCAATTGAGATTAGATTAATATATTTGTATTTTTATAATGTTTTTATTACTGAAATGGATAGTTTTTTCAATAATGATTAATTTTACGTCTTTAGTTCTACTGTTAAAAGTGTGGACCTTAGGTATCCTAAAATCATTCATCTGAAGGTATTCTTTGTTAACAAATATTGTAAGAATATTTAGAATAGTTCATTGCAAAAACTAAAATAATATTGAATGAAAACATTTACAAAGTTGCATATTGGTAGAAAAAAAATTGGCTTGATAATTTAAATAAATAAATCTGTCAAGTAACTACAGGTGTTCATATTTATACATTCAAAATGTTTACTT